>CAOKZL010000236.1:1200000-1797169 GCA_948472985.1 Iguana delicatissima
GTAAAGAGAATGCACAAGCAATACAAGACTTGGAAACAGAACCAGAGAAAGAAGATATAAGAAAAAAATTGGCAAAAACACGAAAAGAAGAGGATTTAAAGGTGGGTCAGGAGGAAGAAGAGGAAGGAGGAGAAGAAGAAGAGGAAGGAGGAGGAGGAGGGGTGGAGAAGAACCAGATTTGATAAAAGACATAGAACTGGAAGAACTAGAAGAAGAAACAGAAGAAATTGAATAAGGAATATTACAAACAATTCAAGTAAAATAAGATTAAGGATATTATCCTGGAATGTCCGAGGTATGAACTCCCCTCACAAAAGGAAATGTATTTTTCATCAATTAGAGAAATTAAACCTAGACCTAATAGCAATACAAGAAACTCACATTAAAAACAAGGTCTTAAATTACATTAAGAATCCTAAATTAGGACAAACCTTATTGATTAATAAGAAGAAAAAAGGAGTAACAATTTATATAAATAATAAATATGAGGCAAAACAAATATACAGCGATGAATTAGGACATTGCATTGCTGTAGAGCAGTGGTTCTCAACCTGTGGGTCCCCAGATGTTCATGGACTTCAGCTCCCAGAAGCCCTGAGCATTGACCATAGGTGCTGGGGCTTCTGGGAGCTGAAGTCCACGAACATCTGGGGACCCACAGGTTGAGCACCACTGCTGTAGAGGTAATAATTATGGATTTAAAATTATTAATTATAGCAGTGTATGGCCCATTGGAAAATAAAAGTAAGTTTTATCAAAATTTATTAGAAAAATTATTGGATCTAGATAGTTATAAAATGATCCTAATGGGAGATTGGAATGGGGTCCTGAATTCATTAGCAGATAGATCTTGTAAAGACAAAAATAGGAATAGCAGGAATAATCAAGGGAAATTGCCTAAAACCTTTTTTGAACTATTAGAATACATGTCTTTAGAAGAAGTTTGGAGAAATACAAAAGGAGAGAAAGAAGACTACACGTTTTACTCTGAACATCACAAAACCTGGTCTAGAATAGATATGTTTTTAATATCCTCAGATATGATAAAAAATATTGTAAAAATGGAAACACTCCCAAGAACATTATTTGACCACTGTCCTATATTACTGATAATACAATATGGAGAAAATAAATTTAATTGGAGACTGAAAGATAGTTTATTACAAAATGAATTAATAGTAGGGAAAGCAAAAGAGGAAATAAAAAATTTCACGGAGACTAATGTAGGTAAAGGTCAAACAGCACAGATAGTTTGGGAGACGAGTAAAGCAGTGATGAGGGGATTTTTTATAAACCAACAGGCCTGGGTAACAAAATGTAGGAAAGGGAAAGAACTACAAATACAAAAAAAGCTTCAGGAAAAAGAATATGAATTAAAAAAGAAACCACAAGATACTAAAATACAAAGTGAAATAAAAATATTATGAAATCAACTATCACTATTAATGATTGATGAGATAAATAAGAAATTGAAATTTACAAAGCAAAGACAATTCGAGCAGGCTAATAAGCCAGGGAGATGGCTCTCGCATAAATTAAAAAAGGAGAGAGAAAAGCGCAATATTAACGGTATAAGAGAAGGACAGAATATATATCATCAACAAAGATTAAACATGTTTTTGTAGATTATTTCGAAGAACTATTTTAAAAAGACCTCAAACACAAGAACAAAAAAATAAATGATAAAATATCTACAACAGACGGAGATTACTTAAATAACAGAGATTCAAAGAGACAACCTTGACAAACCAATTACAACACAAGAAATAAGGGATGCAATTAAAAGTTTAAAATTAGAGAAAGCCCCCAGCCCTGATGAATTTACGGTGTTATATTACAAAACATTTCAAGATCTGTTAATATCCTTACTATCACAAGTACTAAACTCCGTTAAACATCAAGAATTCCCTAACTCATGGAAAGAATCGAATATCACTTTGATCCTGAAAGAGGGGAAAGATAGATGGGATAAAAGGAACTACAGACCAATCTCTTTATTAAATATCGATTATAAAATTTTTGCTTTAATTTTAGCCAAAAGATTAAAGAAGATATTGGTTAATTGGATTCAGGAAGATCAGAATGGCTTTTTGCCCAGAAGATATTTAAAAAATAACATAAGGATAATTTTAGATATTATAGAATATTATCAGAAATTTAATCAGAAAAAAATAGCATTAATTTTTTTAGATGTCGAGAAGGCTTTCCCATAACATAAATTGGAATTTTATGTTGGAAATAATGAATAAGATGGGAATTGGTGAAAGATATAAAGATTGCATAAGAGCAATTTATGATGAACAAAAAGCATGTTTAATAATAAATGGGGAGAAATCAAGACAATTTAAGATAAATAAAGGTACGAGACAGGGATGCCCACTTTGCGTTGCTCTTTATAATGTGCCTAGAAATTTTAAATAATAAGATAAGGAATAATACAGAAATTAGAGGAACAAGAATAAGAGAATATGAATTTAAAATTCAAACCTATGCAGATGATCTGGCAATAATTTTAGAAGATCCCAGTATTAAGTCGTTTATAGAAACTTTGAAACAATTTGGAGAAGTAGCCGGGTTAAAAATTAATAAAGAAAAATCATTGATGATTACTAAAAATATGACACACATACAGGGAAAAGAGTTAATGGAAAAATCAGATTTTAAAATATCGAAAAAAGTTAGATATTTGGGTATAATAATAACGAAAAACAATTTGGATTTATTTGATAATAATTACAAAAGAATATGGAAGGAGATAAGAGAAGACTTGAAAAAATGGAAGAAACCACACTTATCACTATTGCGGAGAATTTCTGCTATAAAAATGAATATTCTGCCAAAAATGATGTTTCTTTTCCAAAACCTACCTATAATAGTGAATGAAAAACCATTTAGAGGCTGGGAACAAGAATTAAGTAAATTTATTTGGAACGGGAGGAAACCAGAATTAAAATGAAATATTTAAAAGAAGTAAAAGAGAAAGGGGGATTAAACATGCCAGACTTGAAGCTTTATTATGAAGCATCCACATTAACTTGGTTAAAAGAATGGATTACATTAAAGAATTCAAAATTATTAAATCTGGAAGGCTTCAATTTATACTATGGCTGGCATGCATACCTTTTGTATGATAAGCATAAAAATAATAAGATATTTATAGATCATTATATTAGGAAAGCAATTTTGATAATTTGGCTAAAAGTGAGAAAGAAGTTGTACTTAAAATTACCATATTGAGTCTCCCCACATGAGGCGTTTTATCGATTAAAAATATGAACAAAACATTGGATAACTTATAAAGATATACTTAAAAAAGTAGGGTCAAATATAGAATTAAAAAAAGAGAGGAATTAATTAATGAAGGTTGCACAACACATTGGTTTCTCCACAAACAATTAGCAGAAAAATTTAAATCAGATATAAAAGAGAAAAGAATTTCACTGGAAGATACTGAATTTGATATAGTAATGAAACCAGGGGTAAAACTACCACTGAATCAAATTTATAAAACATTCCTAAATTTAGAATTAGAAAAAGAAAGAATAAAAGACAATATGATAAAATGGGCCCAATATAGGGCGCCCAATAACTCAACAACAATGGGAGAATGCATGGAAAGTTAATCAAGAATTTACAAAAAGTTATAATTTGAAAGAAAATTTCTTTAAGATATATTATAGATGATATCTTACACCTATACAAATTTCCAAAATGTATAAAAATAAGAAATCCTCTAAATGTTGGAAATGCCAAGGAATAGGCTCCTTTTTCTTATTTGGTGGCAGTGTAAGAGGCTAAAGAATACTGGACACAAATACATCAACATATAATAAAATACTTAAAGGTTAAATTTTTAATGACACCAGAGATATATTTACTGAATATATTTGATGGGATAGATCCGAAGGTAAAGAAAAAATATTCAAGAATATTATGTTATCTCACGTATGCAGCAAGAATCATCTATGCAAAATATTGGAAGAATACGCATACACCGTCGCTGGAGGATTGGATAGATAAATTGTATGAATTAGCAGAGATGGATAAATTAACCCTAAAGTTACAAAATAAAATTAATGGTATTTTTAAACAGGAGTGGGAAATATTGGACCCTATGTGGAAGGAGAAATGGGAAGATCATGCCTTGATGGGATTATATGATTAATTTCATTATGAAAAGGATGAAATAAGATGGAGAAGATTAAGAATATATGGCTATTAAACAACTTATTAATTTAACATAACTATATGTAAGTTAATGTAAGTTAATCTTAAATAATTAAGGGCATTAGAAATTCAAAACAAACTATTAAATAAATAAATGATTAAATATTAATTATCAAGCTAATTGAATAATAATAACAAGGTAATGGAAGATATATTATTATTTAGATTAATTAGACTAGATGAAAATCAGTAAGCGGAAGAAGTAAGAAATAATAATAATAATAATAATAATAATAATAATAATAATAGGATGAATATAAGTGGAAAAAATTTAGGAAAAGACAAAATTCATATAATGATAAATTATAATTTTGGAGTAGAATAGAGGGTGATTAATGCAGTGAAAAGTACGGGGAAATGAAGGAGAAAGCCCGGATTATCAAGAGAAGATGAATTACTACCCAGTGGCAAATTGAAAGAAGTCAAAGTATATTTGGGCTATGTAAGAGATGTTTTAAGGCATGTATCTGTAGGTATGTATTTGTTAGGTATTGTTATAATAATTAGTCATTGTCATGTAATGTAATGTTAAGAGAAATTATAAGATATGACACTAAATATAGATATATAAAGATAGTAGTAAATAGCATGGTCCTGGTAGAAATTGATTTGTTAGAAGGTAGGTAAGAATTACAATAAATTTAGGAAAGATGATAGAATAAGAACACTTATAGAACCAGTAAATTTTTTTACAAAACTGCTTTAATAACTTCTGTAGGAGTATGGAATAAAATTGTACTATTAAAGTGGGTAGACAAAGATCAGACCTTTTCGGTTAGGAAAAAAGTAAAAGTTTATTGTGCACAATGTCTCAGTGGGGTCATCCCCAAAGTCTGAGCCCTGCCTCTTTACATCCGCAGAAATTTATAGTACAAGATATCACATGTCCAAGAAAGGAAATTGACGCAAACAATAGTTCTCAGCATCCTTCTGCGTAATCTTACTAATGTTGCAAAGCACAGCGAGGCACATTCCATCCTCCCTAACATTCTATCGCACAGTGTCCTATTGTTGTTCTTGCAAACACAGAGCCACTTCAATTGCAGAGAAAATTAACTGCTTTTCCCTGACACCCTGAGGTCATCTGGCCTGACCTGAAACTGCACATTCACTTCACTATAACATATTATATAATGTTATATGAAGTACAAAGTGAACTTAGTGTATACATGTACAGAAGCACAAAAAAATAAATATAAGGCATAAATAGATATATACACAGAAATAGGTTCTATTCATCATTAAGGTAATACCAGATACCAGGAAATATGAATTATGTACCATATACGGTATATTATTGTAATTCGTATTTTGTTTGTTCTGTCTGAATTTGTGTTTGTATGTTAGTATGTTAGATGGATGTTGGTATGTTAGTATATGTGATAATATGTTGTACTATAAAAAAAATTTATTTTTAATATTAAAAGAAAAGAAAGTGGAATAATCGCGCTATAAAAGTGTAGTACGGAAATGGCCCAAAAAAGGGAAGCCACTATCTGACCCTAATACTACTGGCCACTGTAAGGCATTCTTTGACCCTTCAGTTGCTGCTAACCGTTGTTGTACTTCTAACAGAGTGGATCATGGGTAACTGAAACTGTAGGTACCAGTCAAACAGGGCCTTTCCGCACCCCATGTTATAGTGCTATTATTCCACTTTCAATAGCCTACAGAATCCTGGAGTTTGCCATTTAAAGAGGGGCATTTAGAATTTGGCTAGAGAGTTCTTTGGCCTCAGTAAACTACAAACCTCAGAATTCCACAGGAGGTTGAAAGTGGAATAATAGCACTATAACAGTGTAGTGCAGAAAGGCTCATGGTTAGGGGGGGACCTAATATAGTTGATTTGAAGGCATCTTCTGTTGGAAGGACTGCCTCGTCTAAGCTCAGTTTTAAAACAAAAGAAAACACTGGAGGAGACAGAATGATTCTTAAAACTGCCCAAGAATAATAATCCATGGACACAGGACTTGTACTCTATATTTTGACACTGGGAAAAATAGAAGAGGAGGAGGTAGGCTGCAGTGGTTTGAGTTTTGGACTTGAACTCTGGGAGGCCAGGGTTCGAATCCCCATTGGGCCATGCAAACCCACTGGGTCATACTCTCTCAGCTTCAGAAGGAGGCAATGGCAAACCTTCTCTGAACTAATCTTGACAAGAAAACCCCATGATAGGTTTGTCTAAGGGTCACCACACATTGAAATGACGTGAAGGCACACAATAATAGGAAGCAATTCTACAAGTTTAGGGGGAAGATATTTAAACCTATCCGAACAGAAGGCAATAGTTTGGGAATCTGGGAAACAGAAAGAGTTTTATTACATCCTTTCGGAGCACAGAGCAAAATCTGACGTAAAGAGATACAACAATTTAATTGAGCTGGCTTCTTAAAAGGTAGAGCAGAAAAGGAATGTAGCTACCTATGGGGCAAAATGAGAGCACTGCCCTTCCAAAGACGATTTTCACACCTCAAGTTTTCCTTCAGTTCACGCATATCTGGCATTCCACGGAGTGAGATACTGAAAACTGTTTTTACCCAGAACCATATCTGCCAGCATTTTACAGATGAGATTCTGCCCTCCCTCTGTCCTTTCTTCTCTTCTCCCCTCTGCCAAGCTAACTGAGGCCGTTTCCGCACTACACTGCTATAGTGCTGTTATTCCATTTTCAACGTCTTGTGGAATTCTGGGGTTTGTAGTTTACTGAGGACCTCTCGGGCTGAGAATTCTAAATGCCCCTCCCTAAACTGCAAATCTCAGGATTGCACAGGATAGAATCATAGAATCATAGAAATGTAGAGTTGGAAGAGACCACACAGGCCATCCAGTCCAACCCCCTGCCATGCAGGAAAACCCTCAAAGCACTCCCGACAAGTGGCCATCCAGCCTCCGCTTAAAAACCTCCAAAGAAGGAGACTCCACCACACTCTGTGGCAGCACATTCCACTGTCGGACAGCCCTGACTGTCAGGAAATTCCTCCTGAGGTTCAGGCAGAATCTCCCCTCCTGCAGCTTGCATCCATTGCTCCTTGTCCTGGTCTCAAGAGCAGGAGAAAACAAGCCCACTCCCTCCTCGACATGACACCCCTTCAAATATTTAAACATGGCTATCATGTCCCCTCTCAACCTTCTCTTATGCAGACTAAACATACTCAGCTCTCTAAGTCTGTCCTCATAGGGCATGGCTTCCAGGCCCCTCACCATTTTGGTTGCCCTCCTCTGGACCTGCTCCAGCTTATCCATATCCTTCTTGAATTGGGGTGCCCAGAACTGGACACAGTATTCAAGATGAGGTCTAACCAATGCAGAATAAAGTGGTACCAATACCTCCCTCGATCTAGACACCATACTCCTATTGATGCAACCAAGAATTGCGTTGGCCTTCTTGGCTGCCGCATCACACTGCTGACTCATGTTCAGCTTGTGGTCTATGAAGACTCCTAAATCCCTTTCACACGTACTGTTAGCCAGCCACATGTCCCCCATCCTATATTTCTGCATACCTTACATTTCTCTCTGTTGAAATTCATTTTGTTAGCCTTGGCCCAGCTCTCCAATCTGTCCAGGTCCTTTTGAATTTTGATCCTGTCATCAGGCGTATTAGCAACCCCTCCCAATTTGGTGTCATCTGCAAATTTGATCAGTATTCCTTCATCCAAGTCATTAATGAAGATATTGAACAGCACCGGGCCCAGGACAGAACCCTGTGGCACCCCGCTAGTCACTTCTCTCCAGGATGAGAATCTGCCATTGGAGACCACCCTTTGGGTACGGTCAGTCAACCAGTTACAAATCCACTTGACAGTAGCCCTGTCCAGTCCACATCTTACTAGCTTCTTTGCAAGAATGTCATGGGGAACTTTGTCAAAGGCCCTACTGAAATCAAGATATACTATATCCACAGCATTCCCTTCATCTATCAAGCAAGTAACTCTATCATAAAAAGAGATTAGATTAGTCTGGCATGACCTATTTTTGAGAAATCCATGTTGAAAGTGGTATAATAGCACTATAACGGTGTAGTGTGGAAAGAGTCCGGCTGCAATCTACTTTTGCATTTCGAACTCAACTTGCCACAACTGAGGTAAGTTGAGGACAAAGAGAGAAAGTGGAAGGGAGAGAGAGAAAGCGGGACATTTTTTAAAAAGCTGAAAAAGTGAGGTGGCAGAGGATTGATCAGGACTGTCCCTGCAAAGGGGGGACAGTTGAAGGGTGCGCAGAATACAAGGGAACATGAACACAGCACTGCAACATTGTCTGCCCTTTTTGTTGAATGCCTAAGTTGTATTACTAATTGCTCAACTGAAGTTTTAAATTACTGCAATGCTGCTAATTTGGAGGTCAGATTTATTAATTGGGGGGACACCCTTTTTTTGCCCTCCCATAGCTACACCCATGAAGGCCTCACTGCTCCTCCTAGCGTCTGCTCTAAGCGATGGGCTTTTTTGCACTTGGCGAAGAAAACGCCCTGTTCTGTTACTTACCGGACTGGTGTGCTCCCTCAGAGGATCCAGGCTGATCTGGAGCAGTGCGTGGCCCCACTACACACTGCTCCAGGGACGAAAATGGCAGCTTCCGGTTGGTGGAGGCTCTCCACCAACTGGTGAAGCTCGCCAGCCGGAAGCCCGCCCCGGAAGATCCGCAGGCTCGCGCTGGTGCGAGCCTGCAAATCTACACCGGAGCGCAGCCACAGAGTGGGGTGCGCCACGTTGTTGAAAGACCTGTTTTAAGCGGTCTTTCAATAGCACGGCAAGCGACCACCTCTGGTCGTTCCGGAGCGGGCTGAAGTCCGGAACTACAGAAAGCAGTCCAGACCCAGTCCGCCCCCATGTGCAATCGTCCTCGCTGGAGGACGCTCTGCCCCGTTGCAAAAACAAAGTGCGGAAAAGGCCTTAAATCATTCCCGTCTGCTCCTCTCACAGCACCTTCCTACTAGGCCCAAGATCTTCTGGACTTTAATCTTAAAGAGACCATGGAACAGTGGAAGTATATTGTTTTTTAGAGCTCTGCTCTCATGTCTTTATCAGCCCTTTGGTGGAGCTTTTCATGGCATAGGGATAACTAGTAGTGAAGAAGGTCTACTTGATTTTTGTAAAGTCAGAACTGCTGTTTGAAAGCGCGCGCGCGCACACACACACACACACACACACACACAGGCCAAGGCTGTGTGGGTCAAAAAGGGCAGCCGCCTCTACTGGCACAGCCTAAGTAGCTTTTTCTCTTAGCTTGGCACTGACACCACCACTTATTATTTGAGAGGGGTTGGCACCTGCTGTCTCCTTGGTCACAAAAACAACTCCTGTAGGTGGCCTGTGTATGTTATCCTCTCCTTGCAAGAGTCGGTGATCCATATCACACAAAGAAGAAATTCACACCCATATTTGAACACCACGATCGCATTTCAAGCAAGCAGGACCTGTAACAGGGAGTTGTTTTGGAGAGACCTTCCCATTTTTTTCACCATTAAGGCTGGGTAGCCATGGCGTATCAGACTTTTTAGACTGATGCTCCCATAAATTTTCAGCACTGGACTCTGCTGGATAGAGCTATGGCAAGTTGTAGGCCAGAAAATTTGGATAGGCTCTTTTTAGCACATGGATGCACGAAAAGGATCCACACTTTCCTCTTCTCTCACACACACTCCTCACATTTGATAGTTAATCAGAACTTTCGTTTTCAAGCACTCACTGAAGGATCTCGGGAAATGCCACCTTTCTATTATTCACATATAAGGCAATCAGAAGCAAATGTAAAACATTGCTACGGTGCACCTTCATTCACTGTTCAGCAAAAGGAATTTTAGCAGGTTAAGCTTGCTATACAGGGTGAAAAAAGTTTAGAGAACTATTAAAGCGAAGACATCTCAGTTGCTTTTGGTCATCCTTTACAGCAGTGTAACTCTCCAAACCTGGACTGCAACTCCCATAACACATTCTCCAACTGTCCCAATTTAGCAGGGACCATTCTGATTGCTCCTCTGTCATCCTACATTTTCAGCTGCTTTAAAATGTCCCAGTTTCTCTTTCCTCCTTCCATTTTCCCCCTTTGTCTTCAGTTTACCCTCAATTGCTGCAACTGTGTTCACTCAAAGTACAAAAGCAGGGGAAGAGAAGAGGAAAGGAAAGATGAAGACAGAATCTAGCCTTTCCCTGTAGACTCAGGCAAAAGCAAACTGCTGCAGCCTCTCCTAGCTTGTGTGTTCTTCCTCATTAATAGCTTTTGCCATCTTGACTACACTCCAATATCGCTTAGCCACACATGTCCGAGTTTTCATCTGCGAAAAATTGGAGGGAATGCCATAAGCCCTAGCCAGTGAGGAATGATGGAAGTTGCCATCCAGTAACAGTTGGAGGGCTACAGCTGTGAATCCCTGCTTTACAGTAAGTATGTCAGAGTAATTCATTTTGCCATTCTAACTCTGAAGGTGCTTCACAAGTTAACAGTTCATAGTAAATTATACTCTATATGATTTTCCACCACTGGGGTGATACTCCTACCCTTACTTTGGCTGTTGGTGATATTTCTATGAGAGGTCATTTTATCCGGGCGAAGCGCCATTACTTTCCTTCTTGCCAAATGCCATCCTTTCTCAGAGCTGCCATGGCTTGAAATCTGACCTGTGACAGGTGTGTCATGTTAGACAGACAGTAGATTTCACATTTTCATACCCTGCATCTGAAAGGCAACCTGTGGGAGGTATTGAACAGTCACAATACTAAAATCCTGGGGTGAGCTTGTGGCATAGACGGACATACAAACAAACCAAACCTATGACAAAATCTATGAACAATAGTTCTTATTATTTGCCTTCAAATCATTTCCAACTTATAGTGACCCTAAGGTGACCCTATTATGCGGTTTTCTTGGCAAGATTTGTTCAGAAGAGGCTTGCCATTGCTTTCCTCTGCAGCTGAGAGAGTGTGACTTGCCCAAGGCCACCCAGTAAGTTTTCAGGACCAAGAACAGCTTACAAACATGCTCACAAACAACTGGACCAGTAAAGAGGTACAAAGATTGAACAGAAAAGAGAGTTATCTGATTGGAGCCTACAGAACTGGTGGATCTGGCAAGAGATCCTGCTTGCGTACCTACCTTGGAGCAGCTGACAGTGTTCAGAAAAGCGTCGGGCTGAAGGCAGACAGAAAGTAGGTGCAGTAGGATCAGTGCCCGAGCCAATTTCCACATCTCTGGAGTCCTCGTACAGCGAAGCAGTGCCTCTACTCCATCATAGAACAGTCATTGCAATGATGAAAACACTTCCCCTCCATCTCAGAAACTGCAGAGTAAACGAAGTCCTGCCTGGAGAGCCCAGCCAGCAAGCAGGTTGCACATGCTTCCTTGTTTTGCTATTCGAGGGAGCTGGGATTTTTCCAACAAACTTCCACGCTGAGGAAAGCAGTTCAGGGATTGGCAACTGGGCCACGTGCCAGGGCTCCAACCTGACAGAGGAGCTACGCAAAGTTTCTTTCCCAAAGGGCAGGAGCAAGAAGACTCTGAGATGTGAGTGTTGAACAGGACGTTAATTCTCTCCAACTAATTTGCCAGCCTCTGCTCTTAGTCCATATTCCTCCTCCCCCTTTTTTTTTCCCATTAGAAGAATGATTGCGTCAAAGAGGAGTAAAGGTAAAGAGGAGGGCGTAGCAGGAACTGGAAGTGGGCCTTGGAAGGCGGGACAGTCGGGACAGCCTGGGCCTGATGCCAAGAATCCAGCTTAAGAAAAGCCCACAAGGCTGAGGAGCTGACTGGAAACAACCGCTGACAGCCAAGTTTAGCTTCTGAAGGTTTTCTTTAATGACAGCTGAGTAAATCTGATTTTTCAGAGTATTTCAGAACATTCAGTATTGGCACAAGAGCCTGTTGGGCCTTTAAAGTTTACAGGACTCTGTCTCTTGTTTACGTTTATCTTCTTACCTATTACAACACTGCTACATTCATTTATACCTTTATAGGTCAGGTGGCCTCCACCTCAAAACTCTCTTTAGTTTTGGTGAGAGCCAAGCCAATTTAAGGGACTGAGCAAACATTACAAGGAGCCAATGCCAAAATGGAGGAGACATCGCTCAGAAACACACTTCCAAAGCGCTTTGAAGAGTTTTATAGTCAGTGATGAACCAAAATATACCAGTGGGAGGTGCTCAAACACTTGTTAACACAGAAAAGTTTATTAATATAATACTTGTTAGAAGAACATATAAATACTCAACCCAGTTTCCTCTCCATCTAGCTCTAATGGGAACAAGAACATATTGAGCATTTTGAAGTTGCTGTTCCAGAGCTGAAAACAGAATGATAGGAGTGTAGTTTTACATATTCTTGAAACATTCATTGGTAGTTGCACCTTCTTTCACTCTATCCTGTCCCACCTTTCCATTATTTTTTCTGAAGGCAATGCTTATGTTATTGGCATTAGCATTAGAAATAACACATATTTGTGGCAGATAGGTCTTTCAATGGCTACTACTCATCATGATGGCTATATATTACCCTCACTACCAGAGGAAGCATGCCTCTGTGTAAACTCTTCCTGGGAGACATGACTGGAAGAGTACTGTTGTGTATTTCCAGTTTGGGAATTTCCTAAAGGCATTTGGCTGGCCACAGTGGAACCAAAATGCTGTAACAGATAGGCCTTTGGGTATGATTCAGCATACCTGTTTTTATGAAACTTGATCAATGACACTATAATCTGATCTGTTGCTTGAACTCATTGGCCCTACACTGAATTGATTTTATTGAAATGTTTCTTCTTTCTTCAGATGCTACCCTGTGTGCTCATGTAGCACAGGAGTACACTTTTCTTTTTTAATGTGCTACTGAAAGATTTTTCTGAACAAGATCCCTTTCTCCTACCTTGAAGACCAGAGGTAGCTAACTGTCAGGACTGACCTAAGGTATGTTGCTAACTTGTGGATTAAAAATGCGGTGACATTTGCCCCAGTTGAAAATACATTTGATGAGCATGTCATGGGACACCCGGGGAATGACTGGGCAAAGTATGACTCATTCCCTAAGGGACCCATGGAGTAAAGGGCTGAGTCATGATAGTGAAATCATGACAAGGGGTTGCATCAGCCAAAGGCCCTGAGTGATGACATGGAAGCAGGAGTGCATATAAGAGGGGCATGAGCGCTTACTCTCTCCCTGCATCCCGAATCTCTGCATCCTGTCACTCTGCTCCTGAAACTCTGATGTTGAATCTCTGCCTGTGGATCTGTGTATCCTGGGTACAGATGTATATACTGCAACTTTGAAGATTAAAGCCTCCAGGTATTTTGGATGACAAACTCTTGTGTCCGTGAGTTTACTAACCAGTGGGTAGAGGGGTCACAGCTGATGCTGTAGTTGTACTCTGCTACACACGCTGTTGCTGTTTTGGAAAACTCTGCTATGTTATGCTTGCCTCTGGGACATTTTTTGTCCAGAGAGCAGCGGTTCCAGGGAGGATTTTGTGCTGCTGCTGTAAATCAATCTCCAGTCATAACTCTCTACCTGCAGTGTGCATAGTACACAAAGCTGGTCAAAGCTGAGGCAGAAAATCCCATAATCACTTCTCTCTATCCCTGGGAGCAAGAACAAGTTAAATTACTAATAATTGCTTATCCAATTATTACCTAACAAAATCTTCCCTCATAGCAGAGCCAGCCCAGTAATGTCTTGATTGATGGCTGTTGGTAAACCATGACAATAAAGACAGAGGGGAAATAGATGTTCTTGAGCCAGTTAGGATGTCTGGGAGATGTAGGCAACAACATCTGGAAAGCCACACAGTTCTCACCCCTCTGATAATATTTGTGTATGAGTTTCAAACATTGTTTTATTTCAGAACTTTTACCCCACCTTACATCAATTTCCTTCTCCCCCAGTTACAATTGAGTGCTATTGACTGAGCCATTCTGCAATTGTTATTATAGAATTACACAATTACATAGAGTTGGAAGAGACTACAAAGGCCATCTAGTCCAACCCCAACAGGAATACACAATCAAAGCACTCCCAACCGATAGCCATCCAGCCTCTGTTTAAAAACTTCTAAATAAGGAGACTCCACCACATTCTCAACAAGTGTATTACACTGTTGAACAATGACCATCAGAATATTCTTCCCAATGTTTAGGTGGAATCTCTTTTTGTATAGTCTGAAGCCATACCTCCATGTCCTAGTCTCTAGAGCAGCAGAAAACAAGCTTCCTCTATCCATTCAAACATTTAAGCATGACATCCTTTCAAATATTTATTGTCTCCTTTTATTCTTCTCCAGGCTTAACTTACCCAGCTCCCTAAGCCACTCTTCATATGACACGGTTTCCAGGCTTTCCACCATTTTGATCACCCTCCTCTGGACACACTCCAGCTTGTCAATATCCTTCTTGAACTATGGTACCCAGAACTGGACACAGTATTCCAAATGGGATCTGACTATATTAGAATAGAATGGTACTGTTACTTCCCTCAGTCTAGATACTATACTCCTATTGATGCAGCCTAGAATCACACTGATGACTCATGTTCAGCTTGTAGTCTAGTAAGATTCCTAGAACTCTTTCACATGTACTGTGATCAATCCGAGTATCACCCTGCCTATATCTGTGCACTTCAATTTTTCTGCCTAGTGCAGTACCTTACATTTCTCCCTGTTGAAATTCATTTTGTCAGTTTTGGCCCAGCTCTCTAATCTGTTATTTTAAATTCTGATTTTGTCCCCTAGAGTATTAGCTACCTCATCTAATCTGGTGTCATCTGTAAAGAATGCCCTCTATCCCATCATCAAAGTCATTTATAAAAATGCTAAACAGCACTGGGCCCAGGACAGAACTCTGTGGCTTCTGTCCAGGATGAAGAGGAGCCATTGGTGAGCACCTTTTGGGTTGACTAGATTGTAGATTGATTCCAAAGATCATCTGGTCTGATACATTCCAATGTATAAATCCACAGCTAAACTATGACAAACAGGCATCCAACTTGTGTTTAAAAAAAAAAAAGAGAACTCAACAACCTTGGAAGAACTCCATTACACTATACAACACTGTCCAAGGCAGTCCATTTCACTGTGAAAAGCTGTCACTGTCAGGAAGTGCTCCCTACTGTTTAGTTGGAATCTCCTTTCACAGTATCTGAATTAATTGATTCAAGTCCTACTCTCTGGAACAGCCAAAATTAAACTTGCTCCATCTTCCATGTGATAGCCCTTCAGATATTTCAAGATGACTCTCATGCTACTTCTCAGGCTTCTCTTCTTATATATTATCTGATGACAGGACTCCAGATGATGTAGTCAGATGCTGGTGAAAGGACTGACTGAAATATCATTAGGGCAACATGAATTAGTCACTGGACAAAGACAGAGGAGTCCCTATAGTGATGGCTGGGGATATATTTTCACAACAGACCCCAAAAACCTTCAAACCAAAAAAATGAAGAGCTGCACATCTTTATGTACACAATCTCCAAGACATAGATTAAGGCCCAACAGATTATCTCATGCAAAGCAGAACAACGATTTCAGTTAGTTATTGAAAGAATATGGCCTCACCTGGCTGAAGCAAACTGAATCATGCACTTGAGTTCCTTATGACCCCATGCTGTCATAAACAGAAGAGTTCCAGTGTAGATAATAATGACAACGACGACAATGATGATGATGATAACTGAGTCATCAATCAGCTTTTGATTGATGACTCAGTTTTCCTTGGAAGGCATTTTTCCAACATACTACCGTAAAGACACCTGATCTTGTCCAGTTTTGGAAGTTCAGCAGTTTCAGGCCTGGTTAGTACTTGAATGGGAGATTACAAAGTAATACAAGGGTTTTCAAGGTAAAGCTAGAGAAAAAAAGCCCTACCTGAAACCTGTAGAGCCACTGCTACCAGTCAGACTTGACAATATCAGGCCAGATGAACCAATGGTCTAATTCAGTATAAGGTATCTTTGTATGTCGAAGTGATTTCAGAGGGAACATTTCCTCCCTGTCTTTAGACCTCCTTCAGGTGTCATTAAAAAAACCAGATGGCTCTAAGAAGTAGCATGGACCAGTGAATAGTGTAGGAATTTATTACAGCGTGGAAGTAAGTGGATACAAATATCTAGTTATCTGAAATAAAGTTTTATTTGCAAGAAGTAAGGCATAATTAAGTTACAGTGCAGTTGTTAACTTAATGAGGATAACAACTTCACCCCTTTTGTGGTAACCTTTACATTGACCTTTATTTTAAATTGACCTTTATACTCTATATTTATTAAATTATATTTATTAAATGATACATGGTCGAGGTCCTGCTTCATGATGTTCCTTCTGTTCTGTTTTAGGTGCTGAGGCAGCAAAGTAATTGGGAGGAGAGCATGCTAGGTACCAGAGGAGCAAACTGGGCTTTGGAGTTACAGCAATAACTGATTACAGGTTTAAAGTAACTTCTGTGATCTACCAGGTCAAAGCCCATCTCCATCATCAGTTCACTTGGCAATGCTACCCAAGGCTAGTCTGTTTATTTTGTCTGTTAATGATTTGTAAAATTTAACAAATTTATAACTTCTCTTATAGGGTTATTAGTAAGTTGATGATAAGAGTTTATCAGTTTAGCTCTCAGGAGAGCTGCTTCCAACATCTGGCATACTATTCACCCTTATTAAAGAACAGTTATAAATACCTTTAATTTTGCCCCCACTACAAGACTGGATCTGATAACATACTGGAGACAGAAGAGTTATAGAAACATAGCCTTAGAAGCCATCTGTTCCTGTCATCATATTCAGGTTGGCCCCCACCTACCACACTCTTCACTATTAGTAATCACTTGTATATGTTAGGGAAAGAACCAGGATAGTTTAGTGAAGAGCAGGACAAGTCCCCTCAACTGCTGCTAGTTCATGCTAGTTCTTCACCTCTTTCTGTCACTCTCTCCCACTTGCAGTTTTCGGAGATATAGGTATATTAGTCTGTTTCAGCACAGAAAGGGGGAAATGGGATGGACGGGGGAAGAATCTAGCCACACTTTTCAAGATCATCTGATTTCTTTTAGAACAGGCTTACATCAATCAATCCACTCCCTCAGATGCACTGGTAGAATACAACACTAAAGACACAGGTATTTAAGCACAGTTTTTTTCTCTTGCACTTGTGTGCCTCTGCTTGGCCTAGATCAAGAAAGACAAGCGGGAAAGAGTGGCGCCAGGCTGCAGGTATCACCACACCCTCCAGTGTCACAAAACCAGTACTGCTGAAAGCTCATCTGAGCTACAAGCATGATGACTGCTAAACATATGACTCAGATGTTAGCCACGTACTCCACTAGTAATATTTATTTACAGCGGCAACCTGCTACATTCCAAAGGCTTACAATAAGTATCAGGACTTTGCAGTACACAAACTTGTGTTCGTTCTCTCTCTCTCTCTCTCACACACACACACACACACACACACACGCGAGAGAGAGATCTGTGTTATGGTACCTTAAAGAGGAACACATTTCATTTGGCATAAGCCAGGGAGGTGGCTGTAACTGGGGATAGATTTACCTTCCTGGAGATTTCTGTGTACAAATATTTAACATAAATTAAAAACAGATGTAAAAAACATTCCATGTCCTATCACTGCAGCCTTCAACACCAATAGGTTTAATTTAGCCTTGATCTGGATCTAATTTATATATACATTTTCATAATCAGAGGGACGAAGTGTGTGAATATTTGCTTGATTGTATAAATGCAACAGGGATTGAACACCACAGATCAGGGTAGGCAAATTACAGCCCTCCATATGCTGCTGAAATGTAACTCCTCCAACCACTGGTCATACTGCCTGATGGGAATTGCAGTCCATCGACATCTGCAGTCCATCAACATCTTACCCCTCCTTCCCATATAACTTTTCTATTGCCCATCACCTAAAATATGATGCTATCCACTGGAATCCTGTAAGTCTCTAACTTTGGTGTGACATGAGGAAAAATCACAAGTTTGCTGTTTTTCAGAACATAAACCGGAAAGAGAATGTGCCTAAGAGATTTAAAATCTATATATGAATAGGGATTGCCATTTATCAAGTATTAACTCACCACCATGTACATGTATGTGTTTGACAACACAGTCATCTTTCCTAGTGGTCAGGATCATTTTTCTATTCTCTACCTTGGGTGGGTGCCAATGTGTCCCTGTGTTCTACATTTTCGTCACCTGGCAGGCTGTTATAGATGAATGATTTGGATAGATTACATGCAGATGATGTTAAGGGGCAGATTCATTTCATATTTTATTAAACTGAAATGTGACCTCCAGGGAGGTGGTCAATTTGAATAGGGAAGAGGCAGGAATAGGGAGTATGTATTTTGTTTCCCCGCTAGCCATTTTTCAATTCAAAATACTCCTCCTTACCCCACCACTTTTGGCCTCATGGATTTCCAGGTGTGTTTACAAAGGTAATCATGTGGGAGACATAACTGACAAAGGCTGAAATCCTATTTTAGTCCTGATTTGGACAGACCCCATTGTATCAATTGGATTCAACTATGTGTTGATTCAACATTGAATTAATTCAGTGTGCCTACTTCAACTGGGTCAAGAGCCATTGTGGGGTAGTGGTTTCAGCACTGAACTATGATTCTGGAGACCAGTATTCAAATCCCCATGCAGCCATGGAAACCCACTGGGTGACCTTGGGCAAGTCACACTCTCTCAGGCCCAGAGGAAGACAAAGGAAACCCCTCTCTGAACAAATCTTGCCAAGAAAACACTGTGATAGGTTCACCATAGGGTTGCCAGAAGTTGGAAATGACTTAAAGGCAAAGAACAATAAAAATCTTGAACTGGGATTAACCAACAGGATTATAGTGAAGGAGTGGTTTTTATTTGATGTATTTATTCCCCGGCTGGCCCCTCCCAAAACTGCAAACCCCAGGATTCCATAGGATGTTGGAAGTGGAATAATAGCACTATAACAGTCTAGTGCAGAAATGGCCCTAGTTGTACAGGTTGCAAAGCCCTACAGCAAGGGTGGGTAACATTGCTAGGCTGCAACTCCCATCAGCATAACCAATGGTGAGGGCCAAAGGAACCCACAGGTACATACTGCATCTTACTGTAAAGACCCACACACACTGCTCCACAGCAGCCTCCCTCAACCTGATGGCTTTCAGATATCTTAGACATTTAACTTCCCATCCGGCATAGCTGAAGTCCAATACATCTATAGCACTAAATTGAAGAAGGCTGTTCCAGAATTTCAGATTTTAAATAGGGGAAGGACATATAAGAAAACCTGAGATGTTAAGCCACATTTAGAATAGTAACTATTCACATGTTCTTGATTATGACCTTTCCCATCTTGCGCAACGATTTTCACTTATTTCAATACTATTTTAGAGAAGAATGACTGGAAGAAATGAAACAGTGGTTTGCCACACTGAGTCCCTCTATACTGAAGTTCTTTTCAAAACAAGGCCTGCAGGTTTTCATATTTACCTTTAAGGCACAGAGATGTGTTTGAATAATAATGGATGATTACAGGAAACCATGTTTTGTAACAAATAACCAGGCTCCACGTGAACTGCAGATGAACATTAGAATGGCACTGGGCACAAATCATGCACGACACTGACCTTTGTAGTACGAGTGTTGTTTTAAACAGTCATTTTTTTTATCTTACTTCAAACAAAACAGAAAAATAAAAACAGATGTGGGATTGTGTTATAAACCATATTTATCACACATAGCACAATAAAAATTCCTGTCAAACCCCTTGGTGACGTATTTGTTTTGTTCTTGCTTTGTTCTAGAAGTTAGGCAGACTGGTAGCCAGAATATAAATGCATGTAGCCTGTTTAGAGTAAATTTACTGTGTTATTTCTCAGTGTACAAATGTGTATAATATTGTCTGCATTCTTTCCCATCTATCTTTTTTTGGCTACCGCCCTGAACTGATAGTTTTGATGACCTGTTGGTGAGTAATATAACAATTTCACCTGCCTGATTTTCCAGATTAGGTTGTATGACAGCATCCTCCTCATCCATGGACGGGCTGTCTTTCAGTGTAATTGGCATTACTGCCTACCAAAGCACCAAGCTCTTGGAGGCTATTAGATGAGCTGTGCCTGCTTACACACAAAACATTAATATTGCACATCCCCTCTTTCAGGACTAAGGCCATGAAATGGCCTTCCGAACTTTCCTTTGCCCTGTACTTTGCTAGCATTAACTTACACAGCAATATCATCTCCACAGCAACAGTTGCCATGGTCACATCAGGGTAGGCCTAGCTGTCTGGCAGAGTCACCTCTGCCTGCTCCTTCCCAGAAGACAATTGGCTGAGTTTAGCCCTTCTGTTTTGTAGCACTGGATTTAAGAGGCCCAACACGCCATAGATTTCTAGGTTCCATTTTGGAGCCGACATGTCTGAAGCCTCCTTTGTCCCTGTGAACTGCCCCGCCTGTGAATTAACCCCTAAGGCAGCTCCATTTCACAACCCACACTCACCCCTGCAGGGAGGTACACCTCTTAGCATCCATTCAAGTACAGGTTGGCCTGCGCAGTTTGGGATGAGTGAGAGGAACAAGGGAGGCTGTTGTAAGCCTTTTTGTGGTTGTCCTCCAAGAACGATACAGCTTGCTCTGTGGACCTTTCCTCCGTTCAGCTTTGAGCAGGCGGCATGCCAAGACCTTAGCACTGGCATGGAACCGGGTGGGCAATGGGCTAGAAGGCCCCTGAAGTATCTTGACCAGCCCTGAAAGTTCCTGAGGCAGGCGATAGCGAGGAAGAAAACGGAGAGCATTGGGAATGTCCCTCTGGCCACACAGTTTACTGAAATAAGCTATTACCCAGTCACTCTGCTGTACAGTCCCAGCAGCACCCTGGAGTTCACCTTGCAAACATGCCATTGCTGCCCCAAAAAGGTCATGGGGTTCTGGTGCCTTCCCTCCATCCCCACTGGCCTTCCCACGCCATAGTCCATAGGCGTGAGCACTTCCCGCACTCCACAGCAGCAGCACTTGGCCCTGCTCCCGGCTTACAAGTTCTCGCTGGGCATACATCCAGGCCATGATACCAAGTCGGCCGACATGGGCCAGCTCCCAAAGGTCCAACAGAATGGGGCAGCCAAGGGCTGAGCGCAGCAATCCAGCAAAGGCACAGACCAACTGCTTGTGTTCCTCTGAATCGGGAGAATAGATCAGCAGGATAGGGCGGGAATGATGTCTGCTGGGCATATCTGGGAACAAAAGAGATGAAAGTAGTTTCAGCCAATGGGTGAAGAGAAGCCATCATGGCATCCAGAATGCTTCTTGTACAGTCCCCAGGTCATACAGGGCAGTGCCACAGGTCACTTACAACACTTTGGAAGCTTTCTTTGCAACCCACCCTACCCAACCCATCTCCCACTGTTGCATGCAGCCCTTGGGATACAAAAAGGCAGCTAACCACTGCCCACTGCCAGTAATCATATGCTGCCATGGCACGTCATATTCACGCATTTTTTTAAAACACAAGGATAAGAGCAAAACACCACTTTACAATAAAGTCACCCCACCTTCTCTCCTGCTTCTTGTAACATTCCTGCTCAATGGCCAGATGATCTTCAAAGCTTGCACAGACACTGGCCTAAATCCTGTTGTTAGTCTGGATTGGAGGAGACCCACTGAATCAGTGGGATCTACCCACACGTTGACTGATCACTCAACTGAATGGGTCGACTCTAGTTACAACTAATGAATAGGAAGCCAGCCATTATCTGCCTCTTTTATTGGCCTCAAAAGAAGGTACCACAACAATCAGAATTTAAGATTTTTTAAAGTATTTTGCCACCTTTTCTAACCCTTTAGGCCTTGTTGCCAAATGAAATAGAACACAGGAATACTGTAATAAACAAAACCTCTGACAAAGAAGCTCCTTTTTACAAAATCTTTTAATGCCAACCCAGCCCTGTTTATTTCCTTAGCTGGAAGTTTTTAGTAGCATCTGCGCTGGGAAAATGGTGACACAGGACTGGAGAAACATACACTTTTAGTGTCATGTTGCAGCAGTATGTCTCCAGTAACCAATGCAATCAATGTTTGATCTGGTAAGGATGGGATTCTACTCCAACCGATCTTACTATAGCTGTGTTTACCTGCCTAGAAAAGGCAAGTAAAGAGAACTGCCTCCAGAACCCCTAACTGAGCATGTGCAAACAGCAAAACAGACAGAAAAAGGGGAAAGCAGATAAACTACCGCCACCGTGTTAAAGAAGCATACCGTAAGTTTGGTCACCAAAATGGAAATCATAAGAAAAGTGGTAGCTGCTGAAAGAAAAAGCCATCCCTGGACAGACTTTGGAGGAAACCTTCAAGGAGCTTGCAGAAGGTTCAACATGTTTTTGTTTACTTAAGTGAGGCTTACTGATAGAGAATGGATGTCTGCAGCAGAACAGAAATTCAAATGTAGAAGAAAAACCACCAGTGGCTTAAAGAAACAGACTAAAGGCTTTATTATACCAAGTCCATTCTAAGACAGGAAAGTTACTCAGGGTGCTAATCTAATCTAGCTGCATTCTAGGGAAGAGATGGGAAGAGAAGAGGTGGAGAAAAATATTCGTGCGAGTATTGGTTTATGTCACAGAGTGGACAGTGTAAGTAGAGCAAGGAAGACACTGTGGATCACTCAAACTAATTAGCCATATAACTACTGCCCACTCTGAAGCACTCTTGATTCTTCAATGTGACAGAGCCAATCTGGTTATGTGACCACCTGCTACTTGCTCTGCCAGCCACACTCCCAGGCTCTGTCACATTCAGTGCTAAGCACTGCTGCATTTCTAATACTTACCTGACCTGGTAGTTTCATTTCATGCACACACATTGTTAGTTTTGAATACCAAGTTTCTTAAATATGTTGAACCACTCTTCTTTCTTGTGGTGGCAGAATGTATTTCTATTCTTTCCATGTTATTTCTGCCTCTAGTACCAAATTTTCTGTTAAAGAAGTAATGCCCATGGACACATCTACTTCACTAACTGAGGCACATGTGTGCATAGTACCAAATTGTCATCCTCTGTCATCTTTCCCACTGTCCATATGAAGATTGTAAGTACACTGGGAGCAAGGATTTGTTTTGCTTATATTACTTGGTTAAACACTATGAATTTTAATAGTGTTATCTGTGCTCATAAGTATATCCCTCTTGTAGACAATAAAGAGCAGACTGTTGCGCTAAAAATTAACAGCACTTTTCTCTGTTGCACCAAACAACACTGAATCATTAGTTTCTCCACAGTCTGGCACACTTCCTTTTGAAGACTCTTTAGGCTATAACTCCCCAAACCTCTCAGCAAGTATGGCCAGACTCAAAAATCCGAAGTCAGAAAAGCCAAGAATTCAATCGACAAGCACAAGCTAACAAGAGAACCTTCTGTTCGCAACAGCGGACAAGAAAGAACTGAGGAGAGACCGTTGCTCGGCAGGCTGAGCATGCGTGAAACTGGCATGGGGGAGGGGTTCCCGCCAAGCTAACGAGCTCTAGAATCTTCCGAACGCTACTGCGCAGGCGTGAAAGCTCCTAATGTATGAGGCACAGAGACCACAAAGAAGAACCTCTCAGCAAGTATGGCCAGACTGGCTGGAGAATTCTGGGAGCTGTAGTCCAAAAAGGAAATTTATAGGCTTTTCCATTTCCCAGTTGCTTTTCCTCCTCTGCCTTCCCTCCTGCTCACTTCTTTCACACACAGTCTTCAGTCCCTCTCATGCGTCTTACCTCTGTGGAGCCTGTGCAGACCCCGACGAATCAGCAGAATGATCATGACCAGTAATCCCAATCCCAGAGTCACTCCAAAGGCCAGCAGCCCCCAGCGCTTGTGAGAAACTAACAGAAGAAAAAGCTTTGAAAGTGGGTGTCAAAACTCCACTAAAAACCATCCTCCATTGATATCCTTCATCCCCTCAAAAATCTATCTTACTATCCCTGTTGTCACCCTATATATACCAGTGATGAACTTGTTCTCCAAGTGCCAACCTGTCTGTAGCTAAAATAACACCATCCATATCCAAGAGGGAAGTATTAGCAGGCCTGAGGGAAAGCCCAAACCCATGAAAATGTCCCCCAAAAAAGCCCTTTGGAAAATTCCTAAAGGAGTGATGGTGAGAGAAATCCTCTCACACATCCCAATGAGGAACGAGCACTGATGGTGCTTACAGCTGAAATTTTTATTATGACATTCTGCTACCTCCTTCACAGAACTTTAAAATGAAGTCCAGATCACTTCTACTTATAACCTTGCTGCGTTTCTCATGACTTCTTCCATCCACTAAGGAGACACAGGCAGACTAGCTGCAGGGGAGGAAGATATGGATGGATATATTATAGAAGAAAGCATGGTTGGAATTCTAAACTGGTGCTTCTCACACTGTAGCATTTTGGCACAACTCCTACTTGTCCAGGATGGGCAGCTTTTATTGCCAACTCTTTCCTGTGGGGGCCAGTGGTGGTGGCAGTGGCAGCAGAGAGGGTAATGCTACCCAACTTTACAAATAAATTTATTATGGAATCTTTCAGGATTCGATCCTACTTTCTTTAAGAGGATTCTGCTTTTTTATCCTATTCATGACCTTGAACAAGAGATAAGCTCAAGGAATTCATGCACTATGGTGCCACCTGGTTCCATAAACAGGGCCTAAAATGTCTCCTAGCAATGTCTAGCTCTCATCCCTTATCCTTTCTAAAAACTAACAGCACCATTCTCCAAACCTCCTAAGGAGGACTATGGAGTGTATGATACAATTGGATAGGCAATGGCCCTGTTATTCTTCCCATTCTTAAGCCAGTGCAGCTTTGCAACTTACCATCAGGACACAGAAGCTGTTTGCCAGCAAAGCGAACATCAGAACGCCACACCTAACAAAGAAAAAAAGCGGGGAAAGAGGACACCTGAAGTAGGTCTGAGCTGGGCAACCTTTTCTCTTGATATCCTGGTCTACAACTTCCACAAGACCATTGTCCACGGTGGCCAGGGCTGATAGAAGCTGTAGTCAAAATGTATAGAGCACAGGTCAGCTGCATGCAGCCCCCAGGGCTGTTTGATGGCCCTCACAGCCTCTTAGGGGTCAAAACTTTTTGCCTCCAAATGCCCTCTGAGGGGCATGAGATAGAATCATAGAAATAGAGAGTTGGAACAGACCACAATGGCCATCGAGTCCAGTCCCCTGCCATGCAGGAAGAGTGTACTTTTCATTTAACACATGTTTTCTCATTCTGGCCAAGAAACTAAACAGGGCAATTTATCACTGCTGCATTTAAAAATAAGCCCTGTACTAAATTCAGTGGGACTCATTGTCCTAAGTAAATGGGTATAGGTCTTAGAAGCCGCAAAGTTGCTGCCTTGAATCTTGCCTTGGCCTGAACTCCCTACTTGGACTGCAACCACAGCAACACTCTATCAATTCCCATCTGCACTAGGGTGGGTGACATATTACTGAATGTTGGGCTACAGGACATGTGAAAGGATTTAAACAACTGAAAAAGCTATAGAAACACACTTTCTACTTCTGGGCACATGTGCTGCCTAGAAAAAGAAGATGCTCTCAAAAGCATATAGAAAAAAAATGATGTCATATACACTATCCTTGAGGAGGTCCTGCCCCTTTAACAGCATTTTTGCCATGTTTTGCAACACCCGGGCCATTTTAGAAAAGATCTTTTTTAAAATCAGAAGTAAACTGGAGATCATTTCTGGTCACTTCCTACTTCTAACTAAGGCTTCTAATGGGCCTAAAGTGGCCCAGGGCCCCCTAAAACATACTAAAACTGCCCACCACCAGCACCTAGAGGGCATTAGGAGGCATTTGGGGGCAAACTGGGCTTTTTGTGGGAGGGCAGAGTCAACCAAGGTTTCTGAGGGGGCTAATTCAGTCCCTTGCCCTCCCATAGTCACTCATCCCTGATCTAGAAGGACAAAGTTTCCCCTCCCTCCATGATTCAGATGCTCTACTAGTAATATTTTGTTTTGGCAAATTGCTAATCGCATTGGTCTTTAGTATCTGCAGTAATCCAGCCTTTGCAGATGCCAGAGAATGAGTTCTGTTCACAGAAAGTGATGTGTTTATTATTTATTTATTTAATTTACACCCTGCCTTTCTCCTAACACTGGGATGCAACTTGATAGTTTTTGTTACTGTCTATTTTGGCGGTACTCACTTTTTAAAAAGTGATTACAGTTAAAGTGCACAGTAAGTTGTGATATTAAAACACATTTAAACAGATCACCATGTTAAAGCAACCACTGTTAAAATAACCAATTTAAAAACTATTTAAAGGCACAAAAGAGGAATTTGAAAGCCCTTTTCTCAGCAGCCAGTCAAATGTCAAAAGACTGCCTAAACAAAAAGGCAGGGTAGGACCTGTGACTGATCAAAGTGTAGATATCTGTAGGAAGGTTGTTACAGAAGCTGTTGCAATGCAGAACATGAGGTCAGCCCTTACCAGCAGGCAGCTCCTCAAGGCCCGCCAAGGGAGAATGAGGTCCAGATCTCCTAAGGCCGATCCCTCTGGCTGCAAAGCATAAGCATAAGTAATACTTAAATCTCACTTCTCCAGGTCAAGAATATCCCATCTTTCCAGCCCTTCCTTGCCCATCAGTCTGGGCTAACATATTTCATGAGCCCTTTCCAAATTCTTACTTCTCATGAGAGCCAGCAGACACTTACATGGGTGACAGTATAGACAGGTGGTTCAAGCTCACACTGGCCTGTTGGTTGCTTTTGACACAAGGCTGAACTGAAAGATGCTGATATGCGGGAGCGGAAGTTTAAGTGGAGCTGCAAAAACGTGGCACTTAGAGATACATTCCAGGCAGTTTCTGGAAGGGAAGAAAAACACAAAGTTGCCCTGATGGTGCTGAGCTGAGAGTACCCTTTTACTTTTCTTTGTAATCATACCTTTACAAATCTTGTGTGTGTGGGTGTGTAGGATTTTTAAAAGCATGATTACAAAGGGAAGGGAAGGGAAAGGAAGGGGAGGGGAATATTTAGGATATGAACATTGTCTAAACATATATGTTAATATAAGCTGACTCTATTAACCAAAACACATTTTCTTAAAGTTGGCATCTTTAAAGAAACACATTAACAAATAGCAAAAGCAGTGCAATCCGACTATTGAACAATAGATGTTTACCTTTCTAGCCTTAGAGTATAAGTCATTTAGCAGCAGTTAAAAGCACAGACAGTTAGTTAAATTCCATGTCTCAGGGACATAATTTAAAAGAACATGTGTTTCTACAAGTTGGCAACAATCCTGGCAGTGTTCTGCTAAGTTTGGTTATGGAAGAATAAATATAACATATATACATACTACACACACACACACACACACACACACCCCCTGAGGACTCAAACTAAAGGCCTGTTTCCTATCAGTAACGAATAGTTGTCTATGGGAAGACAAAAAACAGAACATGAGGACAACAAGTTTGATCCACTGTTGCTTCCTTGTGACAGGTAGCTAGAGGCATGCTAATCAGGCCATAGCCATCAAGCCTAGTAGAGAATGATGGTCTTATGTTCCATGAATTTATCCAATCCCTTTTTAAGGCCATCCAACCTGGCAGCCATCATTACGGCTTAATTATGCATTCTTTGAAGTACCTTCCTTTGTCCTGATTTTCCAATCATGAAATTTCAAAGGATGTTCCAGGTTCTGATATTATGAAAGAGGAAGGCAAATCTCTATCTTCTTTCTTGACATCAGACGTGATTTTATACACCTTTATCTACAATCTTCAAGCAACGATTATGCACAATTCATGTTGAGTTTTGTTTGTTTTAAAGAGGAGAATGGTAAAGCAACATATAGCAGCCCCTCCACTTTTATGGGGGTTCAGGGTGCAGAACTCTTATGAAGGTCAAAAACCCACAAATAACTCCCCTGGCCAGAGTGAGCACTCCCCCCTCGCATTCTCTTGCCTTTTGCTTGGGCACGAGTGCCTTCCTTCCGTATGCCCAGGCAATAGGCAAGCGAATGGGAGGATCAGCCCTGCATCCACAGAAGGCACACACATGCCTCCCCTCTATTCCATTGCCTCAAAAATCTACCACTAGATCCTAACCAATCTTTTGCCCCACCTAAGATCTTTCTTTTTTAGCCCAGAATAAAGGTGTTGTTTTAAATCTAACCCTCTCCTAGAGCTTTTTCAGTCTTTGAAACTTGGTGGTAGTCAGCTCAGTCTTTAGGAGAAGCCAGAAAAAGTGCTACAGAGGAAAGCGAGCTGGGGTTGGTAAAGGAGGTGGGCATGCCAGCTTCTAAGATGCCTGAATCTGAAGTTGGGGACAGCTGGGATTTTGAAAAGGAACCTTTGGGATAGTTCAATGCTGCAGAGCAGGGGTGTCAAAACTCAATTTCATCTTGGGCTGCATCTGCATTATTGTTGCCCTCAAAGGGCCAGTTGTATCTATGAGATTATATAAATGTATCTACTCTTTTATCATATTAAATAATTGCCTCTGCATTCAATTATTACTGGTTTTAGTAACAAGTAACTCTGAAATTAGAAATCTGAGAAAAATAATGGCAAGCAGATATTCAAGTGTACAACTATTGTACAATTATTGAAAAATGAGTTTTGAAAACAGAAAGTTATTTTTTCTAATCATCAGACAAATATTACCTGTGCCTTTTTCTGCCCTGCCCTCCCCTGTGCCTCTTTGTGCTCCCCCTTCCCCATGCCTCTTTCTGCCCTCCCGCCCTCTCTGGTCAGCCCAATCCCCAATTATGGGCCCCCAGCGGCTGGTATTCTGAAGAGGGGCCCAGAAGCCAGCACTTGTGATCTGCTTCTACTTCTGACTGCTCCTCTGTCCAATTCGTGTGAGCCATATGGAACGTTGCCATGGTAACCCACAGCGAAACTTGGACAGAGGAGCAGTCAGAAGTAGAAGCAGATTGTGAGTACTGGCGGCTGGGCCCCTCTTCAGAATACCAGCAGCTAGGGGCCCACAATGTGGGGACTGGGCTCGCCAGGCCAGGGGGAGTGCCACAGCTGCAGGAGAGATGTGAGGGCAACATGAAATGGCCTGGCAGGCCAGATTCAGCCCACGGGCCTTGTGTTTGACACATGTGCTACAGAGTATAAAACTATGTATGTTCTGCATTTCCACAGTTTCACCACATGGAGCATAGTTTGATTTCAGTATTAACAATGCAAGCCACTTCCTTATACTATAATAGTTCCCTGAAAACAAGTTACAAGACTGCACAAAAGTAATAACGGGCATTCACCTTTAAAACCCCCATAATAATAAACTGTCCTGCTTTCACAAAACAACTTTCTATCTTGCTTCAACCTGGCCACAACAAGAAGGAACTCCTTGACTTCAACAGTTTGTTTATGGACAACACATTTTCAACTATTTAGCTTTGGGTATACATTTACAGTAACTATCGGGCAGCTACTCATTTCCTAGTCATAAATTTCTGCAAAACAACGTGAGTTAAAAGAGATAGATAGTTTATTATGGTCATAGACCAGCATAAGAGAAATAAAATCCAGATAAAAATACATATAAATATACAAAAGGAGGCAAAAACAGATACAAATACAGATAGGTATTAGTCTGTCAGACAACAGAATCCAACTAGTCCTAACAGAACCCAACTACACAATCATTATACTAATCCATGGCGCAAGTCATCACTCAATGAATTACAATTGCTACCACACAAAATTTAGCCACTTCATAAATTATAATAAGATTGGTATCTGAGAGCAACAAAGAAACATAGAAGAGTTCTAAATGTTCTGGATATTTGTGGAGTATTGGTAAAATAAATCAGTACATAGGTCTCTATAGTATAAACCCTGGAAAAGCACATGTTCCACTGCTTCTGTTAGAACAGAGTCACAGGGCAATGTCTCTCCAAATATGGGGTTTTCCAATAGCATCCTTCGAGAACAGATGAAGAAATAACAAGACAATGTGCCAAAGTAAAGGTGTTATGGTGTTTAGGCACTTCTAGCTTGCTTACATACGCTATAGGAGCTGTAAGGTATCAACTGTTCTCACTGGCAAAGGAAAGGGACCTAGCTAAATCATTGTTGGGAATGCTTTGATGTGCGTTCCTGCACAGCAGGGGGTTGGACTGGATGGCCCCTGTGGTCTCTCCCAACTCTATGATTCTATGATTTGGCACTCTATCTCAGTAATACATTGTTTATAGCTGTTTTAGCCTGATCATATGGTTTACTAAGTCAGGGGAGAAACCCAAAGAGAGAATTTTAATTGTAACTATTTGATTCCATTTGGACTGAACCTCATTCTTCAAAACTAATGGGACAAGATCCACAGGTGAAAATGATAATCTGAGCCAACAGATGACTACGGACATTCATACTCTAACCTCCATCTTTGTAAGGCCATAAGGTGGTATTAGAAACACATTCTGGAGGCCAGAATGTAATGGCCTCCTCTTGCCCCCAAAATTTTTTGAATGGCTAATGAACTCCTCTGGGCAATGTTGGCAACATAATCCCTGTGAGCTTTCCTGCTTCAAGCAGAATCAGAACTACACCCAGATATTTGAAGCAAGTAACCCATTCAATCTTGTGGCCATCTATATTCCAAATGCCATAATTTCAGTCTTTTGATAACTGAGATCTAAATGGTCCTCTTTATGGTATTGAGACAATGCTCTCAGTGCTCTTTTAAGGCCAATAGGTGTTCTTGAAAGAATACCCGCACCATCCACATAAAGCAGCACAGCAATGTTTCTTCCAGCTAGTTTTGGGGAATGAAAGTTGATGTTATGAAGATGGCTCACCATAGAATTAATATAAAAATTGAACAGGAGTGGCATCAATATGCAACCTTGCTTAATGCCTTTCTCTGTTTTTATGGCTCTAGTAAGATCAGGATTACATCTTACTTTAAGGGAGGTCCCTTCATGCAGTATTCGTATTAGGTAAAATAATCGTCTGTCAATTGAAGATGCCTCCAATTTTCTCTACAATATAGTTTGAGATATGGAATCAAATGCTGCTTTGAAATCTATAAAAACATCATATAGAAAGGTTGTATTACGAGAGGGGTATTTTTCAATCAAGTGATGTAATACTAAACACTGATCAACTGTAGGGTGCCCTTCTCTAAAGCAGCTCGTTCTTCTGCAGAAATGTTCTCTTGTTCCAAACAATCCAAGAGTTCCCAATGTAGATGTCTTTAAAACTTTATTGCATTGTGTAGAGTAACTGGTCTAATATTAGCTGGATCATCCTTTTTTCCCTTTTTTATATAAATAGGAACAACAACTGTCAGCCTCCAATCAATAGGGACTCATCTATATGTGTCAATGCAGGTGAAAAGGGAAGCAAGGACAGAGGATCAGAAATCCAAGTTATTTTTAATAACTTCTGGCTGAATTAAGTCCTCTCCTGAAGCCTTCCGCAATGTTAATTGTGCTAGAAGACTATTAACTTCAGACACTGACACTAGTGGCCACACTGAGAGATTATCTAGTTTGAATAAAGCCTCCTTCTCCAATAATAGTGTCTGTATATAGTTCATGTAAATATGCCTTCCAAATACCTGAAGGAATGGGACAGTCCACCTTAGGAGACCCACTACCTTTGCCAGTTTGATGTGATATGCCAAAAACCAATTATTCTTCATGGCTTTTTTCTTTTTATACTCCAATAATTGTTTGTACCGTCTCTTCTTCTGAAGGAGTTCCAGTACAGCTACTGATGAGGTGCTAGTTACAAGGCCTGACAAGTGGCAGTGAAAGCTTTTTTGGCTTTGACACAGTCCTTATCAAACCACAGTTTAGAGTAAGGCTGTTGTAATCTCATTTGTGTGCTACCATTATACAATAAATACCAGTATAGCTCTTGAGTAAGTATGGTATAATCCTCCAAAAGTACATCTGGAAGCTCATCTGATATCAAGGCAAGTTAAGACACCGAAAATGTTCCGTGGCCAATAAGCTGGTTATCATCTGGTTTAGATGAGAGGTCCATTTAGCTCTACGATAAGCTCTTCCTTCTGACATAAAGGGAAATTGATAAAAATCCTCAACCCATGGCTTTTGTATGAAATTATTCAACTGCAGAATAATTGAGAAATGATCACTATCAAACTTAGGGGTAACTTCCTGATCTTTGACATAGAAGATCCCTAGATGTAATTACATAATCAATTGAACTAATTCTGGATCTGGAAAAGTAAGTGAATTCCACTGGATGATCTCAGTCCATAGCACCATTTAATATATAAAGATTTAGCCTAAAAATTGTTTGAACCAAATAATTGAGCCTCTTAATTAGATTTCTGATCCTTGCCAGGAGGACTATATCTTCTTCTAAGTAGAAAGGGGGACAGTAGTGCAGCGAATACAAAATGTTGTCATTAGGACCCAATCTAGGCTCCAAGTTGCTCCCCAAAACCATAGGTACATTTGGATTTTTCATGGTAAGATCAGCAACATATGACTCAAGTTCTGGTCACATTGTAGAACTACCTCATTGGTGGCATATAAGCATTTATTATCAGTAGAGTATGGGATTCAAATTGGATTTTCATTACCATGGCATATGTTTTAGATGGGGCAAGGACCTTTATAGTAGCATATAAAGTTGTAAAAACTAGGATGCCTAAGCCCTCTCTTGCTCTTCTATACCTTGCCCCCAATCCACCCCATAGAAAAGGGGTGAAATCAATTTAATGACAGTTCTTCAGTAAACCAAATTTCCTGAATCAGTATAGGATAGGAAGCCAGTGAAACGGGGTATCTGATAGATGCAGCCCATCCAGCCACATTCCAAGCTAGAAGGACAATCTTATACCGCTCTTTTCGTTGTAAGCGATTTCATTGCCAACTGCGGACTGCATGTGAACTTATCAAAAGCGTTTTGTTCTCATTCGGTGATGGCCCAAATAACTAAGGCAGCAACTCCTCCTGTGAAGCAAATAGTGGCATATCATCCAAAACCAACTTTTCCATTTCCAACTCCTGATCAAAAGAAGCTGAAGAAATCAGTGCAGCGTGAGCAGCGAAGTGTGGGTCTCTGGCAAGGACCCCAGCTCCTTTGAGGATAATACACTCTTTACTTTATCCAATGGCTGCTTAGATAACGAAGGTTGTCCCCTTGGTGAATGAGAATCCCTTACAAACAAAAGGGGATTTTGGATTTTTGTTGCTAATGAGGATGCCTCCCCAGTTTGTAGTGCAATGCAGCTTGTCTTAGCATTAGATGGCCATCTGTCGGGAATGCTTTGAGGGTGTTCCTGCATAGCAGGGGGTTGGACTGGATGGCCCGTGTGGTCTCTTCCAACTCTACATTTCTATGATTCTATGATTCTATGATTATCTTGTTTGCAAATCTGTCTGTTATGAGTAAAAGCTGCATGTGATTGCTGGGACTCCTTAGGTAATAAAAGGATAACGTTCTCAGAGGAATCAATATCAAAATCACTTTCATTACCACTAATTGGAAGATCAAGACAATGAGCTGGCAACTTACTACAATTCTGATTTAAAGGAGAAATAACTTGAGGTAAATTGGTGTTAAGTAACTCAGTAAGGCTGTAGTATTAAACTGTTGCAAATTGCTTATCAGTACTACAAGGCTGTGTCCAAATTTTTACCTTAATTTCTGTAAGGTTTTTCTTCAAATTTATAAGATTGGCTTCCTCCTTTGAATTACATTGAAACTTTTCACTCTTGTCATAAGTGGCAGAACTACAGCATTTAGAGCAAGTGCTCTTAACATGCTTATCTTCACATGCATAGCCACTTTTCACTTCTCCAGTCATGAGATCATGAACCATCTCCTCCTTGAAAACTCTAACATTTTGAATGTAACGAATTCGCCATAAGAATTTGCTCATTTGTAAGAGACGAGTAGGAAAAAGAGGTTGCCTAAATGTCATTAGTATGTATTTAGTTCTTCCTGCACTGGGTAGGTAATGGAAATCACTTGAGTCAATTGTTTTACTTTGGCAATTTAAGATCAGAGACAGTTAAGACACTATAGTCTCACAGAAGGAGTCAATTTTAGCATAGGATAGTAATTTACTACCTCAGCTGCTTCTTAACATCCTCTAAGCCTCAGACACACTGTGGAAACACTAGCACCTCCATATTCCTTTGCCCTTCCAATCTCCTGTTTAGGATACAAACTCTGCAGTTCCAAAATTTCCTGCAAACTATCCACCTTAGCAAATATCATTCAATCACTGGTGTATAAGAATCAAGGTTTCCACACACAAAATACAAACTTCTTGAAAAGGCTGTATAGTATAATCAAGAGAGTTACAAACAGCTTGCTCTCAAGGGTTATCTCTACTATCTCCTCATTTCAGAATATTACTTGAGCTACAGTTTCAGGAAGTCGAAGGAGAGGTTTGATTTAACACAGACTTCTGAGATGACTCATTTTTGGTAGATAGAGAAAATTCAGAGCCAGTAAATCTATTACTCACATGCACATTCATACTTTGCTTTGCATCTGCATTGCAAAATATACATCAATATTTCTCTGCTTCAGTAAATTCATGGGTCTTTGTCACTTTATTGGGGCTAAGCAGTGGCGGAGCTCAGAGAGTGTGGAGGGGGGAGGGAGATGGGGGTGGGGCATGGTCACAGTGCATGGGGGCATAGCCAAGGCATGTAGGGGCATGGCCGGGACACCCCTAAAACATTGCCACCCAGGGCAAAGCTTCCCCCTGCCCCCCGTTCCTACACCACTGGGGCTAATCCAGGTTCTTTCCTTAGCTGTAGTTGACATCTTGCCAAATAAGTATCCAAAAGAATTAAACTTCTTAAAATTCTTCATAGACAGCAAGGGCTTAATATGTTGTTTCAGCTTCTTTTCCCGAGAGATGAGCTTGGACTCAGTTCAACAGCAGAATACACTGCTGCCTTGGAATGTCAGTAGAATTGTCTACAATGGTGAATCCCCCCAATGCATAAAGTATCTTAAGGGTCATAGCCAAGATTCCATATTGCACTTGCCCAGTGTAAATCTATACTTAATTCTGTGGAGGCTGTGCTGCACCATCTTTCCACTGAATCCAGTTGGACAGTGGAATGCACTGCCTCAGAGTGTCCATGAGCTGAGTGGTATTAGCCTAAAAGAGGCTCTTATCTCTGTAAGAATGATGAAGATCAACATGTCTGCAAGGTGTTTCTCTTTCAAGAAACTATTTCTTGTCAGGTTCCACAGAAGGAAAGCTTGGATGATGATGTGCAAACAAAGGGCCACAAGTCCAGGGGAAGAGCTAAGGTGCTAGGTTAAATTCCAAGCATCTCTAGAAAAGGAGTAGCCTCTGATTAAAGCTGTGGAGAGTCACAGCCAACTGAAGTAGATTAGAGCTAGAAAATGTTTGGGCTGAATTCCCCAGTCAGAAAAATCACTGACCACACTGGCTGAAAGGTTTGAAAAGCTTTAGTCCAAAGAAAGTATTTTTTCCAAGCTGTAGTTATAGTAAACTGAAGACAGCAGACTACATGTCACAGGATTATGAAGATTTTCTTGTACAAGAATCTTGATATCTACCGACTAGAGCCAGGTGCAAAAGAGAATTAAATAACTTAGAGAACTAAAGGAGCTAGAATTAAAGGATTCCTCTTAGCAGTTGTGAAAGAAGCACAATGAGTTGTTTTCTGAAATGACATCAGGGCAAAAACTTGGGACAGAATCCCAGAGCCCCACACAGCAGAATAAGCAGACATGCTGTCAAGGTCAGAGACCCTAGCAGCAAGCCAGCCCGGAGACTGGAGTGGGAGAGATAGCAGACTCCCACCAGGAGGAGTCAAAGCAAGCAATTACTCATAGGCAGTCCATTTACCTAAGCCAGAACAACAAGCAAAAGCCATAGTTAAGAGTCCAAAATCCAGGGGTCAGGAGCCAAGAGATCAATCTAAGGCAGTGGTTCTCAACCTGTGGGTCCCCAGATGTTCATGGACTTCAGCTCCCAGAAGGCCCAGCCACTATGGTCAATGCTCAGGGCTTCTGGGAGCTGAAGTTCACAAACATCTGGGGACCCACAGGTTGAGAACCACTGATCTAAGGTATCAGGTGCCAGAAGCAAGGGCTTGTAGAGAGTTTGCCACAAGCAAAGGAAAGCTACCAGGCAGACAGTTATATAGCCCAAGGTACAGGTGTGGCCAGTCACCGCTTCTTGAACTTAATCAAGGAAGCCTCCCTTTGCTCAGCTCTCTTGAGTCTCCACCTTGATTGTGGGCTGATTGAAGCAGGCTCCAAAGCGTCTTTGGGATCACAACTGGATCCCTGTTGCTCTAAAGGAGTAGGCAGAGGAAAGTCCGAGCCTGCTTGATCCACAGCAGCAGGGGGAGCTCTTGAGCTGCAGGACTCATCTCCAGCCGGAGCCACAGGGACCAACAGCTGCTGCTTGTCATCAGCAGCTTCGATAGGGGCTTTAGTTATCACACATGCCAGGGATGTAAATATTTGCATTCCTCACCATAACAAGAGGGAACACATAATTCCATCATTGTTCTCCCCACTGCACAAGAAGAAGAAGATTTTTGTACAATCTTAAATGGCTGTTCACCCTTTGGAAATAAAATGCACATGGAATATGTGTTCTCCTCCACAAAATACCTTGTTCCTTTAGCAGAAATCATGTCTTCTTGTATAAATATCGTTTTTCTTCAGAAAAACCACATGAGAGGGATTTTACAAGGTGATAAGGACTTTGTGGCTGAAAGAGTCTGTCCAGTGTCAACAGGAAAACAAACAAAAAGAATATTCCATTGCTACATGCCACATTCCTGAAGCTCAGGCTTCCTATTGGCCAGGCTGGCTAGGGCTGATGAGAACTGAAATTCTACAACTCCTAGAGGTCCAAAGATTCCTCTTCTTTGTCCAAAATATCAGTATGATGCCCTATCTATGACATTGCTAGAGTATCTCACTCAGTACCAGCTTTGGTGTATTTTTTGTCCGATCCACTTAGAATGCTATAATAGTGTAATATGAAGGGACCATTCAGTAGGGTATTCATTTTATAGTCATGGAGGAAGCATATAGAAAATGTACTTTTTCAGACTACTTCTCTCAGAAAGCTGTGGATTCTGGAACTGTAGTCCAAAGAACAAAATTCTTGGAGTTTTGCTTGAAGTAGACCACCATTCTTCTGAGCAGGTGTGACTACTTGTGTCAAACTGAACTCTTTTCTCAGGGCTAGAACAATGAACCAATTCCAGAAGCCCTCTTTGGACGACGTACTACCAAGACTAGTAAGCATGGAGTCCTGTTTAGGAAATTACCTCCTTATCTTGTAGCCCTCCCAGCATCCCATGGGTAGCAAAGCAGAGGTCTCTGCTGTGTCTTACACAGACTCACCTGTCTGGCGTGGGCACTCGACGTGGCTTGTATTCTTGTAAGTGAACTAGAGAAAACAGAACAATGTCATTGGAACAGCTGTGACTTGCCATACAAATCTTGCACATTATGCTCACCGCTCATTACGCTCTGGCCAAGAATCAAAAGACAATGAAAATGAAACAAATCCCAAGCTTTGTCCCAATTCTCTTTTCAGGAAAGAGCACCAAACATCAGTTTTCCTATTCCTAGCCCTAAGATTTCAGCTTCTTTTTGCACCCAGAGACTAGGATAGATGGTAGCAGCTTTGAGCATGCTCAGTCCCCAGGAAGTTTAGAACAGGGATGGGCAAACTAATTCCTTTCTAAATTTTCTAGGACTGCAACAACCCAGAATTCCTCACCATTTGCTATGATGGTTCAGGCTTCTGGGAGCTGCAATCCAACAAGACATGGAAAAGTGTCCTTACCACTGATACAGAATCACAGAGTTGAGAGAGTAGCCTTTGGGATGCGTAGCCCAACTTCATGCTTTGTAGGATCTGCAATGTGGGCTGGTTTTCTGCCTGACAAATGGCCATTTAGCCTCTCCTAAACACCTCCAGTGAAGCAGTCTGCTTCACTGTAGAAGAGATCCTGACATCAGGAGGCTTCTCCCAACATTTTTCTGACAAACTCTGCTTTTACCCACTACAGCTGGCCCTCTACTTTTGTGGATTCAGCACTCACAGATTTTATTATTCACAGGATTTTTATTTAATTAGTTATTTTCAAATTACTCTATTTGACCTGTAATTGAAAAAATACATCCTCTCTAGGACTCCTAAGTCCTCCAGTGCAATTCTATGGTGAACTTCCCACCAGAAGTGGAGACAGAGTCATGCTGGAGGATGTAGGAAAATTGCTGCAGGAGCACTTCTCTAGGCATTGCTAAATCCTTCACACAACTCTACATCCACTTCCGCCTTTCAGATATTGCTCACAAGATTGCTCACACGCCATGCTTTCTGCTTCCCTTCTCTAAGCTAAAGATGCCCAAATTTTTCAACTGCTCCCTGTGGCACTTTGGTAACAGGTGCATGGGGTGAATGACTGGGCTCATAGAGTATCTCACCTTGAAGCAGAGCTGGGGGTGCACATCTACCTCCTCAAGGACATACTCCTGAAACAAGAAGTGCGGGTGTAGGACAGTGGATGGAGCTTCCCTCCTCTGTTAACTCCTACAGCTACAGCCCTTGCTGAAACCAAAAATCCCTCTTCCACAATTTCACATCTTGTCCTCAGTGTGAAGAAGAACAGGTTGCTTACCTGTAACTGTGGTTCTTCAAGTGGTGATATCTGTGCCCTTACACACTAGGAGCTTTCACGCATGCGCGGTCCCGTTCGGAAAATTCTAGAGCTTAGTAGCTTCACGAGGAACCCCTCCCCCCATGTATCCACTGAGCATGCTCAGCACGACGAAGCAACGGTCTCTCCTGAGTTCTATAGTCCAAAAAAGGGGACCTGAGAGTGAGGGGACGGTTGGGCGGGTGTGTGTAAGAGGCACAGATGACCACTCGAAGAACCACAGTTAGGGTTGACAACCTGTTCTTCTCTCGTGGTCTCTGTGCCTTACACACTAGGAGACTTTGTAGCTTACCACGAGCGGTGGGTGGGGTTCCCTAGAGTACGGAGGCCAGGGCTGAGCACCGCTCGTCCAAACCGGGCATCCCTCCTGGCAACAGTGCAGCGTAGAGTGGCAGATGAAAGTCGGAGCCCTGGACCAGGTCGCCACTCGACAAAGTTCATGAAGGTCCACACCTCGCAAGAGGGCTGCTGAGGATGCCACAGCTCTGGTGGAGGTGGCCGAGAGCAAGTCAGGAGAAGGCTGCTTGGCCATTTCATAAGCAAGCAGAATTGTCTGGGCCACCCACTTGGAGATCTCTGGGTGGACACCTGGACCCTGCGACGATGACCATGGCAGACAAACAGGTGAGGGGCCTGCCTGTAGGCCGCAGTCCTTTGAGTGTAAAAGGCCAGGGCCCTTCAAACGTCCAGGGTGTGCAAAGACCTCTCCAGAGGGGTGGTCAGGGGTTAGGATAAAGGTAGGAAGGATGATGTCCTGGTTAAGTTGGAAATGAGAGACGACCTTGGGAGGAAAGAGGAATCTACAGGCGAGAACCACTTTATCCCGGTGGAAAGCCAGAAGGGTAGTCAACGCGTAGCGCTGTCAGTTCGCTGGCACGCCTTGGCAGAGGTGACAGCCACCAGGAAAGCGGTCTTGAGAGTCAAGAGCCTATCATCAGCAGTGGCCATAGGCTCAAAGGGTGGTCTCGTCAGTCGGGGGCCCCAGAGATAGGGACCAGGGAGGCAACGGCGGCGATACCGGCGGGTACAGATGGTGGAGTCCCTTCAGGAACTGTTCATCATGGCGTTCCGGAAGAAGCGCTGCCGAAGGAGAGCCTCGGGGTTGGTAGGCCACAATGGCAGACAGGTACACCTTCAACGAGGAAAACGAGAGACCCTCTTGTTTCAAGTGGAGCAGGAAGCGGAGCACAGTACAAGAGAGCAACTGGCGATACCGTGTCTCCAGCGACGCTCCTCCGCAAAGGTCACAAACCGCCGCCACTTGTAGGCGTGGTTGCGGCGGGACCCGACTCCTTCTAGCCACGGTAAGGACGTCCTGCATAGCAGGATCGTCTAAGGCTGTATCCTCCACGCATCGAGGGATCCAGGACAGGCAGGTCTGTCGGGATGGAGCGCGACTGCCGAGATCAGACAGCAGGTTGGGCGCTGCTGGAAGCCTGAGCGGCCGTCCCCCGAGAGGCCTTGAGCAGCGGGGCGAACCAATGCTGCCTTGGCCACTACGGGGCGACAAGGATGGCATCGGCTCGGAGTCCACCCAGGATCTGGCTACCACCTGTCCAGCAGGGGAAGCGTGGGAGGAGTGTACCAGGAGACCCTCTGTCCATCGGTACTGGAATGCGTCACCGAGGGAGTCGGTCCCTGGTCGGCTCTCGAACAGTACCGGCGACACTTGGCGTTCGACCCGTGGCAAAGAGATCGATGTCAGGATCGCCCCAGCAGCACCGTATCATGTGGAACGCTTCCTCCGAGAGGGACCACTCGTGGTTCGTGGAGGTTCCTGCTCAGGGCGTCTGCTGTTGCGTATTCTCCTGCCCTGCCAGGTGGACGGCAACAGGGTGCAACTGGAGGGACACGCACCAGTCCCAGAGCTGAAGAGCGATGGTCAGGAGCATGGTAGAATGGGTCCCTCCTTTGTCTGTTGACATAACACACCGCCGTGGTGTTGTCAGTCAGGATAAGCACTGCCTGTCCAACAACCAGATTGCGGAACACTTTCAGAGCTTTCCACAATGGCTAGGAGCTCGAGGGCGTTTATGTGGAGAGCGGTCTCGTCGCCAGCCCATCGGCCTCGGACTCTGAGGTCGTCGCAATGCGCTCCCCATCCGAGGGAGGCGTCGGTCGTGATGGTAAGCCGGGGTCAGTCGTGTGAACGGCATCCGGACAGGAGATGACGGTACGAGAGCCACCACAGCAGAGAGCGACGGACAGGTGTCGGCAGTCGAAGTTGTAGGCGCTGGTCGTCTCGGAGAGGATTGAAGGCTCTGACAAACCAGTGTTGAAGGGGGCGCACTCACAGCCTCGACAGGTACGTAACGGCCGTGGTGGAGGCCATGTAGCCCAGAAGCTGTTGTATTCTCCTCGCCGATAACGATGGGGCGTCGAGGACGGCCGCAGCAGATCGGCGGAGGGTCCAGAGCCCGCTCCAGGGGCAGGGTAGGCCCTGGCCGAGACCGAGTCCGGGGTGGCTGCGATGAAGTCCAACACTCTTGCCGGCTCGAGGTAGAACTCTGGGTTGACCTGAAGCCCAGGCATCAGGAGGGACAACGTCCGATGAATGTCTGAGTACAGTTTGATTGCAGGACGCTACCAGCAGCCAATCATCTAGATCAGGGGAAGATGGTGATGCCCTTCGTCTCCAAGTGGGAAGCCCAGGGGCCATGCACTTCGTGAACACCCTCGGTGCAGTGCAGAGGCCGAACGGCAGCACCCGGTACTGGTAGGAGGTGCCGTCGATCGCGAACCGAAGGTTTCGTGTCGGATGGATGGAAATGTGGAAATAAGCATCCCGCAGGTCGACTGAAGCGAACCAGTCTCCCCGGTGGAAGAATGTAGGATCGTCGATAAGGTGACTCATGTTGAACCTGCTGGGGCAGGTGTTACCGTTTTACCCCTCGGAGGTCCAAAATCAGTCGCAGGGTCCCAATCCGAGCTTCGGTACTGTAAAGTACCGGGAGTGAGAGCCGGTGGTAGTGGCCGAGGGCGGAGGGACCGGTTCGATCGCTCCCTTCTGGATCAGGGACTGGATCTCTCCAGCAGAGCCGGGCTGGCCTGGGTGGAGTAAAACGCCTCGAGGTGGAATACTTGCGAACTCAATGGCGTAACCAAGTCGAACAATGGTGAGCACCCAGAAAGTCCGACGTGATCGATCGCCACGAGTCGGAAGGATGTTGGCCAGCGTGGGATGGTTGGTGAGGGCTGATGGTAGGCGGAAGGTAGGCTGAGGTAGGGTCCTGCAGATCCCATCAAAACCGGGATTTGGATCCCAACAGAAGCTTTGGAAGCCGTCTGTCGGCCCCGTGCAGGATGTTGGAGGAGGATGTGGCGGGAGTCCAAGAGGACCCGGACCTGGGCGAGCGAGGTCGGAAGCTTGCAGAGGAAGAACGGCGCCACGTAGGCTGCGGACCACGGCGAGTCTGCGGAGGCTCACGGATCCCCATCTTTTTGGCCATTAGACGGGCCTTTACGATGTGGTCCATCGCCTCATCTGTCGACGCATTGAAGAGACCCTTGGTGAAAGGGAGGTCCTTCGATGCGTTTCCCGGGTGTCCTCCTGGAGGCCTAGAGATCGTAGCCAGGCATCCGGAGGGCGACAGAGCTGACCATAGACTCAGGACGCCACCTCCCACAGAGTGCCTCGAAGAGATGATCTGCTGGTTTGCGGGCTGCCGCTTCATTGTAGAATTGGTTAGCGCTCGCCCTATTTTCCTCCGGAGGCATGGAGAGAATAGGGACAACCTTGTCTAAGAGACTGCGGAGGTAGGCGGCCATGCAAGCTTGGGTGTTAGACACTCTCGCCACAAGGGGAGAGGCAGAATAGAACCTCCTACCAAAAGTGTCCAAACGGCGCCCTTCCTTGTCCGGTGGTGTGTCGCCCTTGGTTTTATACCGGAGTTCGACTACCAGTGAGTTGGGCTGAAGATGATTAAACAGGAACTCAGCATCCTCCTTCTGGGTGCGATAAAGGTGTTCCAGCCTGTGTGGTATGGGCTGGGTTGAAGACGGCTGAGGCCAGGGGTGTTTGAGCCTCCATCAGGGCGGGCAGGAACGGTAGCGGGGCTGCCACAGGAGGGCGGGTATCCACATAGTGGAAAACCGGATCCTGCACCGCCGGGGCCGGATCTGCCACCTTCAGACCCAGGGCCTTCAACATCTGGAGGAGAATGTCCGAGAACTGTTGGACATCCTCAGGAGCCGACTCAGGAACTGGATCGCCGAACGCCAAGGGAGGGGACTCGTGCGAGGCTGGTGTAGAGTCCTTCGAGTCCGTCTCCGAATCGTAATCCTCGAAGGGCGTGGAGGACCTGTCCGGAGAACGCTGCGAGCGCGTTGTTCAGGCGACTGGGCGCGAGCGGTACCGGCAGCGATACCATCTTCGGAGCCACAAGTGGTTGTGTCGCAGACGGCAGGGGAACCAGCAGAGGCACGGGCGCGACGCTTGAGTGGCAGTAGCAACTGCAGAAGGAGCAGGCTGGGCGGAGACAGCCTCAGACGTTCGGACAGGACACCGTAGACGTCACCCGTGGAGGTGGAGAAATCGGCTGGTGACGAAGGGAAGGCTCTCGGGACCGGCAGTGTGGAGGTACTCATCCTGGGGAGGGCACGCAATGGAGTACGCTCACGGCCCGGCGAGGTTCAGCTCCCCTGGAAGGCGATCTGGAGCGGCGATACGGGGGACGAGCGGCCGACATCCAGGGTGGTAACAGTCCTCGCTACGAGGGGGAGTATGACCTGTACGAGCCAGGATCTCCCCTTCCCAGACATGCTCCCGGCCATACCTCAAGGTGTAAGAGGCCGAGGAATAAGGCGAATCCCGGGGTGGCTGTGACCATCCTGGATAGTCCTCCCCAATGTCTTGGGGGGGATCGTCTATATTCACAACGGAGGTCCCATCAAGTAGTAGGGGCGCAGTGCTCGAATTTCCCGATGGTGTGGGGAGGGATGCACTGTCCCACACTCCGAATAGCCCGGGCGGTCCCGATACTCGGGAAAGAGCTGCCGGTGATGTGAGGGCGCCGTTCGGCGAAATGCTTCTACCAGCAGAGCCTTCAGATGTTTGCGAGGTCTGGGAGCAGGTGGACTATCCTCTGAGCAGGGCCACCAGAACAGGGCGTCCAGTCGGGGACGTCTCTTCCTCCAAAAGCGGTGGCTCCGAGAGTCGGGGAGGCCACCGTCGTCCACATCAGATACCTCAAAGATTGGTTGAGGTTGCTAGGACTTCACCGAGGTGAACCATGGCTGGGTGGAAGATGGAAGGAGAGTGGCGCAGGTGGGTCTAGCTGGAGACCCACGCTTGTCCTTCTTCTTCTTCTTCTTCTCCCTTTCCTTCTCCGATTCTGGAGTTCGCCAGGCGCTTACACTGGGCAGCAGTAAGTGTCTTGGAGGGCCTAGCACCCTGCAAGCCCGCAGGGGCCTCTGTAGGAGTCACCGAGGAGGAGGCCGCCGAGGTCTTCGGTATCCTCGGTAGCTTCTGCACCGGTTCCAGCCCGGTCCCCATCCAGCAAGTGGAAAATGCCGGAAGTCCCGGGGAGTGTGGTCGTGGGTCAGGTCTTTGCCATCTTCGACAGGCTCCTTACTGGGGCAGGGTCCTGAGGAGACAAAGACTGCTCCCGAGACAGAAAGACTTGAGGCGTGCCAGCCAGTTCCTCAGAGTCTGCGAAGTGAAGTCCTTGCAAATGGGGCAGACTCTGATGTTATGTGCCTCGCCCAAACAAAGAAGACACTCGCTATGCCCGTCAGAAGTAGCGACCTTGCGACCACACTTTTTACAGGGTTTGAAAAGGGTCGACATAGAAGTCCAAGGACAGGTTGAAGATAGGAAGAGACGAACGATGGAGACGGGGGGGGTTGGCAGAACTTGGAGAGTTGAGGAGGCTTCCAAGAAGAGGAGGAACAAGCACCGAAATACCAAAACCAGTCTTCCGAAATCTGTCCCGAGTTAGTCAAATATCCAAAAACCGAGTCGAAAAACCAGAAAGACTTGCAAGAAAAAGGCCAAAGAAGAAACGCTCTAAGCTCAGAACCTCCGTCCCCACGACGACGACGAGAGAACTGAGGAGAGACCGTTGCTCGGCGGGCTGAGCAAGCTCAGTGGATACATGGGGGAGGGGTTCCACCAAGCTCTTAAGCTCTAGAATTTTCTGAACGGTACCGCGCATGCAAAAACTGCCTAGTGTGTAAGGCACAGAGACCACGAAGAAGAAGTGGTAATAACAACAAGTTTTCCTGAAGCCATAGTCTCCAAACCTACATGCAGAGTGGATTTATCTTTTTTTTTAATTATTTTTATTAAAAAGATGCACACTATAAAATTATTACATCCATCTCAGGGTTTCAATATACAACATCTGTAGTTATCCAGGAAAGAAAATAAGAGAAGAAACCTAACATCTATATCTAACATCTATGTCATATAAATAAATTTTCCACTTCAAATTAAGTAGTAACTAATTAGTAGTTAATAATTAAAATTTAGCAAATTTAGCAAAATGTAAAATATCAAATCATTATCAAATAACAAAAAAACAAGAACAAACATAACAGCAGCAACATCTACTACAAAAAAGGGAAAAAAGAAAAAAAGAGGTGGCTCCCTTTCAAACAGTGGTGGGTGTTTCCCTATATGCCTATTCTCCTGAAATAACTCATACAACTCAGTAGATTCAAGTATCTCGATAAATTCCATAAATAAATCTACAGCAAAGATAACCTAAATCATTATTAATATACAATAATTATCAAAATAGATTCCTGGACTCATTCTTGAAAAGATAAATTTCCCCCTCTAGCTTCCCAGAGAGGTGTTTCGAATTTCCTATTCAGATCTAAATTGTTGAATCGACTTATCCTTCAATAACATTGTAAGCTTGTCTAGCTCTGACTTATCATATAATTTTACAGTCCAAAGAAGTAGGTTCGTCTTCAACATTTACTGCTCTTCCACTCGACCAAAAAGATCACCTGTCTCCAACCCACCAAACTCCTAGCTTGACAATCATCACATCCCTGGCCTGATCACCTGGCCTGATCCAATGATGGTAGCATTAGGGAGATCTTTTGACAGATGGCTTCTGGAGCAGCAGTTTCCTTCCAGCAAAGGGAAGCAGTCGGACGAAGGAAGCAGCGGTGATTCAGAGACATCACCATTTCAGCCTTTTCACTACTGCTGTGTTCATGGAATTGCATTGAGGACCACAGGTCTCAACCAACTAGAGAAGCAGAAATGGGGGAATGTAATCAAGAAAACGTTTGAATAGACCCTGATTACTTAAAAGCCCTGCTGACAAACAGACAGATTGTATCTTATGCCTCCCTTTCTGGAGCTTGGAAAAGTTACTTTTTCAATGACAACTCTCAGAATCCCCACGCCACCATGGCCAATTTACACTCTTTCATTGGGGTTGCCAACTGGCCATGGAAAGAAAAGCAGTTTAACCTGCTCTTCTGCAACTCCATTACAGAAATAAGCAGTAGTGGCATTTCATGCCAAGAATATCCAAAATATTTCTCAATGAAGTCTGTTCACTATGTCTGATAATGGGGCTTTCCATTATCAAAGTAACAGTGCTTAAGGGAGAAAGTTCTCCTTTCAGGCATATAAAGGGTTAATGAACTGCTAGGATTAGGTTTTATTGGGGTTAGCATCATAGGTCATGGGAGACAGTTGACCAATCAGGGGAAGAAAGGTGAGAATCTTTGAGATGCTTTGATGAAAAAATTATAAAAATCCTCAAGAGACCACGAGGTGAGAGAGAACAAAGGAAACATCCAAAACATCAACAAGGGCCAAGGATGCCAATAGAGATAGGCATAAGCTGTCTCCTGCACACCCCCCAGTATATTATTTCACAAAGGACCACAATGTGAGTAGTTAGAATGTACTAAGTTTAATTGCATTAGGCTTCTTTCTTGTTGTTTTGAAGTTTTGGCTGATCTGAGAATTCTATACTGTAGCCACTAAGCGTATCTGGAAGGAGGAGCCTCTCATGATTGACTAGTTCTCTTGTTTACATTGCATATCTTAGAATAAATACTTTTCTGTAAAAACCTCTCTGTTTCCTCCCCATTCTCACCCATTCCTCAGCAGGATTTCTCTCACCCAGAAGGAGGGTGGGTGGGAGAGGAAAGGGATCTCTAAACAGAGAGATTGACAATCGTCAGAGCAGCATCCCACTGTGCTGCTCAGGTAGGGGTTAATCCAGTGGGTGGTGGCAGCTTGTAATTAAGAGAATTTGGGAGAAGTTCCTAGCTCCTATTCAAAGCAGAAGTCAGCACTGAGTGGGAGGAAGGCCCCCTTTTCCCCCACATCATGGTACACTGTTGGAGACCACAGCCCAATAAAGAAGACGGAATCTCCATCCTTTCTACTGACTCTTACTATCATCTTCTTTTTTATACCCTGCACAACAAAGCTTTTGGTTAAAAGAACAGCACTGTCATACATCACTTATGCAGCAGAGTGCTGGCAGAGCCCTCCTGTCATCAGATTTGGACCTAAAGAAACACTCACAGATCTCTGGCCGGTCCTGGAATGGGCAAACCTTCTTCCGTACACCATCTTGATACCCATACGATGCCTGGGGGGGAAAGGATGGGAAGGGGGTAATCAGAAAAATCCAAGTTGGCTGCTTCCCAATCTTGATTACCCCAGAAACTGGGGGATGGGGAGAATATGCTCAGCCTTATGTTGCTAAACATCTCAGTCCTGGCTTAGCAGCCATCCTATGTGTAGAGCACTGCAGTGAGAGCAACAGGGTGGAGTTCCTAGAAATCTGAAATGAACAGATATGCCTGTTGACAGACAAGACAGCAAGCATGGTGTAGTGGTTTGAGTATTGGACTATGATTCTGGGAGACCATGGTTCAAATCCCCACTCAGCCATGGAAACACACTGGTTAATCTTGGGCAAGTCACACCCTCTCAGCCTCAGAAGAAGGCAAAAGCAAACTACCTCTGAAAAAAATCTTGCAAAAATAAAATCTGTGATAGAGTCACCGTAAGTCAGAAATTACTTGAAGGCACACAGAAACAACAACACTGACAAACAAATGTTTGCATGGAAGCTATCACAAGACTAGGCCACTGAGTCATGCCTCATGGTAGGGTTCTTCAACCCCTTCTCTGCCAGCTCTGTATGTTGAGTCTCACCCTCAAGCTTGAGACTCCTTTACCATAAGCATCTTGATGTTATACAGACATACCTCGATACATAAGCAAGGAAGCAGGAGTTCATAGGGTAGCAGGGCAGGATGATCTCTGGAGACCAATGCCTGGCAGAAGGGAACAGGAGAAAAGGATCATAAAACAGGGATGGATGGAGGTCAACTGCCTTGGATCAATTTTTTTGTATAAACTCAAAATCCATCCAACCATATGCAGGTACAAAAGATGTAAACACATTTAGCATTAAAGAAAAGTGTTCCTCTGTGCATATTCTGAGCATAGGAATTTGTTTTTAGTACCAGAACTAAACTCAGCTCACAGTTCTTTCACACAGAAGTCTCCTCCTTGCTTTGTTCGTTTCAGCAGCCTAGCTAGTTTAAGGTGGAAAAGTCATTCTGTTGTTGCTGTCAATGCGAGGGAACTGGAAGTTTTGAGAACTCCTTACTGATTTATAAGTCACCCAGAGACAAAGCTGGATTAAGGTGATTGGACCCCCAGAGCAATTCCAAAATCAGCACCTCCTTCATGCTCAGGTGCCCATTCTCCTTTCAGGCCCAAGAGCATCCCCACAGCCTGGTTTCCAGCTGGCCACACCAGAGCCAGAATCTCAGGAGCAGTGACGCCAGTGCGTCATATACCCTTTCATCTGCTCCAAAGTTGGAAAAGGGAGTAAGAGTAGATGGTAAATACTGCCAGGCTTAGTGATGGTTGTGGTGGTTGGGAAATCTATATCCCTTCCAGTCCAGGAGCATTTCTCTCTTGACAACATCGCAGTACAAGAATCTTATCTCTGTGGATGGGATGTGGTGCCAGAAGCAGTATGGAAGCCTAACCAGTAGGGGATGTTATGTTAAGGTGACCATACTATCTCACTTTGATATGGTTTAACTGATATAAAATCATACATCGCTAAGGCTGAAAGCCATGATAACTAAGAGGTGAAATTGGTGGCAGCAGGTGGGGGAGGAACAAAACAAGATATTTCATCCAAAGCTTGTAAGGCCGTAGGCATGAAGCTTTTAAATACTAACTTAATTTTCAGCCACCTACTGAGACAAAGAGTTGAGATAAAAGACTCAACAAGGTTCCCACAGAAGAGCTGACGGCTATTACATCTTTCCTGTTTGCCCCTTTGCTTTATTTCTCCGCCTAACCAGATATGAACTCTCTCTCACCTACATGCTAAGAGTATTTGTTAGAAATTTCATTGTTTCTTTGACCAGATTTTCATCCAAGCTCTCACATCAAAGGGAGGAAACACAAGGTATTTACAATTACGGATCATCAACCCCTGGACTCCCTCCCAAATTCAATTTGAATTCCAAAGTTTAGACGTTTGTCAAAACAATCTTCTGTCAAATGGTTCCATGGGACAATGTTTGAGTGAAGCCAGAAACTTCTATTTGGAAGCACAGAAAGAAAATAAAAACCCTGAAGTTTTGTAGCTTTGTACCACCATTCTCCACTTGCTGGACACCACTATGTTGCTCTACCGCTCTAGCTGCAAGCCTTAAGCTTCATTGCTGTTCCTCCACTTCTCTTTCTGGATGGTAATTATAACCCAATTCTTTTTCTATTCCCTCTATTAATTTTCCTCTTTTTCCTTTTCAGTTAGCCTTGTGTGTGAATATTTTGTGTGTGTGTGTGCATGTATATTGTCCCCCAATAATAAAAAGTACACTTAATTGAACTATACGTTTTCTGGCTGATCTCTTTTAGCAGTTACCAGTATACATAGGTGTCAGATTTCGCTAAGTTACCCCCCCCCCGGCCTATTTTTAAGCTAATTATTCCCCCATGATACGTTTTGGTGAAACCAGCCTTGTTTTAAGAATTACCAATCGCTCCAGATCTCCTTCCTACTGGAACATGTCCAGAGGAAGGCGAACAAAATGGTAAAAAGCATGGAATCCCTGCCCTATGAGGAGTGGCTTAGAAAGCTGGGTATGTTTAGCCTGGAGAAAAGAAGGCTAAGAGGTGAGACGATAGGTATACGTAAATATTTGAATGGATATCTTATGGAAGCAAACTTGTTTTCTGCTGCTTTAGAGACACGAAGCCATAGTTTCAAACTATAGGAAAAGAGATTTCATCTAAACATTAGGAAGAACTTCCTGATGATAAAAGCAGTTCAACAGTGGAACACAGTGGTGCTTTGGAGCGTGGTGGAGTCTCCTTCTTTGGAGGTTTTTAAACAGAGGCAGGATGGCCATCTAAAATGCTTTAACTGTGTATTCCTGCATGGCAGGGGGTTGGACTCGATGGCCCTTGTGGTCTCTCCCAATTCTGTGATTCTATGATTCTATACTCATTTTTGGCATAAAAGACATTGAGAGCCTAAGTGAGAACAGCAAATTCTGCTCCTCCCTACTGCCTTCACGTAAATGAACATATAGCACAGCACCTAAGGGTGGCAAAGTTATTTTTGCACCTGAGGTAGAATGTCTCATGGGTAGAACTGTCCTCACCTGCTGATGGAAAGGCTGGCGCAGTTCCTCACATACCAGGGCCAGCTGGTGGCAGAGACGCACAGCAATGGCAGGGCCCTCAGAAACAGACACCTCAATAGCTCGTGATCCAGGAAACCATGTGTGGTGGAAATCAGGGCCTGGGGGAAAAAGATAGGATGCAGCAGGAAGGAAAGCACATACCACCAAGTCTGAAGGACTTGTCATTTACAAAGGTTGGAAAGGTTACTTTTTCAGACTACAGGTCTTGGATCCTGCCTCCTAGGCAGTATGGCCAGGGCAGGCAGAAGCATTCAGGGACAGGCCAGGTACAGGTTGGTTCAGGTATTTGTAAAAAAAAAAAGTAACTTTCAAAGTTCTGGCTATTTTCTTCTGTAGCTGGACTTCTTTCATCATTATTTTCTTTTTGTTTTATATCTATCTTGAGCACTGCCTTTTAATGTGCAAAGCTGCCAGAGTTTTCTTTAATACAGTGGCCACTCATGTCATGTTGGGATGTAGGAAAAATCTGTTCAATTCACATTTTAATGGAAACATACATAATAATTTGTATTTCCCAAGCTAATATATACAAAGTGAAATATGGTTAACCATCAGTGTCTGCATGCCTCAAAATGACAGTTCTACATTTAAGAAATCTATACAAAAATGTATATGTTATAGGAAAGTATATGTATGCATCCGTTATTGAAAACCACATAAAGGAAGTTCATTATAGCCAGAGAAACTTCTGCAAGAATCATGAATATCTGGCATAACTGCCTCATGCAAAAATATATATGTAAAGACAAAAGCACATGTGAATTCATGTAGCATGGAATTTTGAAACCAGTACTGAAACAAGATAGAACAAACTTGGAAATTGAAAAAATAGTCAAAACTGAAAAGATTAATTCATCCTGACTCCTACTGGGATCTTCTTCCAACAATCTTCTTCACAAATGAGACCAGCTGCATATGCCAGGATTTTAAATCCTGACTAGAATCACTTATTTCATGAGCACCATTTATTCCCAATACAGAATGTGCAGATTTTCTAAGGACAGAACATCAGACCCTTTGGCAACAGAAGTTCTTATGCAGTAGATTAGGCCTATGTTCATTTGGCTGGGTCTTACCTGATTGCTTGCTGTTGACTAGAATGCTTTGGTTGATACTTAGTACCCCATCAGGAATGGTCTTCAGAGAGACAAGCACCTTCTGTCCACTTTCTGCTGGGAAACAGTCAAGATGAACCTGCCACTGAGGGAATGAGTGACATGAGAACAGGATCCATCAACATTCCTGGCTTATGCTTTGTGAAGCAGACTTGACTCTCATCCTATCCCAAGATGGAGAAATAGCCCTGTAACCAATTATCACTAGTATTGGTTAACTATTATCCCTTAGTTAGGTAACAATAGTGAAAGACTCCAGAGTTTTGAATAGATGTGATTATTCTGGGTAATGTAAAGTATTATCTCTAATGTGTAATCCAACACCTTTTGTAAGATCTTAAGAACACTTGGCTTTTCAGGATTTAAACAAAGCTTCTAGCCCCCGTTAAATGACCTTAGAATGGCTGAGCAAATTTATACTAATCCCCCAAGTCATTCACTGGGAAGGAAATACTTCCACACTAGATTTCTTAACAAGTATAATTAAGGAGACATGGTATGAATCAAACTTATCTGGAAGTAATGGATACAATCATCTACAACCTTAGACAAGTATGAGTACTTGCTGCAGTTAAACTAGCCTAGGAGAAAGCACTCTGCATGTACTCAAAGACATCTCAGTTTCACATGTTCTCAGCATAAACTCTGACATTGCAGAAGAATTTCTAGATCTTAAACTGTAAGCATCCTTTTTTAATTCATAACCCATCCTCTCCTACAAACATGAAAAACAAAAGTTAGCTTGTGTGTGACAGAGAGGCAGAACATTTAAAGGACAGCAGAATAGTGTATATACATATGAAAGATTCCCCTCCACTTCTGAAATTTTACACTCTAATCCCACTTACTCTGACTGAAAGTAAATCTAGAGCTTGGAAATGTTACTTTTTTCTCTGTGAATCTCAAAAACTTCCAACCAGATACCCAATGGCCATGCTGGTTGGGGATTTCTGTAAGATATAGACCACAGTAACACTTCCAGTTCTTAAAATCTCATTAAAAACAGTGGATTTCACTTTTGAACCAGTACAGATAGGTGCACTATTTGTCAATATTTCAGTTTGCTGAATTTTTCAAAAACAAGATTTGGGAATTTTTAGATTTATAGAAAGAGTACAAACCTAAGGCACCTAGTGGCTACCCGTGCCTAGACTTATTGGGACCATGTTACTACAGAGACTAGGAAGCAGGTTTCTTAATTTGTCTGGCTTCCAAGAAAAAAACCTACTGTTGCCTAAATTTTGCAGAAGTATTTATATTATATTACTGAAAGGCACTATTCTGAAATGACAAATATGAGCAGTTTCCTAATGCAATCAAAAAACAGTTTTGAAACATTATAAAAAATAGTTATTCTACAACTTATATAACATTGCCCCCTTACTGTTTTGGCAGAATTCCTGTACCTCCAAAATAGTTTTACCAATTTGAGTCCCTCTAAATGTTACTGCATGGAAAACCCATCACCCCACCCACTAGCTATGTTGGCAGAGGATAGCGGGAACTGTAGGCAACAAAATCTGTACAGACTTTTTCCTTCCTGGACAAAAGAGAGAACATAACCTGTGAAACCTGTTACACAGCTCTTAAAAGAAAGGGTGAGGAATTTCAGGGCCTTTCTCCCTTCTGGGAGTCTTCAGAGGACTATACCCCCTTCACTGTGATACCATTGATTCCCAGCTTTTGTACATTTTCCCCCATTATAAAAAGCTTTCTCTAAGGCTAAGTTTATGGCAGTACACGTGTAAAGCTAAAATACTAAAATGTGCTACTATTTTTGGTTCTACCCTTTGCCCCCACCCCACCCTTAGGACTCCTTCCACCTTCTAGGACTTCTCTGAACATAAATCCAGTCCTCTGCTGAAAGAGGCTCCCCATCTTTGCCTTGAGAAACTGCCACATCCCGCATGGAAAGGGGATGGGGGAAAGGAGCATCCTTAAGAGATGCAGTCTTAACCCAAATCCAACCCAACTCACCCACAAGAATGACAGGACCAGACTAACTAACCTGGTTTCCTGTGTATGCCTTGTGCCTCTGCCTCTTCAAGAGCCGAAGCCAGCCAAAGCGGTTAGAACTCAGGATCAGAAAATGTATTTCCAGTCCTTTGATGCCTAAGGTCCAAAAAAGAGAAGAAGAGTGTGAAGCACAGAGCAAGACAGAAATGCTGTGCAAACCTTGCTTGCCATACTTTCCTGAACAGCAGGGGAGGGCCTAGTCTTCTCCCCACTACTACCACAACCACGATAGCTTTCTTCACATGAAAACCAAACATCTATTCACATGGAGGCCTTCCACATAAAAGTGTTCACCACCCTGCCAGGTCCTTGTTCCTATAGAGAGCCTCCAAATGAACAAGAACTTCTATTCAGACACATTAATGAACAGAGCTAGAGATAATACGTGTCCAGACTTTGAAGATGGCACTGTGTCAAGAAGTTATCTCCCAAAGAAACCCTCTTGTGAACCACTGCCTTCTTCTGCTAAAGACATGTTACATCTCCTCATGGTGCCATGGTCCACACCTACTTGGCTGTGTGTACACAACATTTTTTGTAGGACAGCTGTAGAAGCCCAGGATGTGAGAGTTAAGGTTTATAAGGTTTATCCTCAGCATTTCACACAAAAGTTTGGAAAAAGTTCCATAAGGCTATTGTTTAATCTTTTTAAAGGATCTGGAGTGTGAAACCAGAAAATTATGTGTTGGGCCTAAATTAGTCTGATCTCTTCTCTAGCTACAGATTTGCCCTGAGAGTAGATTTCATCATAATGTGCCAGGAATGGGGGTTGCCTCCTCGGAACTACAGTCCAGAACTTAGAAAAGTTAATTTTTAACTAGTTTGATTTGGGGATTCTGGGAGCTGCAGTCCAAAAAGTAACTTTTCTTCCATGTTCTCCTTTTTTCCTAATCTCAGAGGAACCCCAGGGCAGAGCCCAGCCACACCTCCCAACCCTTCAGCATTCCTTCAAACAGGAAAGAGAGTAATCAGCTATTTTGCACTCTTCCCATCACTTGGTTTGCAGTTACTTTCCATCCTCTTATCATACCATACCTGTAGCATTCAGAGCCAAGTGGACACAAACACACTTCTGGTTTTCAGGCTGTTGGCTTTGCTGAACTATGCTTAGGGCAAGGGTGGGCAAAGGCAAGGAGAGACCCTCTCGAAGCTTCCTCTGCAATCGGGGTCTGGGCACAACACCATGCACTGTAGAAGGAAGTGGCAAGGTTAAGTAATTTGTCAGGGCAACCTCCCCATCCCCAATAAACCCCCTTCACCAATATTATAGAATTTTAGGTCTGGCAAGGTCTTTAAAGATCATTACATCTAATATACAGCATCTTGGCCGAGATTGCTTCCCAGCTACCCCTGAGCAAAGATGAGCCCACCACCTTCTAAGGCAGTCTTACTGAGAGGTTGAAAAAAGTAACTTTTTGGAGTATAACTTTCAGAATCCCCAGTCAGCATAGCAACATTCAGGGAGCCATAGCCCAAAAAGCAACTTTTCTAAACTCTGGGTCCTAATGTTGCCTATCAAAACCTTAAGCAGTTTCTCTTCATATTTATCTGACATTTGTTTCCCTGTGCTTTAAAGCCACTAGTTCTGGTCCTGTCCACTGAGGCAACAGAGACTCTGCTCCAAATTGTGCATGACAGCCATTTTCTCTCCCCTTGGTCTTTTCTCCTTAAGATTAAAGCATAGCCAGCTCTTTCAACCATTCCTCACATAATTTTCCAGATCTCTCCACAACCTGGTCCCTATCCATCGGGTGTGTTCAATTTTGTCACTGTCCTTTTCAAATTTTTAAAAAGCTTCTCCCTATTCAAAAGTCCCCATTCATGTTTGCAGAGTTGCTGGGCTGCAGTTGTTTCCTTCTATGTTCAGGCACCCATCACCAACGCAGTTGGGCTCCTAGAAATTATATGACTTCAGAATTAAGTTGTAAATTGTTTGAAAGAGAGGCGACTATCAAAAGCCAACAAATTTTACATTTGCCAGATGGTTCTTTAAAGAACAAATAGTTATAAGGATCTCGTTTTTGTACATTATTTAAATAAATACATATATGATTTAAAAAAGAAAAAGAAATCATATGCCATAACTAGTATGGAACAGTGACTGCAAGTTCACAGAGTAATCTTAAATCAGTCATTGTCTCCCAAACTGATCTGCTCGATTTATGTGCTGTGACAAAAGCGGGCATGGAGCAACATAAGCCAACTATAACTTGCTAGAGGAAGAACAAGATTTTTTAGAAAAATATAATCATAATGCACGGTGAGACACACATTCCTCTCAGATCCCATCCTAATGTCTGATCCCAAGTCATGCTTACCAGCAAATGTGAAAGACTCTCTGCACAGAATTGTAGGTAATTTGTCTTTGAGTGTGTGTATGTGCCTTCAAGTTGCCTGTTGTCTTATGCCAACCTCATGAATTTCATAGGGTTTTTTTTAAAAAAAAAAACTATTTTGGTAATTTAAAGTATTTCTGTGTCTACTATAGTCATACTATTTTTAACAGAAAAGTATAATTACATAAAAAGAGGATGCAATTAATGAAATGGAAAGAGGGACTAAGTTGGGGAAAATGCAAAAAAGTAGAATCAAGGGTTGGGGGTAGATTTGTACATTGCATAACTATAGGAAAGATTGATGTAGAAAGAGGATTTATTTTATAATGTTGTATTTTTTTAATAAAAAGCAAACATAGAAAAATAAAATATTTCTGTGTAGCATCCCAACCCACAAAGGCTCCTAAGGTGATGAACAAATAAAAATCAATTAAAATAATACAAACATAGAAATATTTTTAAGACACATTAAAATACAGTTGGCCCTCCACACTTGCTGGAGTTAGGGGTGCAGGACCCCTGCAAAACTGGAAAAACCAAGAGCACCACTAAGCTACAAACCTTATTTTCAGAAGGAGTGCAACCACATGCAGAACACACTGCACTTCCAATCCCAGGTTGGATTTCCTCCTGACCAACAGCATTTCTATCGTGTCTGGATTAAGCCTCAGTCTATTCACCGGCATCCAGTCCTTTGCTGCATCCAGACAACACTTCAGTACTACCACAGCCTCCTTGGTATCATTTGTAAAAGATAGAGCTGGGTATCATCAGGGTTTTCTTAAGCAAGGAATACTCAAAGATGGCTCACTATTTCCTTTCTCTGGAATATAGCCTACAGTACCTGGTATTCACTGGCAGCCTTCCATCCAAGTACTTAGTCATCCAGGGTTGACCACGCTTAGTTTTCAAGATCAGACAAGATCTGGTGTCTTTACAATTTTTTTTATTTAAGTCCTGGCACTTTAAACAGGTTCCAGGACTTAGGCTTTGTGAGTGATGTCTCAAATTAGTTCCTATCTATGCCTCTTCCTTTACCATCCAATAAGACAGTGGTGAAGCGTTTAAAGTGTCTGTCTACCTGCGTTGTTATGCGTGGGGTGAGCTGACAAGAACCTAAAGCCATCAAGTTACAGTGTATATCTATGCATATCTACGTAGAAGTAAGTTGCACTAAAATCAATAGGTCTTATTCCTAGGTAAGCAGGGCATATAGGATTGTAGCCTAAATTGCTTAAAACTTTTTGAGGAAGTGCTATCACACAACTTTGCATTGTAGAGGAACACACTGCAATTATAATTTAGATTAATTTAGGAAGTGAGCTCTGAGGTCAGTTTTCTTTCTCGAGCAGTGACAAAGTTTCACTTATTTCTGCTACAAGGCATGATTAGGAGACATGCATGGAGTACTAGTTCATGGAGGGGAGCAGAAGTTTCTCTACTCATCCCCTAAATCACCTGGCAGATGCTCGAATACACTATAATCCCACGCATACCTAACTCAGATCTTTAAAAAGGTTACTTGTTGATTACTGCAGAAGTTCCAACCTTGGTGTCTTCTGAGCTCATCATCTACATCCCATTAAAGTCAGCAGCGCTATTGGGTAAACATGGCTAGAATCAGGCTACATCCCATTCATTTTTCCTCTCAGATCCAGCTCCAGAGCACAGGTATATGTTTGTATAACGCTTCCCTCTCTCTTAGATTTGAAACAGCCATCCTCTTTAAAGGGATGGCCGTGTGTCACTTTAGAGCTTCACAGTGCACTCTAGTGCCGTTTTGGAACACCGCACTGGTTTAGCACCCTGACAGTGCAGTCCTGCATGTATCTGCTTAAATGAATAAAAATAAAGCAAAAATTGGCGAGTACCCAATGAAATCCACAGAGAAATAAGAAACACCTGAAGCTTCTAAAAAAAATGGTTTTATCTGCTAAAAAGCCCAACACATTGGTCTGTATGTGCTCTTAAAGCCTAACACAGGGGGTTGTGTGATGTGATGGACTTTTTGCAGAAAATGTTGTTTTGTATATGAAGGTAATTTGGTTTTGCATGTGCAGAATAATACAGGTAACGAGGTAAGGGGCAGGTAGGAAGGAATAATAGAATAGAATGACTGGTGGAACGTCTGAAGGGATTTGAATGGTGTTGGTGGTTGACAGTTAGCCTGGGCAGTTAAAAAGATTGAGTTGGAAGTTGAGAGAGTGGCCATTTCCACACTAGACTGTTAAAGTACTATTATTCCACTTTCAACAGCCTATGGAATTCTGAGTTTGCCGTTTACATTTGCAGCGCGGAAATGGCCAGTGGTATAGTGTGTGAGTGAGGATTAGGGTTAAGAGTCAGTCAGGTTTGAGAATTAATAGGTGAAGTTTAACAGTCTGAGTTAGTAATTTTTGTACAGAAGAGTGTGAGGCAGCATGAAATACTTGCTTTAATGTATTAAATCATTAATCTGTTTTGTTTATGTCAGTAAAGTATTGTTTTGTGTATCATACACTTTTGGCCTCTAGGAACACTCTATATATAAAGACTGGGTTCAAACACAATATCCACAGTGGCAGCAGAGGGTAAAGAGAGTTGGTGTCCCGTCAGGATAGGATTTGCACAATATTTTGCACTGGGACCTTGAGGACATCTAGTAGGTTCTACAGTGGTGGCCATAGCAGTGGTACAGGAGGAGGTATTTAGGTGACATGAAGGTGACATGGGCAAATATAAAGGAAAGCCCTCACTCTTGGTGGAAGCAGTGAGATTTTTGAAGTATTCACATATGGTGGCAGAACCTTAAATCTGGTGGGAAAAGTGGTAGAATAAGAGGAAAGAGTCTCAGAGGTTGTCCTTTAGTGATTTTTTTTTATAAAGCCCCTGAAAGCAATTAAGAAAGTATCTATGGGAGGAAAAGGATTGGCCTTCTTGGCAAATAAAGACCATATTTTCACCATCCTGATATGCGTCTCTTTTTCTCCATCTTCTCCCAAAAGGAAAAAAGTACTCAACCTGGAGGGCAGGGAGCAGATGGGGAAGTGGCAGAAACTCAGCACAGTATAGGTAGAGAAGCAATATAGGAATACCTGGCTACTCTAAATGAATTCAAGTCTCCAGGGCCAGATGAGCTACATCCAAGGATATTAAAAAAACTAGCAGAAGTAATTTCAGAACTGCCAGTGATAATCTTTAAGAATTGCTGCCTCGGAGCGTGGTGGAGTCTCCCTCTTTGGAGATTTTTAAACAGAGGCTGGATGGCCATCTATTGGCAATGCTTTGATGGCTGTTCTTGCATAGCAGGGGGTTGAACTCACCCTTTGGTCTCTTCCAACTCTATGATTCTATGATTCTATGAATTCTTGGATAACAGGAAAAGTCCCAGTGGACTGGAGGAGAGCAAATGCTGTCCCCATCTTCAATAAGGGAAAAAGGAGGACCCAAATAATTATCACCCAGTCAGCCTGACATCAATACCTGGAGAGTTTCTAGAGCAGACCATTAAACAGACAGTAATTACTTAGAAAGCAATGCTGTGATCACTAAAAGTCAACATGGGTATCTCAAAACTAAGTCATGCCAGACTAATCTTATCTCCTTTTATGATAGAGTAATAAGCTTCATAGATGAAGGGAATGCTGTGGATGTAGCATTTCTTAACTTCAGTAAGGCCTTTGACAAAGTTCTCCATGATATTCTTGCAAAGAAGTAGACAATGTTTCTGTTAGGTGTATTTGTAATTAATTGAATTCAAAAGGTGTGCACCAATGGCTTCTCTTCATCTTGGAGAGAAGTGACTAAGGGGATGCCACAAGGTTCTGTCCAGGGCCCAATGCTATTCAATACCTTTATCAATGAGTTGGATGAAGGAATAGAGAGCATACTGATCAAATCTGCAGATGATACCAAATTGACAGGGGTTGCTAATACACCAGAGGACAGGATCAAAATTCAAAATGACCCTTACCGATTGGAGAGTTGGGTCAAAGCTAACAAAACGAATTTCAACAGAGAGAAATGTAAGGTCCCATAACTAGGTAGACAAAAATGAAACACACAAATATAGGATGGAAGACACCTGGCTGGACATCTGTACATGTAAGAAGGATCTAAGAGCCTTAGTAAACCAAAAGCTGAATGTGAGTCAGCAGTGTGATGTGGCAGCCAAGAAAACCAATGCGATTCTTGGTTGCATCAATAGAAGTATGGCGTCTAGATCGAAAAAAGTGATAGTACCATTCTATTCTGCTTTGGTCAGACCTCAACTGGAATACTGTGTCCAATTCTGGGCACCTCATTACAAGAAGAATACTAAAAAGCTGGAACATGTCCAGAGGAGGGCGACCAAATTGGTGAAGGGTCTGAAACAAAGTCCTACAGGAAGTGACTTAGGGAGCTGGGTATGTTCAGTCCGCAGAAGAGAAAGTTAAAAGGGGACATGATAACCATGTTTAAGTATTTGAAAGGATGTCATATCGACGAGGGAATAGGGTTGTTTTCCACTGTTCCAGAGAGTAGGACAAGGAGCAATGGATCCAAACTACATGAAAAGAGATTCCACTTAAATCTCAGGAAGAACTTCCTGATGGTCAGAGCAGTTTGGCAGTGGAATATACTGCCTCGGAGTGTGGAGGTTTTTAAACAGAGGCTGGATGGCCATGGGAGTGCTTTGATGTGTGTTCCTGCACAGCAGGGGGTTGGACTGGATGGCCCCTGGTGGTCTCTTTCAACTCTATTATTGATTCTGTGATTCTTCATGGTACTCACAAATATGCGCCCACTGCATTCCATTTGACTTACTCCTGAGGAATGCATTCTAATCTCTGAGAATCAAATCTATAAGGATTTTTCTAAGAAGCAGCTGTGCTCGTCAGCTGCATCACAAAAAGAAAAAAGTGAGGAGAATGAAAGAAGTTTAGTGCCACTTTTAAGATTAGCTGATTTATATTTCAGCACGAGCTTTCCCGGATATCAATCCACTTCTACTGCATCTGAAGAAGTGGGTTGATATCTATGAAAACTCACGCTAACATATAAATCAGTTACTTTAAAAATGCTGCTAGATTCCGTTTTTCTCCTCCTCTTTTTTGTATATCTATAAGGAATACCTTATACAATCAACAACAAAAAAATCAAATAGCAAAGCCTTTCCTGAACAGTTTCATTTCAAGCTGTGTGTATTCCCTCTCTATCGTATGAAATGGATTTCTTTTGATCAGCTTCCACTATGAAAAAACTTAATGCACACAGAGAACTAGCAGAGTAGAGGATTTAGTCCCACATTCTTTCTGATATACTTTTATTAAAAACAGATTTGTGGAATTTTTTTTCTTTGAAACATACTTGGGGAGGTTTTTTTTTTCATTTTAAAATGTATCTCCATATCTAGAGTAGCAGAGTCTAGATAAATCTTTACTGCTTGATTTTTATTATTATTTGGTTGTATAAACTGACACTCTTTGTGTCACTGCCAATCAACGCCCAGACGTTTCAAAATCTCCCCACCTCATCTCTGTTTCCAGCCCAGTTACCTACTGCCTCCTGCTACATGTACATCCAGCACAGGGTAGTAAAATAGGGGTGTTTGTTTTCCTACTTACCATAAGCTCTGCAGTCCTGCAAAAGCAAAAGAGGAAAAAGAAAAGGTTAGTGGGGGAAAATGGAAGGCCCTCTCTTGTTCTAACTCCGCAGCAGGACAGCATAGTGCCTGAAGTAAATAGATGGATGAACCATGCCCAGGGCACCGGAGACACATAGATTCCACAAACGTTTCCTAGTCTCTCCCCAGGTCACAGAGGGTGAGTGATGAAGAAGCTTCTTTGTCATAATTCGTCCATGGAGAAATCACTGCAACAAAGATGTGTTCATGGCCACTGACTCAGATAGCAGCCCAGATGGTCAATAGGGACTCTGTAATAAGAGGCAATACGCCACTGAGTTATAGCACAATCCTAACTCAAAGATGCACCAGCTGTTCAAGGCCAGCTTGAAGCCTTTTCTTCAGGCAGGTATCTCAGCTGAGCTCAGAGATCTGCCAGCAGAGCACTCTCCTAGCAAAGATCTGTCAACAGAACAGCCAGAGAGTGTGGGCAGAGGAGGAGGCAGGTTATGACAGATCCGAACCTCTGCTACACCAAGCAATAGCCACAATGCCAACATAAAGTTTGGTCAGTGCAAGAACATCTCCAGCTTGAGAGGGGTTTGGATTCAACATTGCTTGAGATGCCTTACTGTCTGCTTAGTTGTGCCTTGGACCTGTGCTCTTATGGTGGCCACATGCAAACAGGAGAGGACTTGTGTGCCTTTAACAGTTGGGCAAAAAGTGGTCTATAGTACAAGGCACATTTGTTAAAATCCCCTCTTCTACACAAAGATTAAAAGTGTAGGAACCCTGTTTTCTTTTAGACCCAACCCCTCTATGCTAAATACTAGCTGCTGGAGTTCAAGTAATACAGTGAGGGCTTTTGCTTGCATCCATGCCCAAATTTGACCTTTATAGAGACACATGAGAAGAAATGTGCTGGAGAAGATTTGAACTACCCGAGGTTTCATTACATTTTTAGGTGGTACCAGGTACTGGTGATATGCTAAAGGCTAGAAATCATGAGATATCAGGGTTCACGCTAGTACTAGGCATATGTGTTTGGAATAAAGTTGAAGCAGGCACTTTCCTCTGGTGTCCCTACCATGAGGCAGAGACAGCTGGTTCAAGTACGGGATGGAGACAGATAAAGCTGTGTGTGCTCTATCACCGGCCCCACACCCATAAAGTTAGTCTGCTGTCTGCAAGTGCAGCAGAGAATGCTGTCCCACCACAAGTGCTGAAGGCAAGATTCAGTGACCAGTCTGGTCAGCTTTGCATAGGGAATGCCACTCAGGCAGCAAAATGGATTGAGATAGCCTTTCCCCCTTCACATGAGTTAGTCTATTTCAACTAAACACTACACTGAATATAACACAAGTTAACCAAAGCAAGTATACAGGTGACACTACCCCTCCTTTATCAATCATTTGCGGCCTAAAAGAAAAGATGGGGGGAAATCAGATTATGCAACCGTTCTCACCCACTCGGCCACATGTGATTCTTATCATAGGAAAGTGGCAATGCACAAGCCTGCTACAGCTTCTGTTCCATCTTCACCAAGGTTGGATCTGGCCACACACATACACTGAGCACAAATGTGGTTTCCTCTATGTGTATGAGGGCAACCTCTGTCCCTATCACGTATATACACACAGAGAGAGAGATGAACCTCTGATTGTGTAACACCTCGAGCAATAACAAATCACTGAAAAACATGTGGGCTGGGTGTGTTATCGCTGAGATGTTACTCAATCAGATGTGGGCCTCTGCGCTTGAGAGGGGAAATGGGTTGCAACTGAGAAATGCCCAAAATACAGGCCTCTGGAAAAAAAAAAGAAAAAAAATATCCTACTGCGTAGGAAAAAATTGCTGGATGCTGTAGCAGACTCAGGGAAGGGGAGCAAGGCCATGCCATTGGCTCTCTTCAGAAGCCAACTCCACCTGGATTCTCTGCCCCTCAAATTTCACCAGACTGCAGGAGAGGAAGGAAGAACCAGTATCATACCATTGAGATCACCTGTCATGAGCCATGCCCTCAACTATATTAGAGGGAAAGAGAGGGAGACTGATGGAAAGCTGGGACACTCCATCAACCCTGCTGAGAGATGAGCTGTCTTTGCCCCTTCTGCTTAAATTATTTCCACACCAGTTGGGTACTGTACGGACCTGGTGATATTAAAATAAGCAACTTCCATGAGAAGAGAGTTTGCTTATGCTGCTGGTCCACTGAAAGAATAAGCAGATGACTGTGTTGGCTCCAAGGAAGTCTCAGTGCAGTCAAAGGTTGCTAAACGGTCAGCTTGTACCTTCAATTGCAGCTTGATCGGCAGAAGTCAGCTAATCAAACATTGCACATTGTGGAGATAAGCAGCATCACACCCTTTTCAAAATAAGTACCCCCCCTTAGTAGCTAAGGATGATGAGAGTTATAGTCCAACATATCTGGAGGATACAAGATTGGAGAGGAAGGCACTGTCAGCACGTAACTGCTGCCACTCAAATTACTGTTGCAATCCTATCTGTAAGACAGAAGGTGGGAATTACCCACTCTTGGACAAAGGGGGTTTCTGTGCTTAAGGCACAGAAGAATGCTTAGGTTTCTGTATGTAACAGCAGTCATGGCTAGCAACAAAGAAACTGTAGCACTGGGGAAAATAATCATACCTGCGAAATTTCTTGCCTATATCTCCTGAGCTTTTTGGACCACAAACCCTGGAATGTGTGGTCTGATACAACACTTATAAACCTATATGCTTTCAAACATGGCTTGTGTGATTCTTCAAGGAATAACTGGTGAAGGTTTTTCCTGGGATGGAGCACCTCAGGTTGCAGTGGGGGGGTGACAGGATGCTGCATATTTGAATATTCCCACATTCAAAAAACAAAAAAACAAAAACCTAACTACTGGGATAAAGGATTCAGGTTATTCTTTCCTCAAACATGCTAATAAGGGTTTTTCTCATGGAAAAGTATTCAGCTGTACACTGAACAGGCACACTACAGACCTACACATTTACCACTTGATTCAGAGTTGAGAACTGCAGTTCAAACAAGCAGCTTTTCTAGGCTCTGAGTGCTGGCCCTAAATAGCCTGCATTTTGTATTATAACTCAGCTCTTGCAAAAGAGTTATTCTTAGCTTGTAAGTCAGAAATGATGCTATGCCCAATGAATTCTGTCCCCAACAAAGATGAAATGCACAGTATCAGAATGTACATTATCCACTTTCAGTTTTTCAGAGTATGTAGTTCTGACCAAGCCAAATCAACAAGATATTTTAGTAGACTCTGGTGATCTGCCCCATTCCCAAGAAATGTTTTGAAATTTCCATGTGAAAATATAACTAACCAAAAGGATATGTCTTATTTTAGAGGTGCACTTTTCCATTGCTACACAGTATTATACTTCTTAAAAATAAAACCTACAGGAAAACACAGGCATCTATTGTACTGATCACAAATGGAATCTACAACAAAATGTTGCTGTTCTAACTCCACCTTATTCAATATTCCAGCACCACAATTCCCTTCCTATTTCTCCTCCATTTTCTATTCCACTGCCCTGTACAAGACAAATCAGCAGTCCATGCCTAGTAAGCATATTTTATTTCCATGGGGCTGTTTTGGATCTATGATTTAAAGACTGTTTGTACTTCTGCAAACCGTGGGGCTCCTCCCAAAGTGCTGATATATGCCCTGTTTCAGCACGGGTGGTGACATACGGGCTACATAAAAAATACAGTATTTACATGCCAAACTACAAAAAAGAGGTGGGGTAGGGGATAGAAATTATACATGCTCAGGTAGCAAATAAATTCCAATATAATGATGTAAAAGACAGCAATATAAATTCCAAAGGGAATTGTTTTATTCATCAAATAATTTTGCAGGACCTTCTATGGTGTTTTATTATAATCTGAAAGGTGCCAACTGGGATCTGTTGCATTAAAGAATTCCAAGGCCAGGGAACCAAATAGAGCTCATCATCAAAATCCACTTGTGGGCACCAACCAAAAACTTTAAAAAAATGGCAACAATAGCTTATGGGAAGGAAAAGGCATTTTGTTGTTGCTGTTGTTAAACAACTAGAAGTCAGAAATCCTTGCTGACTTACTCCAGATATCCCAGAAACCTACCATTAGACCAGTGATGAGAAACATGTACCTTTCTATTATTACTATTATTACCATTAACTTTACTTATATTCCACCTTCTTCCTAGAATCAAGATTCTAGGTGTTACCTCAGTGCCACTCTTACCATTCCTCAGCTATGCTGATTTAGAACTGAGGGAAGATGCAGTCAACAACACCTCCACATCCACATGTTTCCCACTCCTGCAGCAGTCAGTCCTTCTCCCCACCACTGCTCTATGACACACAGGAACAAGGTGCCAGTCCAGTCTCCATGTCACAGTGTTCTTCCGGGGTTTACTGCCCTGTCTGTTGCCAACTTTGCTAACTGCACTCATGAACTAACAAGGCATGCTATCTCTTTTCCCACGTGGAACCTCCAGCTCTCTGATTGATCGAGTTGACAGACATAGCACAGAACAACACATCCAAGCCAGATCAGAAGGAACCAGGTTTCCCTCAGTGGCCCCTAACAACAGAATCAAGGTCCCTAACGGAACAGAGAAAGCTACCTAAACAACTGAAACAAGGGTATCTTGTCTTCATTCATGTGACTCAAACATAAAGACACCCTGTTGTCTCTGCTTCAAACAGCACCGGTGACCTGAATTTGGAAGAGTTAGTTTTTTGGACTACAACTCTCAGCAGCCATGCTGGTTCGAGGATTCTGAGAGTTGTTCAAAAACAGTTTTTCTAAGCTCTTCAAGGAACAGACTGTGTGAAGGGTATATGGCTTCTCCTCCTGGTCCCCACATCCCTCCTTCCCACCCACAAACAAGGGGCCCAATGCCCAAACTTTCAGTTTCCCCTGATTTTAATCCCTGCACTGAACAAGTCATCGAATATCCTTTTCCTTCAACCTCCGCCCACCTCGTGCTGCCAAATCCATACCCCACATAAATAAAGTTCCTTACAAAGTTGGTGAGGACTTGCAGGCGAGTGAGCGGCAAGTGATGATTCCGGGGTGCAGCAGGCAAGAGACTCAGCAAGAAAGCGGTGGGTAGCAGCAGGGCGCCAGGCGTGGGGCTCCCCATGGGGCTCTGGGCTGGAGCTCAGCTGGGTAGGAACATGGCTGTTGTTGAAAAAGTCCGACAGTGAGATCTCAACTCCACATACCTACATCAGGCAGCTGTAGGCCAAGTCTCCACCCCTCTTCTCCCTCTCTCAGTTCATTGCCCTGCCCTGCCTTGCCCTGCCCCAACCTAACCGGTCTTGCTTAGCTGCATTCCTGGCTGCTGCTTGAGCAGTGGCAGCTTCTGCTGCTGCTTGTGCTGGTTCTTGGGACAGCCAGAAGAGCCTCGCTCACTATTTCGGGGTGTGTGTGGGGGGGTGTCTTTTTTTCCGTTCTGCATCCCTCAGACTTTGGGATTCTGTCCCTTCCCTCTGAGAAGGAGCAGCAGTTTGGATTGGATTAATAATTTCTAGTCTTGGGTAAGGGGGTTAAAGGGCAATGGTGCACCAATGAAAGCACCAGAGTCTGAGAAAGCTACCTCTTTTATGTTACTACAACTCCCAGAATTTTCCCAGTCCAAAAAATTAACATTCCTGGGCTCTGGAAATACCCAAGGGCAGTCATTCCTTCAGATCTATGTTTACAACAAGGATGGGAAGAAGCTACATCTGGATCTTCTGGTAGACCTCTGAGTGGTTAGCAGATCAGCCAGTTGACTGCTCTGACTTGGGAGGACATACCCCTTCAAGGGCATCTCTCCTACTCCTTCAAAGCTAAGTCTGGGGCTAATCTGAATACTACCATTCCAACCATTTTTCTGCATCCTACATCAGTGTAACTTGAAGTGGTGTTATGTCAATTTGTGCTGGTTTGTAAGCTGTCAGCTGCCAGTCCGTGACAAGGTTCCAGGAAAAAAAGAGCTGTTGACAATGGGCGTAAGTATGGTATCAACCACTGGCTTGTTAGAAAAATATAAACCTGCTGGTCCCCCACACCAGACAGTGCCTGAGAAGCAGTGCCCTCTGTCATAAACACACACACTCTAGGCCTATGAGTTCTCTGTGTTTTCTTTCTGTTAGAACCCTGGAGTCAATCAACAGGAACCAGGGATAATATAGTAGCTTGGAAAGGCAAACATGGACCTGACCAAAGATTACTCTTTCTTCTCCAGTTGCAACTCTTACAGTGCCCTAGCCAAATGGCCAATGAGAAGTATAGTGCAAAAAGTTATTTTCCCAAATTCTGGATGTCAGGATACCCGTGCCTCTGAGTACATATGCTCAGCCAAGGAGCTTGTTAGTATGAGAACTACAGCAATCATATGAAATCTCTCTCACACACATCTTATCTCTTACTCACAAGCTTTCTGTGATTACAGCAGCTTAATTAAAAGAGGAGGGAAAGAGGCTGTTATCTCTGCTACTAAACCACTAAGAATCAAAAACTCGTGCTGACCCATTTCAAGAGGAGATCTACCAGTAAATCCTGGTCTACCTTCTACCTGCCTCATGCAGCAGCATCATTGGACCTGCAAATGGCACCTTTTGTACCACAATTAGGCTTTGTGCAATACATGCATCTCATCCCCTGAAGCCGCCTACAAAAGAGAATCTTCCCATACATATTTGGGAATTTACCCTTACCTTGATTGCTGGTTACAAGATGTATCAATCCACAGACATTTCCAAGCTATCTCAGCCTTGCTCTAAAGTTTCAGTGCAGTGGTAACACGTGCTTGTTTTCTAATGCTGATTATTTTCCCCACTTCACAAGATTTAGTGGGGTAGAATCCTAAAATCAGACCTTGGACAAATTATTTTGAGATTACAATGCCCACCACAAATTGGCTAGGGGGATTATAGGAACTGTAGTCTAAAAAGGATTTCCAAGCACTTTGTGCGGGTGGAGTGGACAGCTTATCTGTTCTCCTATAGTACATACAATATGTGTTGTGGACAATTGCAACACACCAATGAGAGTTAAAATATCTGATTGAGTCCAGGTTTGTGGACAGAGTACACAGATAAGCACGGTGTCAGAGTTCTGTCCTTCAAAAAACGGTGATAATGATGCTGTTGCAGGGTGAAATTTTTAATGAAAAGCAGAGAAGTTTTTGGGAGTGGGGAACAAGTCTGAATGCCTCTTTGCTTAATCTATCCACCCTGGGGCAGATTTTATCTTGGGGGAATGAGTTAGCCCTCCACATTCACTAGGGTTAGGGGTACAAGACTCCTGCAAAAGTGGAAAAATCGCAAATATAAAAATGTGTGTGTGTGGAAAGGGGGCGAAGCCATGGTGAGGAGAACAAACACCAAACCAGGTCATAGAAAGGGGTGGGTCAGCCTAGTGGCCCTATACTTCCTCTCTCTTGCCCACCTCCTTCTTTGGGTATGCGGGGCATTGGAAAAGGGTCTGCGGTGCTGAGAAATTGGGCAGTGAACCATTCTTAGTTGGCCAGGCAGTGGCTGGTGGAGGAGGAGGAGGAGGACCAGAGACAGGTTTTTAAAGAGCTGTGTGGCCTGATTGGAGCCACCAAGAAGGAAGCATCTGAGGTGGCGGGGGAAGACTTTGAGAAACTGGCAAATAATCAAATCTGTAAAAGTCAAACCTGAAAATGTGGAGGGCTGAGTGTACTATCTTTTCACTAGAACTTTGCTGACCATATGTTGTACAAATATACCTTAGGTAACAAAACAGATGTGTTCTTAAGCATTTCTTCTTTAACAGAAAATTTGGTAAAAGAAGCAGAAATAATATGGAAATGAAAGGATTACATTCCTGTACCATTAAAAAAACAGCACTTCAATGTGTTTCAGCAAAGTTTTTATCAAAAACATGTGAAATGACACAACCAGGCCTGGTAATATTTCCATAACTTATTTATCTATTTATTGGATATATATCCTACCTTTCTCTCAAATGAGATTCAAGGCAGATAAACAAAACTAAACTAAACAAGAAACATTGTGAACATTCTGGAGACAACTTGAAAGAATCTTTCAAAATGCATCCAGGGATAATTTTTGTTTTTTTCAACAGCCTCCCCCTTTCTTATTATTTCAATTTTGGACTCCAAACTTATAAATCTATGGTTTTTCAACATGCTAGGGGTAGCTGGTGAGGCAGGCTTATCTCCTTTCCCATTTTCTATCTTTTTTCCTGTCCATTCATGCTCAGTAAAAGATTCTCTAGGTAGCTCTTATTTTCTTTGTCTGTGATAGACAAGCACACACGTTTTTAGTAGAACAGCTAAATTAGAATTATATTTTCTCTTAGCTCAAGCTTTATTGCACTGTTTACTGCTGACATATTGTAAACCAACATGAAAGTCTCTGTTTCTCCAGCCCTTTGTCACTATCCTCCCAATGTTGATGCTGCTAAAAATTTTCAGCTGGTCAAGAGAATGAAGAGGGAAAGGGGCAGGGCTACGTGGGTTGAAAAAGACTTTTTTGTAAAAACAAGTTTCTTTGTCAGCAACTTTAACTGAGGTATGGCTGTATTAAAAAAAATTATAAGCTTCAAAATGTATTTCTTGTGCCAGAAGGTATGTAAGAATCCTTTCGCACAGGCTCATTCCTGTCAAAGCTGGGAAAAATTACTTTTTGGAGTACAGTACTACTCCCAGACTGGTCAGCAGTTCTGCGACTTGTAGTCCAAATATATTTTTCACCCAGCTGTGCTCCTGGCAATTAGAACCTTTCTGTATATGACACGGTTATTTAATAACCTGCCTTTCCCCCAAAATGGAACCCAACATTGTTAATGTTGGAGATGCACTAAAAAAATCACTTTCAAGACTTAAAGGATCTCTTGGCCTCCCTTCTGCCCCATTCTCTGCCCTGCCAGAACATAGGGAAGGCAAAATGAGGACACTGCCCCCACATAAGAACTATGCCCCTCCCTAAATTTAATTTTCCTCTACTCCTCAAATTTCTAAATTTAATTTAATTTTCTTCCATGCTTCAAATTCAATTTTTAAAATGTAATTTTCCTAAATGTAATTTTTCTCTATTCTTCAAATTTCTAGCACGGCAGTTGCTTAAAATTTCAGCTGTCATTTAGAAATACCTTTTAGGCACCCAAACAAGAGCACATTATCACCAAGACCACAGCAAACCTAAACATTCTAGGTGTGAGGGATGTTCAGGGTCTCACTCTCTGCAACGCTACAAATCGTGGGATTGAAGAGGCCGGCAGAATTCTCATCTGGGAGAGCAATGCCTTGATTTGCTCCCTTCCTCACCCCATGGCTACCCAGACAATATCCCTCACCTCAGCTTTGAATCATAGAATCACAGAGTTGGAAGAGACCCCAGGGGCCATCCAATCCAACCTCCTGCCACGCAGGAACACACATCAGAGCACTCCCAACAGATGGCCGACCAGCCTCTGCTTAAGAACCTCCAATGAAGGAGACCCCACCACACTCCAATGCGGCAGCATATTCCACTGCCGGACAGCTCTGGCCGGGAAGTTCTTGAGGTTCCGGTGGAATCTCCTTTCCTGCAGCTTGAATCCATTGCTCCTTGTCCTAGGCTATTTCCACACTACACTGTTATAGTGCTATTATTCCACTTTCACCATCCTGTGGAATCCTGGGGTTTGCAGTTTAGAGAGCGGCCTTTAGAAGTCTCAGCCAGAGAGCTCTTCGGCCTCAGTAAACTATAAACCCCAGAGTTCCACAGCATGTTGAAAGTGGAATAGTAGCACTATAACAGTGTAGTGCAGAAATGGCCCTAGTCTCTGGAGCAGCGGAAAACAAGCCCGCTCCCTCCTCAACATGATATCCCTTCAAATACTTAAACAGGGCTATGGTGGCCCCTCTTAACCTTCCCTTCCGCAGACTAAACATACCCAGCTCCTTAAACTGCTGCTCCTCCTCGGGGTTAAACATACCTGCACCGCTCGGCTGGCTCCCAGTCAGAAGGACTTGAACCGCCCCCCCTCAAGTCTTTTTCAGACAGCCGGTCCCCTCCTCTCCCCTCCCCTTCTTCCTTTCCCCACCCACGAAAAACCCTTTCTGCAAAGCCGAGGTGGGGAAACTGGGACGTGCTGCGGGTGACCTGGTTTAGCTGAGGTTTTCCTGTCAGGCTGAGGCGACAGGTAATGGGGACGGCGGCGCTGCGCCATCCCAGAAGCAGCCGGTGTGGTCAGGGCGGCACGTGCAGAGACAGGCAGGCCCACGGGCGGGCCGGCTGGGGGAAGGGGAAGGCGAGAGCCGCCGAGAGACCGAGGGAGGGGATCGCCGGCCCAGGAGGCCCTGCCGGCAGCCAGACGGCCTTGCCCCAGTCGGCGCCCGCGGCCTGCTCGCTGGCTCGCTCTCGCGCTCCGCCCTCACGTGCGGGAAGTGGCTGCGCCCTAAAGGCACGGAGACCGAGGAAAACATGTCGGTTCAAAAGAGAATCACGAAGCCCGCTGGTTTCAACGACCCACACAATCCGATGGGCGGGCGGGGACCCTTGGTCCCAAATCTTGGCCAAAACTTTGTGAGCTCCAGCCTGGTCCATTAATGTCTGGGCAGTCTTTGGTTTGTTTGTTTGTTTTGGCATACTCGTTAACGGATGAGTTTTAGGGCCTTTCCACACTACACTATTATACTGCTATTAGTCCACTTTCAACACTCTGGGGGGGGGTTGCAGCTTAGGGAAGGGCCTTCAGAATTCTCAGCCAGAGAGTTCTTCAGCCTCAGTAAACTACAAACCCCAGAATTCCACAGGAGGTTGAAAGTGGAATAATAGCACTATAGCAGTGTAGTGTGGAAGTGGCTTTAGATACCACAGTGTTTATGCTTTGGCCAAAACTATTGTCCATAAGTGGCTTCTTTGGTTGTTATTGTTGGCCTCTTAAGAATTATTCTTCAAAGGGAATAAGCAGCTTTCTCCAACCTGTCATTTTTGGAAGGGATACCAATTCCCTTTGTTGCCTGAGGGATGATGGGATTGTAAACCATCACACTTGGAAACTGACAGGTTGGGGAAGTTGAGGAAGTTTGAGCTATTGTAATGAAACTCTGTACAAATGGTGTCTTTCAGAAGCAAAAGACTCCTCCACTTTGAGATCAATGTATGACTGTCCATCTGTCTGTCTGTCCATTTGCCTTTCTTTCTGTCTTCCTACCTTCCTTCCATTCTTCCATTCCATTTTAACTATAAAAGCCCATAACATTTCTTCAAGCCTTTGCAGACCCCCAACGGTCCATGGACCACAGGTTAAGAACTGCTGAACTAGAGTATAATCCCATTCTTTCCCATCTTAAATTTTTTGTATTGTTCACTGTGGACACACTGCTGCAAAGCAGTGATGAAGGTCTGTGGTTTCTCTATCCATCCTTCACCATCCTCCCAATTCCGTTGCTGCTAAAAATGTTCCAGGTAGGCTGAGGACAAGGAGGAAAAAGGGGATTGGATGGCCATGAAAAATACTTTGTAAAAAGAAGCTTCTTTATCAGAGGCTTTGTTAACTAAGATATACATGTACTTTAATTTAGTAACCAGGTAGAGCACAAACTTGTTAACAGCTGCTTCCTAATTGACAGTCTTTCAAGTTGTGAATTTTGGCTGTCTCTTATTGCTGTACATCTTCAAAATCCTATCTTCTTCCAGCCCCATCCTCCTCTGAACAACAAGAGCAAATGCCATAAAACGTGTAAAGTTCCTGCAAAATAAATTTCCAAAAGTTCTTCATAACTAACTTGTGTATTATGTGTTGCCCACTTCACCAGTGAAGTTTCTATTCATTCCATTTAACTTTGTCATACCTCCTGAAAAAGTCACCTGTTTGCAGGTAAATGTGTTGTTTGACTAGTTCATTTCAGGATCTGTGCTTTTGTATAGCCTGGGCATTTGCCTAGCCCCCAACCATTCCCTCACTGTTTCATTTCTAAAAGGAGAATCATAAAGCTGGAAGAGACCACAAGGACTATACGGTCCATCCGCTTCCCATGGAGGAATACACCATCAAAGCATTCCTGACAGATGGCCATTCAGCCCTTTTTATGAACCTACAAAGGAGGAGACTTGACCACATTCCCATACAGCGTATTCCACTGTTGAACTGCCGTTATTGTCAGGAAGTTCTTGCTAATGTTTAGGTGGAGTATCTTTTTCTGAAGTTTGAAAACATTTCTCTGCTTCCTAGTCTCTGTGAGTAGCAGAAAACAAGCCTGCTCCTTCATCTGTATAACATCCTTTCAAATATTTAAACATAGCTATGATGTCACCTCTTAACCTTCTCTTTTCCAGGCTAAACATGTCCAGCTACCCAAGCTGCTCCTCATACAGCTTGGTTTCCAGACCTTCTACCACTTTAGTCACCTCCTCAATATCCTTGAATAGCTCCTTCAGACTTTTATGTTCTGTGGAAAATATCTTATTTTGATGGTAGAACATCAGTGTTCTGTGGGATTGCCAACTCACCAAAAAGCAAACAGTCTGTGATATAGTTTTAAGAGTAAGTTTTTTTTCCTGCAGAAATTATGATATTAAGGCCTGAATTCTACATATAGTTCCTACAGAGGGATTTACTGGATTGATTCTTGAATGGTAGGTCAACACTTATATGACCCATTGATTCAATGTGTCTACTCTAGCTGGGACTAACAATAGGAGTTAGCCCTTGGCTTTTGCAGCATGGAGATAAGAGCGAAACAGCTATTCTCTGCAGATCAAGGTGCTAGTAAAGACACTGGATTGTGAAGGGGGCTAAAGAAGCTGGCATTCTGATTCCCAATGACTGTGTAGCTAAGCAAGCATATTTATCAAGAGGTTCCACTGAGTTCACTAGGAAAAGTAAATTATTTCCAAGTAAATGTGAATAGGAGTGCAGCTTTAAATATCCAGGGAATGACTTAACTGCCCAGAGCAGTAGCTATGACATCATTTGTCTGTATTTGCTTTATTTCCCTCTGGCTTCAGAGTTTATATTTTTCACCTCCAACCATGTGTACATGTGCTTATAACTGAGCATAAAACTTCTTGCATATAATCAAGTAGACTCTAGTCCAGGAAAGCTTAATCCAGAATACATGTGTTAATTTATCACCAGCCTCTTTGCTGCTTTAACAGCATTTTGTGTACTTTGAGTTGGGCTCTGTTCAAATGAGAACTTGGTCACGTTCATCTTACCTGATTTTTCTTTCTTCCTAAATACCACTGCCTGAAAAATACCCCCAATTAAACTTCTAATTTTAGCTCAAATTATCATAAAAGATAATGCGTAACTAGTTTTTATGCTTCATTCTGTAGTGCTAATACAATTTATATTTACTGTATTTAATCAGAATTCATGATCTTCACAACTCTACCATCCATACAACTAAGGAGCTTATCACCTGACACTGTTATCCTGCAGTTGCACTACATTAGTTAGTCTTTGGCTGGTGCTTTTTGCATGATGTTGTGACTCTCCTGGTGCTGTATCACTGTTGGATCATTTGGAAATGAATTCTTTTCCCATCTGAAACAATCCACTTATGACCCTTTATCCCACTATGGTAGAGCTTTCCAAACTTTTCATGTTGTGACACACTTTTTAGACATGCATCATTTCACAATTCAGTAAGAAATTCAGTAAGTGGAGGCAGCCCCTCCACCTGTGCCTGGACTGCTGCTGCTGCCAGCACCGGGCTCTTCTCGGCCCCGAGCAATATCAGCCGTGGCAGGAGAGGCAGCCCCTTCACCGAGCCTGGCCGGCCATCACCACCCTCACCAGAGTCTTCCTCCACTTGGGGCGGCAGCAGAGGCAGCCCCTTCATCCAGGCCTGGCCCGCCATGGTGGCAGGAGAGGCAGCCCCTCCACCTGTTACGTTTGCATGACACACCTACACACTGCAACCGACACACTAACATGTCATGACACACAGTCTGGAAAGCTCTGCACTATGGTTTAGTAACCACTTTGGATGTGAATGTCTCAGATTCAGGTTTCTTGTGATACTGGGAGCATAGTGGGCAGTGTGCGGATGTGGCTGCATTGTCCAACCCTTGGAGATTCCCCAGGGATGTTCACCACAGAAACACTAGGCTACTACTAGTGGTTGGGCTGGGAGGTCACCAAGATTTCAAAGAGTTTCCTAGAGAATTGCTATATATTTGTTCTCTTGTTTTCTGGCATGTTTACATAATTTTAACTTTAAAAAAAAAGTAAAGAGAGTAGCACAATTCTGATGTAATCTTATTAAGGATTAGTGCCTAGAGAAATCACAATGTTCAGGAAAAGTTTAAAAAGTAAGTAAAGAATAAATGTACAAAAGTTTAAAGAGTAATTTACAAGAGCAGAACTGTGCAGGAAAAAGCGTAGAAAAATACCTTACAGATTGGATTGGGGAATATGAGAAAAAGTTACAAGTACTGGACAAGAGAGTTTGGGGAATTAGAGATACAGTATCTCAAATCTTTCTAACAAGTATTACCTATGAGAAAATAAAATCCCGGGCAACGCTGGGTATATATGCTAGTAGTTCATAAAACAATAGGCATCAGTGCAGTCTTTCTGAGTTGACTTTTTCTACCCATTCAGCAAGGAGCTTGAGGAAACAGCCTTCTTGTCAGCAGATGTTAGTTACAGTATACTTCAGTTAACAAAGTAGATGTGTTCCTGGATATTACTTCTTTAACAGAAAGTTTGATACCAGAGGACAAAATAACATGGAAAGAATAGGGATAGGTTCCTACAACCCCCAACAGAAGAGCAATTTAACATATAGCAGCAAACATTTTACCCAAAACTAAGATGCACATGTGAAAGAAAGAACCAGATCAGATAAGCCTTGCATAAACAAAAACATTTTGAAGCTTTTGAGACCACTTGAAAGTTTTTCCAAAATGCATACAGAGACAATTTTTTCCTCCCACCACCTCTCTTTTTCTTATGATTTCCATTTTGGTGGCCAGACTTACAGATCTACGCTTGTTTAACACAATGGGGGAGTACCTGGTGAAGCAGGTTTATCTGCTCTCCTCTTTTCTATTTTGCTGTTAATGGATACCCAGTAAAGGATTCTGGAGGTAGCTCCTGCTTACCTTGCCTATTGCTGGTAGGTGCACAGAGTAACAGCAGGATTTGATAGAGTAGAATCCCATTCTTTCCCAGCTCATGCTTTACTGCATTGTTTACTCCAGATGTGCTACAACCCAATTGTGGAAGTCTGTGCTTCTCTAGCCCCCAGGCTCCATACTGCCAGTGCTAATGCAGCTGGACAGAGGACAAGAAAGAAAAGATGGAGGGGCTAGAAGGCTAAAAAGGCTTTGTAAAAAGGATTTTTTTTGTCAGAGGCCTTGCTAACTGAAGTACAGTAATCCCTGCACATGCACTAAGGTTAGGGGCACAGGACCTCTGTGAAAGTGAAAAAATCTGTGAATAATTCTAGACCCTTCCAAACCATATTTAACACACAAAAATATGAGCAGCATATTCAACCCACCATGGATTCCTTTGAGACATCAGGGTTACTTCAGAAGGGAGAAGTGGATGGCTGGTGGGGCTTACTGCCACCCCCACCTGCTGTCCCACACCATTTTTAAGAGGGACTTAACAAGCCTTATTTGCAGTTTCTCAGTCTCACAAGGATTGCAGTCCCTATTAAAAATGGCATAGGTCACAAGCAGAGTCAGAATAACAAGCAGAATCAGAATCACCAGCAGAAGTGATAGCAAATAATCTGTGAATAAGCAAATCCACAAAAATGAAACCTGTAAAATGTGGAGGGCTGATTATATAACTTGGTTCACTAACCACAGCCTTACAGAGAAGACAGCTCTCTCATCGGTGCATGTGTCATATATCTCTGTCTAATCCTTAATATTAGTGAGAGCCACTGTGAAATAAGGGCTTGGTGGTTGGACTAGAACCCAGGAGACCAAAGTTTGAATCCCTGCTCAGCCATGGGGACCCACCTTGGGCAAGTCACATTCCTCAGCCTCAGAGGAAGGCAATGGCAAAACCCCTTCTGAACAAATTTTACCAATAAAACTCCATGATGAGTCAGAAACAACTTGAAGGCACACAACAATCCTTAATACTCGCATTTGAGGCCTTGCCTCTGGTGTATGCTGTAATACGGTGGCTTTTCTAGAATACCCATTTACCCTCTTCCTAGCTGGCTCTAAATATTTCTTTATTTCATTCAGCTGTTACCTCACATGTGATGCTTGTTCATAGCTGTACACTCCCACACTGTGATATGGTTCAATTGATAATAATACTGCTATTGCTGGAAGACTCGCTGGATAAGAGGCAAACTGGATGAACACGTGTAGTCAGATCAAGAGATTTCTCAGAAGCCCTGCTAGTTCATAGGCAGAGCAGTTACCAAAAGCTTTCAAGTCTCCAGTCAGCCAGTACTGAGACAAAAGAGTCTTCAATTTCCACATGGAAATGTTGATTGGGTCTATTCCTGTTTTGTCTTTCCTTCAACAAATGGCATAAGCTATCAAACCAGCTATTTAACTCTCTGTCACTCACATGCTATTTGTTGCAAACTCCATTGTTTGCCCAGCCAGCAAGCCAGTAAGCTTCACTGCAAAGTGCAGAAAGGGTATTTAAGCCCTGATGATTTTGCAATTCCTTGCACTATCTTCGCTTGCTGGATGCCACTGTGTCACTTGGAATTCCAATTTATGCTGCCCTTATACGCAAGTCTGATCCACTTTTCTGTTTCTTCAGTGCTCTTCCGGATTGGTAATTATCGCTCACAAACCTAAGCTTTGCTATCAATAACTTTCCTCCCTTTTCTTCTGTTAGCTCTTGTATGAGTGAGTGACTGACTGTTTGAATCTTGTGTGCATGTGTGATTAAATTCCCCTCAATAAAACACATTTTTAGTTTACTTTTTAGTTTACTTTTGAGTCTTTGGCTAGTTTTTCTACAAGGACCCTGTAAATGTTGGTGCTTATTACCCTGTCTCTTGCAGTTTTACTAATTAATTGTCCATTTTTGCATTGAATTGTTGGTAATGCTGCTGTTACCCCTTTTGGGGTAACATGCTGTACCTTTTTTGTCTGCTGCTATTTTAATATTGTCTTATTTGCTGCTGCTAGTTTTTCTGACTGATTGATTTTTGTGCTAGTTCTATTGTTTTCAATGATCTTATGTTTTAATATTTTGATGTTATTTTTGTGTGATCTTATTGAGTTGTTCTGCGATGGGTGGATGGGAACTGAGCAGCTCACTAGATGTTGTTGGACGGCAACTCCCAGCAGCTCTAGCTGGCATAACCAGTAGTGAGGAACTTGGAGCTGCAGATCAATGACATGTGGAGAACCGGGCAGATCCCACCCTAGTTATGTGGTGGACGTGCAGTTTTGGGTCAGTCTAGATGACCTCAGGGTATGAGGGAAAAGCAGTTAATTTTCTCTGCAATTGAAGTCTCTCTGTGTTTGAAAGGAATACAATAGAACTCTGTGAGATAGAATGTAGGGGAGGATGGAATGTGCCTCGCTATGCTTTCTTCACTTTGCAACATTTGTAAGATTACACTGGAGAATGGTGGGAACCATTGTTTGTGTCAGTTTCCTTTCTTGGACATGTGATGTCTTGCACTGGAAAATGTATAAATTACTACGAGTGTAAAGGGGCGGGGCCCAGACTTTTGAGATGGATCTCACTGGGACATTGTGCACAATAAACAATTTTCCTTAACCGTGGGTCTCTATCTCTGATTCTACAACAGTTACATAAATGAGTCTGAGAGATCAAGGAGGGAAAATCAATCAGAGGTTCAAAAATAAAAATAAGATTGATATTCTCAGGGATTGCAGCCCTACCTGACAGTCCTTATTACTAAGGACTAAACTGTAGTCACAGAATCATAGAGCTGGCAGAGACCACAAGGGCTGTCGAGTCCAACCTTCCTTCCATACAGAAACACACATCAAAGCTCTCCTGACAGATGGCCATCCATCCTCAGTTTAGAATCCTCTAAATAAAGAGACTCCATCACACTTTCAAGCAGTGTATTCCACTGTTGAACAATTACCATCATGATGTTCTTCCTAATGTGGAATCTCATTATAATCTCATTCATTATACACAGTGTTGTATGACTAAAAAATTTAAATAGCAAATAGCATTGATTTACGATCAATGCCACAGGGAAGGATTAATTAATTTTTTACCCTTCTGGCACAGTCCTGACAAAAATCCACCACCCTCCAAGAGGGCTGCCATTAAACTTATCAGAATTACAAGTGAGGGTTAATTTTCATCAAGTCAATTGGAGTTTGGTCCCGGAATAGCTGAAGTCAAACTTTTATCAGATATGGCTAATTAAAGATCATGAAGTCTTATCAGGGCATGTACCAGCTATTGGATTAAAGATGTTAGGGTTTTTATAATGACAATGCACTTAGAAACCAAGAAGCATCATATTAAGGAAGTGTTGCAGAACAGAGATAGAGACCCACGGATTCAGGAAAATCGTTTGTCTCAGTGGGATCATTCCCAAAAGACTGAGCCCTGCCTCTTCATATTCACAGCAATTTACACATTTCCAGTACAATCATCACATGTTCAAGAAAGGAAACAGATCTGTTGTACTTAAGTTTCCACCATTCTCTAGCGCAGTGGTTCTCAACCTGTGGGTCCCCAGATGTTTGTGAACTTCAGCTCCCAGAAGCCCCAGCCACTATGGTCAATACTCAGGGCTTCTGGGAGCTGAAGTCCAAAAACATCTGGGGACCCACAGGTTGAGAACCACTGCTCTAGCGTAATCTTACAAATGTTGCAAAGTAAGGGAAACATAAGCGTAGTGTGCCACATTTCATCCTCCCTAACATTTTATCTTACAGAGCTCTATTGTATTCACTTCAAACTCAAAGAGAGAGAGAGAGACTTCATCTGCAAAGACAATTTACTGTTTTTTCCCACACCTAGTGGTCATCTAGCCTGACCCGAAACTGTCTCCACCACAGAAGTATGCTTCTGATTCTGTAGAAATCAAAAGCAATAAATCATTAATTAATGGAGTTAAGTGCAAGTGACGTAATTAAGGATATTCATGCATTTTTAGCAAGGGTTACTTTTGCCTTATAATGGAGCAGTACTCCATTGCTAAAAGGGAGAATTGCTTCCCTCATTCAGGCTTGTGTGGCAGGGCTGGTCTTGCTATTAGGCAGAGTGAGGCAGCTGCCTCAGGTGGCTTGTGCTAGTTGGGAGAACAGTTGTAGCCCTCCCCTGGCTGTTCCCCTTGGGTTTCGTGTTAAGGGACAAAGTTCTCTATGCCAAACAATCTGTCCACCCACCTTACCTAGGTCACCTCTTGCCTTACCTGCGGTAACGGATGTTCTCCTTTTGCCTGTTTTGAAGGCCTTCAAAGTAGATTTTAAAGGCAAGGTGATTTCATTTGGGAGAAGGCAGTTGCTTAACAATCTGGGTCCCAAGTTGTTTCATCTTGGATTCCATGTTCCACCAGTGAAGTCAATACTCTGAAGTCATGGGAGAAAATCTTCTCAGCTGTGGCACCCTGGTTATGGAATGTCCTTTGCTTGGAGGCCCAGCTGAGGCCAACACTGTCTTTATTTCGGCACCAAGTAAAAACATGGCTGTATAGAAAAGCCTTTGAGATGTAATTAATTTACCCCCAAAGATTTATCCACATGGTTTTAAATTGTTTTTACCTGTTTTTAACTTGTCAACTTGTTTATTATGTTTTCAGTCTATTTAAATAATTTTTATTGTTTTAAAATCTAATCTCTTTATATTGATTTTACTTGTACATTGTCATGAAAGCTCATGATATAGAATAGTATATAAATATTACAATAAAATGAAAAAAATAAATTTAGACCACACAAGGGTAGACTTCATGCTTGTGGGTTCTTCCTCTTCCTCCTTGAAGCCCAAGATTCACTGAGAGCCTAGTGCAAAATACACAGAGTCAATCTACCTTCTACATTTGTAGCATTTTGACCCCACTTTAACTGCTTTGAATTTATCCTATAGAGACCTGGGATTTGTAGTTTGAGGAGGTTCTTAGAATTCTTTGCCAAAGAGCTGCACTCCCCTGCACTATAGCATTATGTACCACACCAAACTATATCACAAAATCACAGAACTGGAAGTTTCTTCGCAGGTCCTCTGGTCCAACCTCTTGTTCAACGCAAGAAATCCAACTACTGCATCCCCAGCAGATAGCTGTCCAGCCTTTTTTTAAAAAAAGAAGTCCAGAGAAAGAGACCCCATTCCTCTAGGTAACTGGTTCCATTGCTGAACTGTTCTTACCACCAGGAAGTTCCTTCTAATGTTTAATTGAAATCTACCTCCTATAACTTAAAAAGCAGTAGACCTAGAACATTTCCGCATGACACTCTTATAGCACGATGTTTCGACTTAGGGGCCGGCCAGCCCCTCCCGGAACTGCAAACCCCAGGATTCCATAGGAGGTTGAAAGTGGAATCATCGTGCTATAAGAGTGTTGTGTGGAAATGGCCCAAGTCCTACCCTCTGGGTCAGCAGAGAACAAACCTGCACTCTCCTCTCTGTGATAACCCCTTGAGTTATTCAAAGGTGACATGCAATCATGTCACCCTTCACTCTTCTCTTCACCAGACTGAATGTGCCTAACTCCTCAACCTTTCCTTACATGTTTTATTCTCCATATCTCTTAGCATCCTTGTTGCCCTTCTCTGAACCCACTCCACTTTAGGATGGAGCCATGGCATCAAACTGGCATAAACATGTAGTATTTATTGATTTATTTTACTTGCTTGCATCTCGCCTTTCTCCTGACAATGGGTCTTAAGGTGGCTTAGTTGTTGTGTAAATATATAAGTAGTGTAGTAGTGCACGTACACACGAGGCAGTGTGGTATAGTAGTTTGAATACTGGACTAGGACTCTGCAGAGATTTGAACCCCCACTCAGCCATGAAAACCAATTGGGTGACCTTGGGCAAGTCAAACTCTCTCAGCCTCAGAGGAAGACAAGGGGAAACCCCCTCTGAACAAATCTTGCAAAAAAAACAACAACCCTGTGATAGGTTCACCTTAGGGTCACAGTAGGTTGGAAATGGCTTGAATGCACACAACAACTATTGTAAATATACTGCTGCATTTTAAAATAATAAGCATAATTTTTAAAAAAATTACCTTTGCCTAGGGATTTGTTTCAAGTATCAGAACTGAATGGTGCTCACAGTCATTCTATGTCACCCTGAAATCTCATGATAAAAGGGTGGGATAAAAAATATGTAATAAATTTTACACAGATACTCACTTCTGGATACCCCATGCCATCTTCATTTCAGCAGTCTAGTTCACCTGGTGGTGGTAAGGATTCATGCTGTTTGCTGCTAGTAATAAATGTTTGCCAAACTACAATCAATCTCCCAGCAGTCTCTCCAGATGTACCTTCTTGCCCACCTTTGTATTTGAGCCTTAAAGGTCAGCAGTGGCACTTTTAATTGTGCCTGGAAACAAACTGCATACTCTGATAACAAAGAAGATAAGTTCTGGAGAGACTGTGATGCTGGCTTATTTTACAGGACAGGTGCTGTTCAGAGAGGTGGCAAGTTAGCAATCAAAATCAAAGAAGGGCTGGGGAGGAATGGATGCAGGAAACAGGCTAAGGTTCAGCTTCGTGTGAAGACCTGAGGTGAGGTGTGCTCCTTCGCAGGGAATGTGGAATAACTCTGGCTGAACCCCAGAGGGTGGGGACTAGAGAAGAAGGTGAGGGCTTTTCAACTCTGAAACTATGTAAAATTCCTTTCTTTTTTCAACAGACTGGTCTCAAAAAATAGGTGCTAATCATGGCTGAGTTATTGACATCTGAAGAAATTCAGCTGAGAATCGATCAGCTTACAGATGAATCTTTAGAATATACAGAGAAGATTTTTCTCTTGGCCTCTGAATGCCAAGATACAGGAATCAAAGTCATCCCCATGCTAGATGAACAAGGGAACAGCTGAATCATGTAGAAGAAAGCATAGACCAGATAAAGAGAGATGTGAAAGAAGCAAGGAAGAGCCTGATGGAGCTCAGCAAGTGTTGTGGTGTCAGTGTCTGTCCTTTCAAGAGCAAGAAGAAAGCAGAGCTGAGTAAATCTCACAAGACAACCTGGGATGATGAAAGGGAGAACTTAAACCGTCATGTAGTATCCAAACAACCGGAGTATGTAATAGATCTCAAGAGGCAAGAGTTCTTGGGAGGAGCAAGTGGAGGGCATGAAGCACAGAAAGCAAATGATGCCAGAGATTATAAAATAGAGGAAAATCTAATTCAAGTGGGAAACATCTTGGGAAATCTGAAAGACGTGGCCTTGGAGATGGGCAGTGTAATTGATGCGCAAAACAAACAGATTGACTGGATAAACAAGAAAGCTAAGACCAATAAATGTTTTGTTGAGCAGGCCAACAGAAAAGCCAAAAGATTGATTACTAAGCAGCCTTATGTCTGATGCATGGGTGTCTCTGTGTGTGTTTAATCTAACAGAAACATCCAGTTCAGTCTGCTGTCTCCTCTTTTTTTCCAAGAAGAGAGCTAGTAGGGTTCAGAAGAGGAAACAAAGCAGGGGAACATCCTACAAAATTTCTTTTCTGTAGGTACTCAGGCTCCATTTGAGAATCCAGGAAAGCCAAACAATAGAAGCTCTGCTTTCTTAGCTCAAGGCTTGTCCTCTGTGCCCTACTGTCCCCTATGCTTTTTGACATCTACGTAAAGCCAATGGAAGAGGCCATCCAGAGTTTTGGGGGTTGGGTGTCATCAGTATGCTGATGTTACCTAGCTCTTTCTCTCCTTTACAACTGATGTCAAGAAGGCTGTGATAGTACTGAATTGTTGTCTGAATGCAGCAAAAGATTGGGTGTGGGGGAATAGAGTGAAGCTTAATCTAGACAAGATGGAAGTGCTGCTAGTTAGTAGGCAATCTAACCTGGGATTGGAATTACAGCTTAATCTGGATGGGGTTGCACTCCCTCTGAAAGATAAGGTTCATAGCTTGGTGGTGCTCCTGAACCCAGGGCTGGTCCTGGAAAACCAGATTACTGCAGTGGCCAGGAGCACCTTTGCCCAGCTTCAGTTGGTGCACCAGCTGTGCCCTTTCTTGGGAAAGGCGGATCTGGCCACAGTGGTTTATGCAAAATTTCCAATTGGACTAGTGTAATGTGCCCTATGTGGGCCTGCCCTTGAAAAGTGTTTGGTAGCTGCAGCTACTACAAAATGCAGCAGCCTGACTTAGAGACCATGTAACACTAGTCCTGCAAGAACTGCACTAGCTTCCAGTTTGTTTCCAAGCTTGATTCAGGGCGCTGGTGTTGACCTACAAAGCCCTACACAACTAGGGGCAAGGATATCTGAAAGACCATCTGCTCCCACATGAGCCTGCCAGGCATTTGACATTTTCAGAGGAGGCTCTGTTGCATGCCCCAACACCTTATGCCAGTGGTTCTCAACCTGTGGGTTCCCAGATGTTTTTGGACTTCAGCTCCCAGAAGCCCTGAGCATTGACCATAGTGGCTGGGGCTTCTGGGAGCTGAAGTCCACGAACATCTGGGGACCCACAGGTTGAGAACCACTGCCTTATGCAGTTAGGTTGGTGGGTACACATAACAGGGCTTTCTCTATAGCAGTGCCTTGAATGTGGAACTCCCTACCCAAAGGTATTATAGGCTGGCCCTGTCTCTTTTAAGCTTTGGATGGGCAGCCAAAACAGTACTGTTCCACATGGCATTCAGTGTTTGAAATTTCTGTTTTAAAACTGGTAACTGGGATTACTTATAGACTGTTTTTAGAAGTTTTTAAAGAGTATTTTAATGTTTTTTATTAATGCTTTTATCTTTGTATTGTTTTGTATTGTTTTAGTTGGTTTTTATTTGATTATTGGCTCAGAAGCCTTTGTGGGATGAGTGGCGATACAGAAAATCAATCAGTCAATCAGTCAATCAATTTCTAGCTTTGAAACTTTGTGTGATAATTTCTTTCTTCCATGCTGCTTGTTGTGGTGAGCAGAAAGATGACTTTATAGCCATCTGGGTAATTTGAAATAAAGATGCTTTTTCAAGAGACGGATGGATGGATGTCATAGCGCTAATGTGGGATGGGACCCTCTCATAATGAATTTTCTGTATTCAGATAACTGATGGAAAATATGCTAGGAAGACTGCAGATAGGTTACAAGTAAAAGATGATTATGGGCTCCTGTAAAGTTGCATGAATTGCATAATAAAATCCTTGTTTATTCTTGGAAGCAGCCTGTGAGGAAACAGACAAAGGCAGAAGAAGCAATACACTGGCTTCTGTTGCTTCAGATAATCACTACCAAGATGATGAATGAGTGACTTTTATAAAACTGCATCTTTTTCATTATCTGTGAGAGACTGTCTAATGTATTTTGTACTGTGTTGTACCTTCTGTTCACTTGGGCATTTGCAGTTGGTTAATTCTGTTGTGGATTGATTGAGTGATTAGTTTGCTTGTTGGGTTTTTATAGTTTATGCATCTAACATCAGTAGATTATTTTTTGGAAAACTGTTTTGCAAATAATCAGTATCAAAGAGGGAGGGATATAGGCATTTTAATATCTGGTGACTGGGCTAAGTGGTTCAGCTGCTGCTGCGTCAGCACTTATACCACACCAATCATTCTTGTTTCAATGCAGACAGAGATGCGCAATCAATCTCTAGTGCATCTGTCATTAAATAAACATATTCGGGTGGTATGTGTGGTTCTTGCAGAACTTTTAGGAGGCTCATTTTTCCTCACTTTCATCATCAACCCTAATCTCTTTCACCCCTCCTGAAGAAACTTTAGGATGGCAGCCTGTGTGGCTTAGGGAAAGAGGAACCTGCATTGCAAATAAACTTTCCTCACACTGCATTGATGCGTAAGGAGAGTTTTGCAGGGGATACTTACAAGTGGAACATTTCCAAGGGTACATTGTGTTTCAACTGACTGTATGACGTTAGTGGGAATCTTATGGTCCTCCTTGTTATGTCACAACTCCCAGCATTCTCCATTATTGTCTATGCTGGGTATAACACCTGTGACTTCCAGTCCAAAAATATTTGGAGGGCAGCATGAGTCCCATCTCTACCACATGAGTAGTCAGAAACATCATGGTCTTGTATTGCGGGAGTAAAAACAATAATTCTGTATAGACTCCAAACAAAAACTGCTGAAAAAGGTGTCTCAGTGTGCAAATTTTCCTGAGTGACTTATCAAGCTATAAAATACTGTGTGAGAACCAACAAGGAGACACATCTCAAAATACTAAGGATTAATTCACCATTTGTTTGTTGACTGAGCTGCTCGCTGCATAACATTTTTTCTTGTGCATGTATCATGGATTTTAGAACTTTGCTCTAAACAAAGGTGTCAGCTTGCCTTGTAACATTGCCAGCGTTATTAGTCGTTATTTTTTTTAAAAAATTGTTCTACAGATACAGCTTTTCTTTCCCCAGTGCCTTGTTCTCCTCCTATTTAATGCTGAATATATATGGTGGGCCTTTCTTTGCCTACCACTGTGAACCTCACCTCAGCTCTAAAGGGATCGATATGCTCATTTTTTGTATCAAAACCAGATTTTTGGGATTTGGTTCCAAATAAAAGCAGAAAGATATACAAACATACATTTCAGATTGTCTTTGAGTGTCACAAAGTCTTTGTAAAGTAAGACAAGGGGTTTGATTAATAAGCTGGTGAACAACAAGAAAAGAAACAGAGAAACCTTCTGTAGGGAAAGTTAATTATTGATGAAAAGGATAAACATAATTTGGATTTATTAAAACTTTACTTCCTGAGTCTTCGGAGGAAAAAAGATAACACTCAAGACAAAAAATGATTACACAAGGAAGGGATTTTAATGAAGAAAGGGAAGAACAAACTGAGAAATAATTAACTGGTTTATGAGAACTTAAGCAAATGTGGCCTTATTTAAACTTCTTGAGATGTTTGATTGATCAATAATTCTGAAAATAAACTGAACTTTCCAGAAGACTGGAGAAAGAGTACAATGCCAGTGTTAGCAGGATTGATCACTACCCTGAAATAACCATGCAACATATTCCATCCATGCTTGACTCTACATGTGACCTACATTGTGATCTACATTGTTTCCTTAAGTACAGTAATAATTGGCATTATAGGTGTACCTCGGTTAAGAAAGTAGCCGTAGATGTGTTCCTGGACATTACTTCTTTAACAGAAAATTTGGTATCAATGTTAGAAATAATATGGAAAGAATAGGGATAGGTGCCAGTACCACCATGTTTACTGAAGTTTTTATTCAAAACTAACAGTATACACATGTGAAATGAAACTATTGAGTCAGGTAAGCCTTGCATGCGTAAACAAGAACATTTTGAGCCTTCCAGAGACAATTTAAGGCTTTTTCCAAACTGCATCCAGAGATGGCCAAAGCTGACAAAATGAATCTCAACAGTGAGAAATATAAAGCAGAAAAAAATGGAATGCAAAAATATAGGATGGGGGACACATGGCTGGATAACAGTGTGTGTGAAAGGCATCTAGGACTCTTGGTGGACCACAAGCTGAGCATGAGTCAGCAGCATGATGCAGCAGCCAAGAAAGCCAATGCAATTCTTGGTTGCATCAATAGGAGTGTGGTGTCTAGATCAAGGGAGGTAATGATACTATTCTGCTTTGGTTAGACCTCATCTGGAATACTGTGTCCAGTTCTCAGCACATCATTTCAAGAAGAATCTTGACAAGCTAGTGTGTGTCCGGAGGAGGGCAACCAAAATGGTGAAGGGTTTGGAAGCTGTGCCCTATGAGGAAGGGCTTAGGGAGCTGGGTATGTTTAGTCTGCAGAACAGAAGGTTAAGAGGGGACATGACAGCCATGTTAAATATGTGAAGGGATGTCATGTTGAGGAAGGAGTGGGCTTGTTTTCCACTACTCCAGAAACTAGGACAAGGAGCAATGAATACAAACTCCAGGAAAAGAGATTCCACTTAAACCTCAGGAAGAACTTCCAGATGGTCAGAGCTGTCCAGCAGTGGAATACGCTGCCTCATTGGAGTGTGGTGGAATCTCCTTCTTTGGAGGTTTTTAAGCAGAGGCTGGATGGCTATCTGTCGGGAGTGCTTTGATATGGGTTCCTGCATGGCAGAGTGTTGGACTGGATGGCCCCTGTGGTCTCTTCCAACTTTATGATTCTATGTTTTTGTTTTTCACCCACCTAAGGTATGCCAGTATATACTAGGTTATCATGTTCAAAGCATTTTACATATCTCAAGGAATCTTACCTCTTATGACTATAATAGCCAGTGGGTTCACATCGAGGTTCAATGGCAAAGATGGATTTGAATTCATCATGTCCTGGTTTCAAATCAATACTTTGGGGACAACATAGGCTGTGTGGCACAGTAGCCCAATTACCACCACCACCACCACCACCGTTTTTAAATAGAAAACCCATTTCTTGAGGCAGCAGCTAGGAGCTATGAAGGAATGTTTGGAGGGTGCTTAAGAGCTCATGTCCCCACCAATGTTGATCATATGAGCCTATATGAGCCTTTCCTTGCTCTCAGATCTGCACACGTGTCTAGTAAGGTCTGCTTAGCGGCTGCTCCCAAGTTATGGAACATCACACATTCATCTCGGTCCATCATATAGCTACAGCACCTGGTATTCATTGATAGTTTCTCATCCAAGTACTAGCCAGGGCTGAACATGCTTACCTTCCAAGATCAGCTGGGATCTGTATCATTTATTTTTCTTCAGTTCCTAATTGGTCTTAGTGGTCAGCTTCACTAGAAGCTGGATGTTTTTATTTGTAAAAACACTTTGAAGCACTGCAGATGCTGCTCTAAAAATAGGCGGGCATCTTTGGGGGAAAACAGGTGAGCAGGTCCTTCTGAGCTCGAGGGCCCCTGTGTACTGGACTCTCAGCATCCTCTCTGTGGCCACCACTGGTCCCCATCAGTTTCCCTGGTCAAAGCCACCACCTCCCAAGCACCTTTTCTTCCTGCAGGAATTCAAGTGCATATCTGCAAGGCCAGACACACTTTCAAATCAGCAAAGGAAAGGCCACTGTAGAAGGATTTGGAGTGGGGACAGGGTAAAGCCTTTCCCTTTCCTAACAGAATCAAAGCTATCTAATGTTAAATTTATACATCTATGGGTAGGCCTGTAGCCAGTATATCTACTTTAGCTTTCCATTAAACATTTTGCTGTCCTTCAAGATCAACCAAGGGCTTCCTCTTGTATGATTCATCTGTTCTGTAAGCTTGCACTATGGTGCCAAGTATGAAGCAGCTGTCCCTACTGAAACAGGACCTCCCTGCTTTATCTGGTGATAACAGCAAACTCTATTGGCATCTTTTCTTCTCTGGTTAAACAGATAAAGTGATACTTTTAATTCTGCACAATTCAGGAACAGAACAAGTTGGTTTCTGCCTGGTCAAACAATTTTGTTTGTCAAGTATTGTCTGTTCTGACTGGTAGACAAAATCAGAACAGGACAACTTTGGGCTTCTTGATTGGTCCGATTAGGTAAGTCCATTTTCTGGATTGAGACTTCAAACTGCATTGAGACACCAACCCTTTCCAATAGATTTAATAGATCTACTTCTTTGTCACAGTGCTGCTAATGGCATAGAAACAACTAAGCGGCAGATAGGTGACTTAAACTACAATCTTAAACGCACTTAGTGAGGACCCAGTGTGTTACACCACTCTCCTCCTGTAATGACTGGGTGGCTGGCACCAAGTCCTGTCTCTGGTGCCCAGCTCCGGCCATTTCCTCACTAGCCTGTTATAGAGCTGTTATTCCACTTTCAACATCCTGTGGAATTCTGGGGTTTGTAGTTTACTGAGGCCAAAGTGCCCTCTGGCTGAGAATTCTAAAGGCCCCTCCCTAAACTGCAAACCCCAGGACTCCATAGGATGCTGAAAATGGAATAATAGCACTATAACAGGCTAGTGTGGAAATAGCCTAAGAGGAAAGTAGGATAGCAGTATGAACCAGAGAACACTTTTTTAATCATTAGGAAACCAGCTCTGACTCAGTGTCGAGATATAATCTCAGCAAAGACATAGAGACTTTCCAAATGCCTTGCATCAGTGTCAGGGCTTGGAAAATTTTCTTCTTTCACTCTCTTTCACTCTCTCACATACAGACGTCTTCTCTCTCTCTGGTCTATAACTAGAATCCTCCAGCCCACAGGGCCATCAGCTGTTTTAGGAGATTCTGGGAATTATAGTCCAAAAATATAACTTTCACCAAATTTGAATGACTTTAACCTTTTAATCTTGCAAATCTGTGTTTCACTCATTATCATGCTTAGTATGCTTTTAGCTTTTAATTTATATTGTTTTAATCTGGTTAACTTGTTTTAACATTATTTCTAAGCCACTCAGAGATCTGTTTGATATAGAGCACAATATAAATATTTTAATAAATAAAATAAATGATTTTATATTTTTGTAATTCCACATGTTTTTTATGCTACCAACATTTCAACCAGTGGTGTAGCGGTAAATTTTGAAGTGCTGAAGAGTTCTTAAGGACAGAACTCAAAGAATTTCTGTACATAACAAAGAGTAGAATGTGAGAACAGCCATGTATTCTCTTCCCACAGTAATACATCAGATGGCTCTGGGAACTCCAACAGCAAGATGGAAGAGAAGAGATAGGAACTACATAGCCCTCCAAATGTTGTTGGATTGTAACTCACAGATAGACTAGTTTCCATAGCCAATGATAAGAAATGTTGGGTGTTGCAGCCCAGCAATATCTAGAAGGCCACACAATTCCTGCTGCTGACCTAGCCTCTGGCATAGAGAAGCATGTTGTTTTGGGCTTTAATTAAGAACTAGTGCTTTGAGGGTGTTCCTGCATGGCAGGGGGTTGGACTGGATGGCCCGTGTGGTCTCTTCCAACTCTACATTTCTATGATTCTATGATTCTGATTATGCAGGTAAGTTATAGCCATTATGGCTAGTAGCCATTGATAGCATTATCTTTCATGAATTTATCCATTCATTCCATTTTGTCACACCACTCCATTTAATGCAAAGATTAACGCCAAGGGGTTATGCCAAAGCCTTAATGGCAAAGATGGATCTGATATGAAGAAAAGAGCCGAATTAGATTAGACGGAAAGTCTGTCCAGTCCAGTATTGTATTCCCAGAGTGGGCAACCACACATCTACAGGAAACTCATAAGCAGGACGTAAGTATAATAGCACCCTTACTATATTCCAGATATTGCTATTGAAAGACATAGAGCCAGCCACTGATACTGGAAGCAAATATACTATATAGCCATAATTGCTATTACTATTTTATTTCATATTATTTTATGCTATTATTTATGCTATTATTTTAATATGCTTTACTTTATTTTACATACATTTGTCTAATCCCCTTTCAAATCTGCTAATCTGAGCAGCTATCACTACCTCTTGTGGTAAGCAAATTCCATAGCTTTAAGAGTCATGTAGAGATAGGTGGCAAAAAGAGGATGTTCAGGTAAGCAGGCAACTAAGCTGTATTTTCTGCCTATCTGAATGTAAGTCCCATTACTCGTACAGTTTCTTATAAAGTTCTAGCAACCCACATGAAAGGTCCACTCAATGTAGATTAGAAAGGTGGACAGTGAGATTGCTAGATACAAGGAGCTTACCAGTCAGTTCCAGAGACTCATCTGCCTCCCTTAAACTTGAGTAAAATGATAGCTGCCCTCTTAAGTGAGACAATGATATCATAGCTGGCCAGCCTACATCCATACTTGTAGTTTTTTTAAAAGTGAGCAGCTATACCTGATTTGGCTCTGTAACAATGGAGACTTGTGTTTTTAGTCTATCACTGCTTTGTATTAGGTTGACTGAATCTACATGGTTACTCCCATGGTGTAAGAATATAACTCCCATCATTTCTGACTAATAGTTTGCTGGCTGGCTGGCTGGCTGGCTGGCTGGCTGGCTGGCATTGATGGAAGCTGGCATCCAACAATATCTGGACAGATACAGGCTCTTCCCATATAAGACTACCTTTCCGTGATGGTGAAATTCCATGCTCCTGTGACGCAAGAGACTATGCTAACAGAGTAGTATAGCTGATAGGGTCTCCCAAGTCAGATGGGCTAGAAACTAGACAAGATCCTAAAGTATAAAGATATATCATTTAGGGCAAGGGTCATTTTGCATCTTTCTGGACACTATTACATTCTGTCTGACTCCCAAAACTGTATAAATATAATTTATGCCTCAGGCCTTAATATCATTCAATGATGCAGCCTAAGAAGTGGATTTATACTCATGAAAGCTCATGTAAAAATAATAACCAGTTCGTCTTAAGGGTGCTGCCACATTTCTTTTTTCTCTATCCCACTTCTTTCCTCCCTTTTGTGATGTATCATTGAGTACCAAGGTCAAGATTGTCCATACCATTGTATTTCCAGTTTCTAGATATGACTAAGAAAGCTGATAGGAAGAAAATCAGATCCGGTGAAATGTGGTCCTTGAGAAGAGTTCTACAGATACTGTGGAGTGCTAAAAAGATGAATAAATTGGTCATAGAGCAAATCAGGCCTGAATTCTCCCTAGAAGCTAAGATGACTAAACTGAAACTGTCATATTTTGGCCACATCATTAGAAGACATGACTCACTAAAAAGAACAATAATGCTTGGTAAGGTAGAAGGCAGTAGGAAAAGAGGAAGACCACTTTACAGATGGATAGACTCAATCGAGAAAGCCACAGTCTTGATTCTGCAAGACCTGAGCCAGGCTGATGGAAGGATGCCAGTCTCTCATTTATGGGGTCACCATAAACCAAGGTTGACTTGATGACATCCTAAACTATGGAAAGAGTCACAGAATTGTAGAGTTGAAAAGTATCCCCAAGTCCATGTAGCCCTGCCTACTACCAATATAGGATACCCACAGCTACAGCAACCCTGACAAATACCCATCCACATTTCTTGGTAGGGCAGCCCACCACGTTCCATGGTCCCCACCATCAACAAGCCTTTAATGTCAAGAAGGTTTTCCTAATGTTTAGTCAAAATCACCTTTCTTGTAATTTGTGTCCATTGGTTAGGATTCTGTTTCCTACAGCAGCAGAAAATAAGCTTGCCCCATCTGTCACATGGTAGCCCTTCAAATATTTCAAAATGGCTATTGCATCACCATAGTATTCTTGATTTCTATGTATGGGTGTGGACAGTGAAGAAAGCTGACAGTGTTGGAGGAGAATTCTGCAGGTACCATGATCTGCCAAAATGACTAATAAATGGGTCCAGAGCAAATCAAGCCTAAATTCTCACTAAAATCCATAATGATTAAACTGATGCTATTGTACTGAACATATAATGAGATGACACAGCTCCCTAAAAAAGATAATGCTTCATAAAGTAGAAGGAAAAGAGAAAGACTGCATTACATGTGGATTGACTCAAATAAGAAAGCCATAGCCCAGACTTTGCAAAATCTGAATAGACTTATCAATAACAGGTCATTTTAGAGATCTCTCATTCTTAGGAACTCTGTAAGTTGAAGCCAATTTAATGGCAATTAACCTCAAATCGTATCACCCATCAATTGTCTTTTTGTCAAGCTAAACATGCCCAGTGTTCTTCAACCTTCCTTCATCGGGTTTGATTTCCAGACCCTTACTAACTTAGCTGCCATCCTCTGATTGTTGATATCCTTCTTGAATTGTGATGCTCAGAACAGGACACAGTACTCCAGACAAAGTCTGACCAAAGCAGAATAGAGTGGTAGTCTTACTTCCTTTGATCTGGACACTATTGTTCCATTGATACAGCTTAGAATCACATTAGACTTCGCTCTCCAAACCCATGCTGGCCACATATAAAGATGCTGAATAAAACTGGGCCCAGGACATAACCCTGTGACACCCTACGTGTCACTTTTCTCCAAGGAAGCATTAATGTCTACTCTTTGGTCAGATAAGTTTAAATAAGTAAATTTGGGGGAGAATTTTTTTGTTCTTTCTAATAGCTTAACTATGGAGGGCAGGGAGATCACAGGACAATTAATAAAATCTGCAATGCTCACTATCTATTTTTGGCCTAAGCCACTGCCATCTAAAATCAGTGGCTGGTGGGCGGGAAGATTTCCCCACCCGTCTGTTTTTTATCTATTTTATCTATTGCAACAGCAGATCAAATGCTCCAGAAGAGCACATCTGCAAGAAACAAAGGGCAAGACAGAAATACAGCAGCACAGAGAAAATCCATAGCGTGAAGGAGATATAATTATGTGCATGTAAACAACGGAAGAACAAAGTGATTAGAGTAGGAGTAGAAACAATTAGCAATTGAGAAAAGGGAAAAGAGCGATGAAAAGATAGAACCACAGAGCCAAAAAGGGTGGGGGAGAAGCCACAGAGGTACTATCATTTTAGAAGAGTGGGTGGAGACAAAGCTTATCAGGGAACAAAGGACATCAAAGGATACAGCAGTCAGTAGCATCATATTATCTACATCACACTCTAGTAGAACTGTACACGTCAATCTACTAGCGGGTTTGCAACTGATTCCTTACCTCTTTCTCCCTTTTAGTTACTAAAATGTAAGAAAACAAGTCATTTTCTTGTTCTAATGACTAATACTTGCCTGGAATTTCTCTCTAACACACCATTCCAGGGCACTCTTCTCCAGCCCAGGAAGAAAGAGTCTACATCTTGGATTGTATGCAGAAAGCGAGAAAGATACCAGTTTCCTTATATTGCACCTGTATGTGATTTTCTATAATTGTACTCTGATTTAAGAGTCTTAGCCAAAAGGCTAAGAAAACAAATCTAATAAATAAAATAATCTCCCAAGGGTTTGTTACTTACAAGGGAAAAAAATACAACTTGTTGGTTTCTACCCTGTTCTTCCTGTTGACAGACCAGGGGGTTAGAAATCTGGAGGCAAGAAAAGAGGGTGGTGCAGAGGCAGAGAGAGAATAGCAATAGCATGTGTATCTCTAAACTGCTTATCAGCTAAGTGCTCTCTAAGAAGTTTACAATTGGTTAGCTAATTGCCCCCAACAAGCTGGATATTCATTTTGCCGACCTGTGGAAGGATGGAAGACTGAGTCAATTGGGAGCCCAGCAGGATTGAATTCACAACCTTGTGGCTGCAGTACCGGCCTTTAACCACTGTGCCACCAGAAATAGAGAGAGGAGCTACATTCACCATCACCCATCCACCTTACCATCAGGCACTGGCCTTGTTCAATGTAAGCATGCCGTTGCCACCATAAAATTACAGTCAGCCCTCCACATTTGTGGGTTTCACTTTTGCAGATTTATTCCTGGATTATTTGCTGTCACCTCTGCTGCTTCCCTATGCCATTTTTAACAGGGATTCCCAGCCTTCTGAGACTGACAAACTGCAAATGAGGTTTGTAAGTCCCTACTAAAAATGGTGTGAGGCAGCAGTGGAGGTGGCAGTAAGCCCACCAGCCACCCACTTCTGCCTTGTGAAGGAACCCTGATGCCTCAAAGGAATCCATGGTGGGTTGAATGTGGTGATCATATCGTTTGGGAAGGCCTAGTTATTCAGAGTTCTTCCACTTTTATGGGGATCCTGTGCCCTTAACCCTAGCGAATGTGGAGGGATGACTATACACCTGAGAGTTTGCAACGCTTGACAGGAAAAAAAGGTACCCCAACTTTGCCCCAGACCACAGGTGAGGAATCATGGAAGTAAAGCAACTAGTCCAGTCCTTTGGCATCCAGGAATCCTCACCTAAAAGACTCCTGAAAGATGGCCATCCAATCTGTTTAAAGATCTTCAAAGAAAGACAGTTTGCTACCTTCTGAAGAAGTTGAGTAGTTCTTACCACTAGGACATTCTTTGTAATGTTTATGTGGAATCCGCTGTAATTTGAATCCAGGGTTGTTGGACCTACTTGGCTTTTCTGCTATAAACCTAAAGTTTGCTAATCAGAGCCAGGTGCGTGCATGCGTGCATACATCTATACATACACATACACATACACACACGCACACAGACATACGCTCTGCATTCGAGGTCAGAATGCCTCCAAGGACATTTTAAGCCTGGAATTTCATTTTCCATACTAAAACTGAACAGGGTCTTTTTACATGTTATCTAGTCAACTCTCCTTTTCCATGTCTACTTACCTAGCATCATGGGGTAATCCCTCCCTATCTTTCTTCATTTAAGTGGAAAAAGGATTTTTTTATTGCTATTTTATTTTATTGGATAATTGGGAATCTGAAACTCTTCCTGATCTCCTGCAAATCACCCAGAGATCTACCAGTAGATGCCTGCTGATCCCTGTCATCTACTGTCTGGCAATATAAGGCCCTACAATGCCCAAGGAAGACAAGAGAGGTGCAAGAATGAGGATGATTCCAATTACAGCACCTTCATCCAGCCATTGGCATAGTAGCCCCTTCCCCTCACAAAAGACCCAGCTACAAGATTCCACAAGTTAGCTCTTTTATTTGGTACAAGTGTGCACAAACAGGGAGGGGAAATACAGTCTGATGCCCTGGCGAGGAAAGAGGTGGAAGCCAGTGACTCTGAGCCTCCAGTCACCTGAAGGAAAGGCAAGGAGAGCATCTGCTAGGGTAGACAACATGTGCAGCGAAACAAGACACACTCCAGGAGGCAGAGGCAGTCCTGGGAGTAAACATTCAGCGGTTGGCATACACTAATTTGCTGTTGGTAGGCAAAGGGAAAGAGTTAAGCTTGAGTGCTTGGCAATAGCTGTTTTTTCTTTTTTCCTTTGCAATGAAGCAAAGAAGTATTCTTTTCACCAGAGTAAGGAAGAGTTGCTACCCCAGCTACAGAAATGCATGCAGCACATTTCCTTCAATGAGGGAGGGGACTGTAACATTCTCAATGGGGAGTTCCAGGTCAGGTGGGTGCAAGGGATCCCTGTCTCACCATATTCTCCCACCCAACTACAATTCCACAACACTGTGCAAGGTGACAGAAAAGGATCATTTGTTTCTGTAAGCCTGGGGAAATTAGGAGGGTTTGACTACATATCCCAGAATTCTTGCCATGAGGGATTCTGGGAGTTATAGACCAAAAAAGTAACTTTCCCAAGCTGTGCCCATTCCCAAGTGTAAAGTTGCCTGGCATGATTCAAAGCCTATGCAAAGCCCAACAGGAGTTTGCAGTTTCTCTTATCTGCCCATGCTGGTTGCAGTTGGCACATTCCCCCTGAAGCGTACCAGCTACATGCGGACTGAGGAATCCCCTAAACCTGTCCCAAGGCAGGGCTGCCCAAGTGTGCAACTCCTACTTTCTCCCAGAGTTGGTGGACTGGGAGACACCAAACAAATAACGCAACTTTCACTTGGCTTTCATGGGACCTCAAGCTTCTCCTATCCACTTGGCTTGGTGAGGATGACAGAGAACCTCTGACAGGAACCTCTCTGCCTCTGCTTGAGGAGGGCAGCCCCTTGCTCCCACCCTTGGCCCCAAGTCAGCATTGCATGCATGCAACTCCCCAAAACATGTTCATTTCTTCTTCTTCTCCTGTGTGCTGGTGAACCAGGAGTCCAGGAGCTTCTTACTGTAATAAAGCTGCCAGCCGTGAACTTGCACAGCCACCACGATCAGCAGGTACATGACAGAGACAGCGGAAAAGCCAAAGATGAAGCGGTAGGCTTTGCCGTGACGGTAGAGCTGCTGTGCCATTGGGAACATTTCCATGCTGCCATAGATGAGAGGTGCCACTGAGAAAAGACCAGTGCTGATCATGGAGATCACCAGGTAGCTGATGTTGTTTCGGGGGAAGGAGAGAAGTCCAAAGAGTGAAGGGATGATACTGAGGAGGTATGGGTATTCCCACTGGTAAGGCATGGCCACCAGATCATGGGATAAGAGCTTGAAATGCGCCACACACATCTGTGCCGCCACCAGCAGCCACAGTGCCACCTGCATGTAGATCAGTTTCTTGATTTCAGACTTGAGAGAGACACTGTTGGAAGGAAAGAGAGAGCGAGAAACTAAGTTGAACAATGGACAGTATTAAAGATAATTGCAAAAACAGCTGTGAGCCACTGAGCAACTTGGGTGTTGATTTACTTTTTATTTGCACTTATATTTCTGAGAAGCACAGATCTCTTAGAGTCTACAAAAAAAGTTGAGTGGTAAGGAAGTTGCTAATTATTTTTCTGACAAGGATCCTGCACTTTTTAGATTGAAAATAATTTAATAATTCATACAAACAAAGATTATGCATTCAATCAAGAGAAAGATATATATAATAGTGCAAATAACATGAGAAGAAGAAACATTTCAGAAAAAGAGAAAAAAGCTATAATCACTTATTATAATCTTATTTTCTTCTCAATTATTCATTCAAGATCATACTTCTTTCACACAAACTCCCCCCCCCCCCGTGAGAGGCGGTTAAATTGAACTTTATGTCATTATGCCTGTAGTTTGATCTGGTATAGCTATTATACCTGCCCAATTATATCCTTCAAAAATTGATATTCACCAGATGTTCTTATGCTATACTACTGTCCCAATCTTTGACAAATTTGTCAAATTTTTCCCCTCTTAACACAAAGATAAATCTGTCCACCTGCATCATATCAAACAGTTTCATCTCCCAATCAGTTATTGAGGGAAGGGTTTTCTCATTCCAGGTTTGAGCTACAACTACTCCAGCCGTGACTGTCATGTAAAACAATAGCTTTCCTGCAAAAAGGGAAGGATCCTACACTTTTAATCAGCCACACAGCAAAAGAGAAAGCTTTTCTCAGCTGACAGATAAAGTTATAGACTTTACCTGCTAGATTTCCATCTATCCTCTACCTGTTAGTTTAAGATATGTTTACCTTACTTCAACTGAAAAGAGAAACTAAATTAAGACAATCTGAGTCCCTAAGTTTCAAACTTTAAATGCACAGGAGTCCTGTCAGGAAAGAAAAAAAAGTGGCAGGTTTTTTTCCTCTCTCTCCGCCTATGTTCTTCCCTCTTCCTCCCTCTCCCACCTATTTTCTGCTTCTATCTGTCGCACTGATGGGGACAGTGGGGAATATGTAGCCTCCCAGATGTTGTTAGGTCTACAATAGCCACCAGTGGAATAGCCTGGAATAGCCACTGAAGGATAATGGGGACCGCAGCCCAACATCTGGAGGGCCACCGGTTTTTGGAAAGTGACCACGGTAGCACTGCGGGAGACAAATGCAATAATCCTAGCCCTCTAACAAGCAGAAGATTAAGTAGATCCGAGACGCTCCCCCCCCCCAAGAAATGCCCAGGGCTGGGTGTTTGCAAACAGATAACGAAAAAAAGGGGGGGCCGGAGGCGGCGGCGGCGGCAAGTACGTTGCAGAGCCGAGAAAGACACACAAGCTCCCCGGTTGGCAGCACCGCCCAACATGTCTCCCCCGCTCCCCAACCTCATCTGGTAGTGCTCGGCCACGCGCTCCCGGTGCCGGAAGTCGTTGCCGTCGGTCCCCGCAGCTCGAGGTCCCGCGCGGGAAGCCATCTTCCCAGGAAAGCCACCGAAGCAGAGCCAGGACAGGTAGAAAGCACAATGCGCATGCGCTTCAAACCCTTCCTCTCTCTACATTGCTTTGGAGGATCGCCTCTATGATTATTGTTAGGCGAGGCCGTTTCCTTGTGACATCTTACTGGTGGCTCACCCTGACGCCCTATAGGTGGCGCTGCTACCCAAAGCCGGCTGAAAGGAAAGAAGAGGCGGCGCCTTGCCAGCCCTCTCTTCAAAGCAAAACTACATCTCCCAGGAGCGCGAAGATGGCTTCGTTCTTTTTACTGGCGCGCGTGGCTGGATGGAACGCCGGGTCTCCTACCTGCACGCCCGCGGCGTTCCGCCCCAGCGTTTGGCCGCCGCGGCTCCGCGGAGGACGGCGAGCGCCCTTCAGTACGCGCGCCTGGTAAGGGAGGCTCGCGCGGGAGGCGGCTGGAGGAAGCAGCCGACTCAGCGGAGCGGTGCTGCCACCCTCGCCCTAATTTATCCTTTCCCTGAGGGCCAGGTGCCTTTCTCTGAGGCCGTGCAGCGGGCAGAAGTCCAACCGAGGCAGCTCTTTCCTGTACGCTCAGGTCCTCTGGGAGACCTCAGTCAGCCAAGAGTAGAGCCATTTCCGCACTAGCCTGTTATAGCGCCATTATTCCACTTTCAACATCCTCTGGAATCCCGGGGTTTGATCAAAGGCCCCTCCCTAAACTGCAAACCCCAGGATTCCACAGGATGTTGAAAGTGGAATGATAGCGCTATACAGGCTAGTGCGGAAATGGCCTAGGCTGAGTATTGCCTAGAGGACATTTTCTTTGGCCTTCCCCAGACTATGGAATGACCTGCCAGAAGAGATTTGTCAGCTCGAGATGCCTGAGTTTAAGTCAGCAGTAAAGACCTGTCTCTGCGGGCAGACCTATCCAGATTGTTGCATTTATAAATTATGGTTTTTACGTATTATAGAATCGTAGAGTCTATCCAGTCCAACCCCCACCCCCATGCATGAATACCAACGTCAAAGCATTCCCAACTGATGGCCAGCTAGCCTCTGTTTAAAAACCTCCAAAGAAGAAGACTCCACCACACTCCCAGACAGCGCATACCACTGTCAAACTGGTCTTATGGTCAGGGAGTTCTTCCTAATGTTTAGATGGAATTTCTTTTCCTGAAGTTTGAAGCCGTTGCTCCGTCTCCTAATCTCTGGAGCAGCAGAAAACAGGCTTGCTCCATCCTCCATATGACATCCCTTCAAATATTCAAACATAGCTGTCACGTCATTTCTTAACCTTCTCTTCTCTAGGCTAAAGATACCTAAGCCACTCCTCACAGGGTATGGTTTCTCATCTTGTTCATCCTCCTCTGATCACATTCCAACTTGTCAGTATCTTTCCTGAATTGTGATGCCCAGAACTGGGCACGGTATTCCAGGTGGGGTCTGACCAAAGCAGAATAGAATGGTGTTATTACTTCCCTTGACCTAGACACTATACTCCTATTGATACAGCCCAGAATCACATTGGGTTTTCTAGCTGCTGCATCCCACTGTTGACTCATGTTCAATTCGGAGTCTACTAATACTGCTAGATCCTTTTCACGTGTACTGTGGTCAAGCCAGGTGTCACCCATACCCAAGTGTAGTACCTTACACTTCTCCCTGTTGAAATTTATTTTGTCAATTTTGGCCTAGCTCTCTAATCTAAGATCATTTTGAACTCTGATCCTGTCCTCTGAGATGTTAGCTACCTTTCCTACTTTGGTGTCATCTGCAAATTTGATAAGAATGCCGTCTATTTCCTCATCCAAATCACTGGTATTTATTGATGGATTTCAGTATATTGGTTTTATATACTTTTATGTTTATTTATACATGGTCTTATGTGTTTTGTTATTTGTTGCTCCTCACCTCAATTCACAGGGAGAGGTTGGTAAGAAATAACAACAACAACAACAACAATAATAATAATTTAATACATAATGGTATAGTGATGAATAGAGTTACTACTTCAGGATTGTCTCAGGCCCTGAAGTTTCAGGGTCAAAACTTGGGACCTCAGGATGGCCCCTGGTGATGTCATTGAACACCAGCTATAATTGCTCAGCTTGTCATTCAAACTTTATATACTTTACATATTTCCCTGTTTGGAAATTAAGACATAAACCTTAGCTAAAGATTGTTCTCAAATCAAGGTGAAATGAGGGGATTGTTCATTCTCACTTACTTAAAGAGATGAGATAATTTAATCTACATGCTTCTAGAGAGAGGGTGGATGCAGAGGAGACGGAAGGGTGAGCCACAAGGACTGGAAAGAAAGGTAGCAACTAAATAAATACATGGATCCCAGAGAGAGTATTTGCAAATCAGTTAAGGCTCACAAATGATTGTATAAAAGATGTGTTGCTTGTCATGTGATCAACATCTGCTGAGATTCTCTTTTCTGCACAACCATTAAAAGTAGAGGAACTGTCTCCAGTTTTCCCTCTGAAACCCTACTTAAAACTCTTATATTCCTCCTGTCATCTTTCATCCCTTTAAATGTTTTCTAATCAACCCCCTTCTGTTGTCTAAAATTGTTGTTAACAACCCTGTATTTACTGGAGGAACTTGAGGCCTCAATTCAACTGTTAGTCCTAACTTGATAGACCTCTTGAATCAATGAAATTGACATAAGTGTTGACTTACCATTCAGCAGTTCATCCAATATGTCTGTGTGCCTTAGAATTAGCAATTGGATTTAGACCTTAAACTCCTTCAGCAACAGGTTAATATTGGTTTGGATATTTTTCTGAACCAGGCAAAGTGTGAACAGAGGAACCTAGGTGCTTTCACATTGCCCAGTTATAATGCTATATTTCCACTTTAAATGCCATAGAAACCTCCTGTTGAATCTGGGGAACTGCAGTTTAGAGAGGGGTATTGAGAATCCTCGTCCAGAGAGCTTGAGTACCTGGTATGTATGGGCCTTCAAGTAATCTGTCCACTTATGGCAATTCCACGAATTTCATAGGGTTTTCTTAGGAATGTTCAGAGGAGCTTTTCCCACTTCCTTCCTCTGAAATATAGTCTACAGCACCTGGTATTCATTGGCACTCTCCATTCAAGTACTAAACCAGGATCTTACTAAACTTCCAATCTCAAGATTCCATAGGATCCAACCATGGCCATTAAAGGGGAATCATAGTGCAATATTTATATAGTGTGAAAGGCCCTCCTAGTAGCAGGATGGTGGAGGAAAGGAAACTGGCTAGCTAATGGGTGGAGTCAGTTCTTAAGGTTCCCATCTTGCAGGTACCAGATGCTGCTGAGGCAACGAGGGTTGGGGAAACCAGTGGGAAGCAGTTCCAATGGAGTAAGTATCTTGGGACCTGCAAGACCTCTGGATCGTGAGGAACTGCTGAAGCTGCTGGAGAAATCACTGGTGCACAGAGATGGTATGTATATTATCTCCTATAATGGGATATAAGGGTAAGCCAATGGTAATGGACTTGCCCTTCAGATGTTTCATTCCAGTTCCCATAATCCCTGACCCCTGGCCATATTGGTTGTGATTGATGGGAGTTTGAGTTCTGTTGCCCTCCTGCTGGCTGGACGACAGCAAGTTCCCCAGTTGTTCTACATCTTAGGGGAACCAAAAGAGGAGTTTTTTTTGTACGATATGCTGCGTTTGTTGCCCCGATTGTGATGTGAGACCATTCAATCCAAGGAAGGCCATGAACTTAGATGGCTCTCTTTCCATCAGTTTCATGGAGGACAGGTCAAACAATAGTGTGTGTCCCTGAACTTCTGTGTTTGAGGGATTTTAAAGCTTTGCAGTGGGATCCATTCTGCAGCTTTAGGTCATGCATACACATATTGCTGAGAAGAATTGGGAGCTCTGTTTTAGCAAAGAAGCCCCACTCCCAAACTATTGAAAACCCCACTCAAACCTCTTTTTGTCCTCTGACTTGTGGTGAATGCAGTTGGTTTGTCTGGAATTCTTTCACAGCATGAACAAAGGCCTAACTTGAACACACCAATATTTGTCTCTGGAGTCACTGGTTGTTTTGTATTTCAGATGTACTGGTGGCCATCAGCAAACCACCTGGCATGGCAGTGGCAGGTATGTAGAATTACAATTTAATGTGCTTGACTCCTGCATTGCCAATTACCCTGGACATTTTCTTTTTATAGAAAGAAGGGAGAGCTATGAATTTTAAAAAGTGCACTTGAGCAATTGTGCTCTGAACTAGTGGTTCTCAAAATTTAGTCCTCCAGGTGGTTTGGACATCAGTTCCTAGAAGCCCCAAACAGTTTGGCTGGTGGGCATGGAGGGATTCTAGGCACTGGGGGGCCAAAGTTTGAGAACCACTGCTCCATATATTTGTGAAAACAGAGTGGGCAAGGGTCCCCCATGTGGTGATCCTCAGTAATGCAGCCTTCCCCAACTTGATGTCATCCTGTCATGTTGCATCAGAGCTCACATCCTAAGTGGCTGGGGATGGTGGGTGTTGTAGTGCAACACATCTGCCAGGCACCAGCCTGAGGAAGGAGACATAGAGAAGACTAGGTTCCTAGCTAGGCTCTGCATGACATTGATCTTCTTCCAACAGGCAAACCAGGAGAACTGACTTTGGTCTCTCTTCTGCCGGATCTAAGCCAAAAGCTGGGATTCCCACGGGATCTCCAAGTCATCAGTGCTGCAGGAAAGTAAGTAGTGTAGGGAAGATTTGCAAGAAGACTATTGAGAGGATGCATTAGTGATTGATTGCATAAGGCAAGATATGTATTATTTATTTTTCATGTGTATATATCCCTTGATGTTTTATCATGGAAGTCAATTCAGTATCCATCTCCCATCCTGCTTAGCTTTAGCATGACTGTTGCCTTCAGACAATATCCTGGATTTATTAGCAACACAGTCTTCACTTAAATCTGGTTTAAAGTGCAGTTCTGTGGGTGAAAATTAGTGGCACAGAAGTGAAACTGGTGGGCTGTCAGTCCTGTTTTCTGAATGGGCCCAGAATAGACCAGCACAGGGCCAGTTACCTTTAAACAGGGTAATGTTGAGAGTAAGTTACCATAAAATAAAGCTATTGTCCATCATCTAATTTGCTCTAGAAGGTTAATGAATTATACCAAGCAGCGTTTGCTGAGGAGATGAGAAAAGGCTTGTTACTGTCCCTTGAGAGTATGAATACACAGGTTTTAGTGTTGATAGTTCAAGGTGATTGAAGGAAAGTACTTCCATGAAGATAGTATATACAATATATTAGCATCAGACACTTGCAAGATTCTCTCTTATGTATAATACACACTGAGTGTAATGCTTAAACCTGCTCACGAGAGTTGCATTTTTTGCTGGGTCCAAAACTCCATCATCCTTAACTAGTGTGGCCAGTTGATTTCCTTCTCTTATGATGGGGAGGAAACTGTTAACACTGTGGAAAATTGTTGGAAGCTGACTTTGAGCTCATGAATTAGAGCAAGATATAAATTTACTATAAAAGTCAGTGTTTGTCTGTGAATTTGTCTGTTTGTCTGCGTCAGGCAGGCGAAGACCTCATATGGTTGGCTGAGTGAGGTGAGAAGACCTTATATGATTGGCTGGCTGTGAAGATTCTGTGGAATCCTGGGGTTGCAGTTTAAGGAGGGACCTTTAGAATTCTCAGCCAGAGATAAGGCCTAGCAGCAAGAAGGAGGAGGGCATTGTATTCACTCAGGAACCCAGCCTCTGTATGTTAACAACTCTGAATACATATTGGATTGGGGAATATGGGGAAAAGTTACAGGTACTGGAGAACTCAACAGTTTGTTGAGTTCTCAAGAGGGAAATAAAATCCTGGGCAATGCTGGGTAAATATGCTAGTGATTAAATAAAATGGAGGAGTGGAACTGCAGTCATAGAGTTGGTGTGGGAGTGCACCGTGGCTGCCATTTTTTGTCTGGTTGTAGAGCTACCCTGGACCTGTGTTCAAGTCCCATCTCTGTTCTAAATGACTTGAATGGTCGTGGGCAAGTCACTTATACTTCAGCTTCAGCACTCTGTCCGTAGAATGGAATCTTAATGGCATCTGTTGGAGAATTTCTAAAAGATTTTGTATTTTCCTAGGGAGAGTTCTGGGCTTGTTCTGCTTTCAGGTTGCCCAAATACTATCCGTCAGGTCCACGATTTCTATGTTCAGTCTCGGAAAACAAGTCATCCGACTGCTACCTATTGGTGAGTTAAAATTTGCTAATTTTGTTCTGTTTCCTCCATTGGGGGTAGGGATACAATCCCTAAAGCAGGAGTAGGAATAGTAGGCCATCCAGACTGTTGGACAGTGACTCCCAGCTTTCCTCACAATTGGCTATGTGGGTTAGGGCTCCTGGGACTTGCAGTCCAAAGAACAGTTGGATTGTCAACTGATTTGCAGCCCTGCATTGGAAAAAAAAGCAGGGAAAAGAGCAGCAGGTGGCTCCTTTTTTGCCTTCTACATTATTCTCAAAGTATTGGTAGGCCATGCCACGTGCAGATAACCAGGCAGCAAATCCACACTCTCTCACTGCAGTGCCATCACTACCAGGATCCCTGCCGCCTCAGAGGGAGAGATCCACACAGGCCTCAAGACGATGCAGGTTGACAATTTTGACTTGGTAAGAACACGATTAGTAGACAGACAGTAGGGAGGAGACAGCTTTGAAGTGGTTGTTCTGGAGCAAGGTTGGGACACCTTTAGCCTTCCAGATGTAGCTGGATTCTGATTCCCATCTACTCCAGGCTGATGTGTTGGAAGAATGCTGGGAGCTGCAATTCATCAACATTCAGAGGGTGGCAGGTTTCCCTGCTTGCCCTGTAGCAGCCTTCACAAACACACACTTAGTGACTTGAAATGCTTTAGACAACAATTCCCATCAGCCTCATCTAGCAGGGCAGTGGTCAAGGATGATAGGGGCTCAGTCCAACACACCTGGAAGGATGCCAGGTTGGGAAAGCCTGCATTGGAGACCTTGTAGCAACTCTTGTGGGCAGTAGGTGTTCCTTTGTACAGTAGGCCCTCGGTATCCATTAGGGCAGTGGTTCTCAACCTGTGGGTCCCCAGATGTTTCTAGACTTCAGCTCCCAGAAGCCCTGAGCATTGACCATAGTGGCTGGGGCTTCTGGGAGCTGAAGTCCACAAACATCTGGGGACCCACAGGTTGAGAACCACTGCACTAGGGTTTGGTTCCAGGACCTCGCATGGATACCAAAATTCATGGATGCTCAAGTCCCTTTATGTACAATGGTGTAATAAAATGGCGTCCCTTATATAAAATGGCAAAATCAAAGTTTGCTTTTGGGATTTTTTTTTTTAATATTTTCAAGCTGGTTGAATCTCTGGATACAGAATCCATGGGGTGGAAGGCTGACTGTATGTCCAAGGTCTGTCCCTGGAGGGTCATCTTAGGTCTTCAGAGCCCTGATGTGTCTGAAATGAGATCCAGAACCCTGGATTAGGCACAAGGATAGCCTGTGGTCCATTTGGCTGCTGTTTTGACTAATGTCAGGAGAATGTGTTGACTTGTGGCCTCTTTTGTTGGATGCAGGTAGTGCCAGTGGCTTCGCCTTCTCGTAGAAGCCTCCAAAGGAAGGAGGTAAAAAAGACCCTGACGCGTTACAAGGTACTGGACTCCCATGAAGGCTGTGCATTGCTGCAACTACAGCCACTGACAGGTGTGTTGCTGGCATGCAGTGCAGAAAGAACCTGAGAGGGACTAGGAAGGGTGTTACAATATGGAAAGCAAATGAAGGAATGGATAGTAGCTGGAAGTGGACAGTTCAGCTCTCTTCTAATCTCAAGGTCAAAGCACATATGAGAGTAAATACACAACAAGCAGGTGCATAGCCTCCATGTAAACATGTGTAGTCTCAATCAGGATCAGGACTAGTGGGAGGAAGAGGTTCAACTGCCCCATTTTGTTTTTAATTTAAAAATTAATCTGCCTCACACAACGGAGGCTTTTAAAAAAGGTATATCTGGGGAATTTTAAATAGAAAACTGAAAGGGGGAAGTTTAAACCTCCCCCATCTCAGTATGTTTGCTCCTGAATTTAAAAAAGATCTGCAGCTTTACTCTGCAGTCAAGATCCAACATTGGCTTAGTGAAGCATAAACCTCTCTGAGCATAAAGTTCTGCCAATCATTCCTCCTCACATCCACATGCAGCCTGCCCATCAGCTGCTGCATCCACTCGAAAGCCATTTAGTCAACAAGGGAGCTTAGAGCCCAGGCAGTGTCTGGCTCCATTTCTGCAGCAGGACACATGTCATTCTCCTGGACTTCTGGAAGACCTGTGCAAGTATAACAAGAATTCACCCCTGTGAATGTCGCCAAAAGCATTCCTGACATTTAATGTAGCATGCTGTTTCATCCTCAGGTGCAGCTGCAGGTCATTGTTCTGCAAACCTAACTGTTACTAATCTGAGATAGAAAACAGCCTTTTTAAAAATCATCTAAGGATCAAGTCTTTAGTCTCTATCATTGTAGAGCAGTGGTTCTCAACCTGTGGGTCTCCAGATGTTCGTGGACTTCAGCTCCCAGAAGCCCCAGCCACTATGGTCAATGCTCAGGGCTTCTGGGAGCTGAAGTCCACAAACATCTGGGGACCTACAGGTTGAGAACCACTGTTGTAGAGAAACATCTACCATACAGCAAAGGGTATAATGACACTTTGAAAGACTAATCTATTTATTATAGCATGACCTCTTGTAGATTCTAGTCCATTTCCTTTAGATTGTGCCACGATAAATCTGTTAATCTCTTGAAGTGACAAAGACTCTCTCTTCGTGGTGAAAGACTAGCATGACTACTCTTGGGGAAGTTTAATGTGTGAGTGTTGTTTACTTGAATTTTCAGGACCCAGCTAGGACACTTCTAGATTCTCTTATAATTTCAGACCAGTTTATCTTTCTGTCTTTCCCTATACCTCTCCGCCCTATGCCCTCCTGCATTTCAAACCTCTTTGAATTCCTTTCCTCTTTTTTATTTTACCCTTGCTTTTCTTAAATGCCTGTTTTAATAGACACATTCCTCTTTTTTGCATATTTAATGTCATGCAAACTGCTGAAGTCTGGGGGGAAAAAGGACACAATTGAACTGTCCTTTTATTTTTCTGTGCTTGATTCAGAGTGTTAAAACTGAGTTTCTTTAGTCTAGAATCAGGCTGACGTAGTTCTTTTTATAAGCATGTATTTTGAGATACAGTACAAAACTCCTAGTCCAGTCTTCAGGAGAGCTTGGATTGTCTCTGTGTATTTTTTGTCTGGTGTTCCCTGGTTGGAAGAGGCTGCTCTGCCCTGTTCTTCCTTATTTCTCTCTCTGTTTGTCTCTTTCTGGCAGTCTTTCCTAGCCAGCTGCTGGTGCATTTGACCCTGATCCTGAGCCCTGCATTAGGGGACCATGTATATTCCTCCCGCGTAGGAATGGTCCTGGGAGAGCCCTTCCTCTTGTCTGCTGAAAGCTCTCTGCCACGGATTCAGGTACCAGACTGTGTAACTGATGCTGCTCCACTTTTTGTTAGAGCCCTATGGGGTAGCTTAGCAGGCTAATGGAATACACAGACATCAGTACAGTCAGCCCTCCACATCTGTGGGTTTGACTTTCAGGGATTTGATTATTTGTGAGTTTCTCCAGCTCCTCCTCCCACCTCAGGTGCTTCTTTTCCAGGGGAACCTTCCCACTTGGCAGCTCTGATCAAACTGTGAAGCCCTTTAAAAACCCATTGCGGTCCTACTCCTCCACATCCAGCTGCTGCCTGGCCAGCTGACGATGGCTCGCAGCCCAATTTCTCAGCACCACAAACCCTCTCCCAGTGCCCCACACATACAAGGGAGAGAGAGAAAGTATAGGGCCACCATGCCAACACACCCCTTTCCCCTCTCCTTTTCCTGATTTGGACACTGGGTGCCCACTCTCCCTACCATGCCTTGGCCCTTTACATACTGAATACATTTTGGTATTTGTGATTTTTCCACTTTTGTGGAGGTCCTGTGCCCCACACCCTAGCAAATGTGGAGGGCCAAAATATAAAATTATATTCACATCTATGTTACTGGTGCTCTAGAGACAGAGTAGCTGCAACTAAGCTTTTATATGAGGGATGGACAATTGGTCTGGAGATTGTACAAACTGTACAATTCCCACCCCTTCTTTATAGGGTAGGATTGGTATATTGATCAGTTACCAAGTCAAATGTTATCAATAGTTACTGTTTGACTGCATTCAAATCTTGTCAACTTACCTCTGGGTAAGTGACATCTTGTCTCTTTTAAAATTTTTATTATGGTGTTATCTGTTAGCAATGGCCAAGTTCTACTTTTTCCCTTAGTCCTGCAGGAATCACAGGCAAATCTATCAGGATAGCAGAATTCTTTACTACATGGCAGAATTTCTAATACGGACCACCTGCTGCAAAATGCAGGATTGGAATACAGTTTTTAGGAGAGAGGAAGAAATTAGTTTCTTATAAAGTTGCCTAACCGTTTCTTATAAAGTTTGTGAACCGTTGTGTAAACTGAAATGCTCATCTTTCAGTATGTAAAATAAAATGTATACAAATGCCTATATTAGGCAAAAATATGCTTTTTCCTGTTTATGTTGATAAAAATAATGTTCAAAAATGCATGATATTAAGATATATATCAATGAGAATTACAGGTGTACCTCACTTAACAAAGTTGATGTGTTCCTTGATGTTACTTCTTTAACAGAAATTTTGGTGCCAGAGGTAAAATAACATGGAAAGAATAGGGACAGGTTCCTGCACCATAAAACAAAAGAGCAGTTCAGTATGTTTCAACAGACCTTTTCTTCAAAAAGTAACACTATGCACATGTGAAATGAAACGACAAGGTTAGGTGAGCCTTTCATAAGCAACCAAAAACATTCTGAACCTTCTAGAGACCACTTGAAAGCTTCTTCCAAGACACATACAGGGTTGATTTTTTTTTCTTTTACTTACCTCTGCTTTTCTTGTGATTTCCATTCTAGTGGCTAGGTACATTTTTGTTTAACATACTGGTGGTGGCTGGTGTGGCAGGTTTCTCTGCTTTCGTCTTTCCTCAGTTTTTCTGTTCATGCATGCTCAGTAAGGGATTCTGGAGGCAGCCACTGTTTACCTTGCATACTGTAGGCTGGTAGCTATGGTAGGATCAGCTACAGTAGAATCCCATTCTCTCCCCCAGCTCAAGTTTTATTGCATTGTGTAATGTAGACAACCACTGCAGCTTGATATGGAACATCTGCACTCTTTCATCATCCTCCCAGTGCTGATTCTGCTAAAAAAAATTTAGCTAGACACAAGATGAAGAGGGAAAAGGAGCTGGGCAAGTATAAAAAGACTATATTAAAAGGAGCTTCTTTGTCAGAAGCTTTGTTAATTGAGATATACCTGTGTACAATTTACTCTAACTATATTGGAAAACATGCTTGTTAAAAAAAAAGTTTCAAATTAAACTATTAAACTTCCAGAGGACATTGTGATCCTATGATCTGCAGTACCAGGTCTTGTTTAGCCCCAGGTGGATAAAATGCTGGGCTTGGGCACAGGCGTTCCCTGAGCTCAAGTCTCTGCTTGGCCTGCTGTGGGCTCCAGTCTGTTCCTTAGCATGATGTCCTTCCTGTTTTTTTTTTTGTCTATACTTTTTATTAAAAACAAAAAAACAGTATATTTCAAATCCTTCTTCACATTGACATAATCAGTTTTCCTTATTTTACAACAGTATTAATAAAAAAAGATAAAAATGTTACAAACATATTTACTTCCCTCTCACAGTCACTTCCCCTCTACTCTGATTTGTTCTATTTACACTGACCATTTACTTTGCAGTCTCCATAATTCCCGGAATTTGTTTTTGTTCCCTCCTTCTACTCTAACCGAATTACTTACTCAAAAATACTAAATTTATTATTACTGTTATATTAACCTCTTATTCAATTATCCATGAACATCAATTTGAATAATATTTATCAAATATATTCCTTAATTATATTCAAATTTTTCCTTCCTTTCTTTTCTCTCATGTTTCATTCTAGCTGTCAAATCCTTTAATCCAACATATTCCTGCAGTTTATCCAACCATTCCTTGATTGTCAGTATAGCCGCTCTTTTGATGATTTCCGAGAGCACTCTTGCGGCAGTGATCATATATAATATAAGTGTCTCATATTGTCTATTTTTCTTCTCAATTTGATGCGTCATATTCCAGTAGGCAAAGTTCCGGAGTTAAAGGAAGCTCAATTTGGAGAATATCTGCTCATTATTCTATGTATTCTTTTCCAATATCTTATGACCTCTGGGCATGTCCACCACATATGATACAAAGACCCATCTTCTTGTTTACATTTCCAACACTTTTTCTCTTTTAATGCGTACATCTTACTAAGTTTGAGTAGATTACAGTTCCATCTGTGTAACATTTTAATATAATTTTCTTTTAAATTTTTTGTAATGTAAACTTATTAGTCAATTTCCAAACTCTTTCCCAATTTTCCAACTCAATTTGATGTCCTATGTTTTGGGCCCATTTAATCATTGTCTCTTTCACTGTCTCCCCTTCTAATTGAAGATCGAGAATAAATTTATACATATATGAAGTCATATGTTCTCTTTTTCAAATATCACTTTCTCCCATTCATTTAACTGAGTCGCAATTCTTATCCCTTCTAGTTTTAAGTCCATTTTCGCTCTTTCCTTTAATTGCATATATGGGAACCATAATTTGACCCATCCTTCTTGTTCTAGTTCTTCTCTCGTCTTTATACGCTGTCCACTTGTATCTTTAACTATCAGATCTGCATAACTTATCCATTTTTCGGATGGGTCTTTCCATTTCCATGAAATGCCTCTTGTGGTGACACCCAACTAGGAATCTTCATATACAATTTATTTTTCCATATTCTCCAAATCTAAAACAAAGCTTTTCCAATATAATCATTCAGGAAGCCCTTATCAATTTTCATCTTTTGGTACCATAAATAGGCATGCCATCCAAAACATAAGTCAACTCCCTCAAGTTTGAGCAATCTTTCACTCTTTCCTCCATCCAGTCTCTCAACCACACCATACCATTAGCTATGTAATATGATTTCAAGTCAAGATTCAAAGCCTCCTCTCTCTCTTCTATCAATCAAAGTTTTCCAATTAATTCTAGGTTTTTTATCTTCCCATATAAAAGAAGTAATATCTTTTCTCCATTCCTGAAAACATTTCAAATTCGTTATAATTGGTAAATTTCGAAATAAGTAATTCATCGAGCAACACATCATTTTAATTGCCACAATTCTTCCTGATAAAGATAATCTTAATTTTCGCCACATCTGAAGATCTTTCTTTATTTCCGTCCATTTTGTTATATAATTATTTTTGAAAATTGTATTATTTTGCTTTGCGATAATAATCCCCAAGTACTTAATCTTCTTTTCTGCTTTAAATCCCATTTTCAACTCTAGTTTTGCTATTTCTTCTTTCTTCATATTTTTAGTAGGATCTTTGTTTTTTCTCTGTTAATTTTGAAATCCGCACCTCACCAAATTCATGACAAATATCTGACAATTTCTCAATGGTGATTTCTGGGTCTTCCAAAAAAATGGCAAGATCCATCAGCATAAGCCTTTTTCTAATTTAAACTCCTCTCTTTTAATTTTAGAACCTCTTATAATTTCTTCCGTTCTTATTTATAGGAAAGATGCTCAAGCACCATAATGAATAATAATGGAGATAGAGAACTTATACCCTGCTGTGTTCCTTTATTTATTTCTATGGGATCACTCTTTTCTCCATTAATCAGTAATTGTGTCCCCGACAACTGGAATATATAGATCTTATCCATGTTATAAAATTATCACCACGGTTGATCTTCTCCAACAGCTCCAACATAAAGACATGATCCACATTATCAAAAGCCTTTTTGGCATCGACAAAAATCATTGCACATTTCTTTTCGTTATGTTTCTCGTAATATTCCAGTGTAATTTTGCATCTTTATTGTATACTTCTGATATATCTCTTTGGTAAAAAGCCATTCTGATCTTGATGAATTATTTTTTGTAAGATCCTTTTAAGTCTCTACCGCAATTATATTAGCAAATATCTTATCAATATATCAACAACGATATTGGTCTATAACTGGACGGTTCTGCTGGATCTTTCCCCTCTTTCAATATCAACGTTATATTTGCATCCTTCCACGAATCCGGTTTCCCATTAATCAAAATTTCATTATACATCTTCCGCATTGGTTCTGATAATACATCCTGTAATTCCTTGTAATACAGCCCAGAAAATCCGTCTGGTCCCGAAGCTTTCCCCCACCTTTATTTTCTTTATCACCTCTGTAATCTCCATACATGAAATATTCGCATTTAGACTCTTCTTTTCCTCTTCTGACAACTGTAGAATATCTTGTTCTTTTAGAAAATCTCGTATCTTCTTCTCCCTGTTACTTCCCCCATTTTTGCAATATAAACTTTTGTAATACTTATAGAAAAGTATTCGTTATAGTTCTCTGATCAATAGACAGCTCTTTATGAGTTTTAACTTGTAATATCAAATTTCCTTCCCTTCTTTTCCTCAGTTTGTATGTCATCCATTTCCCAGGTTTATTCGCACTTTCAAATTCTCTTTGCTTCAATATTCTTAATTTCTTCCATATCATCCAAATTTTCCCTTTCCAAACTGTAATTGGTGCTTCCTGAATTCTTTTCTCCATTTTTCATTACCCATACTTTCTGTTCTCTTCTTCTATTGCTTTCAACCTTCTTTCTGGTTCCTTTCTTTTTTCGTCTTTTTTCTTCCTCCATTCCTTATTCCATTTTAAGGAGAAGCTCGCATTACTGCTTTTGCATGTACAGACCGTTTCTCATAACCTCATTTTCTTTAAAATAATATGATAATTCTTCCTTTGTTTTTTCAAATATTCCTCATTTCTCAGAAGTTGATCATTTAATCGCCAGCTTCGATATTTATTTTCTATATTCATTCTGAGTTCTAACTGTAATGGGTTATGATCAGAAGTAATTCTAGGGAAGAATTACATATCTTTGACTACTGTAAATAATGTTTTGGAAATTAAGAACAAATCAAATATAAGACATGGTCAAATGCCTATTGGAATAAAAAGTGAAACCTCCTTTCTCATGTAAGCTTCGCCCAAATATCGATCAAAGACAGGGTTTCCATCATTCTAAAAAATGTCTTAGGTAGTTTACCTTTTTTTTCTTTGCCATTTTGATTAGATGTTCTATCTTTAATAGGATCTATAACTCAGTCATTGCCCATCATTAGGATATGCGCCTGATTATTTTCTCTGATATATTTATTTATCTCTTCATCCAGCTTTCCATAAAACTTACTTTTATTTTGTAACGGAGCATATATTCCCACCAATAATATCAATTTCCCAGGGAATTGAACTTGTACCCCAAGATAATGTCCATTCTTATCTAAAAATTTTCTTCCAAGGGAAATTTATGATTAACATATATTACAACACCCCTTTTTTTCTTTATCAAATGCTGAAACACTTACCCAATCTCGAATTTCAAATATTTAATGTCATTTTCTCTGATTTTCGTTTCTTGTAAGCAAACTATATCAGGCCTTTGCTTTTCTACGGTATGGAAAACCTGTCTTAATTTATAATTAAAGATAGATCCTTAACATTCCAAGAAATACAATTCACAGTCATATTCCTTTTATTTATTATTTTATTTAGTTAAACTTTCTTTTAATTTCTATTTATATACCTCTTTCAGTCCTCGTCCTCTGTTATTTTTTCACCAATATCTGAACTCAGTTGCTTCTTCAATATCTTTGTTCTTCCTCCTGTTTAAGTTCATGTTCTTGGTCTAGTTCCTGTACTTGTTCTTGTTCCTCTCGTCCCTCACTTTCGGCCCTAGAGTCTTCACTTTTATCCTGTGTCCTTCTTTGAACCTTATTTCTTCCCTCCATCATCTTTTCAATCCTTCTCATAGAATCTTCAATTTCTTCTGGAGTAGAACACTTATATCTTTTGTAGTTTACTGTGTATGATAAACCACCGGTCCTTTCCCATCTGTATCTTAAATTATATTTTTGTAAAGATTCTGGGTCAATTTTCTAAATTCCTGTCTGTTTTTCAGTGTTTGAAATGAAATATCTTTAAATACTTTAAGTTCTGTTCCATCAATAATCAACTTTTCTTGATAATTCTTCTGTAATATTTTTTCTCTCATCCTTGTTCTAGTAAAGGAGATCAGAATATCCCTGGGCCAATTCTTGTCTCTAGCAATCTTTGAGCTTATCCTGAGCATTCTGTCAATTTCAAGTTCCATCGTCTCTTCTGATATATATTCATGTATGAAGCCAGTTCTGGAATCACCCGTTCATACACATTTTCTCCAACTCTCTCTTCAAGACCTCTCAATCTAAGGCACCTCTCGCGATACCTTAGTTCTTGGAGTTCAATTTCTGTCTGTTGTCTTTTGAGGTCTTCCGTTATCTTTTCCTCTCGATTTCTCCTTGTTTTATACAATCTTCCCATCTCTCTGGCCTCCGTCTGAACTGTCTTTACTTCTTTACTCAGCTTATCAATTTTCTTATTTATTCCTTCCAACTCTTTTTTCAAATCTGCTCTTATTTCCACTCTTGTATCTTTCAATTCTTGTCTAATCTCCTTTTTAAAATTTTCTTATCTCCTTCTTAAAGCTCTTAAGTTCATTCAGAATTTGTCACCAATCCTTATTACTGCCAGATGCAGTTGCCTGTAAAGGTTGCTCCAAAGAAGGTTCGTTCTTCCACCAGCAGTTGTGATTGTGTGTATGCACTTTTTCCTTGTTGTCATCTTGTATAACTCCTGGTTCAATAACACTCTATTTATACTTTTATATTTATGTATTTACTACAATACTAACAATCCTGCAATAATATATTTCTAATTGTATCTTTATATTCCTCCTTTATCAATGTCTCTGTAATTCTAAATATCATAAACAGCAAAGATAAATAAGAAAAAACAGTGGCTAAGCTTATATCCAATTGCGGGGGGAAAAAAAGGGAAAAAATATTCAAAGACCATATTACAGATCATCAGTTAAACAATAATCAGTGATTATTTTTTAGAATATACATTCAATATTATTCCAACTATTCATAAATATTTAGACAATACTCTATTTTAAATCACTCCCCCCCACTTGACTGTAAAATTCAATATTCCATATTTAATATTCAATAAGTCAACCCATTCAATCTATCCAATTCTCTTAAAGAATTCTACTACATGCCCTTATAAACCTTTTCCCCCCCTTTCCCTTTCAAATTTTTCTCATATTTCCCTTAAAATTTTACGTCACTAAAATTTAGATTGCCCTGCAATATAAAATGTAACCACAGAGAGAGCTATTAGACAGGTATTCCTTTCCATTTTCTTGGAGAAACCTAAACAAAATATCTTCCATCCCCTTGTTTATGTTAGGGAGTCAAGGTTATTACCCGTTCATCAACGATCTTCAATTAGCTTCACCTGCTTCAATGTAGCCCAAAACTTACACTCCCCACCCTTACTTTACTTTCTGATTTCAGGTTTCTATCTTCACCTGTTAGGTCAGGAAAAATCTATTTGTCCCAAACTATTCGATATTTTCTTAAATTACACTCTTCAAGAAAGGAAACCCCCAAATTATACCCCGAGTTAATCAAAAAACTACAGTCTTCAGCGTCTCCTCTCTGGGCTCCGCTCACCCGCCGATCTCGCAGATCAAATTGAAATATAAAGTTTGAAATTATGAAAGGTTTGGGAATCACAACGTTTCAGATACTCTATGCAGTATTCTAAATTCATACCAGTCTCGCCTTCCAGCTCCTTCTCGCAATACTTTATATTCTGCTCTCGCTCAGAGTACTTCAAAGTCCACTTTCACATTACGCCAGTTCCAATATTATAGTTCAAATCCCGGCAAACCAACAGCAACACCTGACAGTTTTCTTCCTTCAGTCCTTCAGAATCAAAGTCCGCTACTAACGAGGAAAAAGTTTGCTTCTAAATGATCTTCTATATTATGCCAATCTTATTATTTCTAATTAATAACTTTTAATTAACTTTAAACTTTAAGCTTTCACAAATCCTTAAAGTTCCACGAACAAATAAAAGTCTTTCCTGCTGTTACTTTCGTCAGTGAAATCTCCACTTGCAATATTTTGATTATTCTCCTCTGGACCCAGTCTATAATGTAAATATATCGCAGGAACAAACCAGGGATGAGGTTTTAAAAGTTTTCAGTCCTGTAGCGTACTTACTGCTCAAAATTAAAAAAAGGTTTTGGCATTCCTTCACCGCGAAAAAAAAACGTGGCTGCCCAGCGGGGTTGTAATATCTCTCTCGGCGCCCGGGTGTCTCGTACCTTCAGCACATAAATCCCACTGTACCTAGCCGATGACAACCCTCTTGACCCCTGAAAACTACTCGGATCTCCCTTTACCCGGGAGAATTTTGTCTGGCACTTCGCGATGTCTCTGTGCCCAATTTCACCTCATTAGGTGGTCGTGTGACCAGCTCAATCTGTAAGACGGCCACTTGGTCCGCCATGAAACCCGGGAAGTCTCAATGTCCTTCCTGTTTTTGATATAATGGTAAAATGAGACTTGTCACCTCAGCCAGTTTTGCTAGAACAGCAAAAGTGTTGGGGGAGAAAGGAGTGAAATAAAGGCAATCAGTTTATTTAAAGCAATTACTAGCAATAACGATTCCTCTCTCTTCCCGATCTACTTCCTCGTACAGCCTCTGCGAGATTTCTCTCTTAAAGAAGCTCCACCTGCAGCAACAACACGTGCATCGCTTGCCACTCCACCTTCACCTCCACCAGCTCCTTCTCCCTGCCTCCGGTACTTTTTCCTCCAGCACTGTGCTCACAGCTCCATTTCCACCATTTTTCTTGAAGACACTTTCTCTTCTAGGACTGGCCTTGCCACAAGAGCAGAACAAGGACCCAGAGAAGACATTAAAAGCATTTTTCCAGTCCAATAGGCACTGTCCATGCCAGTCTGGTGTGAAAGCGAGAAGCAAATCTTGTAGACAAGAGAGGAACTTAAAAAATTGTCTTCCTCCTGCTGGCAAAGTGCTCATACAACTGATGAAGAGAGGGGAACTGCCCATATAGGCAGACACTTCCTTCAGAGTCTTGGTTGAACTTAGCAACAGAAACTATTTTCAAGACTTATTTTAAGTTTTATAAAACTGGAGAAGGCAATGCCAGAAAGCTAGGATTTGGTTTTTTTTCTTTCCTAAAGAAACATACAACACCCCGACATTTGCATATGATGGTACCATGACAGCGTGAGCTAGTAGCCCACTTAAGGAGCTGGCCATTGGATGTTAGACTCACCTGCTGAAATCAGTGGGATTTATGCCTTCCCTAAGGTTGTGCAGGTTATGCTCTGTATCACAAAGATGAACATTCATTCTTCCTCACAGAGACGATGGTGGCAATGGCCACTCATTAAAAAGAGGGGTCAGCACAGGCCATGGCCAGCCAGAAATTGTCCTCTAAGGGAACAGTGCAGAGGGCCTTTTTTATTTATTTAAATAAATGTACCTGCTGAATGGAAATCACAGGTTCTAGAAACTTTGCACAGGTTTTGGATTTTCAGTATGGTGCCTTTAAAAAAACATAAACAGTTATACAGAGTGGACTCCAGATACACTCCATTTTCCTATTCTGTGTTTTTTACTGAATTGAGATTTTTTATTTTAAAAACATGAGAGCTGTCCTCCGCAACAAGTATTCTTAACAGGAAGAAAGGGGTATGCTTAAGCGCAGTGGTTCCCAACCTGGGGGTTGCGACCCCTGGGGGTCGAATGACCCTTTCACGGGGGTCGCCACTCCCCCTCGCTGCCGCCGCCGCCACCAGCGGCCTTTCTCACTTGGGCCGCCTCCTCCTCAGCACCATCTTTTCCTCCTCCACCCCTCCCCGTGGAGCTGACGGGCGGGCGGGGAAAAAGGGGAGGAGTGGACGGCCCACGTGGGCTCTTGCGTTCACTCTTCCCTCTTTCTCCCCCTGGAGCAAAGCACGGACACCGGGAGATGAGCCGTCGCCCATCAGGCCCCTCTCGGCTGGCTGTGAGGTAGGTAGAGGCCGTGGTTCGGAGCGACCCCGGGACGGGCAGTGTGGCGATGGGGAGGCTGGGTGGAACAGCGGCTCCCTTCCCCACGGGTGGGGAAAGGCTGCCGCGGTCTATCAGGCCCCTCCCGGCTGGCTGTGAGGGGCAGGTAGGCTGTGGTTCGGAGTGACCCCCGGGGCAGGTGGCATGGTGACAGGGAGGCCGGGTGGAACCGCGGCTCCCTTCCCCACGGGTGAGGAAAGGCCGCCACAGTCCATCAGGCCCCTCCCGGCTGGCTGTGAGGTAGGTAGAGGCCATGGTTCCGAGCAACCCCTGGGGCGGGCGGCGTGGCGACAGGGAGGCCGGGCGGAACCACGGCTCCCTTCCTGGCTGGCTGTGAGGGGCAGGTAGGCTCCCTTCCCCGTGGGTGAGGAAAGGCCACCGCGGCCCATTGGGCCCCTCCCGGCTGGCTGTGAGGTAGGGAGAGGCCGTGGTTCGGAGTGACCTCCGGGGCAGGCGGCATGGCTACAGAGAGGCTGGGTGGAACTGCGGCTCCCTTCCCCATGGGTGGGGAAAGGCTGCCACGGCATATCAGGCCCCTCTCGGCTGGCTGTGAGGTAGGTAGGCTGTGGTTCGGAGCGACTCCCGGGGCGGGCGGCGTGGCAACGAGGAGGCCAGGCGGAACTGCGGCTCCCTTCCCCGGGGGTGAGGAAAGGCCACTGCGGCCCATCGGGCCCCTCCTGGCTGGCTGTGAGGTAGGTAGAGGCCATGGTTCGGAACGACCCCAGGGGCGGGCGGCGCGGCGATGGGGAGGCCGGGTGAAATGGCAGCTCCCTTCCCTACAGGTGGGGAAAGGCTGCGGCGGCCCATCGGGCCCCTCTCGCCTGGCTGTGAGGTAGGCCGTGGTTGGGCCCGGAATTTGCGCTCTTGAGGTGGCGCGGGGGGAGGTGAGCGTGAGGCCTGCGTGGCCTGCCGGAGCCACCCCCTGGCTTGAGAGGCCGCGGGAGCCAGCCAGCTAGCTAGCTGCTGCCTCCTCTGCCACCGGTTAGGCCGGGCCTCTGCTGGCGATGCTTGGCTGCTCCTGCTCTGACGGGGCCGTTCCCCTCAGCGGCGGCATCCTTACAGGAGATGGGTCATGCTGGGCGACTTCAAGGCCCTTCTCAACCAGCCCAACTACAAGTTCTACTTCCCAAGTCTATGGACGATGATTTTGGGTGAGGAAAAGAAAAGGCGGGGGACGGGGGAGGCTTTGCTTTCGGTGCTCCCCGAGGGAAGCCCCGCGGCTGCCCCGCCACACTGGCGGCGGACAGTCAATCCCGGCCTTTGGGGCTGGCTCTCGGGGCTGGCATCCCCCCTCTTGCCCTTTCCGGCTGGTTTTCTGATCTCCTTACTCCCGTGCTCAGGGGCAACCCTTCCTTCCTTTCCCTGGGTAATTATTTTTTGGGAGGTGGGAGAGGAGGAGGAGGACGTTCAGGCGAAGCCCTGGCCATTTCCACACTAGACTGTTATAGCACTATTATTCCGCTTTCAACCTTCTATAAAATCCTGGGCTTTGCAGTTTAGGTTGAGGCCTTAGAATTCTCAGCCAGAGAGCTCTTGGGCCTCAGGAAACTACAAAGCCCAGAATTCCACAGGATGCTGAAAGTGGAATAATAGCAGGATAACAGTGTAATGCAGAAAGGCCCTGTAGTGCTATTATTCCACCTTCAACATCCTATGGAATCCTGGGGTTTGCAATTTAGGGAGGGGCCCCTCAATGGCCCTTCTCTAAACTGCAAACCCCAGGATTCCATAGGATGTTGAAAGTAGAATAATAGTGTTATAACAGTCTAGTGCGGAAATGCCCTTTGTTTTCCCCCAGTGTTAGCTAAATATGAAACAAGCCCTAAAGGCTCTTGATAGGAAGGAGCCTTCAAAGGGCAGCCAGCCAGCCAGCCCCATAATGCACGATACTACTCATCCACCCCATCTGCAAACATCAACATATTTTCTCAGTGAAGATGGCCCTTCCTTTCATGATACTGAAGATCCCTTTGCTCTTAAACATTATCTTGCAGGATTACAAAGTGTGTGTGTGTGGGGGGATCTTTTTCTCTCTTTCGAAGCTTGCATGTCTGGGGAAGAATGGATCATTCAAAGCCAGGTAATTGCTGGTGGAAAAAGTCTGTCCGTTGCATGCAAAAGAGTCCAGGTTCAGACCATTTCCACACTAGACTGTTATAGTGCTATTATTCCACTTTCACTGTCCTGTGGAATGCTGAGGTTTGTAGTTTCCTGAGGCCCAAGAGCACTCTGGCTGAGAATTCTCAATGCCCCTTCCTAAACTGCAAACCCCAGGATTCCAGAGGATGTTGAAAGTGGGATAATAGCACTATAACAGTGTGGTGCAGAAATAGCCTCATTGTTGGGTATGGCTGGGAAAGAGAGCTGCTGCCAGCCAGTGTGAGCCAAGAGTCAGAAATCATGACCTTCCAGCTGTTGGGTTGCAACCCTTCTTGGCTCTATTAGTTGGGGCTGGTGAGACTTGGAGTCTTAATGACGTCTAAAAAGCCTCGAAGGAAGTTTTCTTGGAGGTGGACATGCTGTGAACATATACTTTAATGAACTGTATTAACTGAACTATGGCATGTATCTTCTTTTGTATTAATGCAGCTATTGTAATATATTTTTTTCATTAGCAAACCTATGCTTTAATTATCTTCAATTTGTAACAATGAAAATACATCCTGCATATCAGATATTTACATTATGATTCATAACAGTAGCAAAATTACAGTTATAAAGTTATAGTTACAGTTACAGTAACTATAACAGTAGCAAAATTACAGTTATAAAGTTATAGTTACTGTAACTATAACTATAACAGTAGCAAAATTACAGTTATAAAGTTATAGTTACAGTTATAAAGTTACAGTTACAATTATAAAGTAGCAACAAAAATAATTTTATGGTTGGGGGTCACCACAACATGAGGAACTGTATCAAGGGGCCACGACATTAGGAAGGTTGAGAACCACTGCTTAAGATTGTGTGTGTGCAGAGAGAGAGAGAGGGAGAGATAAATATAAATATTATAATAGTATGTGATAATACAAAATGAGAGAAAAATAAAACAGGTACTCAAAAAATCACAGGTCAGTAAGAAAGAGGTGATAGAGTAGTGCTGGAAGAAAATGTCATAAACCAGGTGCCTCCACTGCCTGGATTCTTTTTCTAGTCATCACCTTCCACTATGATCTTGGGACACAATTGGTGGATGTATTTGTAAGCTTTGTAAGTTTTGCAGCTGGTCAAAAAGTGTCCACTTAACACTCCAAGTACTTTTTAAATTTGTTTTCATGAGGGGCTCTGTTAATTTGAAAGCTTGTCTACTTGCCCATTCCTTTACTAGCCTAAATTAATTCAACAGAAGTTTACTCTTCCCATTTTGTACCTAATATTTGAGCGGTAAGACTGATTTGGAAATTATTGGACTGGTGCAGTTTAATGTAAGGAATTTGCCACCTATGGCAGTAGACATGGACTTTAACTATGGGTTTTTAGCAGTGTCAGATGGTTACCTTACTTTCCAGTAGCTTTCTCTTAGCAGAGTAAATTGAGAGCTTTGTTGAATTAATGGAGTGTGAGAGAGCACAAAATTGCAGCCATCTAATTCTGGTTCTTTTTCTTTTCAGGCTGCATTATAATCAGGAGATAGAAGTTGTCATTTAACTTAGCATTGTTACGCAGATCTATCCAGGCCTTTTGAGAGAGGCTTGGGGCCTGGGTATTGCTGTATTATTTAACCACTTCTTCCCTCTCTTCTAAAGATGGTGGTTCCTACCAGAGGGAATAGTTAGAGCAGTGAAAAGGGAGGGGCAACAATAGAATTCTTATGGCAAAATAAATATGAATGCCTAGGATGTGAACAAATACTGCCTTCTGGAAATAAATCACTATTTAACTGCTAAGGTTCATTCTTCATTTAAAGCTAGGATGTCAAATTCTTTTGGCCTGAAGTTTTATTTACAAAATCTAGAGTTGCACCATTCTTCGTTCCTCCCCTACAGCAGAACTATGTCCTATAAAAATCCTGAGTACTTTGGTTTGGTAAAGACACACCATATAGCATATGGATATAAACAGAAGGCTTCTGGTTAGAGTAGTTTTGAAAGAATGAAGTGAAGCAGCACAGTGTGTGCAGTTTTCACGTATCTACCTCTTACTAACATTTGGATTTACTCTGTAGAGATCATCCATGTACAGAAACTGTGCGCATGTGCAAAGTGAAAGAAGATGCTTCCTAGCTCTTGGTTATGTATGGCTCATATTAAAGAGCTATAGCATACTACAGTATCCAAAACTCTGTGCCTGGAAAACTCAGGTCCCCCTCTTGGAATAGACTGACACATCCAGAGTCTGCAGGCTGGTGGAGCTAAGGAGACGACGTGCAGATGGAGCAGAGCAATTACGAGGAAGGGTTTGGATTTCTTAAGGCACCAAGGAATCTCTGGAGACTAGACAGTGGCTCTGCTTTAATAGAAATGGCAGAAGAGTGCTGCTTTATTAATATTAATGAGATGCAGGGATTGTTTTCAGTTGAGCTCTAGGGGAAAAATAATGGGACCTGGGCAGCAGCTGCTTCGGAGCAAATCATCCCCAAGGGCTGTGTGTGTAAATGTTCTTACCTGCATTTGACAGTGAGTGTACAGAAGAATACCATAGCTTAAAGAAACTGGAGACAGGTCTCAAAAGATGGCTCTAGTTAATCCATACACATCCCATCTGGCCTTGGAAGCTAGGCGGCATCAACTTGGATGGTAGACCAACAACAAATACCAGGTGATACAGGATATATTTCAGAGGAAAGAACTGGTACAACCACCTCTGAGTAATCCTGGCCTAAGAAAACCTGATGGAATGCATGTGGTTATCATAAGTCAACAGGCAACTTGGAGGCACATATACCAACATCCTTCCTCAGGAGCTATTTAGAATCTACTTTCAGAAACAGCTCCTGAGAAAGCCTTGAAGGAAGGCTTTATATACATATATGCCAAATTACTTCAGGCATTTTTAACTAATAACCATTTTTATTACTAAAACATTTCTGTTCCACCCTTTATCAAGATCTCAGGGTGGCATATTATAATCAATATAAGCAAGTTAAAACTATTTAAAACAGAAATAATAAATACAATTAACAAATTAAAAACAGGTTTAAAAGATGAAAGCTACTCCAACACTAGGTGCTTGAGAATTGTGGGATACATCAATAAGGCTCAAAGACTTTAATAAAAAGCCATGTTTTTGTTTGGGGCCTGAATGAAAGCAGTGTTGGTGCCAATTGGGCCTTCAAGACATCCCTCCAGTTTCTTCTGTGGATTCTACTGGATGCCGCCCAGTTTCTGTTTCTTTTTACTAGTTAAAGGGACCTGAGGAGGAGAAAACAGATGCACCAACAGCATTTGAAAACACATTGTATTGTTTTTTTATAAGCTAAGGTTAGAAGCTTGCAGAGGTGAAGAGAGAAATGTGAAGTGCCTAGTGCTAAATGAGAACATAGCTACAGTAAATCTTTAAGAAACACAGTGTAACGGAGAGGATCTGTGAGAACATTAATCTAGGTGTACTGAACTTGGGGTGAGGAATGTAGTTCTTGTTGAGTACTGAGTTCAAAAAACCTAAAAAGCTCAGGCGAACGGACCTCCCAGGAGTACTGTGAAGACTTATAGACTAAAATGCTGAAGCCAATCTCAAACAAATGGTATGAAAAGGAAAAAGTGTTTTGACACTTAATTTAAATTGAGCCAGAGTGGCATAGTGGTTTGAATGTTGGACTAGGACTTTAAGAGACAAGGATTAGAATCCCTGCTTGGCATGAAAATCCACTGAGTGATCTTGAGCATATCACACTATCTCAGCCTCGAAGGAAGGCAAAAGCAAACCTCTTCTGAACAAATCTTGCCAAGAAAACTCTGTGATAGGTTCACTTTTTGGTCACCGTAAGTCAAGATGACTTGAAGGCACACAACAACAAACTTGCACTATAACAAGATTCTACACCTAGACCACCCAAACACACAAAAAAACCCCTACAAGTACTGTTTTTAGTACTGCTTTGTGTTTTCTTTGCAATGTCTCTTCCAGTTTTTACCATTCAATATTTGGGGGTCATCTTCTTGATCATCTCAATTTTGACAGAACCAAAAGAAACAAAATCTGCTCAAAACCTTGAAAACTGAGTACATTGATCAGTTTAATAGACTACAGAAATTTATTCTTTTACAAACCAGAATTCAAAAATCACTCACAAGGCACTGATGATGTGAAGAATATTTTTTAAAAAAATAAGGAAGACTGTATGATTTCATGCATAATACACAAAAACATGTTTCTGATTATCTTCAATGATCTGTGGTCTAAGGAACTACAGAAAAGATGTGTCAAAACTTCCCTCTTTTAACCTTTAATCATAATTCAGAGAGTGAATAGAGTTAACACTTTTTTTTTCTGTTGACCCATACTTCTGTGTCTTCAATGGCACCCTGGCACACTGAAGTTTAGCAGGTAGAGCTAAGCAATTTTTCTATGCCACAAAATATTTACATGCTGTATATTTGCATCCTGGCTTGCTGTTAAGCATAGGAGCAAGGACTAAAGAAAAATTGTGGCAACACCATAAATGGAAAAGAATAAGAGAGATCTAGTAATACAAAGCATACAACATGACAAAAGCAAAGAACCACAGCCTGATATAGTAAGAAATAAGGAATCAAAACATAGTCCTTACAGAAGGTAATCAGATTCATGGGGAGCCTCCAGAAGAGTTCGTATGCAAATGCACAGAATCTCTTTCACAAAAAACTGCTTTGTAACATGTTAAGTTGGAAATGACCTGAAGGTACACAAGGGCAAGGCTACACCTGTCCATCTAGGCCAGCAATTCCCAGCTTTGGAGTCCCCAGATTTTGGACTGCAGCCTCCATCAACCTGGCCAGCATGGTCAGTGATGATAGGAACCATCTGGGGATCTTAGCTGGAAACCACTGGACCCAGTATTATGAACTACAACTGTAAATGGGTCTACAAGCCCCCAAGCAGAACTATTTTTTCAGCCCAGGATAGTTTAAAAGGAGCAGAGACTGATCTCAATGTGTAAAAAATGTACTAGGAAGCCAGACCACATCCTAAAATGAGTGGGGAGCCTGTAGACAGCTTTATCATATCAGTCTTAGCCAGCACAGCCAATGATCAGTGATTATGCGGCCCGTACTCCAAAAAGTCTGGTGAGTGACACATATTCCCATCCACAGTCTGTATTAGCTCTCCCAGTTCTGTGTTCTCCAGCTCACTACTTTTGGCTGGAGATAATGATATCAAAAGTATCTGAAGGGAATCAGCTTGGGGAAAGCTGCAGGCTGGAATGTGGATGTTTTCATTTCTAAGGCCAACTCCTTGTATTCAAATCATGCGAAACCTCTTGGAAAGAGTAATTCTATAAAATCATTACTATTAAAATACCTCCCTTCTCAGCCTCAGAACTTGAACACAGAATCCACCACTCACCAAATGGAGCCACACTATTATGCAATTAATTAAAGGTATTCCAGGTATTACATTCACCCAACGGGTGACAGGATGAAACACTCTTGCCTTTTCATCCACAGGTCAGTTCCCAGCATTCCACCATAGTGCCCCAGATGGGAGACCTGGGGACCCGCACTGTAGATGGGAATTTGCTTTGCTTTCCAATGACTCTAAGTGATCCCCTTGAGACTAAGTAAGTGATCCTCAATCTGAAACACAGCTAAGAGGGAGAAGGATCATGAGTATTGGAAAGGGGACATGTTTAACCCCTTCCTCACCATATATCTCACCGTGAGCTCCCTTTTTCCAGACAGAAGTGTTAAGATAGCATAAACAATTTAATCCTAAAAGAATCACTGTCTGGCATCAAGCTGAGTCCCTTCCGTCTGGTAAAGATCTGTAGGGAAGATTTGCCGAAAGGAGATTTACTCCTCACATGTGGCTACTGCCAAGCTCTAACATGATCCAGAAATATGACCTAGGGAGCCCTGTCTGACAAACTAAGGGAGCGATTCACCAAATAGCAGCACAAGGGGGAAAGGAGGGGAATACAGCAGGCTAGAAATATAGATCCTTCTCTCTAACTTAACTCAGCTATCTGCCCTGGGTTGCTAGGAGTGAGGAATTTGTTATGAGCACAAAGGCCAAACAGCACTGCACAGCCCTGTCTTTAACAATGGGGACCAGGTGGCCTTGTGACTGATGCAAGGGCTGTACTATCATTACTGTGCAAATCCAGCTGGGATTGCAAGCATGAGGAAAAGTTCTCTCTAAAGTTGACTGCATGAGAATGCAGTGCATTCACTTCCACAGTAGACTCACAGCTCAAGTTGTGCATACACATGCTGTAATACCTAACAGCAGTTTCTTCCGCCTATAGGATTTTTAAAGCACGCCATGTAAACATAGTATCTTTAAGCTAAAGCTTGTTTTCCACATTCTCTGCCAATCAGTCTCTTGTGTCTTAACAAGCAAATGTTCAAGAGCTGAAAATTGAAGACAATGCAGTAAAAAAAAAACTTACTGAATTTGACTATCCGACAGTTGTAAAAATCAGAGAAGCACTGTAAGGAAAAGATGTAGTCATACTACTTAAAGCCTACTGCAAGAATAGTATTTTTATACTGAGGTTTGTGGTAATTTAGCTCTTATGTTAATTTCCCCTTAAGCACACATTTTTAAGTGCAAAAAGATTTAGCATTTGTCTTTGCACAAGGCTTGGAAGGCATCTCCACCCCACCACGGGTATAAAAACCAAGCTTTTCTTTGGCATTCACCTATTTATATATTTCTCCTTCTCAGATATAGATATAGGATATTCTGGTATTTACAAGCTGGCTAACCCTGGCCACGTTACAGTTCATGTTTAACGACCAAGTTAGCAAATAGGCTTTTACTGGAAACTTGTTTTGAGACAATGAAAGGCAACAAGTTGTTGCCATTCTCCCAAAGGTGGTGTGTGGAAGGGGATGTGTGCATCTGTGTACATAGGCAGACTGGAACTGCCCATGTTAGGGGGAGAAGAGATGGCTGCTGCTGCCATCTTCCTCCACCACCTTGGCCAATGTACCACCTGCATCCTAGAGGTCTACCGATCAGTACTGTCTTCTTTTTGCACAGTTTTGAGTCTTTTCTGGTATATAAGAAGGAAAAAGAGGTCTCAAATGAAATTCTGCTTCCAGGATGAAGGACTGAAGACTTCAGAAAGTCATCCAACCGCACAAAATGAAAGTTCCCATAAGGAGCTATAGCATGAACGTAATTTTCCATTTTGATGGTTGCTTCAGGGAAGCTGAAAAATTCCAGTTCTTTCTCAGACTCTTGTTAGCTGGTCCAGGAACCGCAATATCCACTGATGTCCTTGGAGGAGTTCCAAACTAAGGTGAATTTCTATGTGTGTTCACATGGAGTTCCTCCATACTTTCTATGACATTGAAGGCACAAAACCAGCTGCCGTGGTGGAATTATTCCATGTGGCATTACAGTCTTTTCCCCTCCACATGAGGCAAGGCTGACTTCTGGCTTCCTAAAGCAGGTACAAGAGGGGGCAACTTCAGCTGCTGTGGTGATAGTTCATCCTAGGCATATGGGTGAGGAAAGGACCAATGGTTACTGATTTGGGAGAAAGGAGCTTGTTCAAAAAGAGTTTGGTTACCTCTCAGCTACTGGCTGAAGCTATATGATATTCTAATGGAAAGTAACTTTGGATGGTTCCAGAGGTGGAGATGTGGAAGGAGGCAAGGCAGGGGGGAATTCTACAGACTAGGTTGGTCAGCAAGTCTTCTCGGGGCAGGGCAACGCCATCCTACAAGCACTCAGGGACTCGCTATATACCTGAGCCTGGCAAGAGGTGACTGACGCCTTGTGGTATCGGAGTTTAGGAACTACAGGAAGCAAAGGTCCAGCTCTGGAACAGGAGCACTGCACTTGCAAATTTGTCACGACCTTTCGATCTTTGCAGAAGAGGCAGGGGAGTTGGCGAAGTGCAACTGGGCCTGGGAAGATAATAAAGCATGTTGGCTTAGGATGGGATTCTGGAAAGCTGTAAACTTTGACATGTCTCTTGAATGCATACGGCCAGCTCTTCAATCATTCACAGACAGAGAAAGCAGAAATGTTGACCTATCTCCAAAAATGAGATCAAAGCCCAAGGATAAGCTCCAGTCTGCAACAGAAAAGGGGAACTGTTCAAAGAAGTAGCCGTGTTAGTCTTTTGCAGCATAAAAAGAAGGAGGGGGGGGGAGAAAAAGAAAGGTAGCAGCACCTTTAATAACTGGTTTCTTTTTCATGTGAATTTTCATGGATATAAACCCACTTCTTCAGATGTTCTGTACTGCATCCAAAGAAGGGGGTTTATATCCACAGACACTGATAGAATAGAAACCAGTTATCATAGAATCATAGAGTTGGAAAAGACCATGAGGGCCATCAAGTCCAACCACCTGCCATGCAGGAATATACCATCAAAGCATACCCAATAAATGGCCATCTAACCTCTGTTTAAAAGTCTCCAAAGAAGGAGACTCCACCACACTCTGAGACAGTGAGACACTCTGAGACAGACTGTCAAAGTGTTATTACTGTCAGAAAGTTCTTCCTGATGTTTACATGGAATTTGTTTTCCTGAAGTTTGAAACCACTGCTCTGTGTCCTAGTTTCTGAACCAGCAGAAAACAGGCTTGCTCCATCCTCCATATGACATCCCTTCAAATATCTAAACATAGCTATCATGTTGCCTCTTAACTTTCTCTTCTTGAGGCTAAACATACCCAGCTCCCTAAGCCACTCTTCATATGACATGGTTTCCAGGCCTTCCACCTTTTTGGTCACCCTCCTCTGGACACATTCCAGCTTGTCAACATTCTTCCTTAAATGTGGTGCCCAGAGCTTAACACAGTATTCCAGGTGGGGTCTGACCAAAGCAGAACAGAATGGCACTATCACTTCCCTTGACCTAGACCTAGTTAGTCTTCAAGGTGCTGCTACAAGATGATAGTAGGCTACACCCATCCCAAACATACTGTGTTCTGACCCACAGTTACTAGCAGATCACAGAGCCAAGGCACTAGATTCTAGTAACTTGAAACAAGGCAAAGCAAGAGCAACATGAGCAAGTGTGGCGGGGTGGGGAAAGACAGGATATAACATACCACAACACATCCTGACTGAAGAGGCCCACAGCAGTAAACACATGATTGAAAACCTGTGGACTGAAAGATACACTAAATTCAAACCATGGGCTCCGTACTAGAGGTACAAAAACCCTTCAAATGAGAAGCACCCTGACACAAGGTCAGGAAAAGGGAAGGTATAAAAGATGTAGAAGAATACAAGGAGAGATGAGTTTCAAAGAGCCTGTAGAACTATAATTAATGAGCCCAATGTGTTTCAGGAGGTAAACCCCTTCTACAAAGACATTCTTCAGAAGCCTTTGTGAGTTCCCTGTCACTTCCATTACAACAGAAATTATTGTGAAGTCATAATAGATTCTCCTAAGAAGGAATGTACCTCCCAAATCTTAAGAAATAATAATTGTTATTATGTAAATAGTGACAGAATGTTTGAGGAAAAACTTGGGAAGTGATTGGAATTTGATCAGAATGAGAGTAAGGAGGATTCTGTCTGTATTTCACATGAGTTTATGAAATGAGAGAGACCCCTTTGCTGCTCTTTACAAAGAAGAAAAAAACCTGAGCAGCGCTCGCTTTACTGTTGGTTTGATGAGTGTCACAATAAGAACAGGTTGCTTACCTGTAACTGTGGTTCTTCGAGTGGTCATCTGTGCCCTCATACATTAGGAGCTTTCGCGCCTGCGCGGTAGCATTTGGAAGATTCTAGAGCTCGTTAGCTTTGGCAGGAACCCCTCCCCCATGCCGGTGCTACGCATGCTCCTCCCACCGACTAACGGTCTCTCCTCAGTTCTGGTCCGCCGAAGCAGATGGGACCTGAAAAAGAGGGGAAGGCAGGGCGGGGATGTATGAGGGCACAGATGACCACTCGAAGAACCACAGTTACAGGTAAGCAACCTGTTCTTCTTCTTCGTGGTCTCTCTGCCTCATACATTAGGAGACTGTGTAGCTTACCAGTAGGATGGTGGGTCAGGTCCCAGACCCTAGAGGACAGAAGACAGCACAGCACGTCCAAACCGGGCATCTCTCCTGGAATGGCAGTCGAGCCTGTAGTGGTGCACGAAGGTCGACGGCTGGGACCAGGTCGCCACACGGCAGAGTTCCGACAGGTCGACGCCTCGCAGGAGGGCAGCAGATGTCGCCACGGCCCTGGTGGAGTGGGCCCGAAGCAGGTCTGGCGGAGGCTTCCTGGCAAGCTCGTACGCCAGTTGAATAGTCTGTACCACCCACTTAGAGAAGCGCTGGGTGGATACCTTGTGGCCTCTCCGGCGCCTGCCATAACAGACAAACAGGTGGGGTGTCTGTCTGCAGGCTGCAGTCTTGTCTTTGTAAAAGGCCAGTGCCCGACGCACGTCCAGGGAGTGGAGGGACCGCTCCAGAGGTGTCGTCAGGTCCGGGTAGAAGGCCGGCAGGATGATGTCCTGGCTCAGATGGAAGCTGGACACCACCTTCGGCAGGAAGGAGATGTCAGGCCGGAGGACCACCTTGTCCCGATGAAAGACTAAGTATGGTTCATCGCACCGTAGCGCCGTCAACTCTCCTGCCCACCTGGCAGAGGTGACGGCCACTAGGAACGCGGTCTTCATCGCGAGCAGCCTGTCGTCCATCGTGGCCATGGGCTCAAAGGGCAGCCTCGTCAGCTGGGACAGCACCAAGGACAGCGACCACGGCGGCAGCGATACCGGCGGGTAGAGGTGCTGCAGGTCCTTCAGGAACTGCTTGACGGTACCATCCCTGAAGAAAGCGGCCGACGGGGATCGTGGCGGTTGGTCTGCCACGATCGCGGCGAGGTAGACCTTGAGCGAGGGGAAGGCCAGGCCCTGTTGCCGGAGATGGAGGAGAAAGTGGAGCACGGTACGCAGGGTGACAGGCGATACCGGCTCTCGACGTTCCTCGGCGAAGGCCACGAAGCGCTGCCACTTGTAGTGGTAGTTCCTTCGCGTGGACTCCTTCCTGGCCGCGGTCAAGACGTTCTCGATGGCCGGGTCATCTAGGGCGATATCCTCCAGGCACGGAGGGCCAACACCGCCAGGTCCGGGTGCAGCACCAGTCCGTCGGAGTGGGACAGCAGGTCCAGTACCGTGGGAAATCTGAGAATCCTGCCCCGGGCGGCCTCGATCAGGGGTCCGAACCAGTGCTGCCTTGGCCAGTACGGTGCCACGAGGATCGCGTCCGCCCGGTCCGCAATGATCTTCGCGATCACGCAGCCCAGGAGTGGGAACGGAGGGAAGGCGTAGATCAGCCCTTCGTCCCACGGAAACTGGAACGCGTCGCCGATGGAGCAGCGATCGTGGCTGGCCCTCGAGCAGAACAGGCGGCACTTCGCGTTCTGGCTGGTCGCGAAGAGGTCGATGGTCAGCTTGCCCCATTGGTCCTGAAGCATCCGGAAGGCCTCATCGGACAGGGACCACTCGTGGTGGGATGTGGTGTCCCTGCTGAGCGCGTCCGCTGTGGTGTTCTCCTGCCCCACCAGGTGAACCGCCACAGGGTGTATCCGGAGCGGGATGCACCAGTTCCAAAGTTCGAGGGCGATGCCCAGCAGTGTGGTGGAGTGCGTCCCTCCTTGCCTGTTCACATAGCAGACCGCCGTCGTGTTGTCAGTGAGGATCAACACCGTGCGGCCCGTGACCAGGTGTCGGAATGCTCTCAGGGCCTTGTGGATCGCCAACAGTTCGAGAGAGTTGATGTGGAGGAACAGCTCGTCATCCATCCACCGGCCTCGGACCCAGAGATCCCCGATGCGCGCTCCCCACCTGAAGAGCGAGGCATCCGTCGTTATCGTGACCGATGGCCTAGGTTCGCGGAACGGCATGCCTGACAGGAGGTTCCTGTACGACTGCCACCACAGGAGCGATCGGCGTACCTATTGGGGCAGGCGGTATCGGCGGTGCTGTCGTCCCAGAGTGGATCGAAGGCCCTGACGAACCAGTGCTGGAGCGGCCGAGCGCGTAACCTGGAGAGGTAGGTTACGGCGGGGGTCAAGGCCATGTAGCCGGGGAGTTGTTGGATCCTCCTCGCTGACAACGTCGAGGCCTCGAAGGCAGCGGATGCCGCCCGACGAAGCGTCTGCGCCCTCTTGTCTGGGAGGAAGGCCCTCGCCGATACTGAGTCGAGGGTCACCCCGATGAAGTCGAGAACCCGAGTGGGCTCGAGATGGGACTTCTTGGGGTTGACCCTGAGTCCGAGCCGAGTGAGAAGAGACAAAGTCCAATGAATATCCCTGTATAGTTTCTGTCTGCAGGACGCCACCAATAGCCAATCGTCCAGGTAAGGGTAGACGGAGACGCCCTTCGTCCGCAAGAAGGACACGACCGGAGCCATGCACTTGGTGAACACCCGTGGTGCGGTGGAAAGTCCGAACGGCAGCACCCGGTACTGGTAGCTGGTGCCGTCGATTGCGAACCGAAGGTATCTCCTGTGCTGCGGGCGGATCAAGATGTGGAAATAGGCGTCTTTGAGGTCTATGGATGCAAACCAGTCCCCTCGGCGGAGGAAGGGGAGGATCGACGGCAGCGTGACCATCTTGAACCTCTTGGGGCGGATGTATTCGTTCACCCCTCGGAAGTCTAGGATGGGCCGCAGGGATCCGTCTGCCTTCGGCACCGTGAAGTACCTCGAGTAGAAGCCGGTGGTCTTGGCTGAAGGCGGGAGCCTCTCGATCGCTCCCTTCTCGAGGAGGGACTGGACCTCTTCCAGTAGAGCCGAGCTGGCCGGGGTGGAGTAGTAGACACCCCGTGGCGGAATATCCTGGAACTCGATGGCGTACCCCAGGCGGACGATGGTAAGTACCCAGGAGTCCGCAGTGATCTCCCGCCAGCAGTCAAGGTGCCTGGCCAGGCTCGGGTGGTGGAACAGTTCTACTGGGAGGGCGAAGTATGGCACGGGTGGAGTCCTGCGAAGGCCGTCAAAACCGGGACTTCGCTCCGGAGGACGACGTCTTGGACGACGAAAATGGGCGTCATCTGGGAAGCCTCCTCGAAGCTGAAGACATCGACGGCCTCGACGTGGTCGACCGCGGGGACCGCGGCTGGTACGCCGATGAAGAGGAGGACCTTTTCCACGTAGGCCTTGGCTGGAAAGAGCGGCGAGACTGGGCAGGCTGGTTGATGCCCATCTTCTTCGCTGTCAGCCGGGCCTTGACGAGGTGATCCATAGCCTCGTCGGTGGAGGTGTGGAAGAGCCCTTCGCCGTCGAATGGAAGATCTTCAATCCGTCAACGGCTGTCCTCCTGAAGCCCAGAGGACCGGAGCCACACGTGGCGTCGGAGAGCTACGGCACCGACCATCACCCTCGAGGTAGCCTCCACGGCGTGCCTCGAGGTGGCGATCTGCTGTGTAGCCACCGCAATGGCCTCGCCAAAGATCTGTGTGGCTGAGGCGCGTGACTCCTCCGGCAAGTCAGCAAGGAGTGGAGCGAGTCGGTCAAAGAGGTTCCAATGGTAGGCCGCGAGGCATGCCATCGTGTTCACCGTCCTGGCCACCAGGGACGATGCCGAATAGCACCTTCGGCCGAATGCATCGAGCTTCTGTCCTTCACGGTCCGGAGGGGTGGTATGCACTCGGTTGCCTCCTGTTGTTTGAGCCGACTCAACCACAATAGAGTTCGGTACAGGATGATTGAAGAGGAACTCCGCGTTCTCCTTCTGGGTCCTGTAGAGATGCTCTAGCCTATGTGGGATAGGCTGTGCTGATGCCGGCTTCGCCCACGGCTGCTTCATCACTTCCACCAGGGTTGGTAGGAACGGCAGCGGTGCAGTCGATGGTGGGCGGGCTTCCAAGTACTGGAAGACCGGGTCCTGGGCTTGAGGAGCAGGTTTGGTCACCTTCAGGCCAAGGGCTGTGGCCATCCGGAGGAGGATCGCTGAAAACTGGCGGACGTCCTCCGGTGCAGACTCCGGGCCTGGCTCTCCGAACCCCAGCGGGGGGATTTGTGAGAAGAAGGGGTGGAGTCAGCAGAGTCAGAGTCCGAGTTGTAAGAGTCACCGGATGGTGATGGCGACCTCTCCGCCTCCTTCTCCTCGGCCGGCCTACGGGCCGGAGGTGCCAGGGTGACAGCTGGAGCTGCAGGCTGCGTCGGTACCGATGCGGTCGATGTCGTGACCAGTATCGGAGTCACCTGCAGGGGCACGACCGCGGGCCTAGGACGGTGTGCCGCCTGCATGGTAGAAGTCGCAGCTACCGCCGGCTGGGCCATGGTGGGCTGTGGCGTCGGGCGGGTAGCTGTGGCCATCGTCCGCGGTGGTGGAGAAACAGCCCTGTAGCGGGGTGAGGGCTCTGGGGACCGGCGGTGACTCGGCGAACGACGCAGCGGTGACCTCTCATAGCGGGGGTAGTGAGCCTCCCGCAGTGGCGAGCGAGACCGGCGACGAGGTGACCAGTACCTTGGATCTGGATGGTACCGGTCTCTCTAAGATGGCGAATACGAATAGTATGAGCCCGCCGGCTCGTGCCACACCTGCTCCTGGGTGTACCTCCCTAGGTAGGCAGGAGAGTAGGCGCTCTCGCCCGAGCGACGCCTCTCCAGGCGCATCTCCCGATATCACGGGGATGGAGGCCTGGCCCGCTGCCAAAGCCAAGTCCGAAATCCGTGAGGGGTAGTCAAAAGCCAAATCCAAAGACGAAAAACACCAAAAACCGAATCGAAAAGCAAGCCAACAAGCAGAACCTTCTGTACGCTGAGACGGACAAGAAAGAACTAAGGAGAGACCGTTAGTCGGCGGGAGGAGCATGCGCAGCACCGGCGTGGGGGAGGGGTTCCTGCCAAAGCTAACGAGCTCTAGAATCTTCCAAACGCTACTGCGCAGGCGCGAAAGCTCCTAATGTATGAGGCACAGAGACCACAAAGAAGAAGGCAATGGCATCACTTGGAGAGTTGTGGGTGGTGAGTACGGCTCTGGTGCTTTTAACACCTGAAACACAAGTACATCTTTCCCATCACGATATCTTAGCAGTGGTGCAATATGTAATAGCTTACATATATAATAACGTACATTGGAAGACCCCCCCCCGTTCTGCTGTCATCCCAGTCATTAGACCTCCTGTCTCCCACTTACAGCAGTTGTGGGCAAGCAGCTCTTCTGCCAGCCTCAACTGCTCCTTAACTGCTATTAGTGATTAAGAGGCTCATTTTATCACAACTGTTATACACTGTACTAAAAGGCTGCCAGGTGGAATGCTTTTAATTCGAGGTGCCAGATAGCAATGACCTTTCCAAGAATATGTTGTTCCTTTTCCCCTTTCCTCATAAATACTTTGAATTTTATGGCCACTGAACATGTTCACTCTATCTTGGGCTTTTTTTTCCTGCTGCTACTCCTATATTCTGTACCTCTGTGTGCCTTACGTTTTCCACGAGCCTGCTGATTCTTCCTTCTTGAGCACATATGGTGCCATTTTCCACTAGACTTGAGACTCGTTTTTCTTTAGTGAAGGACTTGCTTTAGAGTAAAGGAAGCTTGGAAGGCAGAGAGAGTGAAAGGCAGAATCAATGGAGCTGGAGGGGGTTTAAAATTTGGCAGGGATCCATGGATCTGGAGGGTTTAAAATCTGATTGACACAATGGAGGAGTAAAGGAGGCTTGGAAGGCAAAGAAGTGAAAGGCCAGATATGGGTTTGGAGGTTTAAATCAAATCCTGATTACTTATGAGGAAGTCACCAGGCTAGGTATGCTGTATTCCCTTAAAGCTTAAACCCTAAAAAGAAATGTGAAGTCTGTCTGAAGCATTGCTAAGGCAAGGTGGGAAAGGGATTGACAGTATGGGGCCTTGATTTTCTAATTATTGAAACTTAAACCCCACCCCCACCACTTCATTTCTTCTGTTAAATTTGGCTCCCAGACTTGAGACTTGGCTTGAATTATCTTGCAAAGACTTGAGACTCGACTTGAGACTTGGAGTAAAATACTTAAATACATCACTGCCATTCTGGCTATGTAAACACAAACATCCAGATAATACATCTACTATTAGTACCCTTTCAATATTCCAAAGCAAGATATTTATTGTTAGACCAAGAAGGCACTCATCTTTTGAATTCTGCTTGTCGAATATCTGTCAAAATATAGGCTCTTTCCCCAAAATGGAGGTCCAATTATGGGGAAATTTTCAACTGCTGAATTCAGTATGACAGAACTGTTAAAAGCAAAAGAATTCCAAGCTTACAATGGTCTCATCAAGACACAGTGGGAATCTTGATTACTCTCAATATCTATTAAGATACCATGCAATTTTGTTATAGCAAAAAGGAAAAGTTTTATAAAGGCGCTTCTGTACTGAAGTTATTTCTCTCTCTACAGGATACATTTTAATAACAGAATACCTTCCAGTCACGCTTAGCCACTTGAATTTGCCAGTAGATTCTTTAAGACATTTTACTTCAGTCCCTGATGAACTCTTCTTTTTTTAGTATGGCGGATTATGACTCACCCACACAAAACAAAGTAGTTATGCATCTATACAAGGTGTGGGGTAAGATGATGGATAAGCAGATGGAGAAGGACAGGGACAAAAGATCATGGCGAATGTCTGTGAAATTACCACTCAACTGGTTGCTCAAATGCCTTAAGGGTACCAGATCCTGTCTGACCTTAGAAGCTAAGCAGGCTCAGCTCTGGTTAGTACTTGGATGGCAAACCATCAACAGATACCAGGTGATGTAAGTTGTATTTCAGAGAAAGGAACAGGCAAAACCACTTCTAAGTATTCATTGCCTAAGAAAACGCAATGAAATTCACAGCGTCGCTGTAAGTCAAGAGGTGGTTTGAAGGACCATACACACATTACCACACCATTGCTATTGCACACTGCCACCCTTCCACTGCAAATGTTTACCAACAACTGTCATTGTATTTTAAGGCTTCTCTATGTCATAATGAAGTCTAGAAATCTTTGGGGGCTGCTTCCCCACGTCTGTGTGTGAGGCAGTATACCAGGGTGGGAAACCTTTGGCTCTTCAGATGTTTTGGACTACAAATTACACAATCCCTTACCATTCTCAAACTGGTTGAAACATCTAGGAAATCAAGTTAAAAATATGTGAAGGGCCAAACACTTGCTGCTCCAGCACTACAGCACACTCTATAGTTATCCACAGTGGAGGCTCTCCAACTTCTACTTTCATTCGAAGAACCTGGGAGAACATTTCCAAGATAACGGATTTCTGTGGGTATTCCTGCATCCATTTTGTCCTTGTCAGGGAGATGAAAAGCTTTCCTTTGCTCCCTCTGATCAGCAAGTCTCACAACTTTCCCCACAAACTGCAACAACACTTTTCCTCTTGTTGCCTTTCAATTTCCTGACTTGTTTTCTTCACAAAGCAAAAGGACACACTGTATGGCATTACCCCTCCAAATAAGAGTTCTATCCCTCAGCTGAAAGTTTCCTTCAATCTCCACATTTCTAGCATTGCAGAGAATAAGACAATGAAAATTGTTCATACCTAGAACTCTTAAATTTACTGTGTTTGCATTCCCTTGGTAATGTTACTTGGCTCTTCTCTTTGGATGCTTAAGCTGAATTTCTAAATGCTCAACTGAAGTTTTAACCTAGTAAAATGTTAGAAATTTGGGGACTGAAGGAAAATTTCATTTGGAGGGTACGGGATTTTTATTTAGGAGGGTGATAGCTTCATTTTACTGCCCCCCTCCATAGCTACACCCCTACTATATACTGCAATTCTACAACATCTGAATTTGCTGCTGGGTGCAGTGTTCACCATCTTGAAAATCCATATTTTCATCTTAAAATAAACAAGAATCAAGGTTCTAGAGCTTGAGACTGTAGTTGTAGGCTGAAAAATATGTGGGCAAGTTCCTGGCAGGATATGAAGAATGAATGCTATCTAGGAATTACATGTGTAATGCACTTTGTCCCTCTGCATGACAAATGGAAATAGAATAAAATTATGAAAAATAAACAGATGTACAAAATAATATTTTGTTGGTACAAAATTTTGGTTATTTTAGTGAAGAACTTTGATTTATTTATAAATGAATAAATCTCTTACACACTCTTAAAAGAGAAGGTGCAAAGATTTTAAAAAATGGTGCCTAAGCATCTTAACACATGTTGCAACACAACCAATCAGCGGATGGGCTGGGATGAGTAACAAGTATAGGCCATCAAGCTCCAAAGTCAGGAACCAGCATCAACTATCTTGTACTGATTTCACCCAAACTTCAATTAAGTTAGAACAGGAGTCTTCAATTTTTCAGATGTGCTACCCACTTTTGAATTTCAACCTGCAACATGGGACCCACTTTTAATATTCTTAACTGCGCAAGGCTTTCATTATCTTAATTTCAACCTCTGTTTTAAAAAACTTAGTGATAACACAATGTACAAGTGGTGTAAGCCATCTTAGGCTTGGCAGTAAACCAGAAGTGGCCTGAATTTTTCTGCCTGAATTTATCATGTTTGTCATCTTTGCTTATGAGCACTGAAAATATTTCTGCTACACTGGCTTCTGAGCAATTTAGTCATGCAATTTACTCTGCTTTAGATTCAAAATTCTGGCTGATGCCTGTCCAAGGTACTGGAACCATTCCTATGTGCAAATCACTGATGCTACAGTGAAGAATTTTCTTGTGAAAGTTGTGATTCTGAGAACACAAGTGGTCCTTAGAGTCACAGCCTCCACTTCCATACGCTGGCATCAGTCTGTGGTTTCTCCCATTCATCTTAGCCCCTGGATTGCACCTTGCCCCTCTGGCTCCTCCATCCTTCTGAAATTGATCCTTACCTGCCTCATCCACAGGTGTCAAAGGCAGTCATCTTATCATCTGCCCCTCCACCCTCACCTCCTGCTTACTCTTCCATTATACATTCTGGCCAGCTTTTTGTCGAAGTCTTTTATTGGGAAGGAGAGCCCAATGCCTAGAAACATAATTCACTCTCCATATAGCTCCACATCAGTGCTGCCCAGACCTCCTATAGCATAATGCCCACCTGCAGGCACAGCACCAAGTCCAAAGCTGCTCCAGTGTCACGGGCAGGTTTTGTCCCTCTTCAGACACTGCTTTCTGGTCATAGATGCTCTAATGGCATTAAGCCTGGCAGTTGAAGGCAAATTCATAGTCAAAGGGGACAGAGGAGTCAGGGGCCTAGGCACGTTCTGCATGAAGCACTGCCTGAAGGCCCGCAAGCGCTCTTGCACATGGGGACTCACAAGATAAGAGGAAGAAGGGTGAGTGTCAGAAACTGGCAGCTCCCCAGAGACAGAAACAGCTCTCATTTCCTGCAGCTGCAGCTTCAGAAACAGCTCCCTACCTGCCACATGGGTTGCCTTGCTGGGTACCTGGTCCCGCACTACTAAACCCGAGACTTTCGATCGCTTGGTAGGACGGGGAGCAGTTTGCTGTGGGCCAGCCGCCAGCTTCTGAGAGCTGGATTTGGCACATTGCTGGGCTGGCTGTGACACACTGTCTTCTGGGCCAACTGTGGTGGTCACCATGCTGTGTGCCATCAATACCTTCTGGTTATGGGGATCAGTTTTGAGCTTTGTGGGCAGCTTGGATTTGTCAGATGTAGAAGAGAGTATCTTGCTGGTAGCAGCCTTTTCCTTGGCTTTGTTCTCCTTCCCAGGGGCTGCTGGCTCTGTGGTCTTGCTGTTTGTTGCTGTCCAGCATGGTGTAGCTGCCCGAGGGACACTGTGGTTAGCACGCTGGTAGACCATCTTAGGAGTCCTGGGCTGCTGAGGATCACAGCCATTCCTGGCATCACCAGGGACAGGGCTTCTTTGGAACGTGCACCGAGGCTTCTTGACCATGGATCCTTCCACCAAGAGGCTGGTGCCAACATACTGGGGAATTTCCACAGCTGCCTGCCGGTAGAAGATGAAAGAACAGGTTGCTTACCTGTAACTGTGGTTCTTCAAGTGGTCATCTGTGCTCTCATACATTAGGAGCTTTCATGCCTGCGCAGTAGCGTTCGGAAAATTCTCGAGCTTAGTGGCTTGGCGGGAACCCCTCCCCTATGCCGGTACTCCACATGCTCAGCTTGCCGAGCAACGGTCACTCCTCAGTTCTTTGGTCTGCCGGGAAAAGGGACCTGAAAAAGAGGGGATGGTTGGGCGGGCATATATGAGGGCACAGATGACCACTCGAAGAACCACAGTTACAGGTAAGCAACCTGTTCTTCTTCTTTGTGGTCTCTGTGCCTCACACATTAGGAGACTGTGTAGCTTACCTGTAGGACGGTGGGTCAGGTCCTAGAGAACAGAAGCTAGCACAGCACGTCCAAACCGAGCATCTCAACGGGACTGGCAGTCGAGACGGTGCACGAAGGTCGATGGCTGGGACCAGGTCGCCACACGGCAGAGTTCCTGCAGGTCGACTTCCTGTAGGAGGGCTGCAGATGTCGCCACGGCTCTGGTGGAATGAGCCCGAAGGAACGCTGGCGGAGGCTTCTTCGCGAGCTCGTACGCCAGCTGGTTAGTCTGGGCCACCCATTTGGAAAAATGTTGGGTGGAAACTTTATGGCCCCTCCGACACCTGCCATAGCACACAAAGAGGTGCGGGGTCTGTCAGAAAGAGCCAGTCCTGTCCTTGTAGAAGGCCAAGGTCTGACGAACATCCAGAGAGGGAAGGGATCATTCCAAAGGTGTAGTCGGGTCTGGGTAGAAGGTTGACAAGATGATGTCTTGGCTGAGGTGGAAGTTAGACACCACCTTCGGCAAGAAGGAGATGTCAGGCCGAAGGACCACCTTGTCCCCATGGAAGACGAGGTATGGCTCGTCAGATCGCAGGACTGTCAGCTCTCCCGCCCTCCTAGCAGAGGTGACAGCCACCAAGAAGGCAGTTTTCATGATGAGCAGCCTGTCATCTGCAGTCGCCATGGGTTCGAAGGGCGGTCTTGTCAAATGCGATAGCACCAATGATAATGAGCACAGTGGTAGCGGTGGTGATACCGGTGGGTAGAGGTGGTGCAGGCCCTTCATAAACTGCTTCACAGTAGCATCATGGAAGAGAGCTGCTGATGGAGATCGTGGAGGTTGGTACGTCATGATCACAGCAAGGTAGAGCTTCAGAGAAGGGAAGGCCAAGCCCTGCTCTCAGAGATGTAGAAGGAAGTGGAGCATGGTAGGCATGTTGACAGGTGATACCGGCTCCCATCGCACTTCAGTGAAGGCAACGAAGCGCCACCACTTGTAGTGATAATTGCGGCGTGTCGACTCCTTCCTGGCCGCAGTCAAGACGTTACCGATGACCAGGTCATCTAGGGCGATATCCTCCAGGCATGGAGGGCCAGGAGCGGCAGGTCTGGGTGAAGCACGAGACCGTTGGAGCGGGAGAGGAGGTCTGGTGCTGTCGGAAACCGGAGAATCCGTCCGTGGGCAGCCTGGAACAGGGGGCCGAACCAGTGCTGCCTGGGCCAGTACGGTGCCACGAGAACAATGTCTGCACGGTCTGCGACGATCTTCAATATCACTCGGCCCAGAAGGGGGAACAGAGGGAAGGCGTAGAGGAATCCCTTGTTCCACTGGAACTGGAAAGCGTCGCCGATGGAATGGTGATCGCAGCCGGCCCTCGAGTAGTACCAACGACACTTCGTGTTGAGACCAGTGGCGAAGAGGTCGATCGTCAGCTCGCCCCATCGACCCCGAACCATCTGGAAAGCCTCACTGGAGAGGCACCACTCGTGATGGCATGAGGTGTCCCTGCTGAGGGCGTCCGCTGTGGTGTTCTCCTGCCTGGCCAGGTGAACCGCCACCGGATGGATTCAGAGAGAGATGCACCAGTCCCAGAGGTCGAGGGCGATGTTGAGGAGGGTGGTCGAATGAGTCCCTCCTTGCCTGTTGACGTAACAGATCGCCATCGTGTTATCCATTAGGATCAACACTGTGCGGCCTGAGATGAGGTGTCGAAATGCCTGTAGCGCTTTCGAGATGGCAAGCAGCTCAGGGGCATTGATGTGGAGGGCAGTCTTGTGATCGATCCACCGGCCGCGGACTCTGAGGTCGCCGCAGTGCGCTCCCCAGCCATAGAGGGAAGCATCTGTTGTTACCATGACCTTTGGATTCTGCTCCTGGAATGGCATGCTTGACAAGAGGTGGCTGTAAGACTCCCACCACAGCAGGGACTGGCGCACCTGTTGAGGTAGCTGGAAGTGGCGTGCCTGGTTGTTCAAGACTGGATCGAAGACTCGAACAAACCAGTGCTGAAGCGGTCGTGCACGAAGCCTGGAAAGATAGGTCATGGCAGTTGTCGAGGCCATGTAGCTGAGGAGTTGTTGGATTCTCCTCGCTGTTACCGTCAGGGCATGGAAGATGGTAGATGCTGCCCGACGTAGCGTCCGCACCCGGTCTATTGGTAGGTACGCCCTTGCCGATACCGAGTCCAAGGTCGCCCCGATGAAGTCGAGAACCCTTGTGGGCTCGAGATGGGACTTCTTGGGGTTGACCCTGAGTCCGAGACGAGTGAGAAGAGCAAGTGTTCGACATATGTCCCTGTAGAGTTCCTGTTTGCAGGATGCCACCAAGAGCCAATCGTCCAAGAAGGGGTAGACCGAGATGCCTTTCGTCCGCAGGAACGATACCACGGGGGCCATTCACTTGGTAAAGACCCTGGGTGTGTTTGAGAGTCTGAATAGTAGCACCCTGTATTGGTAACAGTTGCCGTTGACCACGAACCGTAGGTATTGTCTGTGCTGCAGGCGAATGGGGATGTGGAAGTAAGCATCCCGAAGATAGATGGAAGCGAACCAGTCCCCTCGTCGAAGGAAAGGCAGGATCGAGGGTAGCGTAACCATCTTGAATCTCTTAGGGCGGATGTAGTCGTTCACCCCTCTGAAGTCCAGGATAGGCCGCAGGGTTCCGTCCGTCTTCGGTACGGTAAAGTACCGTGAGAAGAAACCGGTGGTCTTGCTTGAGGATGAAAGTTCCTCGATCACCCCTTTTGTAGTAGCAACTGGATCTCTTCCAGCAAAGCCGAGCTGGCCGGAGTGGATTAGTAGACTCCTCGCGGTGGAATATCGTAAAACTCTATGGCGTAGCCAAAACGGACGATGGTAAGCACCCAAGAGTCCGTAGTGACATTCCGCTACTCGGCGAGGTGTCTGGCTAAGCTCGGCTGATCTTCTGGGGCTGCTGGCAGGCTGAAGGTTGGCATCGGTGGTGACCTGTGAAGGCGGTCAAAACTGAGACTTTGTCCCCAACGAAGACTTCTTGGAAGAGGAAGATGGGCGTCTCCGACGAGGTCTTCGTGTAGTAGACGAAGTGAACGTTCGGGATGCAGTAGATCGCGTGGACTGCGGCAGGTATGTGGAGGAGGAGGAGGACCTACGCCATGATGGTCCGGAGCCAAAGCTACGGCGGGACTGGGGCGGTTGGTTAATGCCCATCTTCTTTGCCGTTAGTCGGGCCTTGACGAGATGGTCCATACCTTCGTCAGTCGAAGTATGGAACAGTCCCTTGCCGTCAAAGGGAACGTCCTCGATCCTCTTGCAGCTGTCCTCCTGTAGCCCCAACGAATGCAGCCAGGCGTGTCATTGGAGGGCAATGGTGCCCACCATAAACCTCAAGGTGACCTCCATGGCATGCCTCAAAGAGGCGATCTGCTGGTTGGAAAGCACCACCGCTTTGTTGAAGAGCTGTGTGGCGCTTGCAGGGGAGTCCTCCAGCAGGTCTGCCAGGAGCGGGGCGAACCGGTCCAGAAGGTTACGGTGGTACGCCGCAAGGCAGGCCATCGCATTCAAGACCCGAGCCACCAGGGAAGAGGCAGAGTAAAACCTCCGGCCGAAGTTGTCAAGCTTGCGGCCTTCGCGGTCTGGTGGGGTCATGTGCGCTCTGTTACCACCGTTGGTCTGGGCCGATTCCACAACAATGGAGTTCGGGACCGGGTGGCTAAAGAGGAACTCTGTGTCCTCCTTCTGGGTCTAGTAGAGATACTCAAGCCGGTGCGGAATCGGCTGAGCTAAGGCTGGCTTTGCCCAGGGGTGTTTCAGGGTGTCCATCAGCGTCAGCAGAAACGGAAGCGGCGCGGTGGATGGTGGGCGCGTCTCAATGTATTGGATGACGGGATCGTGCACTGCTGGAGCCGGGTCCGCTACCTTCAGGCCAAGCATCGTGGCCATGAGGAGGAGGATCGCAGAGAATTGCCGAATGTCTTCTAGTGCTGACTCTGGTCCTGGTTCTCCGAAAGCCAGTGGAGGCGACTCGTGGGAAGACGGAATCAAGTCTGCTGAGTCCGAATCCGACCCATAAGATTGAGAGGAAGGGGACGGAGACCTCTCCACAGACCTCTCCATGGACGGCTTGCGGGGTGGAAGAGCCAAGGTCACCGTTGGCGTAGCAGACGTTGTCGGTACTGCCGACGATGTCATGGTCGTGGTCGGTGTGACTTTGACGGGCACCACCGAGGGCGGTGAAAGACCTATGTTGTTGACATAGTCGCCAGTGTCGCTTGTGCCGAGGTGACTTCAGGCACAGCACATGTCGCAGTCGATGTTGCCCTCAGTGGAGGCGACACTGCTCTGTAGTGCGGTGAGGGCTCCCTAGACCTCCGACGATGCGGAGAGGGCGATTGGCTAGGCAGCCTCTCATAGTGGGAGCGGTAAGCTTCCCTGGAGGGCGAGCGGGGTCAGTGCCAAGGTGACCAGTACCGTAGGTCCGGGTAGTACCTATTCCTGTACGACGGGAAATAAGAGTAGTAGGACCCTGCGTGCTCACGCCAGAGGTGCTCCTGGCCGTACCTACCGAGGTAGGAGGCGGAGGTATACACCGAGTCCCCAGAGTGGACTCTCTCAAGGGACATCTCCCTGCAACGTGGAGATGGAGGCCTGGCTCTCTGCTCAGGAGAGCGGGACTTGCTCCTTCTAGAGGTTGGCCGGTGACTGGGCAAAGGCCTATGTCAGGCCACAGCCTCCTCCCGGCAGTCCACCGATCTACGGTGACTCGGCGAGGTAACCGCAACCGTTAATTTGGGCAGTTCCAAGGGCAGTACCTCCACGGCCTGCTCCTCGTCTGATACCTCGAGGACCTCTTGGTGGTCCGACTGCTCTTCTGCGTCCCCAGTGAGCTGGGTAGGTGGAGGTGTCAGGAGGCGAGGTTCCGTAGAAGGGGAGTGCCTCTTTTCCTTCTTTTTCTTCTTCCTCTCCTTCTCCTTTCCAGCATCCTGGGAAGGAGGACACTTCCTCTGGGTAGCTGTCAGAGGCCTGAGGAGGTCGAAGCCTGTGAGCCCGCAGGTGCCTCCTGAGGCGCTGAGAGCTTCGGGATCCTTGGTAGCTTCAATGTCAGTACCGAGCCTGGTATCGACGAGGTGGGCACTGCGGTAGCTGCTGACACTGTCGATGGAATGGTCACTAGACGTGTCGGTTTCTCCGCCATCACAATGAGGGCCTCGGGCTGTTCCTGTGCTCACAAGGACTCCTCCCAACAATGTGACTTGAGCCTTGCTGAGCGATTGCGGAGAGTCTGATGGATGAACTGCCGACAAACAGGACAGGCCTGAACATTGTGGGCTTCGCCCAAAAAGAAAAGGCACTCGCACTGCTTGTCCGACAACGCGACCTTCCACCCGCAAGAGACACAACTTTTGAAAAGCGCCAACATAGACCAAGAAGAACTCCAAGAGAAAAAGAGGGAGAAAAGGGGGTTCAAAATACCAGAAACTAGTGCGTAATCTGAAAACCGTTAGCCAAAATCCGAAATCCGAGTCCAAAACAATAAGAAACACCAAGAGAAACACAAGCCACTAAGAAGAACCTTCTGTTTGCTACGGCGGACAAGAAAGAATTGAGGAGTGACCGTTGATCAGTGGGCTGAGCATGTGCAGTACCGGCATGGGGGAAGGGTTCCCGCCAAGCTACTAAGCTCGAGAATTTTCCGAATGCTACTGCGCAGGCGCAAAAGCTCCTAATGTATGAGGCACAGAGAACACAAAAAAGAAGCAGAGTAAGACTGCCTAGTTGATCTCAGGGTGCAGAGGTACGACAACAGGAATTCTCTGTGGCTCTTGTCTTGTAGACCCGCCACCAGATTTCTCAGGGCTCCCTAAGAGAAGCCTTTCAGGGATACATATTTGGGTATATACTTGAGGAGAGTTCTATTATTCCATGAAAACAAAGAGTGACAACAAACAGTGAAGACACAATTACAGTTTCTATTGGTAGCTTCTTTTCTCAGTCCCACATTTGGGAACCAGGTCTTTAAATTCAATTGCTAGCCCCAGTTAGCGTAGACCCACTACAGCTGGCTCTCCACATTCACTGGAGTTAGAGACAAAGGACCCTTGCAGAAGTGGCAAAACCGCAAATATCAAAATGTGTGCGTGTGTGCCTGTGGGAAGGGAGGTGGCGCATGATGCGGACAGAGGGCTCCCAAAGTTCAAACCAGGTCAGAGAAAGGAGAGGGAAAGGGGGTGGGTTGGCATGGTGGCCCTATACTTCATTTCTCTCACCTATTTTGTTCCATGGGTGTATGGGGCGCATTGGGAGAGGGTTTGTGACGCTGAGAAATTAAGCTTCAATCCATCTGTAGATGGTCAGGCAGCATCTGGTGGAGAAGGAGGATGACAACTAGAGGTGGGTTTTAAAAGACTGTGTGGCCTTAGCAAAGCCACCGAGAGGGAAGGCTCCCCCGAAAAAGAAGCGCTTGCTGGGGGGGCAAAGTTTGGTGAAACTCACACATAATCAAGTCTGTGGAAGTAAAACCCACAAACGTGGAGGGCCCACAGTAATTCAAATGGGATCTTGCTAAATCAACCCTTACATAAATCTTACTAATTCAATAAATCTAGGTGGGATCAGTGATTGGATTTAGTCTTAGATATTGTTAGATATCTAAGATATTAAATAAGCCATATGCATTCTCAAGCTATGCCACAGGGAGACCTCATTAGATTAAGAAAACAAAGACAAAAGAGACACAGAAGATGGACAGCCTCGCTTCACTGATTCTCATCCTCTCTGGCAATGAGCAGATTCTGTATCTGGGAGAAAGAACATCAAACAAATAAACAAACAGAGCATGTATGAGGGCACAGATGACCACTCGAAGAACCACAGTTACAGGTAAGCAACCTGTTCTTCTTCTTCATGGTCTCTGTGTCTCATACATTAGGAGACTGTGTAGCTTACCAGTAGGATGGTGGATCAGGTCCTAAAGAATGGAAGCCAGCACAGCACGTCCAAACCGAGCATCTCGACGGGACTGGCAGTCTAGCCTGTAGTGGCGCATGAAGGTCAATGGTTGGGACCAGGTCGCCACACGGCAGAGTTCCTGCAGGTCGACTCCCCCTAGGAAGGCTGCAGATGTTGCCACGGCTCTGGTGGAATGAGCCCGAAGGAACGCTGGTGGAGGCTTCTTGGCAAGCTCGTACGTCAGCTGGATAGTCTGGGCCACCCATTTGGAAAAACGTTGGGTGAAAACTTTGTGGCCTCCTCGTCGCCTGCCATAGCACACAAAAAGGTGCGGGGTCTGTTGGAAAGAGCCAGTCCTGTCCCTGTAGAAGGCCAAGGTCCGACAGACATCCAAGGAGTGAAGGGATCGCTCCAAAGGCATAGTCAGGTCCGGGTAAAAGGTGGGCAAGATGATGTCTTGACTCAGGTGGAAGTTAGACACCACCTTCAGCAGGACTGAAATGTCAGGCCGAAGGACCACTTTGTCCCTATGGAAGATGAGGTATGGCTCGTCAAATTGCAGGGCTGTCAGCTCTCCCGCCCTCCTAGCAGAGGTGACAACCACCAAGAAGGCAGTTTTCATGATGAGCAGCCTGTCATCTGCAGTCGCCATGGGTTCAAAGAGTGGTCTAGTCAGCTGCAATAGCACGAGCGACAGCGACCACAGCGGTAACAGTGGCGATACCGGTGGGTAAAGGTGCATGGTACCGTGATGGAAGAGAGCCGCCGATGGGGACCGAGATGGTTGGCATGCCACAATAGCAGCGAAGTAAACCTTCAAGGACAGGAAGGCCAAGCCCTGCTGCCGAAGGTGTAGGAGGAAGGGGAGCACGGTAGGCAGGTTGACAGGCGATACCAGCTCTCGTCATTCCTCTGCAAAAGCAACAAAACGCTACCACTTGTAGTGGTAATTGCGGCGTGTTGAGTCTTTCCTGGCCACAGTCAAGATGTTGCCGATGATGGGATCGTCTAGGTCGATATCCTCCAGGCATGGAGGGCCAGGAGCGGTAGGTCTGGGTGGAGGACTGGGCTGTTGGAGTGCAATAGCAGGTCCGGTACTGTCGGAAACCGGAGAATCCATCCGCGGGCGACCTTGAACAGGGGCCTGAACCAGTGCTGGCTCGGCCAGTACGGTGCCACGAGAACGATGTTTGCTCGGTCCACAAGGATCTTCGTTATCACCCGGCCCAGGAGGGAGAATGGAGGGAACGCGTAGAGGAATCCCTCGTTCCATCGGAACTGGAAGGCGTCGCCGATGGAGTGGCGATTGCGGCCGGCCCTCGAGCAGTACCGACGACACTTCGCATTCTTGCTGGTGGCGAAGAGGTCTACTGTCGGCTCACCCCATCGATCCCAAACCATCTGGAAAGCCTCGCTGGAGAGGCACCACTTGTGATGGCATGAGGTGTCCCTGCTGAGGGCGTCCGCTGTGGTGTTCTCCTGCCCGGCCAGTTGAACCGCCACCGGATGGCTCCGGAGCGAGACGCACCAATCCCAGAGGTCGAGGGCGATGTTGAGGAGGGTGGTTGAATGAGCCCTCCTTGCCTGTTGACGTAACAGAACGCCGTCGTGTTGTCTGTTAGGATCAACACTGTGCGACCTGTGATGAGGTGTCAAAATGCCCGTAGAGTTTTCAAGATGGCAAGCAGCTTGAGGGTGTTGATGTGGAGGGCGGTCTCGTGATCGATTCACTGGCTGCGGACTCTGAGGTCGCCGCAGTGCACTCCCTACCCGTAGAGGAATGCGTGTTGTCGTTACCATGACTTTTGGGTTCTGCTCCCAGAACAGCATGCCCGACAGGAGGTGAGTGTAAGACTGCCACCACAGCAGAGACTGGCGCACCTGTAGATGTAGCTGGAGCGGCGAGCCTGGTCGTCCAAGAGTGGATCGAAGACTCGAACAAACCAGTGCTGAAGCGGTCATGCGCGAAGCCTGGAGAGGTAAGTCACGGGGGTCATCAAGGCCATGTAGCCAAGGAGTTGTTGGATTCTCCTCGCTGTTAACGTCGGGGCACGGAAGATGGTAGACGCTGCCCGACGTAGCGTTCGTGCCTGGTCCATCGGTAGGTATGCCCTTGCCGATACAGTGTCCAGGATCACCCCGATGAAGTCCAGAACCCTCATGGGCTCAAGAGGGGACGTCTTGGGGTTGACCCGGAGTCCGAGACGGGTGAGAAGAGCAAGTATCCGATGTATGTCTCTGTAGAGTTTCTGTTTGCAGGACGCCACCAAGAGCCAATCGTCCAGGTAGGGGTAAACCGAGACATCCTTTGTCCGCAGGAACGACACCACGGGGGCCATGCATAGGTCGCAGTCGAGATTCCGAACAGCAGCACCCTGTATTGGTAACAGGTGTCGTCGACCGCAAACTGCAGGCATCGTCTGTACTGCGGACAAATGGGGATGTGGAAGTAAGCGTCCCGAAGATCAATGGAGGCGAACCAGTCCCCTCGACAAAGGAAAGGCAGGATCAAGGGTAGGGTGGCCATCTTGAACCTCTTGGGGCGGATGTAGTCATTCACCCCTCTGAGGTCCAGGATAGGCCGCACGGTTCCGTCCGTCTTCAGTACGGTGAAGTACCTTGAGAAGAAGCCGGTGGTCTTGGCCGAGGACGGAAGTGCCTCGATTACACCCTTTTGTAGAAGGGACTGGATCTCCTCCAGCAGAGCCGAGCTGGCCGGAGTGGAGTAGTAGACTCCTCGCGGTGGAAAATTGTGAAACTCTATGGCGTAGCCAAGACGGATGATGGTAAGTACCCAAGAGTCCATAGTGATTTTCCGGCACTCGGCGAGGTGTCTGGCCAAGCTCGGCTGATCTTCTAGGGCTGCTGGGAGGCGAAAGGTTGGTATCGGTGGTGACCAGCACAACACATCAAAACCGGGACTTTGTCCCAGACAAAGACTTTTTGGAAGAGGAAGATGGGCGTCTTTGAGGAGGTCTCTGTGCGGTAGATGAAGTGAACGGCCGGGACGCAGTCGATCGTGGGGACTGTGGTTGTTATGTGGAGGTGGAGGAGGACCTATGCCACTATGGCCGGGAACCAAAGCTACGGCAAGAGTGGGGCGGTTGGTTGATGCCCATCTTCTCAGCCGTTAGTCGGGCCTTGACGAGATGGTCCATAGCCTCATCCGTTGAGGTATGGAACAGTCCCTGGCCGTCAAATGGGAGGTCCTCGATCCTCTTGCGGCTGTCCTCCTGGAGCCCTGACGAATGCAGCCAGGTGTGTCGTTGAAGGGCAACTGCGCCCACCATTACCCTCAGGTAGCCTCCACAGCATGCCTCGAGGTGATCTGTTGGTTCGACCGCCACAGCCTCGTTGAAAAGCTGTGTGGCAGTTGCGCAGGAGTCCTCCGGTAGATTCGCGAGGAGCAGGGCAAACTGGTCCAGGGGGTTACGATGGTACGCCGCAAGACAGGCCATCATGTTCAGAGTTCTGGGGACGAGAGAGGAGGCAGAGTAAAACCGCCTGCCAAAGGTATCGAGCTTGCGGCCTTCACGGTCCGATGGGGTCGTGTGTGCTCTGTTACCACCCTTGGTCTGAGCCGATTCTACCAATAGCAATAGCAATAACATTTATTTCTATACCGCCTATCAACCAATGTTATCTAAGCGGTTTACAATGTATTTTAGCTAATTGCCCCCAACAAGCTGGGTACTCATTTTACCGACCTGCGAAAGGATGGAAGCCTGAGTCAACCTTGGAGCCTGGCAGGATCGAACTCACAACCTTATGGTTGCAGTACTGGTATTTAACCACTGCACCACCAGGGCTCCACGGAACTCCACAATGGAGTTCGGGACCGGATGACTGAAGACGAACTCTGCGTCCTCCCTCTGGGTTTTGTAGAGGTGCTCAAGCCAGTGTGGAATCAGCTGAGCTGAGTCTGGCTTCGCCCACGGTTGTTTCAGGGCGTCCAAAAGTGTCGGCAGAAAGGGCAGCGGTGCAATGGATGGTGGGTGCGTCTCCAGGTACTGGAAGAAGGGATCGTGTGTCGCTGCAGTCGGTTCCGCAACCTTTAGGCCGAGGGCCGTGGCCATCCGCAGAAGGATTGTGGAGAACTGCCAAACGTCTTCCACTGCCGACTCTGGTCGCGGTTCACCGAAAGCCAATGGAGGCGACTCGTGGGAAGACGGAGTCGAGTCCTCAGAGTCAGAGTCGGACTCATACGACTCCGAAGAAGGGGTCGGAGATCTCTCTACTGATTTCTCTGCAGATGGCTTGCAGGGGAGAAGAGCCAAGGTCACCGTTGGAGCAGTCAACAACACTGGTACCGCGGATGATGTCGTGGCCAGGGATCGGTGTGACTTTGACGGGTACCACCAAGGGCTGAGGGCAGTGAACAGCCTGTGTCGTCGATGTCATCGCCCGCGTCACTTTGCCAAGGTGGCTTGAGGCACAGCATGCGTTGCCGTCGATGTTGTCCTCGGGGGAGGCGACACTGCTCTGTAGCGGGGTGAGGGCTCTCTAGACCTCCGATGGCACGGCGAGATCAATCGGTGAGAGGGCGATCGGCTTGGCAGCCTTTTGTAGCGGGAGAGCAGGCTTCCCAGGAAGGTGAGCGGGATCGGAGTCGTGGTGATAGGGACCGTACATCCGGGTGGTACCTATCCCTGTAAGACGGGGAGTACAAATATAGGACTCTGGGTGCTCGCGCCAGAGGTGTTCCTGGTCGTACCTACCAAGGTAGGAGGCGGAGGTATACACCGAGTCCCCAGAGTGGACTCTCTCAAGGCACATCTCCCTATGGAGGGGAGATGGAGACCTGGCTCTCTGCTCGGGAGAGCGGGACTCGCTCTGTTAGAGGCTGGCTGGTGACTGGGCAAACGCCGATGTCGGGCCACAACCTCCTACCGGCGGTCGACCGATACGGTCACTTTATGGGGTAACCGCAGCTGTCAACTCAGGTGGTTCCGAGGGCAGTACCTCCACGGCCTGCTCCTCGTCCGACACCTCGAGGACCTCTTGGTGGTCCGAGTGCTCTTCTGGATCCCCAGTGAGCTGGGTAGGTGGAGGCGTCAGGAGGCGAGGCTCCTTCGAAAGGGAGCGCCTCTTTTCCTTCCTTCTCTTCTTTTTCTCCTTCTCCTTTCCAATGTCCTGGGTAGGAGGACACTTCCTCTGGGGCCGGTGTCAAGGGCTTGGAGAAGGCCGAGGCCTGCGAGCCCACAGGTTGTGAGTCGGCGGAGCCGATAGCTTTGGAATCCTCAGAAGCTTGACGTCGGTACCGAGCCCGGTACCGACGAAGTGGACGGAGCAGCAGCCGCCAACACCGTCGATGGAACAGTCACTGGGTGAGTGGATTTCTCCGCCATCACTACGCTAGTCACGGGTAGTTCCTGCGCTCACAACAATGAGATCTGAGTCTTGCCGAGCAGTTGCGGATGGTTTGGTGACTGAACTGCCGGTAAACAGGGCAGGCCTGAACGTTATGGGCCTCGCCCAAACAGAAAAGGCACTCACGGTGTCCGTCTAATAAAGCAACCTTCCGCCCACAAGAGACGCCGCTCTTAAAAAGTGCCAACATAGACTAAAGAGAAAGTCCGAAGATAAGAAAAGGGGGTAAAAGGGGGTTCAAATACCAGAAATCAGTCCGAAATCCAAAAACCGTAAGCCAAAATCGAAATCTGAATAAAAAACCGAGATGAAACCAAGAAAGCACAAGCCACTAAGAGAACCTTTCATTTACTACGGCGGACAAGAAAGAACTGAGGAGTGACCGTTGCTCGGCAGGCTGAGTATGTGCAGTACCGGCATGGGGGAGGGGTTCCCGCCAAGCTACTAAGCTCGAGAATTTTACAAACACTACCGTGCAGGTGCGAAAGCTCCTAATGTATGAGGCACAGAGACCACGAAGAAGAAGGAAAGCTTACAGAAACACAAAGTTTTTCCCATGACAGACCTACAGTGATAATAAACACAGACTAACCACTATTCTTCTCTGCACTTATTGGTCAAGCCTGATCAGCCCTGAAAGTTGCAGAATAAGGAATAAAAGTTGCCTTGAATCCCACTCTTGGGAAAAAAAGTGATATTTAGACCATTTCTGCACTACACTGATATAGTGCTATTATTCCACTTGTAATATCCTACGGAATCCTGGGGTTTGCAGTTTAGGGAGGGGCCTTTACAATTCTCAGCCAGAGAGCTCTTTGGCCTCAGTAAACTACAAACCCCAGAATTCCACAGGACGTTGAAAATGGAAAAATAGCACTGTAACAGTGTAGGGTGGAAATGGCCATAAACAAAATGATTGATTGAATGAGTAACAGGAGGAGAAACAGGCAGCCACCAAAAGGTAAATACACTAGGAGGCAGAATACTTCATCCAAGTGGCTCTAACAAGGACAGTTTATCCCATCTCATAGAGCTAAGACAGAACCACCAACCTGTTTGTATATGAGCTCAAAGTTTCCTGTACTGCAATTGCGATCGTATTTGCGGTCAATGACCACACGGAGGGTATCCTCCTGTACACTGGCACACAGTCGGGTAGTGATGGCAGTGGAGGCTGCCATGGTGGGGCTGGCATTGATCTCAATCAGCCATGACTGGTAGTTTTCTCCAAAAAGAAAGTCTGCACCATAGAGCTCAAAGCTGTTTTTACGGAATTCCACCAAGTCCTGTGAGGTTTGCATGGCATGAATAATTGCTGCCTTCATGCCTGGCACAATCACCCTTAGCCAGGCCTCTGGTGCCCCCATCTTCCGCAGATATTGCTGGAACTGGTCAGATGACCACATGTTGTCAGGGGGAAGGTCAGAGTGGCGGTTCAGTGAGTTCTCATAGTGTTTCTGGATGGAATTATTGCACAGGTGGATGGACCTGGATTAGAGAGAAAGAACAGGTCAGTAAGCAATGCAATGAGCAACAGATGCAATGGACAACAATACCAGACTGGGACATGAGAGGTGTAGGTTTAAATTTCAGTTAAATCATGACAGGAACATGGGCTGGATGGACTAATAGTCTAACTCACTATTCTTGAATAAGACCATTGAGCCATCTAGATCAGTACTGTCTACACACCACAGTTGGGCTACTGCTAGTGATTGGAGGGTAGCATTGCCTCCCATGGGATCTGGGGGGCACACCATCCCTCACCATGTGATGCTAGAGGGTTTTAAAAATTTTTTCAAAGTCAAATTTGCCTCAAATGGCCTCTATATCCCCTAAGGGACATAAGGAGCAGTTCCACATGTTCTCATCTTACCACATCATTTTACTTCCTGGAGAAAACTTTTTTAAAAAGGGGAGGTCATCTTCAGATCCATTTCTTGCTTTAAAAATGGACTTTCCTGGACCACGAATGTCATGAGTGTGTAGGTAGATTGGAAGCTATTTTGGTTTTATAAAATCAGAAAAAAATGGCCACACAGGGTGCCCTGTGAAACTAAAAAAAAAAGGTCTAGGAGCCAAATGCGGCTTGTATTTTCCCTATCTCTGGATTTCAGGACTGGGAGTTTTAGGCAGAGATCTTCAGAGAACTCAGGAAGTTCAATGGGTTTTTTCTGGCTCTATCTTGAACTGTGAAATATTGAACCTTGGACTATTTGAATGTAAAATGCATGCATACCCCTGAACTGCTCCAAATTCTTTATTTATTGCTGTCTGTGTATGATCAGAGGCATTGCTTCTCTTCATGTGAATCACAACTTTGGGTTTCATTTCAATATTTTCTTCTCCACCCACAAAGCACTTCTAGTGTCCTCTGAATGAACCCTAACTTCGTTAAACACTACAACATCCTCATCCCACTGCAAAACTTCAAGTTGTTCATGGACCTTTTCCTTATTCCTGCAGCTACATCTGACCCAACTTCTTTCTCATGACCATGCTAAATATTAATCCATTCTTCCATGCCACTATACTTTGTTTTAGTATCTCTCTTTTCTGTTCCTTCCTAAGGCTCTCCAAGGCCTGTCATACGAATATGCTGCCCTGTTGTTGTCCCATACCTTTTCCCTGGACGAATGACATGTTCTGCCATGAAGCTGATTTTCAATACTATATCAAGTGTGTGTGTGCATGTACCTTCAAGATGGCTGTCTACTGATGATGATCCCAGAGGTGGTTTTGCCAGTTCCTTCCTCTGAAATATAGCCTACAGCACCTGGTATTCATTGGCCTTCCAAGTACCATGCACGTACTAACCAGGGCTGACCCTGCTTAGTTTCCTAAATCGCCAGGATCTGGTTATTTAGGCTGAGGACTCATGCTTAATCACTATAATAGTTAAGGAATTTTAGGTAAGTCAGGATGGAAACTAGAGTTGTATGATATAAAAAGGAGGAAGGAAGTGGGGAGAGAAAAAGAAATGTGGCAGCACCTTTAAAATTAACTGGTTTTTATTTTCACATGAGCTTTTGTGGATATAAACCCACTTCTTCAGATGCAGTACAGAATGATAATAAATGTGCAAGTATAAAACATATTTACACAGTTATGGAAGTGGAATGGAATGTAATAGGATCCAGAAAGATACAAATCATGACCTTTGCCCTAAATTTTCAAAGAGCTGTGTAATATGACACAGGTCTTTCAGATCTTTATAGTGGTAAGTTAATGTCTATATGTGAAAGCAACAAATCTTCTTACCAAAAGCCAGCTTCCCAGGATTCAAAATTCTCTCTGAGAAAATTCTTTTTGTTACATGTGCAGTAGTGAGGACTCTTGTATTAATAATTGTACTGTACCATGAAGCCCTTGTCTTTGTTTATACATCTGCTAATGGATTGGAATATAATTAAATTCAATTGAATATAATTGTTCAGCTCAAAATCACTTAACGAACCTGCCCACTTGGCAGTAGCTCTCAGTAATTAAAGTAGGTCTTTTGCAAATAATTCTCTCAAATTGTCAAAGCCACAGTTCACAAAATATATATTCTAGATTAATAATTACTGAAAATTGTGGAGATATCAATAATGGAAAAATGAACATAACAAAATGTGAATAGATTTAACACAACCTCATATGTCCTAAAAACACAGCACATCTCTTACTGCTCACTTGTTGTCTTTCTTCCCCCTCTTGTTTCCACATATCCACATGGAATATAATACTGGACCCAAGCAAGGAGACAGAAAATGCAACACTCACGTATCCAGGTTGTGTAGCGAAAAGGGCTGGGTAGAGAAGCGGATGTAGCTCTGCCGGTAAAACCAAATGGTAAGCGGATTCCAGTCAGTCACCAGGAACCACTGGCGCAGATCAAATTTGGTGCCAAAGATAAGCAGGGGTGTCTCTATGTATTTCTGCACAACCCACTTGCCATCCTTGACAATCATGGGGTCACAGTCCACTAACTTCACAATTTCCTCCAACCGGTCCATGCACATGATGCCTATTAGAAAAGATTTGCTCATGGCAATGACAGATCCGTATCACATCCCCCCGCAGTTAATGTTATCAGAGTAGTTTAGACCAGAGCTAAAAGCTTACAACCCTTTTCTGAAGCCAAGATGATGCAGATCTCACCACAATTCAAAATCCACAAAAGACATATTTTCCTCATAAGGTCATTAAAATGCATGTTTATGTTGCTCAGACATCAACAATTGACAGGCATTTTGTGTATTATTCTCATTCATGCAGTTGCTACATCCATGAGAGTGGCAGCCATGCAAAACCAGAATCAGCAGTCCCAGCTAACCAGCTGGCCATGGAAGCTGGTGTGGCAGAACTCGCCTGGCATCTTGTAAATCTGGGTCAATCTTACAGATTAACCCTGGGCAACAAACTCACCATGTGTCTTAATGGAAGTGTTACTGTACTAGCTTGTGGCTACAGATGGTTCACCTTTTAGTGTTATGGAGTTTCTCATCCACTGTATATAAAATAGCCCATTTAATGTATCAGAATCAGACTGAACCAGCCTGTACCCAAGAGGTGGGAAACCTGTGGTCTAATTTCATTCAGAGTAGTATTGGGTGAGAGATAGGGTGGCAGAGAGGGAGAAAGGGAGCACTATTCCATCCTGCAGTCTCTCTGTCATCACCACCACTGTTGATCTGGCTCTATCCACCATGAGCTACAGATCCCTGACTTCACAGAATAAAGGTTGACCACCTCTGTGGTAACATAGGCATATCTGTGTGCACAAGAAATATCTCAACTATCAATCTTCCCTGTTTCCAGCACTATAAAAACACTGTCTGCATTTACTGGATGAAGCAAAACAGTCAGCCTTCACTGATCTCTGTCAATTATGTGAACCCAAAAAAGGGCAGAGAACCAGAATAGGCTGAAGCACTCTTCAAGCTGATTCCATCTTTCAGTCTTCACCTTTGATCTTGGATCAACCACTCTCCATATGTCGCACTTCTCTTACCTCTGCCCCGAGACTTGGCTCCTGGCTTGACAATCCAAATGTTCCTATCACCTTCCATTTCCAGCTGTGGGACCACCTTTGCCAGTCGGTGCAGAATCTCTTCACACCGTTCAACATGGGCCCCTGTCTGTACCATCTCTACCCCCTCACTGAAATCACAGAGCAATGACCCCACTCGCTTTCTGCTATCGTATCTTACTGAATTTGAACAGGCAACTATTCAAAGAACAAACCAGGCTTAACCACAGGTAATTTGCTTACACACATGGGTAAGGGTCAGAGGAAATACTATCTAGGAATCAGTATGACTGGGCTGTGGTATGGATTTACAGTGGGTCCTCCATATGCACAAGAGTTCCATTGCGGGAACATCCACAAACAGCGAAATTAGGGAATGCTTGGGTCCTAAGATATTCAATGGCAGCAATGTACGTGTGAGTGTTTCAGCACATCTGTGCACATATTGCTGCCATTTTAAGTATAGAAATACAACTCTTTGCATGACCTGGAAATCACACCTGTGGAGGTCACAGGTAGGGAGGGCCCACTGTATTTATCATTTTATGAATAACAGATTTACAGCCTTTCTAGTTACAAAGCAGAGAATATAAGATATGTAACCATTTCCAACAAAAAAAATCTGAAATACTGAATACAATGAATGGAGAGCCTGAGGCAATCCAGATGTTTAACAACTCAGATGCTCAGATTCTTCAACAACTCCCACTATCCCTCACCATTAGCTGTAACTGGCTATAGCTGATGGGAACTCTAGTTCAACAGCACCTGTACAGCCATAAGTTCCCCATCTCTGATCTAGCAGGCTCAGCAAGCTACAGTCTCAAAACAACATTCCAAATTTAGAGGGAAAATAAAGTAAGCAGAAGAAAATTGTTAAAATACACCAATAAACAAAATTGCTCAATAACAGCAAAATTTACATTTCAAAAATTATATGGGTTTTTGCATGAAGAATGTGAGCATCTGAGTTAATCTCCAATATCTCTTCATTTGAAAAACAAAGTAAAATTGGGAGCAGGGAACAAATCCTTGAAAACCAGAGCCTGAAAACCACATTTTACAATTAATAGCATATTACTTTTTAGGAAACATTTCCTTTGTCATTTCTTTATAAAAGGTAAATCAATATCTGGTAACATAACTACTCTGGGGTTGTTTTCTCGTTACTCTTAAAACTTGACTTTGGGAAGATTATTTATGGGCATTTGGGATTTTTTTTTTTTTTTTTAAGCTTTAAAAAATAAGTAAAAAGTAACTAAAAAGCAAATAAACTGGAACACACAATGTAAAAAGTCACTTTTATAAGAAGTAATGGCAAGGGGTTCCTTTTAAAAGTGGCAAATTTCTTTTAAGAAGGAGCATTTGGTGTAGTGGTTTGAGCATTAGTGCTGGAGATCAGGGTTCAATTCCTACTCAGCCAGTGAAACCCACTGGGTGATCTTGGGCACGTCACGCACTCTCAGCCCCAGAAAATGCTGTGATAGGTTCACCTCAGGGTACTCATAAGCTAGAAATGACTTGGAGACACACAACAATAATTCCAAACTATACCAAAAGTATGCAGGGAGTTTCTACTAAATGTCAAGATTTTAGGCCTCAGAAAGGAATGATTTCATCTCCCTTGGAATTCCAGTTGTAAAGGAATGGAAATTCTTCATGAAAAGCATCCTTCACGCATGTCACCCAAATCTCTGTTTGTTTTTCTCTCTATATCGAGTTGTGGTAAGCCTGACAGAGACAGTTTATTGATTCCCTCATTTATGCTAGCAGTTCACTATTTCAGAGTTTAGATATGCTACCCTCATGCCACATGATCACAGGATCGCATTTCCCAGGATGCTTCCCAGTGGGGAAGAACGGGCTTAGGAAAACACCAAAGGAAAAAAAAAACAAAGAGAAAATAACAATACAATTTTATGGTTCAATCCCAGCTGGTGTATTCTTCTCATCAGGAACAAACTATGAAGTCAATATCTAAACCCAGATATTCTACAATGTACAATTTTTTAAAACTTATGCAAAAAGAAAAAAGGGGGGGATTTCCAGATAAACAAAAATGAGTACTATGTGTATACACTATGCAAATTTACACTAAAATATGCTCACTTTGCATAATATTCCAGGCATGAAACTCAGACCTCAGCTCAGAAAAAATGGCGATGTTATACTTACTGGGCTACCTGATAGTAGCCCCGTAGAAAATCTTTCCATTGTGCTTTTGTCATTAGAAGGGGAGACCCAAATTCTCTGTCAATGTCCTGGTGCCTCAAGCTGCTCAAGTGCTCTTCACAGGCATGTATTGCAGTCTCAATCAGCCGGGAAGAGAGATGGACTCTTTTCTTATGGCCATGGTAATGCTTGGCTTCTGCAAATAAAATGTTGATGAGGTAATTAAGGCTGTGTGTGTATGTGCCTTCAAACTGCCTGTCAGCTTATGGCAACCCCACGGATTTTCTTTAGCAAGGAATACTCAGAGGTGGTTTTCCCAATTCCTTCCTCTGAAATATAGCCTACAGGAGTTGTTATTCCCTTGTGGTCTCCCATCCAAATACTAACCAGGGCTGATCCTGCTTAGCTTCCAAGATCAGACAGGCTTTGGTGCCTTCAGGATATTTAGGCAATGATGCCTCGTGGATAATATGGGATTAGTCTGTTTGTGGGAAATGACAGGTGACACACACCTACTGGAATTAAAGAAAACTGTGTATACACAATGGAGATACAGGCCATTTTCACAAACTGAATTGGCTCATTCAGTCTTCCAGTTGTAAAATCTGTGAACTGGGATGCATATCAGATTCTTCTTCTGATGCTATACAGAAGAGTTAATTAGTGATGTTTAAAACTGCAGTCCAACACACCTAGAAGGCACTAGGTTGGGGAAGTCTGATGCACTAACAGCAGCTGAATGGGAAAGTCTCAGAACATGACCAGGTTACCCTTGATGTAACAACAGCAAATGACTTATTCCTTTATTGTAGCATATACACATTTATGAACAAGGGCCCACTACAAAAGAGGCTCAAGATCTCTTCAAGACATGGCATATTTGCAGTTGCTCTTGTTTCAATCAGGTTTTAGTATTCAGGGAAAACACGTCATTTAGAAGGAATGTTCACCTGCATTCAAAATGTCTCTACTTTGTTTTCTTTTCCACTATAAAAAGATTAGTTCAACTATAGCAACAAATTAGGTGAGCCTCAGCTATGGAAAATATCTTCATGAAACAGCCACTTATGACTTTCTTTGATGCAGTACAAAGAAGCAATGTTAACAGCTCATCAGCTGTATTCCAGAAGATACTACTGAGAAACTTAAAATTTTCACTGGATGTTCAAGTAATAGAAACAGTTTAAAAGAGGAAGGAGCAAAGAAATGTCACATTAAAAAATGAAAATAAGAAAACCGTATTTCCCAGTAAACCCTTAATAATTTGATGTGATATTATTCTGCTAAACAGCATATGAGTGAGATTAAAATGAGGCTTGGAGAAACAAGTAACCCACTGTGACCTTGCAGAAAAGGCTAAATAAAAATGAAACAAATGAGACACAGAAGGTGGAATCAGTGCTGCTGGTCTAATTTTACTACCTTGCATGTCAAAACTGGATATGTTTGCCAAACACACTCTTGGATATGTGTGTGGAAAAGTAAAGCACTCTGTCCAAATCCATTCAAAACTTCAAGATATTAGCAGAGACTTCTTATTTACAAGTAAGAGCTGCTTAGATGCTGGGAAAGAGGACTGTTTGTTCCACAAAACATTCCCAAGTTCCATCTTGAACATGGTGAGAATCCCTCTTCAAGAAATCTTATAGCCAAAGTCACTGTCTGTAAAAACTAGGTGCAAAAATCATACCCATTTTCTTATGGAAAACAGAGGTGATTTATTAGACAGATGGAAACAAGAATGGCACCAAGTGAGCGGAATGAAGGCAAATGCTTTCCAAAACCTCAGTCTGAGAAGCAGCACCAAGCAGCGTTCAAGCCTTAAAAATATGTCCTGAAGACATTTGTCCTTGGGCACTTCAAAGAGTCTACAGGGGCTCCAACTGCAGGATTCTTCAGTCTAAGCAAGTCCAATAGGACAGGAAAGCATGCTAGCCACTGCTATTGCTTGTTGTTTAATCTCCCAAGTCCCAGTTTCACAGGAAGATCACACTGTCATGTCCCTATGCCAATTAGAAGTTGGGAACTAATGCTAGATAAAATACTTTTTGGCTCAAATTCAGTGGCATTTAAAATGGAGAAAAACAAAATCCACAAATGGGCTCTTAGTAGGTGAAAAAATGCAGATTCAGGCAAAAGTGCAAACATTCCAGTTAGAACTGGCTGCTCTGACTCTCAAAATAGAGTTTGAGTATTTTTAAAAAGGCAATCAAATATTGGATAGGTTAGGACTACTCCCTGAGAGGAGCAAAAATCTTGGATTTGCCCTGAATGTAAAATAACCATTGGGAATTAACAAAAATAGCAATAGAAAAGCAATTTAAGATCATGTCTGCTCTAGGCTTTCCACAGATGCTGGCAGGAGCTGGCAGTTATTAAACATGGTAAGTTTTCCTTTTCAGCACTTAGCTGTCACCAGCTGCACTTACCTGGAGACATCTCGTCATCTGAGAGCTCATTCTCATTAGCATCCAAAGCATCTGTGAAAATGGACTTATCCCAGTATCGTTTCACCACTACTTTGAGAAGGCTCCTGGCTGCAGTGAGCTGGAAGTCCTCTACCAAATGAAGAGAGGAAAAATGCATAATTCTGTGTTCAGTGTCTCAGGCTGTACTTTTTGTATCCTTAGGCCATCCCAAAGTTTCAGGGAAGGAATCAACTTTTTCTTCTACAAGCTATGCTGCATAATCTCAGGAATTTCTGCAAAATGACCAAACTCCAGTCATATTTAACTGCTAGGGGTAGGGCAGTATTTTCCACATAGCAAAAGCCTACGCTAAGCAGGATTTATCTTCTCCCCTTAGTTTCTTGCCCTATCCAAACTTAAACTGTAAGCTCCAAGGGTCTGGAAGCCATGCCCTATGAGGAGTGGCTTAAGGAGCTGGATATGTTTAGTCTGCAGAACAGAAGGTTAAGAGTGGTCATGATAGCCATTGTTTAAATATTTGAAGGGATGTCATGTCATGGAGAGAGCGGGCTTGTTTTCTGCTGCTCCAGAGACTAGGACAAGGAGCAACAGATTTAAACTGTAGGAAAAGAGATTCCACTAAAACCTCAGGAAGAACTTCCTGATGGTCAGATCTGTTTGGCAGTGGAATATGCTGCCTGGGAGTGTGGTGGAGTTTTCTTCTTTGCAGGTTTTTAAGAGGAGGCTGGATGGCCATCTGTCAGGAGTGCTTTGATGTGGGTTCCTACATGGCAGGGGGGTCGACTGGATGGTCTCGGTGGTCTCATCCAACTCTATGATTCTAAGGAATAGGATTTTGTTTTGCTATATCACTTTGTAAAGCACTATGTTTTCAAGGCATGACAACAAAAAGTTGAAAATGTACATTAGTTTAACACAATATTTTTAAATTTGGGAATACCACTTTGGTTTTGTTACAAAATTTTGAAGCTATTTGTTACTGCTTTCAGGTCTGAGGTGAGACAAATATTTTAAAAAGGTACAGCAGATGATGAAGCAATTTAGGAGAAACATTTTCACTGCAGGATTGAAAAATCAGTGTCTGGGAATATATAAAGCGAGAGGTGGAATGCTATTACAGCATGGTGGAAACGGGGAGTGTGAGACAAATGTGTCCCCCAGAAAGTTAAAAGCAGCCCTCAAACATCTGCAAGTTGTCCACATATGATACAAAGTATATTTCAGTCAATTATTTCTACAAGGGATTATAATTCATCTAGATCTTCAGAACTGCTTCAAAATATCCAAGACATTGAAAAATTCTATTTATGTGTTCCTTGCAGAATTAGTGTTGATTAGTCTGTAACATTCCCTTCCTGACTCCAAAATCAATCTCCGCCTCTATAGTATGGTTGTTTAAAATACTTAAAGAACTCAATAAGAAGTTCAAACACTTCTTCTCCTTGTTCTTTACTACGCTAACAAGGATAAGCTACAGCCATTCCTAATTAGAGCAAAGATTCAACTGAAGCAGGATGATAGGTCGAAGAAACAAGCTTGGGACAAAGAGATGAGGGCTCCCACTGTTTTCCAGCAGAAATGTGAACATTTTTGAGGAAACAAATTTGTTCAAGAACCCATCAGCAGCTTTGCTACTCTAAGAACAGCTGTCATAAACACCAGTAAGACACCTTCACAAGACATTGTTTCAACACATTAACTCATTCCAGACATAGAAAACATGCCTTGAACACAGCAATCTGCTGGGATTAAACATCCCTCATCCTAAAAAGAGAAAATCAGAATCCCACCCTGTTGTAAAGAGGAGTTTATTTCTCCCTCCTTGCCAAAGAAGGGCATTGTGAACTAGTCTCACCAATAAAGGCATGCTTTTCATCTGAAGCTCCAAGACGGTAGCACCGTGGGAAAAAAGTATCAGCATCAGCTTGGTCAAACCATGGCAGGTTGCGTAGGTTAAGACACAGTCCCACCTGAGAAAGATGACAAAAATTTTGCAGCGTATTGATTTCCTGATCCGTCACCTCACATACACCATTTTGCTCAGATGTCTTCATATTAATTTTCCCCACTTATAATGCCATACACACTTGACTAATGTGGCCCAGGTGTTCATGGAATATGATCTGCCCACCTTGGTGGTAAAGGTGCCTGCCTTGGCAAAATGATTCATCATCTGGTCCTTGCGCAGAAGGCGGCAATCAATAACATCACGCCGGTTGGTCCAGATGAAGTAGGGGGTCTGACTGCGAACCAGCCTTGACTGCCAGTGAAAAGAACAGCAAACGGTGTGAAAACCTAGCACAGTCCTCCCCAATGTGGTGCCCTCCAAATGTTTCAAACCCCATCAACCCTGACCAATGGCCATTCTCTTTCAAGTTTCAGCCTATGCATTTGGAGGGCACCAGGTTAAGGAAGGCTGATGCAGTGTAATAGCACGGTAGTTGGTAAAAGATAGTGGGGAGGAAAAAAAAATTCAGCACAGGTGTAAAGTGTTTCAATGTGGAGGGCGATGATGTTGAGGAATACGAAGCTCAAAGAGAGCTGCAGTTGTTAAAGAGTCTCAATAGGACTGAGGAGATTTGGGCCACTTCCACACTAGGCTGTTATAGCGCTATGATTCCACTTTCAACCTCCTATGGAATCCTGGGGTTTGCAGTTTTGGGAGGGGCCGCCTGGCCCCTCCCGAAACTGCAAACCCCAGGATTCCATAGGAGGTTGAAAGTGGAATCATAGCGCTATAACAGCCTAGTGCAGAAGTGGCCACAGTATCAGATCCTTACACACTGGATGATCTTGAGCCAATCATTATCTCTTGGCCCAATTTAACTGAAAAGATAGTTGTGAGGATAAAACTGTCAGGGGATGAGGGGGATACACATTCATTCATTCATTCATTTATTTATGCCAGGGGATGAGGGGACACACACTTGGAGAAAGGACAGAAGAAAATTCTAAAAGTACATCTAAGTATTGAAGGGGTACATTATCCTGTCACGACAAACTAACCATGAGGCTATAGGTACCATCCGTGTCATCATCGTGTTCATCTTCCTCTTCCTCTTCTTCATCTGTGGAAGGAAGACACGGAAAACATGACGTAAGAAGTGAAGCAGAGCTAAAATAATCAGTGTTAAGCACTGCAGAATGCACAACATGACCTGTATGATTTGGGGCCAAAGTAACTGAAGGAGCTCCTTCACCAAAACTAACCAGCTCCCATGCTAATGTCACAATTTTTTTTTATTTATTTAATTTAAATGCTGTCTTTTCTCCCAAGGTGGGACTCAAAGTGGCTTCCAAAAGGTTATAAAACATTAAAAGCATGTAAACAATTAAAACATTAAAAATATAAAATTATACAACTTAAAATAAATTTTAAAAACAGCAAATAGGTAAAAAGTCTCCAGCTCACCCATTAAAGGTCTGCTTAAAAATAAATGTCTTTGTCTGCCTACAAAAGAAAAGCTGGGAGGAGGCCAGCCCAGCCTCCCGTGGAAAAGAATTCCACAGGGTGGGAGCAGCCACTGAGAAAGCTCTCTCTGTAGTCAGGAAGGGAATATTACAGATTAATCAGCACCATCTAACACCCAACTTCAAAAAGCACATCTTTGGGGAGTAGATTTACATCTACAAAGGAGCAGTCTTTTTTGGAGCAGGGTCCAAGATAGTACCTTTTAGATGCCAGAAAAAAAGACTTTTTACTCACTCATACATTTTAAAGTACTTTTATTATCTTAAAGATTTGACACTCTGTGACACTTGATAGTGTTTTTATTTGCAAATTGTTTTGTGTTGTGTGCTATTCTTTCATTTTAACTTTTAGAAATAGCCGTGAAATTACTGACAAGAATTATGTAAAATGATTTAAATGTTACATCCATAATACCAAAATGTAATTTGCATAAGATTTTTTGTGGAGGAGCTGCTATTAGTGATAAGAACACTATAGGAAGCTATCTTTAGTTTATCTAGCTCAGCATAATCTATCTTGACTAGCAGCATCTCTACAGAATTTTGAGAATCAAACTAGGTATTATGGGGAATGCATATTCAACAAGATTAACCCATTTTTTCTTCAAAGACATGGCAGTGTTAGTCTGGATCAGTATGCAAAGGGATCGTATAACACCTTCAAGAAGTAAGAGAAAGAAACTGGTAGCATAAGCTTTCGTAGATGTAAGTCTACTTTGTCAACCAGACTTCTCCAGACATATGTACCTCTGCAAAGTGTAGTTTGCAAATCAAGCCAGTGACAGTCATAAGACAAATCCCACCAAATGCAGCATACACAGTGAAAAAGTCAACTGCCATGACAAACAGGTGTTTTCCATCACTTAGGGGAGTACCTCTGCAAACAATGTGAAAAAAGCATTCTCCAGTTCAACCTTCACAAAGGGGCATTTCCCAATCCTATCTGGATATAACGAAATCTGTATCTAGAATCTTCTGTGCAGACAGTGTGCTTTAACAATGCCCTCTGGATCTTCCCAAGAAGAATACTTATTCAAACTAACAAACTTAAATAAAATACATATGGAATGTTGAACAGCTGTATACAACTTCAGGTGCAGAGTGGTCTCCTTAAAGAGGATTAAAAAAAGGAAGTAGTAAACAATGACATTTTGTTAGAATTTATTAAGGCACATAGACACTGGGTTTGCTGTTGATTGTTGTAAGAAGGGAGGATGGAGAGGTCTGAACTTTCTCAGTTATGCATCCAAATCCTGGGGCAATTTTCCCAGTACTCTGTTGCATAAATTACATGTTTTAAAAATATTGTATGAGATTTAAGGGGTTTTCCTTTTTTTTAAACCATAACAATGTATACTTGCCGTAATTTTAACATAATTTAACTTCTCCAGTTTCTCCAAGTACCATGGTTTTGTTGCTATTGTTGTGCACCTTCAAACTGCTTCTGACTTATGCTGACTCTAAGGTGAACCTATCGCAGTGTTTTCTCAGTAAGATTTGTTCAGATGCGCTTGCCATTGCCTTCCTTTGAGACTGAGAGAATGGGACTTACCCAAGGTCACCCAGTGGATTTACACAGCCAAGTATGTATTCAAATCATGGGCTCTGACAGTCCTAGTCCAACATTCAATACCACACTGGCTCTCACAATCCTTTTAATGTTTAACACTTTTCCTTTTGCCAAAACATATCTCTAATTAAGGAAAAAAATATTCATATCCTGTGCTGTTTTCTTCTACTTTCACACAGTAGACTGAACTTCCAAAGGAACTAAGTTATGTCCTCTCTGACCACTTCAGGTTGTGGAATTCAGACAGCTGTGGTCCAAAAAAGTAACTTTCCAAGCTCTGCCGTTGGGAGGCAGTGCGGTATGCAAGGTATCAGACAAGGCAGAAAACAGAGGCAGCATGAAAGGTGGCCCACCACAGATGATTTACAAAACTTTAAAGTAGGTGATAAAGACACTGAAATAGTTCAAGATCTTTCATATCTTGGCTCAGTCATTAATCAGAATGGAAACTGTAGTCAAGAAATCAGAAAACTAGGACTTAGAAGGACAGCTATAAAGGAACTAGACAAGTTCCTGAAATGCAAAGGTATATGATTGAATACAATCATTAGGGATGTCTATGCCATCATATTTCCAATTTCTAGGTATGGTTGTGAAAGCTGGACAGTGAAGAAAAATGTTAGGAAGAAAATCAATTTGACTGAAATGTGGTGCTGGAGAACAGTTCTATAGATGCCCTGGACTGCTAAAAAGACAAATAAATGGGTCCTAGAGCAGATCAAGAGAGCCAGCATGGTGAAGTGGTTTGAGCATCTGACTATGGCCCTGGAGACCACGGTTCAATAATCTGCTCAGCTATGGGTGACCTTGAGCAAGTCACACACTCTGAGCCGCAGAAAATCCCATGATAAGTTTGTGTGACAGGCGCACACAACAACAAGAGCAAAGCAAGCCTGGACTCTTCCTAGAAGCCAAGATGACTAAACTCAGACCATTGTACTTTGGACATATCATGAGAAGATATGACTCAATACTTGGGAAGGTTAAAAGGCAGTAGAAAAAGAGGAAGACGGCATTTCAGATGGAAAGACTCAGTCAAAGAAGCCATGGCCTTGAGTCTGCAAGACCTGAGCAGGGCTGTTGATGACAGGTTGACTTTGAAGTCTGTCATTTACAGGAATACCATAAATCACAGTTGACAGCAGTTAACAACAAATGAAAGCCGGGTGGAGGAGGCAAGGATGAACCTCATTATTGCAAGATGATGGAGCCCCCTTATTTGGACCACGGGCTGTTTGTAGCAGAAAGCTAATATAAAGCTGCAATGTGGGGAGGGGGGTATCAGATGCTGGGCCCTTCCCTCATACAGCAAGCTTTACCATCATATGGCACATCACTGTCATCACCATCTTCATCGCGCTCGCCATCAGGAACACGTTCCCGCTTAGCAGCAACTTTCAGCACCTTGGGGAACTTTTTCTCAACCCAGCCTCTGCCAAGCAGTCGTTTCCGGATCACAGGGTAAGGGCCATGCACCATGAAGATCTTCCGTTGCTGGTGGTCAGAGGGAGAATGGGAGGATTAGTCACTTTGCATGGCAGCAAAGGAATTAAGAGGACCACCAGGGCAAATGCCCAAAAGGTGAGGTAAGTTGAGTCAGCATTCCTCACCTTTATGGCTCTCTCCACATGCTGTCTAGCTTGCTTAAGCCGTTCTGGGTTGAATGAAAAGCTGACATTGACACTCCGTGGTGTGCGTCCATCTGTCAGAGGATCAACACATCCTGGAGGAGAGGGATTGAGACGAGAGAAAAATTAGTCGGCCTTCCTCCTTTCGTCACTTTTGGCCCGTCTGTTATGCAGTGGGACACAATGTCTTTTGGCTGAGTCATTAAAAGATCTTGGACACCACACTGAATGACAGCCAAGAAATCAAGTAGGTCAGCGATAATAGCCTGTCTGGAGTATAGCAATCTACTGGAATGGAATGATCAGGGAACTGGAGCAACTCAGTTATAATGAATAGTTACAATGCTTGGAGCTTCCTTGCTTACGAAACAAGATAAAATGCTGGGAAAAAAACATGCCATACAGAATGCAGACAACAGTAAGTCATCCCTCTTCTTATAATGTTAGAACCCATCGTCATCCATAAAAGCTGAACGGTGAGAGATCCAGGACAGATAAAGGAAAGAATTCCTTCACACAGCAAACAGTTAATTTCCTTCATATGTGGTGATGACCACAAACTTAGATGGCTATGAGACAACAGCCAGTGTGGTGTGGTGGTTGGAGCATTGGACTTTGGCCCTGAAGACTAGGGTTAGATTCCCTGCTGGTCCATGGACAACCCTCTGGATGACCCTGGGCATGCTCCACACTCTCAGGCCCAGAAAAATCTGTGATAGGTTCACCTTACGGTTACCATAAGTCAAAAATAATTTGAAGGTAGACAACAAAAACAAGACAAGGTAGACAAATTCATGAAGGAAACACAAATCAATGGCTATTGGGCTTGGTGGCTATACTCTACATCTACCAAGACAGCACTTTTTCTGTTCCTGAGGATAAGAGGAGGGAATTAATGTTGTTTTCATATTCTGCTTCCATGTGTCCCATAGGCTTTTAGTTGGCCACTGAACAGGCTTTTGGAGTAATCCAGCATGGCTCTCCTTACGTTTTAACACAAATATGGTTGCTGGTACAAACAAGAAATCTCAAAGAGATTTAAAGGCTTTCTTTGAAGGCAAGGGGCATGTGCTGGGAGCTGGACAACCATTTTTGATACCTCCCAGCACTATGCAGGCACTACTATTTACCATGGCTAGAAGTGAATGTCAGATCACTCCCATCAGCAATTGTTCTGCAGTTTTACGGTGTCTGTGGGGGAAACAAAGTTTATGTACAACACCTTTGAAGGCTTTTTTTCAGCCAACATTTTAAAAATGAATGGTGCCAAGGGCTCAATGAAAGCAACCACCAAAGTGAATGCTGCACAGTTCCCATCCCTATACCCAGTTAATTAGAAGAACAGCAACTGCTGACATGCTAGGCCTTTTCCTAACATGAACATTTATTACTGAACTGAAAGTAACAACTCACCTGACATCATTCCGCAGCACAAAGGCCCTGCAGTCATTCCAGCCACTCACCTTCTGACTTGTACCTGCTGGTGTTAGGAGCAGTGGATGGCTGGCGGCGAGTGGAGTGCTGGTGTACACGTTCAACACTGGATGGTCCATTTCCCCCAGTTTTCAATCTGCCAACTGAACTCAATTGGACAAAGAGTATTTAAAGTGAGGATTCAAATGGTGCTAATCCACATCAATGAAGTGTAGTAGAGTGTGTCTAAGGCCCTTTTCACACCTGACCTTTTCCCAGTGCTGGGCAGCAGGGCTCGCGCATGAAGACTTCGGTGGAACGCACTCGGATCCCTCCTGCTTGGGCTCCGCAGCAGCTTCCTGGTCGCACGAGCACCCCGCCTCTTCCTTCTGCAGTGCAGCCTGGGACCTTTCCCAGCCTGAACTGCACAGGAAGCGTGACTGGCCCGGCTCCCGAGGCTCCGCACACCAGGTAAGTGTGCGTGAGGCCCCAGAGCAATGTGTGACCGCACAGCATTTTCGGCTTTAAGCCGAAAATTAAAAAATGCGTGTGCGGTCTGCGTCAGGCCCTTGAGCGTCGCGCAAATTTGAGTGCGTTATGCGGACCACTCCTCACATTTACGCGACACTCAAGGGACCCTTTTGCTTCAGAAATGCCATGTGAAAAGGGCCTAAGAGATGCTGCTACTTACCGAAAAGTACAACCTGACCAGTTCTAATCCCAACCATAATTGAAGAAGAGAGCAAGCCTTGGATCAGGATATCTCAAAGAATGTTTGCTAATGGGTATTGCGAAACTTTGTTCCTGGTTCTCTGCTTCAAAGAGAAAGCCCTATTCACACAAATGAAGGCCTTCCCCCAATACTCTGAGCATCCCACTCAGATGACAACCAGCATGATTCTCACTCCTATGGGTGCCTGGACAAGGCCTGATGAACAATTGGGAGAAAAAGGGCTTCACTGAAACATTTTTCAATGGCACGTACACCCACAACCCCACACATCCTCTAAGGCACACATGTGGACCATATATCTACTAAAAAAATGATTCATTGGCAACGTGCTGCCTTGTTAATAGGATCCAAATATCTTTCCTGAAATGGTTATCTTACCCTGCCTAAGAGAAGGCTACATAATTGCCTTCAACTCTGCTTTCTCCACTGTGACTGACAGGAAACGTAAGTACAGGCTTTAACTGCCATCCCGTACTTTGAAAACCAGGGAACGACAATACAGGACCAGATGGCAATGACAACACTCTGAATCCAATGCTGACACTGGTAGAGCAATCACACTGGTCAGTTGGAATCCAGATCTCCTCAATGCACAGGTCCCATGGGACTGACCTGCCAATCTTGTCAAGTACAAATGCATTTGAAAATATAAGAAATGTCCGTACTGTCTTAGATGAACAGTTGAACCAGATGCTTTCCTCTTCAATATTTCAGGTGAAGAATTTAATCAGTGTCTTATTTGGCAAAAGACATGTTTGATCAGTTGGTATGTTCCACAGGCCAAGGTTGGGCAAGGAGGCTACACTCTCCCTCCAAGGGGGTGAGATTTCTGCACCATCCTGAAACAATCATTTTTGCTCCCAAATGTCCTTAAATGCCATCTAGAGGCATGGGATGCACTTTTGCCATTACTTTTCTAGAAATTGACCAAAAACTGCCCAGAAGAACCAGAAAGCAGGAACCAGAAGTGCCTTCCAGTCATTATGTGGTTGGATTCTGGGTGTGAAAGTTGGCTGCATCTCTTCCACTGTTACCCATTCCTGATGTATGGTGATCTGCAGATGTCTGCACTCTTTTAAGTGCCCAGAATTCTCCTTCTGATTTTAACCATTCCTAAAATTTAGGATTTTTCCCCCTGGTAAATATCTACCACAGGATTTTACCTTTAGAACAATCTCAACAGATCAGACCAAAGACCCATTGCCTTTTTAATTACAGTTCATTAGCCTGTAAAAAAAAAGTTAATTCTACCCTATGGACAGGGAACCTTTGGCCCTTGAGATGCTGGACTTAATCTCCTATAAACTGCACAAAACATGACCAAATACAAGAGATTGTGCAAACTGGATTCAAAGTCCATGGAGGGCTACCAGTTCCCTTTCTCTGTTTTAAACTATGAAATCCAGAGCCCTACAATGTGATGTTTCATTTGTGCTCAAAAAGTTCACAGCTCTACGTCCCCATGCATTGTATCCAGGTGGACTGCCCTCCAAGGAGTACCCTACACAGTTGGACAGTTGGTTGTTGACTCATGGAGCTATTCTACTCATTTGCAGCTCATAGATCAGAGGAAATCTATGCAGGAATGCAAAACAAGAGCAAGAGCCAAGTGCAGAGAGAATGAGGCCCATGGAATCAAATTAGCAGTCTGAAGAGTGTTCTTCTGTAACACAGGGACTTCCAAACATTTTACATTTCAACTTTCATGATCTCTCACCAATAGGCCAAGTGGGATCTGCAGTCCAAAACATCTGGAAGGTGCCAAATTAGGGAAGGTTGATATATCATCTTTGCCCATATGACACTTCCCTGGCCTGATAAAACATACTTGTCTTGGTATAAGTGTAACACACTTGTCTTAGAATAACTTGCCTTCTATTCCAGGTCTTCTGCTCCCTCCAGTATCACTGTTCCTTCCTACTTTACACTTTGGGCCCACCTGTTAGAAAGCAATAAAGATACTGAGCTTGTCCATGCTTTACAAACTCCTACAATTGCCCTATCCAAAAGAAAATAAGAATCTATGAGTCCCACAGTCTTGTCTCTTACAGGTTAAGTAAGATGGGGAATCGGGTGCCGCTGCACCAAATCTTGCTAGACTGTAACTCTTATCAGACCTAGGCAACATAGACAACAGTGAAGGAGAATTGAAGCTGCAGTCCAATAACACCTGAAGGGCTCCGTTTCTCATCTATATTCTAGATTTTATTCTTCCATTAAGCTGCATTTTTAACACTTTTTTTTTCTTAGTAGTGAGATACTACACACCTAAGGTGGTAGTGAAGCAAGAACATCAACTCTGCCTGTTGAAGTTCTAACAGAAAATACCACAAGACACCAACATTCAGTTGACTGCAAGAATGTGATCTTCTGATGTTATTGAACTGTAACACACACAGTCTGTCATCACTGGCTGTATTGCCTAGGGCTGATGGATGTTGCAGCTCAACAATAATTGGAATGCCATATGTTCTTTTTTGTGCCTAGAGGAAATATTGAGAGGCTTTTGGACACTGTGATCAGTAGCGTTGGTGGAGAAACAGTGTTTGGAATATGGTATACACATGCCCATCATTTCTGTATGATATCAAACTCTGAAGGAAAAAAAAAGCAGTTGGCAGGACTGAGCACATACTCCATGGATCATTGGTCCATTAACTAGCACTGGTTCTCCATGTTTTTAGACACAAGTCTTCCCTAGCTCAACACAGAAATGGCAAGGACTGACTTTTTGCATGCAGTGCTGTGCTCTATGACTCTTCCTGCACAAGGGTTCAATCTGACACCTTACAAAGTATATGGCACAATCTAAATACCACAAGAGAACCAATATGATATAGAGGCTTGGGTGCTGGGCTAGAAACTCTGGAGATCAGGGTTCAAATTCCCATTTGACCATGGAAACACACTGGGTGACCTTGGGCAAATTTATCTGTCTCAGAGGAAGGCAACAGCAAATGCTTTCTGAACAAATCTTGCCAAGAAAACTCTTTAACAAAGTTGCCTTAGAGTCACCGTAAGTCAGAATAACTTTAAGACACAACAACAAAATCACAAAGGCACCAGATCCTTTCTAATCTTGGTAGCTAAGCAGTGTCAGGCCTGTTTAGAAGAGAGGCCACCAGGGAAAACCATGTGTTGCAGACCATATGTATAGGGAGGCAATGGCAAACCTCTGTATAATTCTTTCCAAGAAAACCCTACAACAGGGTTGCACTAAGTTGGAGTTAACTTGAAGGCACATAACAACAACAAAAGTATTTGGCAAATTCAGCACTCTTTTTTTTTTTTTTTTTTGAAAAACTGAGCTGCATTTAGCCCTTCCACCTCTGGAAACAATCTTGCATATGTGTGCTTCAAATTTCGTGGGTAGAGACTACAAGCAGCCAGACAAACGTGTCTTTATTAATTTGACCAGGTTCGTATAACTCCCCTGGAGACTATCCAAACTTCAGACATCTCTGTCTTTCCATGCTCCAAATCACTGTCAAGAATTCCAAGTGTTTTTTTCTGTCAAGACAATGAAGTACAGTCATCCCTCCACATTCACTAGGGTTAGGGGCACAGGACCCCTGTGAAAGTGAAAGAAATGTGATTAACTCTAGGCCCACCCAAACCATATTCCACACACACAAAAAAAGTATGATCACCATATTCAACTCACCATGGATTCCTTTGAGGTATTAGGATTCCTTCACAAGGCAGAAGTGGGCGGTTAGTGAGGCTTATTCCACCTCCACTGCTGCCCCCACACCATTTTTAATAGGGACTTACAAGCCTCGTTTGCAGTTTCTCAGTCTCACGAGGCTTGCAGTCTGTATTGAAAATGGCATAGGGAGGCAGTAGAGGTGACAGCAAATAATCCGTGAGTAATCAAATCCACAAAAGTGAAACCCGCAAATGTGGAGGGCTGACTGTACATACAAAACAGTATGTAGCTCTTGGATCTTCAAGGTAGGACAGGGCAGAATATTGAGAAGCAGATTCAGGGTCACTTACCTGCATATTCTTGGCTCCAGCTCCACTGCCTGTAGTGCAACTCACAGTGAACAGGTATATCAGTCATGGCGCACTGCACAGCCACCTGGGAAGACAAAGTGCTGCAACTAAGCTAACCAACCAATTTTTCCCTTTCCTTCCCCAAATCAGTACCCCATAACGCAGCCTAGGGCAGAGCAGAGTAACATAGAGGTATTTGCAGTACATAATCAAGGGTAGTTGCTTGCTTCGAACTACTGGAAAGTGAACAATTGCTCCACAAAGGAAGAATTTAAGAGGCTTTTAGGAACACTTAAGGCATAGATACAAATATCTTGACACTGTTCCTGTGGAGAACATGAGGGTCCCATTTGGTTACTATGCCCAGAAACCCTTTCTAGAAGCTGTGCCCACCTGGAGGCAGTGCCATTTAATCCGGCCAAGTATATTGGTGCATTTTTATACCCTGACATATCTTGTTTTCAGGAACAATTAAAAAAAATACACAAACTACTTCATAGATGGTACATGACACCAGAAAAACTAAAGACAATTTATAAGACAGGTACAGGTCAATGTTGGAAATGTCAAGAGAACTTTGGTACACTATTTCATATGTACCTGTCTTATAAATTGTCTTTAGTTTTTCTGGTGTCATGTCCTAGAGCACAAAAATATTGGAAAGAAATATATAAGAAAATAAGTTCAATTTTGAAGATTCAATTCACGATGACACCCGAATTTTACTTGCTAAACATGACACATACACTAGATGGAACACCAGCCAAGAGACACTGGAGAATTATATTGTACATGGTGACGACGGCCCACATTGAATATGCATGATTTTGGAAAAATGAAACTACACCCACAATGGAACAGTGGTGGACAGCTTTCATGGAAAACAGAAATGCGGATATACTTACACAAAGATTGAAAAGGAAATCAGATGAGGACATTAATAAAGAGTGGAAGATTGTCACAGATTTGTGTTGGGGGTAGACAGAGGGTAATACATTTTTCATGATAACGATTATTATACAGTTAACAGTTAATGAAATATCACGTAACAAGTAAAGTAGAGATATATAGCAGGAACTAACAAATTATAGATTATTAACATTTTATTGCGATATGAGACATAACAAATAGAGGGAATATCAATAATTGTAATCCAGAAAGGAAAGGAAGAAGGAAAAACATTACATGTAAACATTGCAGAAATTAATTATCTGTTGAAATTTGAATTAAATTATTTTAAAAAAATACACACAACCTTTTCCCCTCACACTGCGTGACTGCCTCTAGACTCCACAGGACAGCAAAAGAGGACAATTGCCACATAAATTTGAGCTTGGGGCCAGCAACATTTCTCTTTCTCAGAGATTAAACATTGCTGGATTACACCAACGCATCTATATAACTGCAGACACCCCTTCTGCATATCAGTACACAATCACATCCACTCCTGAGGCAAGTTGTTCTGTGGACAGTTACTTTGCCTTAAAAAATTGATAACAACTAATAATTTTCGCTACATAAATGCTTCTCTACCGCTATCTAGCACCACCCCTCTCCCAGCAACGCCAAAGTTCCCACGCAAACACAAACCCACCCTACCACATATACCTACAAAGCTCTGGGACAAGACTCAAGCTGGAAAGATTCAGAATTACAGCAAAACACTATCCTTAGCCCTGCCGCTTTTTCTATAGGCGCTACTCTTGCAAAGCCAATACCCGATGTTTCACCTCCAATGTCCAGCCCGCACACGCAGCCCACCCTTAAACACACACTCGCAACTCCTTCCCCTCAAAGCCCACCTCCCCAGGTCCCTTAGGTCTCTGTAAAAAAGGCAAAAATAGCGGCGGCCAAGGCTCCCTTTCCCTCCTCCGCCGGGCCCAGCTTCCCGCCCGGCTGTTTGGCGTCGCCATGGCGACCAGGCAGGTGGAGGCTTATTTGGCGGCCCGTTGCCGTCCCCGTCCCCTCCTGCTCGCAAGGCCGGAAGCCCCTTTGGCAGGACGGAGGTCTGTTTGTAATGATGCGAGGCGGTCGCATGAGGAGAATTAGATCTTGCATGAGAACTAGAAAGGAGACCCAAACGTAAACCCTCCACAGGGAAATAAAAAGAGGCGGCACTCCTTTTGGCGCTGTTTGCTCCTAACATGTTTACACCATCTGAAGTGGGTGCATGTTAGCCGACACTGAAGAGGTGCATGCATGGGGCAGGGCGAGGAATATTTTGCTTTATCCACACCCCGGACCAAGCTGCCTGGCTTTGTTTTATGCCCCTTTTATGCCAGGGTAGTATTAGAAGCTATGGTGAATGTCTACCTTAGTAAAGGGTGAAGAACTTTTTATCTTACAGGTGTTTTGAACTGCCACAGTCTCTTAGCACTGAACGTATTGTCGCCTGTTGCGGCCAGGATCCCACAGGTTCCTTGTCTCTACTCTTGCTTTTTCCCCCTAATGTTTGCTAAGAGGCTTCTTGAGGGAGACCAGTCTCTCTGACTGATAGTGTAACAATATTTTTTTTAGGAGGTTTAAGTCCCACTTGACTTGGCACCTTCAGTAGGAGTGAGTGATGCAGTTGCCTTTGAGATCTAAGACCTTGTGAGCATCAGAAGGAATGTAACAAAACACTTGGTATCTGAATGCAAGAAATTCAAGTTGCTGGAGACATGGCTTCTTGACAGGAATTTGTAGACTTATCAATTGCACGTGTTGCTCGCATTTATCAAAAAGCTTGCCTGGATTCAAAAGTGTATCTAGCACATAAACAGCACCGAGGCAAGCATGGAAGTTGCACCCAGAGCTGCTTCTTCCTGCTTCTCCTCCTCCTCTGCCACTTCCAGCACTGCTTTTTTGCGCCCCCTCCCAAACATTGGAGACCGGGGCATGGGCCCTAACTTGCCCAATCCTAGATACGCCTCTGCCTGGATCAATAAATGAATAAAAATCACACACTGGCCCTTATTTACCTGAGGTGTGGCTCATGCAGTCTCCCTAGATACTGAACAAGTCATTCATATTTGTGGTTCCCCTATGACTTGAAGTGTGAACAGGCCTTGACAATGTAAGTGATGGCAAGCCTATTTTTTTTGTCACAAACATGCAAAATGTGTGAAACCTAGTTATAAATTTTGCAGTTCGGTAGCAAAGTCCCCTACAATTGAGGCCTACCTTGAAAGAGAGGGTGAGTAGCATTGTGGAGGCAACTGAATGGTACTTACTGGAATGTTCAGGATGTCTTACCTGTGACATCAGAGGATGCCAGAATCACTTCATACAGCAAAGGCTTCTGTTCCATTCTTCTAGCTTCGTTGCTTGCAAGGATCATACCTCCATCTAGCCATGACGGAGGAGGACAGTGATACAGGAGTTTCATTATGCCAAAAGAGGGCAAAATGCCTAAAATGTGCTATCTTTCTGCAAACATTTATATGGGGAAATGTGCACTACCAAAATTTTGGACCGTGCACAAGAGTGGAGGGCTGGACCAACTGCAGCAAAAACATAAAATATCTCAAGGCCCAGCTGGGCAGGTCAGAAATCCAGCAGAACAGTGTGGTGTTTGAGGAAGACCAGCTCAACATTTTGATTGCCAGAGGTACGAGTTAAGGGGCCTCATATGTACTGCCATTAGTAGCTGGAGGAGCTGGAGGAGTTGGGGAGACACAGCAGGCTGTATCTCTGTGCATTGACAGTGGTATAAGACTGATAGGACTTCACTTGTCTAGGACCCCATTCCCAGAGAACAGAAAACCAACAGCCACACCACCAACCAGCTAGGGCTGCATTTTCTTTCCAGAACTTGGACTGCATTTTCTTTCCAGAACTTGGAGGTCAGCACCTCCCACTGTAGCTCTTCCTGAAAACTAAAATAATTTTTGTCCTCAAATGCCTTCTAGGGGGCAGGAGGCCATATTTGGGGGTCTTCCTAGGCCCTAGTGGACATTTTGAGGCATCACAAACATTTTTATTTTATAACATTCACAATTTTTTGTTTTGATCTCTGATACCCATTGGGGTTCCAAATGTGGTGGAGATGGCACTCCACACCCCGAGATAATTTTCACCATTTGGGAGCAAAAATATTGTTGACTCCAGGGAAACTAAAAACTACTCCAGGGGGTTACACATTGCCCACCCCTGATCTAGGGCATTGTTTCACTGCTTATCACATTAATGTGGAATGAGTTTTCAATGGCTACAAGAAACCCAAGTAACCTTTCCTCTACAACTTTGCTACAGTGAATGAATGGCTATTACTCATAGCTTGGATTCAGCACACCCAATGGCTAAGTGTCAAAACATCCTAATGTAATTTCTTTCCCTCCTCAGACTTCCATGTTTTCTCACAGCCCAACTGCAGTCCTTCACAGTAGGTGGCAAACATGTCACCCAACAATTATTTACATGTTATTGGGTACCTTCAAGTCATTTCCAACTGACCTTAAGGGGTTTTCTTTTGCCACCTTCTGAAGCTAAGTGCAGTTTGCCCAAGGTTATCCAGTGGGTTTCCATTCTCCAGCAGGGATTCAAGCCCTGGTCTCCAGAGTTATAACTGAATACTCAAAACACTACCCCACACTGGTTCTCAATTATGTGTGCTATCTATATTGTAATGCAAAAGTATTTGGCAGTTTCTTGGCTTTGAATGGTTAATACTCATTAGCTTTATAAAATGTTTTCTGGTGGTGGAGACAAAAGTGCAAGATCAAATTTCTTAATACAAACACAATAGCCTGCAATATCTTTAGTAGCCTTGTTATAAAGACTGTAAAATTTGCACTTGCAACTCAAAATTTACTCCTAGGGTGCAGAACCATTTTAATATTCCTCCTTGAAGTCTAAATATAGGAAAAGAATAGGTACGCAACTGAAGGGATTTCGTTTACCACAGATACATCAGATGAGGCCTAAGAAGCAGCCTCTGCATTTATTTGCAGATAACAGCACAACAGTCCCCTGACCACAACAGGAGAAACTGTGCTGGAGGAACTATCAAGATTACTTCTACTTCAGAAAGGGCATTGCCTAAACCATATCTACAAACTATCAAAAGGAAGTAGAGACCTTGCTGGAATGAAGACATCAAAGCTGGATTGTACCGTTGTACACATTCTTATCTAAAATGGAAAAGGTGAGTACCGATTCTTTGTTACTTGAAGTGGAAGTCATCCTTTTTAATTCCCAGCAAGGGTCTACTTCCATTTGAGGAAGGAGACAACTTTAAGAGAAAAGATGCAGCAACTGATTTAAATTTTGGCATTTAAAAGACTAATGTCATATTATATACATGATTTCTTCCTTTTAAAATATGAGCACCCCAAATCCTATGCAATTGTGAGCTCCTGTGAAGTGGGAACAGGATTATAGATTTTGGTACATGTGAACTTTCAAAAGCAGCAAACCTTACCCTATGTTCCTATCTTTTGACAATAGGAAGCAGTAGTTCTCAACGGAAAACTTGGTGGAATTCTCATAACTCCACAGAATATGTTCTTCTTCGTAGTCAATGGGTGTGCATGAGCGCGTAGCCATATATTTATGTAATGCAATGTGTGTATGAATGATATCCAAGAGACCATGGATATGCGTTCACAGAATATCTAATGTGATTTTCCTTTTAGGGGAATGCAGCCTATTTTCTAGTACAATGCAGAAAGAATGAAACTTTGAAAACCTCCTCTGTGGTCCCACTGAAGACTGGCTAACTAATTTTTGGGATGTGGCAAGGACTTTCTTAGAGAACATAGCAAGATGGAAAAAGGACAGGCATACTGCAGAGATGACATGCAAACACCACTATTTCAGGAGGCAAGAAAAAAGGCTTTAATAATAGGGAAGAGTAAGAAAGTTGCAGCAAGTGCCATAGCAAAAAGAACCATGAGTTACAGATTCCAGCTCCGTCCCATTCTGATGATCTAAGGCCTGGCCCCTAGCATCACAGCTCCCTCTGGCACAGGTAGGAAAGGGGATAGAAAGGGTGGGAACAGGAGGCAGTGATGTGTTCAGAATGCTCTGATCCCTGTGGGGGTGGGGGAAGGTAGGCTGGAGAGAGCACTCTCCTGAAACTGGAGTGACTTGGCACAGGGGGAAAGGGGTTGCCATCTCCAGCAGCCAACTCATTTACAAAATCTGCCAATAGGAAAGGGGAACAAGGCAACTGCTCTGTGGATCTTATGGTGTGGAAGGCTCCAAGGCTGGCTGCCAATTCGCTCAAAGACCAAATCAATCCTTATTTGCTATTGTCCTCACACTACAGAGAAAGGCAGCTTTTCATCAGCTATTAGAGGTGATTTCAGGGTGTACAGCACCAAGCTGGAATTCCCACAACTGTTCTTGCTGTGGACTGCTAGAACAAACAATCCCTACCCCCACTTCCCCATAAAGACATGGCCACTAGGAGACTCAAGTAGACAAATTATAGCAAGTGATTTAAAAAAAAAAAGGGACATCAAGTCAACACAGTCTTAAACAAGCACAGTTTTGTTCCAAAAATATTTAAAAAGCACCCTCCCCTCCCCTGGGCACACTGGCGAGCATGGGGTACATTTAGTTGGGACAGCCCCTGCAGGTCTGGCTGCTTCTCATCTCCCTTCCGAACTGTGGCCTTCTCTGTAGCCCCAGCAAGGTGGTTGTGCAGAGAAGATGAGAAAGCAAAGCTGTGGACTCCAGTCCTTGGTCTAGAACTGGAAGAAAAGAGAACAAAGATACTTAATCCAAAAGGTGAATTAATCTGGCTGCTGCACTACTGTTTCTCAGAGGATCACACTTAACAATCTACATATACACAAAGGCGAGTTTTATGACTACGACCTAGAGAGGTTCAGTTCTCTAAGCATGACTTTAGAAGGGAAAGCTCCAGGAAATTTCAGTCACATGTTCTTCCTGCCCCCTTTCCCTGCCCATCCCTTGCACTGCAATTCTTGTATTTTTCCTTAAATCAGCAGTACTTTACATATGATTTAGTTCACATCTCTTGGAATAAGGAATCCTAAAAGCGCCTACTGGGTTCTCACTGGAATGAGTCCCAATGTGCATATTCTGAATAATTTCTATAGCATTCCACAGCTCACATTCTGTAATGACTCTGAGCACCAGGCATATCTAACAAAGAATTACTCACTCAAGGCTAAACGGTAAGCTTTGTAGTGAAGAAAGGACTGAAACCTTGGGTTTCCATGACAACTGACAATAGAAGCCTGATGGCTTTAAGAAAATTTAGCAAACACAAATACATAGGATAAGATTCTCCTTGGTCTCTAAATAATTTTGGCTCTATATGGAGGTCACCTTTCATCTTCAACTCACCCCCAACACTACATCACCCCTTCCCCTTTTTAACGTGACACTGGCAGTCTGATGACAAGCCAACTAAGCTTCCACAATGGATAAATTTTGACATTCCATTTAAGTTTCAATTCTGTAGTGTCTAGAAGACCCTTACATTCTTGAGGAACTCTTCAGCCACAATGCGAGCCCTGGCATTGACAGACAACTTCATCTCACTGATTTCTTTGTCAATTTCCTCCATGAAATGAATGACAAAGTCCACCAGCTTGTGCTTGTACATCTGCTCTGTATGGAAATTTGTGATCAGGAAACTGATGTCATAACCCTGGGACAAAAGAATATGGCAGAAAGTTAGAATCTGTTAACCAAAGACTCACCCATTATCCCTCCTATACAACATGGATATGTAATCCTTCTCGTTTATGGTGATCAACATCTAGCAAAATAATGATGGGGTTCTTCCTTCCAAAAGATTCCACCTTCACATACGTGTCATATGGGAGCAGTAAGATCCAACGTGGTGCAGCAATTTGAGCTCCGGACTATGACCCTGGAGACCAGGGTTGGAATCCTCACTCAACCATGGAAACCTACTGGGTGACCTTGGGCAAGTTACATTCATTCAGTCTCAGGAAAAGACAATGACAAACCTCCTCTAGCCAAGAAAATTCTGTGATAGGTCTGCCTTAGGGTTGCCAGAAATCGGAAATGACATGAAGGCATACAGCATTAACACAACAAATGGAGTAGTGGATCTGGCATAGCAGTATTTGAGGTCAGTTTAAGCTAGCTACAGAGCCATAAACATATCAACTGCAAGTAACTGAGAGAACAGACAGACCACTCATGAAAGCCTAATTTCACAAAAAAGCTTATTACTGGTGTGTCAGGCAGATCTCATATGCCAGCACAGCAGTTGCAGCGTAAGGATCCACACAGCTAAGATTTTGTTGGCTTTTCTCAAACACAAAAGTAAGTGCATCCTGCATTTTGGCACTGCCTCTGGTCAGGTCTCCTCACCTCCACTGGTTTCCGACGTAAAATGAAAAAGTTCTCTGCCCTCATCATCATGAAGCGCATAAATTTGTGACAGAGGATCTTCTCAATCTCATCAGCCTGAGAGAAAGGGAGAACAATCAGTGTTTCTTCTAGGCTGGGTTGCAGTGACCCTTTCATGTTCCATCCCCTGTGCTTGGCTTACCTGCTTCACTGCAATGCTAACTCGCACAGAGTTGATGGACCCTTCAATTAGGACTTTCTCTTTCTCATTTCTGCTGATGATCACTGGCTGTAACAGGAGTTCCTTGCTGCTTCTGCAAAACCCAGAGAGACACATAGCTGTATCAGGGATCCAAGAATACACTGTGCTCTACTTTGAAAGGACTCCAGCAAAAAATATTCCTGTTATAAATTTCACTCCTGTTCACTGAACTTTTACTCCTAGATGTAAGCTGCTCAAGGCCACTCCTTATTCCACTCTCAGGATTTTTACATTAAAAAATTATTTCTCTGAGAATAGGCCTAACAATTTTGGGGCATGATCAAAAGGAGTATGCAAAACCAAATTCTGGGATTGTAAGGATGAAACAAAGCCACTGATGGGAAAGAATAAGATACAGTTTTTTAATAACATGCTGTTAGGATGCGGTTACAAAAGACAAGTAATACCTGCAGAAGAAAGCTTAACCTCCTAGCTGATGAAGACACAAGTTAGTTGCACTGGTAGAGCAATACCAAGACACTGCTTGACAAGCTGCCAAGTTCCTAGGATTGATATCTATCTATGTGAAAGTCACACTGCTAGGAGGATTCTGGGAGTTACAGTCCGGAAGTAACTTACTGGTACTGTCCCCAACATACCCATCTCTTTCAGCAGGTTCTATGTGGCAACTTACCCATAGAATAGTTGTTCTGAGGGGCAGTAGGGTAGGGATATGCAAGATAAGAACCTATATATTGCTATTCTCCTTATTTTTGTATTTGCAAAAGAAAGAATCCATCATAAAACTCAAAAGCGCTCCCGTGTGGCCAAGCAATAGGATACTATGGCCTTTCCGCACTTCACTGTTATAGTGCTATTATTCCACTTTCAAGAGCCGATAGAATCCTGAGGTTTGCCATTTAAAGAAGGGCATTTAGAATTCTCAGCCAAAAAACTTGTTGGCCTCAGCAAACTAAAAACCCCAGAATTCCACAGGATGTTAAAAGTGGAATAATAGCACCAGAATAGTGTACTGCGGAAAGGCCTTAGGACCTTTCAACCTCCTGTTTATCCTTAAGAAACCTACTGGGTGACTTTGGGCTTACCAGAGTCTACAGTATTATGTAAAAACGGGTGCAACAACAGAAATAGAAAAATGGATACTCTGAGCTTTCAAAGCAGAAATAAAACCCGTCATCTCACTGCTGTGCATTTTAGGTCAGTTAACACGCCCACATGAATCATAGTACATTACACATATTTGCATTTTGATATTACTGATTTGGTTCAGAGTTGAATTTAAGTGCTGTATTTCACTGTGGTGATTACTCACACGATTCAAGAACATTTCAAGTACAAAAATGGCTTAAAACACTCTTAAATGTAGCAATTTTATGAGGCTTCTTTCCAATTTCAGATGGGTTTTTAAACCTCTTACCTACAATCTTTGATCTTCACTAAAAAAAAAAATCTGTAATGACTATGGAGGAAAGACTCAACCAAAGAATTTCTGCTAAAGTAGTAAAAAAGAGCTGAACAAGATTTCCATGGATAAGGGGCCAACCTAGTTGCTTGCATTTTATGCTCCCCAGTTTTTTTTGTCCATATACATCTGTATTTGTCCTCTCAAGAACATTTGGTGAGAAAACCTGAATATGCAATTCTTCAAGACCTATCAAGTTTTAACACATAAAATTTTACAGTTCTGGAAAACCTGAAGATTAGGTAAATAAACTCTGAACAATTTTCTAAATTGCCTTTAGTTGTTCTACTATTCTATCCAGGCTTCAAATCCCATTCAGCCATGGAAACCCATTGGATGATCTTGGGCAAATCACATTCTCTCAGTCTCAAGAGGAAGGCAAGGGCAAACCCTCCTCAACAAATCTTGCCAAGAAAACTCTGTAATAGGTTCATCTTAGGTTCAGCTCAAACTGGAAACAACTCACAGCCAAAGAACAATATATATATGGAGCTACTTTTTACAGAGAGCAAGCAAGCAATGTAAGAAACAGGTTATGGAAAACTACATACATTGTTTTTAACACGCACTAAATTCTCTAATAATGTTACAGTTCAGCCTTCAAATATATGCCTGGGATTTCTCTTGCAAAAGGACTATACGAAGTTCCTGCGATGTAGTAATTTGAGAAACAGCCTACAATGAAGTCAGATCTATTAAGGGCCAAACGAATCTACAATGGAACTTCACAAGAACCAGGAAAAAGGAATCAACCTACGCTAACTGTAAGGGCCTTGAACAGTGTTAGAAAGATGATGCAGTAATACGGGATAGTATAAGCAGACAGCAACCCGATCTTCTTTGAGGTCAAGATGTCAACAAGAGGAAACTGAAGACCAAGCCAGAGAAACCAAATCTTGCTAAGCCAGCAGCAGATACAGGCTAGGTCACTTCAGTTATAAAACTGAATATCACAAGAATGCTTCAAAAGCAAGTAGTAATACTTCTAAGAGTAATGTTATTTTGAGCCTACTCATTCTTTCATCTACTAATCTTCTGGTGTCCATTTAAAAACATAAGAAGAGTGCTGTAGGATTAGTCCAGCACTCAGTGATGACCGCAAAAAGAATAAGAGGGATAGCACCCTCAGCTATATCTTATCGTGCCCCCACTCTCCCTTCTACTAATCCGTCATTTCCCAATGTAGTTTCCTGTAGTCTGTCAGTAAACCAGCAATATCAAAGGATATGGATCCCTACAGAAGTTAAGACGGCTTCTTTGTTGTCTTTTCAGTGGCAGGTTAAGACTTTTTCTTTTCCAGCAAGCCTCTGGAAACATCTTTAACAAGAAAGGAGCTTTTTACGGTGCTGTATTATTTTTGTTTTAAAGAAATATTTTAAATTGTTTTAATTTTGTTATTTAATACTGTTTGAATCTTAATTTTGTATGCTTTTAACTATTGTAATTATTGTTTTGTTCTGCTTTTTTGTAGGTTATTTTAAGTCCCAGTCTAGCAGAAAAGCAGGGTATAAATTAAGGGATGAACAAATGGAGTTGTAATTCCACACTGCTATATGACAACAAGAGTCAGTGTGCTGTAGTGTTTGAGTGCTGGACTAGGACACTGAGAGGCCAAACCATTGACTGACCTAGAGCCAGTCACAGTCTCTCAGCCCCAGAGGAAGGCAAGGTCAACCCCCCCAAATAAATTCTGCCAAGAAAACCTCATGATAAGATTGCCAAAGTCAAAAATGGTTTGAAGAAACACAACAACAAATATGACTATAGGTTAGAGAAAGCTTTTTAAGCTAGACATCCTCAAAAATTGTAACATTTGTTCACGGGGCAGTTACTCCAACTTCCCAACTATTTTGATTGCTGCTTCTACACTTTCAAGTTTCATCACATAGAACTGATTTGTCATGAAAAATCTGTGTGTAGATGCAAAAAGACAGGCTTCCTGTACATCCTAGGCAAACCTAGCAACCTGACACTATTATAATGGTCCTTCTCAAATTTAAGAACCATGGAACCTTATTTCATTTATTACTTGTTTGAATATATTTTGCTGCCAAATTCTTAAGTTCTCATAGTCACTGATGGATCTATTTTCCATGCAACTGTCTAATCCCTCTTTAATACATCAAAACCAGTGGCCATCACCACACCTTGTGACAGTCAATTAAGAAATTAAATATGTATTTTATGATGTGTTTCCTTTTCTCTACCTTGAATCTGCCAATCAGTATCTCCAAGTTATCCCATACTCTAGTATCAAGCAAACAGGGAAAAGTTCTCCCTCTCCACTTTGTCCCATTATACATATATGTATAAACCTGTTTTTAAAGGATCTCAGTCATATTTTCTTTAAAAAGTCTAAAACAATTTTCCCTTGTATGGAAAGTGCTCCAGTCACCTGAACAGTGTAGCTCTCCCTTTTCAGTTCCACAATGTCCTTTCAGGAAGGGCTGATCACAGCTTTAGACAATACTCCCCATGTGTCCATAGCTGAAAGTCATTATGAAACTGTCCACTTTCAGTCTCTTTAATAATAAAACATAACATGGAATTTCAAATGCACATACAATGCTATGCATATTAGAAGCAGAGCTTCATTCATTTGTTACACAGTTGACGCTTACTTGTATTGTTTTCAACCCTCTGCCCAAGCAGAAGGAACAAGTATAAATAAACTGCTGTTTGAAGCAAAGAAGAGAAGCATGTCAGATTAACAGCCACAGAAAGAATTAAGTATATTCAAACAAATGCTAGAATAACTATGGGGTAAACAAAGCCTTCAGCCTGTAGAAAGATTTTGAAAAGAAAGCATGGGGACAGCGAACAGGATTATGGCAGAAATACAGAATACAGAAATATAGGATGGGGGACAAGTGGCTGGATACCAGTACATGTGAAAGGGATCTAGGAGTCTTCATAGACCACAAGCTGAACATGAGTCAGCAGTGTGACGCGGCAGCCAAGAAAGCCAATGCAATTCTTGGCTGCATCAACAGGAGTATGGTGTCTAGATCGAGGGAGGTACTGGTACCACTCTACTCTGCTTTGGTTAGACCTCATCTTGAATACTGTGTCCAGTTCTGGGCACCCCAATTCAAGAAGGACATGGTCAAGCTGGAGCAAGTCCAGAGGAGAGCGACCAAAATGGTGAGAGGCCTGGAAGCCATGCCCTATGAGGACAGACTTAGAGAGCTGGGGATGTTTAGTCTGCAGAAGAGAAGGTTAAGAGGGGACATGATAGCCATGTTTAAATATTTGAAGGGATGCCATGTAGAGGAAGGAGAGGGCTTGTTTTCTGCTGCTCCAGAGACCAGGACAAGGAGCAATGGATTCAAGCTGCAGGAAAGGAGATTCCACCTGAACCTCAGGAAGAACTTCCTGACAGTCAGGGCTGTCCATCAGTGGAATATGCTGCCTCGGAGTGTAGTGGAGTCTCCTTCCTTGGAGGTTTTTAAGCAGAGGCTAGATGGCCATCTGTCGGGAATTCTTTGAGGGTGTTCCTGCATAGCAGGGGGTTGGACTGGATGGCCTGTGTGGTCTCTTCCAACTCTACATTTCTATGATTCTATATGGCAATGAATTTATGAAGACAGAAGCTGGAAAGAGAAAACACAAGGAGGAGGCAGCCAAATGAGAGGAACTAGGAAAGCAAATGCTGTAGAAACAGACAAAGGGACAACAACTGGATAGCTAAAGACAAGGGTATCCAGCTCACCCATCCCACCAAGAGATCAGCACAAGACAAGCACAAGTGACCACGCAGACTGTTTCCCATTCTAAACCCAAGGCAGTACTGATTCATATTACAATGTTTCTCAACCTGTGGGCTAGACCACCAGGGACACTCCCAAGTGTGGAGGGCAAGGACTGCTTGCATGGCAATATTCATCTGCTGTTCATCTGCACTGGCAAGATACGATACGTCAATCTTTCCAAACAAAAAGTATCATGGAGAGGACCAGATGTTCTTGTCTATCCCATGCTTTCCCTTCCTGCTAGTGACTTCCCGTTCAAACTCCTGCATCAACAAAGTAAGTCATGGCAGCCAAGTGATGCCCCATATAGAGATGCCCCAAACAAGCCAGGATCACTAGTCAGCCATTTTCCAATTTTCAGGGGTAACTTCAGATGGGGCCTGAAAGGGAACAGGGGATTTGCACTATGGTCTTTGCAGAGCAGCAGGGGAATTCCAAGCGCAACTCCTTGAAAGTGAGATATATTGAGAACAGGGCACCTGCAATGTTAGAAGACTTTAGAAACAGTCATATGGGGAAAAGTGGGGAGGGCCTGCCATCATGAGAATCAGAGTGGATGAAAAAGGACGCATTCATTGCACCCTTGCAGTCATTGTGGATGTTCTGCATCTACAGACCTATATGAGAACTTCTGATCTGGAAAAATAGAATGGCACAAGAGCTGCTTTGGAAACAAGAAAAGAAAATGAAACAAAAACCAGGTAAGCCACTGTCATCTCAACTGCTCTTTTCTTCTTCCCTCCCTAGAAACTTTTCTTTTTGTGTCATGACTTTTCAGATTATGATCATGCATGCAAGGGCTGTCTTACTCCTACTGTTTATATATAAGCTGCCTTGGTGGCATTTTGACTAAGAAATGGAAAAATGCTATACATTAGTAATCAACAATCACATTAGGGCAATATGACACTCAAGCACCTGCAGCTGGACAGAATGTTACTGTAGACACAAAAATAAGGTAGAATGAATACTAATAATAAACAGAAGAAGAATAACTGAGAAGTTAGAGACCACCACTGGTATAGCAACTGTTATTGAATGCTACAGGTTGAGATAAAAGTGAAAATATTTGCAAGGCCATGAGATGGGTTGCATCTGAGATTTAAAAAATGGTGAAACAGGCACAGGTTTTTTCCTCCACTACTAGCCTAACCACATTTCACTTTGAAGCTTGTTAGGATCAACACTTCCTTCCTCTAATCTCTATGGGTACTTTCATGTCATTCCATACATACTCACTGTGATTTCTCCCCACTGATTTTCCACTTCCTTAACTCAATTTTAATCTTCCTCTTCTCCACTTCTGTTGCCACCGCTTCCACAATACATTTCTTTCATATTTTTAAAGAGCTTTCCTATCAACTGCCCTTTAGGTTTTCACCCATAATTTCAGCACAGCACTCAAAGATTCATGAAAAAAAATTGTTTAGAGCTTTGATTCCCAACCTTGGGTCTCTACACACTGCTGGATTTCAACCTTCTGAAGCCCTGTGTCAATAATGAGGGCTTTGAGAAGCTGTAGTGTACGCACTCATATGCTGGGAACTATTAACTAGCTAAACCCTTTCAGGAACAAAAGCAGTGAGGAATGGGCAAGAGTACAAAAAAACTTCCCTCTCCTATAAATAAATCTTGCGCAATCTCATTTTATTCCAGATCCCACACACCTGACTTCCACCTCAGGCTTGTTGTGCCGCTCCACCACCTGGGACGAGAAGTTCTCCAGGCACATGGCAGCCTGCAGGGTAGCACGCACGGCATTGAGATAGGGACGGAGGGTGGCAGTCTGCAAGGAAGGAAGCAAAGACATCAGGCACTGTAAGTTCCCCTTTAGGTCCCCATGACGACACACCCTCAAAAAAGGCTCCGTGGCATCGGCATGCATCCTCTCAGTTACAGCAGTCTGCCAGAGAACCGTGCCTTCTACCGCCAACCCACACCGTTCTCCCCTTCAGCCCCAATCCTCGCTGGAACATCCTGAGAGGATCACCCGCTGAATCTTCAGGCCTTTCCGCAGCACACTGTTGTAGTGCTATTTATTCCACAGTCAACATCCTATGGAATCCCAGGGTTTGCAGTTCAGGGAGCGGCATTTAGAATTCTCAGCCAGAGAGTTCCTGGGCCTCAGTAAACTACAAATCCCAGAATCCCACAGGATGTCGAAAGTGGAATAATAGCACTATAACAGTGTCGTGCGGATAAGCCCTTCTCCTTCGCACTGGCAAAGGCAACACCCACTGACAACCCTCTTCCTCGCCAGAAACCCTCCTTTCTCTCTGGGCTAGCCTCGCTCTCAACGCCTTGGCCCCACCCAGCAGCCCGCTGCTCTCTCTCCGGCGGCAATGCCCAGCCTACGGAGCCCCCCCTCAGCCTGAGTGTTCCCCTCCAAAGCCCTCCCGAGTCCACTCACCATGGCAGCAAAGGCGACAGCAGCGACAGCCTTGGGTCTTGGTCCCGGGAACGGAAGCGGAAGCGACCCCCGCCAAGAAGGGATCCTCCACTTCCGGAATAGCCGGACCGATTCAAAACGTCTCGGGGTGAGTTCTGTCTTCGAAGTACCACCCTAAAGCCTTTCGTTCACTCCCATGAATGGAATAAGGAGCGAGGTTTTCCCCACAGAGCACCCGAGAGGGAGTATATGCCCACCCCACGATGCAACGACCGCTATTTCCTTCCCATTCTGTCCCATCCAACCCTCTCTTTTCGAAAATGGTACAACCCAGCCTCCCGGCCTCCATATTTGGAAACAAGAAAGCGCATAGGCGTGATAAAGAAAGCAGCAGCCAATAGCCAGGGGCGGGATTAAAAACGGCAGCTGGCCACCCACAGAACTGGGGTCTGAGCCCACGGAGGCGGGGCAACAGCCGGAGCGCCGGGCCAATGAAAAGGCGTCCTTCCTGCGGTGGGAGGAGCCGGAAGCTGGGAGGGAGTGGAACTGAGGGGGAGGCAGAAGAGGAAGTGCTCCGCGGTGGAACCCGCTTTTACCGCCCGCCTCCCTCCTCCCGCCCGGCGGTCTGCGGGTCGCCTGCGCGCGCCTCTGAGCCCTCCTGGGAGGGGGCGCGGCGTGGCTTCTTCGCCGTCCCCGCGCGCCCCCGGTGGGTGCAAACCGGAAGGAGCCCCTGGCACCGGAAGCTACCCTAATATTCTCCCCCTCTTCCTTCTAGCGCCCCCTCCTGGCCGCCTCCCGCTCTCCCCTTGCCTGCCACTCATTTTCTTCGCCTGCCGCGCGCTCCGCCCGGAGGCAGCCGCGTTACTCCTTCGTCACGTTGCGTGTCTCCTTTCAGGCCAGGTCTGGTTGGCCCTGCAGAACGAACCCCGCCGAGCGCCCGCTCCGCCCGGCCCCTTCTTGTATCTGCCCCCCCCGCTCTATCAGCCCCTTCCTGTTCCTGCTCTGGACCAGCCAAGGGATTGTTCCCATCCTGTCTTTACAGCCCTTCGCTTACTGCTACTCCTGGTTGTCTCTTTAATCATGTCTGCGGCGGGGTCTCCGTTGTGCAGATTTCTTAACTACGAATAACCGTCATCATTAGTGCCCCTTCCCGTGGGAGCTTCCTAGGCTAGCTTCTCTCTGATCCCACTTATTACTGTGTGGCTAGCTATAATTTTGTTTGATCATTCCTTATTTTGCTTGGCGCATCTTTGTCTCTCTGGTTGCACCTCCATCTGTTGCACTTGTGTTGCTTTTCATTTTCACAGGACCTGCAGCATCATGTCTGAGCTAAAAGATTGCCCCCTTCAGTTCCACGATTTTAAGTCTGTGGACCATCTCAAAGTGTGCCCCCGCTACACAGCTGTGTTAGCCCGTTCTGAAGATGACGGTATTGGCATTGAAGAACTTGACACCCTGCAGCTGGAGCTTGAAACACTGCTGTCTTCTGCTAGCCGCCGACTTCGAGTGTTGGAGACAGAGACTCAGGTCAGATGGCAATCTTAATGGCCCTTAGTCTTGAAATAGATCAAAGTGTAGTTCCAAGGCTTTGTTTCAAGGAACGAAGTGTAGTTCCTTTGTTCTGCTAAAAACAGCTAATAACTATGGGCATTATCGCTACAAAAGTCAAGTACTTTTTAAAAAACACGGTAATTTTGTAAGCCTGCTGTGTGGCTGACACAGCCCATGTGGTCCTATGGCTTACCTTTGTCAGCTGCATGGTCGGCAAGGGAGACTGTCACGACTGAAAGTATTAAACTCATCTGGATCTTGGGAATCAAATTACGTTGTGGTACATTAGGATAGAAATGAAGTAATGCCCCTATCTTGCCTCTGAAAAACATGGCTCCTCGCTTAAGTGAGGAATTCCATAACTGGGCAGTCCTGGCAAGGTACCAATTTCTCGTTGCCACATTTCTGTCCTGCTTACCCTTATTAGCATTATGGAACAAGCTGTACCTGGCATGTGAACTAAGATGGCATGAAGTAATTCACAATAGTCATAGTAGCATAAGAAGCTGCTTCAATATTGTCTTTATAGTTAACTGGAAAGGAGCTTGTTGAGGGTTCCAAGTAGATATCTTTCCCAGTCTTAACCAAAGATGTTTGGGATTGAATCTGGCCTCTTTTACACACAAAGCATGTGCTCTGACGTTGACAGTAGCCCTCCCCCAGTCATTCAAGAAGACTAAACATGGTTGTGATGGCTCAGCCATTCCAATATGGCACTTCAACCTCCCTGCCCCGAAACATCTTGGATGATAACTTCTGTCATTCCCAGCTGTCATGGTCATACTGATTGAGTGGGGGGAATTGTAGATAGCACATCTGTAGGACACCATGTTGGGGAAACTGGCTCAAAGTGACTCCTGAGACACTGAGAATTCTCAGGATTTGGTCATTCAAGAGATATCTGAGCTGATGATGCAGTGATGTAAAGATAGAATCCCTGAGGATACTTACATTTACGGTATCAAGTGTTCTAACCTGAGAAAAAGGATCTGTGGCTGGAGTTTGTGTGTCCTTGCACTGTCATAAGACTCTTATTCCTAACTTTTACAGGTGCAGTCAGAAAACTATATCCTTTCCACCAGTTCTGGAAATGTAGCATGAATTAAGTCATGCAACGTTCCCAGGTGAATGGAGATAGGATGTGGGGGGAGGAATCTATCTGATATTCTGCCAGCTGTGCCAGAAGGATCATTCTCATAATCTTTAATGTTTTTACAGTGCTTTAGTTGTTCAAAGCACTTCATACACACTACTACTATTTCCAATGTGTTATAAAATAAATCACTATTATTTTCCCCTGTCATTGCAATAGCAATGTAAAGCTTTATAGTAAGTCATGGCAAAAGCGAGATTTGAGGCAGGAACTTTCTGATTCATTACTCTGTCATTTAACCCAGGTTTTGCTGTACCAGTGTTTTGGACTTTTGGACTTGTATCATTGGCTGTCTGGGGCTTCTGGGAGCTAAAGTTTGAAAAATCTGAACAAAAAGTTTAGATGTTTTGCTCCTGCTTTACCTACTGTGCTATGCCTACGCAAGGTTGCATGCAAATCAGCTTAAGTCAAAGAACTAAGAGTTATTTCAAAGAACAAACTTCACACATGTGGATAGCCAGTACCAATGCATCCACACAAGAACCCCCATAATTTCTTACAGGCATGCCCTTCATGCCTTCATTTCATAAACTCTCCCTGCCAGCAGATGGGAGAAGATTTACCCAAATGATAGAAGTGGAAGAATCTTGAACTAGTACCAGGAAAGTCTTTTTCAGGTGCTCTTACATTCTTTTCCTTACTCCTCTTTATACCCTTGTCTCTGAAAAGGGCCACTGCAGTGTAGAGTGAGAAGAAATAGTACACAACCCAAATTACACTGCAGTCTAAACGTGTTATTGCCAATTGTGGGACCACCATTCTCTTGGAAAACTTCTTTCAGCATCCTAATATTTTAACTTTTAGTTGAGCACACTGTGTTGTAAAAGGAATAACGCAGCACAGGAGTCACTAGGGCAGAGGAGATGGGATAGTTCAGAGGTTAAAAGTTACTTTTGAGTACCACAGTTCTCTAAACCCCTACCAGCATGGTCGGTGACCATGGTATCTGGAGAATTCTGGGAGTTTTACTCCAGAATTTCATTTTGAGGCCTCTGTTGTGATCTGGTCATCTTAACAAGCTTGCTGTGGTGGTGTTTTTGTTCCATTCAGATCCTGACAGACTGGCAAGACAAGAAAGGGGACAGACGATTTTTGAAGCTGGGCAAGGAGCACGAGGTGGGCACACCTATCAAACATGGAAAACCCAAAAAGCAGAAGCTAGATGGGAAAGGAGGCCACAGCACAGGGCAGGGCCCCGGGCGGCCCAAATCCAAGAACCTGCAACCTAAAATCCAGGAGTATGAGTTCCCAGATGATCCAATTGATGTACCTCGTATTCCCAAAAATGATGCACCAAACAGGTATGCAGGAGAAGGATTTCCATCACCCTGTTTATGTTGTTGTCTTTGACAACAGATATTGCATATATATTGTTGCCTTGTTATACTGAGAGGAAGATTGTTGAGAGAGCCTTGCCACTGCCAGATAGCAGGCCCCTGAGAATGCTTCTTTTGACAAAGAAGGTTCTAGCCCTTTTTTGCAGTCCAGTGAGGTAGACTGTTATTACTGTCCCTGATATTGCCGCTTCTCGTATGAGAGGAGGTTTCATCTTGGCCAGCACACCACCTGTGTACAGTAATGGGGACTTGTTTATATGGACAATTACTTCAGCCTAATACTTTCAGCCTAATATCTTAATTGCTGTTGTCCCATGCAAGTTAAAGCTGGCAGGTGCAATCCAGCAACATCTGGAGGCTTACGTGATTTCACCTAGTACTTGGTTGTAGTGTGGACAGCAAACTCAGGTCAGTCATGCAAAAGCATAGCAGAGAAGGGCAGATATAGCAGAGAAGGGCAGTGAGATGCTGCCACATGCCTTCCTTCAACTTCATCCTGCTTGTGTGTTCAAAGTGGGAATTTGATTCCTGTTCAGATAAAAGTATTTCTATACTGTCCAAATCAGAGGTGGCAGTCATCTGAATCATCAGATATTTTGCTGGAGCTTCTGGAAGCAGAAGTCCAAGACATCTTTGAAGGTGAAAGGTTTTGCTTTGCTGGTTCAAATAGTGTGCTGGCTTGAGAAGTCACTAAAGAAGCTAGTATTTGCTTGCTTCTCAGTATTTGTGTTCTGCTCTTTGTGTGTGCAGATTCTGGGCCTCAGTGGAGCCGTATTGTGCTGACCTCACCAATGAGGAGGTGCGTACCTTAGAAGAGCTCCTCAAACCTCCTGAAGATGAAGCCGAACACTACAAGGTACATGTGGTGATGGTAGAAACACTTCATTCAGTACTGGGCTGATTTGTCTTGTCTCCCACCAGTAGGCCATTTTTCAAACTGTTTCCCTCTAGCTCAGTGTTTTCCTCCAGCTCAAAACATGGTGATAAATGTTTCCTTATGAAATAAAAGGTTCTCTGTGTTAGGCGAAATGTCTCCCATTGCCTCACCATCTTGTCACTTTGAATAGCCTGTTACTTGCAAAGGTAGAAAGAAATAGAGGTTTCTCTTGCCTCATCTACCCCAGTCCCATCACTTATCTTTCCTCTGCTTTGGGACAACATGAAGAATCCTGTTTTTGCCAGCAGACTGGAAGGAAGGGCACTGGACTGATGCCCCTCTCATAAACCCCGAGACATCATAGCTGTGTTATGCCAGATTCAGAAAGATTGGATTACAAGGAAGAGAGGAGAATAAGAGTAATGGTGAATTTGCCTGTTATTGCATTGGCAGTGTTATTAAAAAAGCAAGGTGATTTCTTGTTTTAGGACCTTGAAGCTGGGCCATCTTGACTTCTTAAACCTTTTCTTTGGAGAAGAAATTTTCCTCCTCCTTTTCTATATTTCCTGTAGCTCTAGCAGTCTCCTCAAAATGTATTTATTCTTGAAATAATCTCAAACGTACATGGGAATAGATCTCCATGCATAACAGAATATGGTGCCAGTGTGGGCCACACTACTTCAGAATGTAACTCTGAGTGCTTCCTGATGTAAAATCAATGAAAGATAAAAGCACATCAGAGAGAAGTTTTCCAGTCGATCCTTTTGGCTGCTGTACTGTTTTTCTTTCCCATTTATTTCTAATTAATTTATTCTACACTGGGAAGTGCTGAACCTTCAAGCGAGGGAGTTGTGGAAAGAGTCCTATTTCTGGTGTGGTATAGTCCATTCTGCCACCTAATCCTGTTGGATTTGTAGACTATATCAACATATTGTGACACCCTGAAATTGAGAAATGAAGTTTATAAGGATCAAGCCACTCTTTAAGGCTTAGTTTGCAGACATATGGTGTCTTCCTTTGAGAACATAGGGCCCTTCAGATGTTGTTGGACTGCAGCTCATAGAATCATAGTTGGAAGAGACCACAAGGGCCATCAAGTCTAACCCCATTCTGCCATGCAGAAGTACACAACCAAAGACCCCTGACAGATAGCCATCTGATCTCTGTTTAAAAACCTCCAAAGAAGGAGAGTCCACCACACTTCAAGGCAATGTATTCCACTGTCAAACTGCTCTTGTGGTTCCTCACCATTCGATGTGCTGGGTATGGCTAATGGGAGATGCAGTCCAACAGCCTGTATGCACAAAACCAGAGGTAGTGTAGTACATGAGAATGGGGCATCAACATGTGGTTCATTGTCATACAGTCTTTTCTTAGAAACAAGGTTTTCTGAAAGGAGCATTTTTTTTTTTTTTTTTTTGAAACACAAGCTCCTTGCAGCATGCTTTTCCTGTGCTTGTTCTCTGCCATCTTTGCAGCTTTGGTGCCACTAGATATAGAAGTTTTGCAGGCTTACCCTAAGCAATGTGCACAACTTACAGGATGCCAAAGTGCAGGATGTGTGCCCAGTACAAAAGTTTCACAAGAACACTGACTTTAGCACAAAGGTTTCCCAGATAATGGAGCCAGTTTTCTGTTCAAGTTCTCTCTCCTAGCCTTAGATAGCCTTTAGTTTCTTAAGCATCTCTCTGTATTTAATGCCATTTTGGAATGCCTTTTGTTTCGCTTTTCCACCCAGTTTTCAAGATCAGTGGCTTCTGACCTGTAGTTCTCATAGGTAGGTGGGCTTCAGCTTCCAGAGGGCCCGGCCAGCCTGGGAACAATCAGGGATACCGGCAATCATAGTGCAACAACTTTATTCTGTGTTGGATAATAATAACTTTATCTTGCGTAGGAAAGATACATAGGAGGGAAACAGAAACTTTTGTGAGGAGAGGAGTCCAGTTAATATATACACAGTACCTAGCCTGGTTAATATATACACAGTACCAAGATTGCTCTCCTCAAGTATTGGAAAACCTGCTTGCACACCAGTCTGATCTTCCCTAAATCAATTATTAGCCTTGAGAACTAGGAGATTTTGAAGAAGTAAAAGTATTCTCTTTGTAGCAGAGTCTTGGGATTCAGAGTAGACTGAAGTCTGATCATAGCTGTTGGAAGGTACAAAATATGAGAATAGGCAGTTTTTCTTTTAGTGGGAAACAATCCAAATTCTTGTGTTCTGCATGCTCTCTGACCTACTTTTAATGAATTTGCCACTTTCAGCTTGAAGAAAGTGACAGGATCATCACAACAAGCAGGAAAGGGATAGGTGGCTGGAAGTTGTATTGAAAGGACACCTGACTTCAACATGGAGTAGGTTGGATTAGATGAAGGAGGAGGGAGGTTGGGTTTTGATTAGGGATAAGTGAGAATTTTGTGTCATGAATTTTCAAAGGAGGTTATCATATTTCTTCGTATTTAGGATGGATTTAAACAGGAGAAACTGAACCTGGCAGATTTGTCCATTTAGACTCAGTTCTTTGGATCCTTAATTTTTGAAAGTCTGGTTTGAATTCTTTAGCATTTAGTTGTGCTAGTACTGAATTACTGAGTACAAGCATAGGTGCTCTTTATCTCTAAAACCTGTAAGGCAGGGTGATACAACATGGTCCTTTTGATTCTGGGAATAGCTGCAACTTACTGACATTCATTGGTGCAAATGGGGGAAATTTTGTTTCAGTTCAATTTTTTAAAAATTTATCAAAATTTGCATTTGTCCTTATATTTAGGACAGAATGAATAATTAAATGATGCTTAAAATGAAGTCTTGTACATTTGGACATGGAAGAAAGTCATCATAATAGAAGTTCCCATCCTTAGCTGTCATCAGCTGAAACAGAGGCAGTACAGTGGGAGAAGTTCCAGCTGAACGGAAGGAGAAACAGTGGAGTTAGGCTGGAAGGAGCTATGCTGCAGCTGCTTCTTGAGGTGTGACACTGACAGGAGTGGAAACAATTTAGACATTTCCCAGGATTGTTGTGTACCTTCAAGTCATTTCCAATTTATGGCCACCCTAACACAACTCTGTCAGATGGTTTTCTGGGGCTGGGAGTATGTGATGCACCCAGAGTGGATTTCCATGGCTGAGCAGGGAATCAAACTCTGGTCTGCAGGGTCTAATGCTCAGACCACTGCATCATGCTCCCCTTTAACCCTCTGAGCTGATTCTTGTTAATGTTAATTGTTAATGTCCTTACTTTGTAGATCCCACCCCTGGGGAAGCATTACTCCCAGCGTTGGGCCCAGGAAGACATGTTAGAAGAGCAAAAGGATGGGGCTCGGGCTGCAGCTGCTGCTGACAAGAAAAAAGGCATCTTGGGACCACTGACAGAACTGGACACTAAAGGTATCTTGAGCTTCTCTGTAGAATCTCATTCAGTATGAACATGTCTAAAATACAGTGTTGTCTTTTCTCCAGCAGTCTGAAATCAACAGTCCCGTGCATGCTCTGTATCTGGAATGGGCAGCTATGGCCTTTGAGATTTTCTGAATTTAGCAGCTCCCATTACTACTGGCTATGCTGGTGGCACTGAAGCCCAACAACATGTGGAAGCTAGAGTTGCTCACCCGCACTTTATGTATTTTAGTTAAGGTTTTGGGGTGCATAATTTTAGGACTTGAAAACTAGATTGTTTGGCAGTTCATTAAGGTTGGGATGGAAAGTAGGACTCCCTTGATCTTATTCAAATGTGCCTCTTATCAGCCCTTGCCAGCATAGCTAATGGTGAAAGAGAATGGAAACAGCAGCCCAACAGCATCTGGAGGACCATATACTTCTGCTGCCTGGTTTGAAGTTTAACGGTCTTTATTGTGATTAGCTACTTAAATCATTCAGTAGAAGGTTCTTTTCTTTTGTTTTAATGATGTGCCCAGGAATTGATTTCCTTTCACCTTGCGATGGCATGATGAGAATCCCAAACTCTCATATTCTGCAATGTTTATTGTATGTATGCCTGACCTTTGGTATATTGCTCTATTTTTTTTAATTTTTTGTCATATAGCACTAATCTACTTTAAGGACTTTGTTCCCTTTTCTCCAGATGTCGACGCTTTGCTGAAGAAGTCAGAATCCCAGCATGAACAGCCTGAGGATGGCTGTCCCTTTGGACCTCTGACCCAGCGCCTCTTGCAAGCATTGGTAGAAGTAAGCAATAGAGATCCAGAACCGGCTTTTCGTTAACTCCGATATGCCTTGATTTCTAGCGGGCTGGGGCTCAAAAGTTCAGACTCCCTAAACCAGTGTAAGCCATCTGGTACCTTCCAGATGTTTTGGACTACATTTCCCAGAATTCTTGACCTTTTACTGTAGTGACTGCGACCAGATCCAAAATACCTGCGTGGAACAAGGTTCCCTACCCCTGTTCAAAGTATCTTTTCTCTCATACTCTTTATATAGGAGAACATCATTTCCCCTGTTGAAGATTCCCCTATTCCTGAAATAGCAGGGAAAGATTCTGCAACAGATGGTGCAAGCACTTCCCCCGTAGCCAGAACAAGCCTTTCAGGTGAGTGTTAATACAACTTTCTGTGAGGCTGTTTAACTATTTTAAAAAATCTGTCCTAGCTTTCTGCACATTATGCCTTTCAGGGGATAACACCGAGCATGTATAACACACAGGTTCATAACAGTGCTACTTCTCTTGTTCTCCCCTCTGCAGTGTACCCCACACTAAATCTCTGGAAGGCCGCATCAAAGAAGAGCTGATTGCCCAAGGCCTGTTAGAATCAGAGGACCGACCTGCAGAGGACTCCGAGGATGAAGTGTTAGCTGAGCTGCGAAAGAGGCAGGCGGAACTCAAAGCTCTGAGCACGCACAACCGAACCAAGAAAGTTGAGCTCCTCAGGTAAGATACAGGAAATATCTCTTTCAAACTATCCCAGAAATAATCTCTATGAACTTTATAAGGAAATGGGATACTTCAATTATAAGATGGATTTCTGGAAACAAAAGGCCTAGATTACCCAAAACATCGTTTTATGGACATCAAACAGATGGAGGTTGTGGGGGTTCCGTCTCTTGAATTATACTTTGATGCTATTCAGTTGCAAAGAATTTTAGAAATAGAATATGATCAACAAAAAAAGTGGGTTAAAATAGAAAGACAGTGTAATAAAATAGATTATACATCTATCTTTCAAGTGAGGATAAGGAGTAAGAAAGATAAAGAAAATATAATTGGACCTATGAGTGTGAATTTTAAAACATGAGATAAATAGAGTAAAGTATTAGGTATTAAAGATGGGAAATGGTTGCCAATAGAATATTTAAAGAGGAGTAATAATGAAAAATTTGGGAAAATATTAAAAAAAATTAAAGATAAATGGAATTAAAATTATTGGAGATTTATATGAGAGGGCAGGTAAACCAACTGAGGATGAATTACTGATTTCAGTGATTGAAGGTCAGCATTGGATTCAGGCAAAAGGGATCATTAAATTTTTTCAGGAAATAAAATTGAACTTAGTAGAACAGAATATGTTTTTGAAGGAAATAATCAAAAGAAAAATAGAAGAAGAAAAAGGATTAATAGGGAAAATTTACAAAAAATTGTTAATGGCCCAGTATAGAATGATAGAGAGGTTGACAATTACTTGAAAAAAAGATATATCAATAGTAAAGAAACCAAAATTTGGTTTCAAGAAATTGCTAAAAATACAAATGCAAAAGAACAACAAATGAAAACGATTGGTAGATGGTACAGAACAACCCATTAAAAGGTAAAGATAAACCACAATTTCTCACCAAAATGTTGGCACAGATGTGGAGCCAAAGGTATTTATATACGTATGTGGTGGTAGTGTCCATTTATTCAAGAGTTTTGGAAAGAGGCTAAGAAACAAATAAATATAGTAATAGGGAGAGAGGTTCAATTAGGTAAAGAAAATTATTTAACCCTCAACTTAGGAGCAATAGGTTTAAATAAGAATGAAATTTATGTAACAAAACAAATTTTAAAAGCTGCTCATGCTGTGATTGCCTTAGGGTGGAAAAAGAAATCAATGTGGAATGAGTTTTACTTGGTAAAATATATAAAAGAAGTTATATTATCTGATTTTCCTAGAGAAAGAAGGTTAAAGTATAGTGGATATTGTTGTGAAGAATCTTGGAGGGATAACTGGAAAATAATGATTGAGAAAGTAAAAGAGAAATCAGGGTATGAAGATGTGATAAATTTGATTAAGATTATATCCCATATCTCTAAAAAGCTTGCTGATACAAATGGATACAAATGGGTCTAGATCTTCGTTTAGCCATTTGGAGGGTGGCGAGAGCATAGGTTTGATAGATTGAAAACGCATTGCTGTTACAATAATTTTTTTTAACACAGTATATATTAATGTATATTAAGTCTGTGACTAATAATAAAAGGAAAAAAAAGGTAAGATATGAGAAGAAACTCTAGTAGGAGTTTGGGAACTGTAGCCTCAAAATTTTGCTTTTAAGCTTTGGTCACCCTATCCTTTGCCTTCTTGGCCTTACAGATAACTGAATTTTTTTTATTGCTTTCATCTCCCTGGGGGCTTTGAACTGGAGCTGGGTATGAGTGGGTGAAGGATTGGCAAGAGAAATCAGGGCACCACACTGGGGCGGAAATCCCATTTCTGTCCTGTTGTCCTTCCAGGCTGGCCAAGGAGGAGATGCATAAGCAGGAGTTGCGACAGCGTGTGCGCATGGCAGACAACGAGGTCATGGATGCCTTCCGCAAGATAATGGCAGCACGCCAGAAGAAGCGCACCCCAACCAAGAAGGAGAAAGACCAGGCCTGGAAGAGCCTCAAGGAACGCGAGAGCATCCTTAAACTACTAGATGGCTAACGCTGCAGTTTGGACGCAAGGCGCTTGGTCAGGCTCCTCCATTTGAACCACAGTATGGGAGGTACTGGCTGCAAACACAGACTTCGGCAGCTCCCTTTGTTGGCTTACTGGCATCCTCTTTGGCCATGTTGTAGCCAAGGAGCCAGACAAGATTTTGAAGCACACATGGCTTTGAGATGGAAGCCTGAAACATTGAAAGGTGGAAGTCCTATCTTTGATCTTTGTAAAGCCATTTTGTTGTGCAGGACAAACCCTACATGAAGGTTTTGCATCTCTCTTACTGGCTTTTGAGGCCAGTCCATAAACTGGGAAGTGGTTTTAAGGGACTGCTTTGGATTGTTTCCCCTTTCAGCTGCTGTTCCTTCTGCTCTACTTTCTGTGGACAATTGGAGAGGCTACAGGCACAATGAATGTCATGTTTGGGAACAAAATTCCCTAAGCGCCTGAATGACAAACATATGAGAACTGTTTATTGACCTATGCTGCACCAGGGTATACCCTAATCTGCCTGCGTTAAAAAGGCCAGTGAACCTCCGAAAGATGGGCGCTTGCCCTGTCCCATAGATGGTGTAAGCTGATGTCTGCAGTACCCAGCTTTGAACAGTAGAGGGAACGGTGTCTCTTTTGCCAAACCTGAGCTGAATTCTTCACTACTGGGTTGTAAAATGCGGTCATGGTCTGAGCAGAGCTGAGGATATGGACTGCTGCATTGTGTGAATTTCTGAATCTTGTTAGGCAGCTCTAATGGTTTCCCCTTATTTCCTGTTCTACTCAGCCTCTTCCTGTGGTTACAGTGATGGGTCATATTCCCTTGTGCTTGCTTGTCTCAAGTACATACAAAGGGGTTCGGCCTCTGTGTGGCAACTGAGCATAGAAGTGTCATTGTGTTCTTGAGGTGAAAGGGCCAAGCCAAGGAGAACTTGTAGAACTACAGGTACAAGGAAGTGGGCAAAAGTGAGGATTGCCTGGCATTTAGGGAGCATTTTGGACTGAATGACGCGACTTAATCTGTGTCCATTCCACTCACCCACACAAATTGGTAACAGAATTGCAAGGGCCTAAAATCAGTTGCAAGTAAAACAAGTGTAGCTATGGAGGAAGAGGCTGTTCCCAATTTTCCTGGGATCTGTGTTTTGTTTTTGGCATTGCCGAAAAAAAAAAACCCTCTTATGCCCTGAGGTGGTGAACTGGGAAGAAGCCAAATAACAGGTCCTCTGGGGAAAGAGAAGCTTGCAGAATCTTAGATCTGCAGCATGGGGAAAACAAAACAGGCCCAAGAGAAATTAACTGAGTGGCCCAAGGCTGTTTCCTGCAGGCTGTGTGGGTGGAACTTGTCAAAAGCACTGTCAATCTTGCCAGCTACGTATCTGGCCAAGTTATAGAAAAAGTGGGAGGGAAGCAGGGCAGGGTACCCAGAAGCAGGGAGTCTGCCTGCTTCTTTATGCCTGGCTTAGTTTCACCTTCTTGCCTCGGGATCCCTTTGTGCCACTTGCTGTGGTCTAGTGATGGGGAAGGCATGGCCCTCCAGATGTTATTATACTGCTGTTCCTTTTGCCTCACTCTTTAGATATACTGCCTAGGGCTGATGGGAGCTGAGCTCCAACATCTGGAGGGCCAACTGTTGCCTACCCTTTGCTATAGCATTGCTGCACAAAGGTCCCTGATCATGACTGGTCATTACAGCTACTGCAACAAGTTACATCAAGGTGGTAGAACCAATTCAAGCTGGGTGTTGCCTTTATCTTGGAGACACACCAACTGCTGCATTTACAGTCCCCATCCAGGAGGAGCTTTACAGTCTGCAGAAAGCTTGATTGTACTTGTTCAGCAGTGTCCAGTGACTATTTTGGGACCTCCATTTGGGATCTTCTCTTCTCCCTCAAAAATCAAAGAGTTTCAAAGCTGCTCTGTTTAGGAACATTTCGAACCTCATTGGGTTTCTACATGACAAAAATTGGCTTTGGGAACAGCTAGAAGATAAGAAGAGAGAAGAAGGACTAGTAGAAAGATATGCTTTTCGGGAGGAATCAGATGAGTTCTTCACATGCTGTGGGTTTGTGTCAACATAGTGCCTCGCTGCTATTGTCCCAAGAGTGTCAATAAACCCATGACTACAGGAATGGCTGAGAGTAATGGTGGTGTATGTTTGTGGCTTTTTTTTAACACTGTGAGAAGAGGGCAAAAGGGTAAATGGGTAAATCTGTAGCAGGCTCTCTCTGAATATGCTCAGATCACATTCCACTTGCTATAGCTAATCTGAGACTAGGTAATGGGAAGGCACAGACTCCATCTTGTGGCTTCCTTTCAAGCAGAATTTAAGAATTAAACACTGCCTGAAAAGTGCTGGGTTTGGGACAAAGATGAGGTAGAGGGGAGGAAATGCCAAATGGGAAGTGTCTGTGTGTGGATGAAGCAGGGGTTGGGGATTAAGAAGCAGCAGAACGTTCTGCCATGGCTCATGAAGCAAAAATTTATGTTATCTACAATGTCCAGGGAAGGAAATGTTCTGGGAATCAATTTCTGTGACCAGACCATAAATATAGAATTGAGTTTTGCATTGCTTTTGGCTTGCACTGTTAGGTTGAAAGACAGTAGGAGAAGCATTTAAAACCTGTACATCGTGTTTCTGCTGACTGAACCTCCTAATAATTATACATGCCCTGCCATAATAGTTCTTAGCCTCTGACTATAAGGACTAGGATATTGTTTTTAAAATATATAGTCCAACATTAATCAGAATTCATTGGATAACTCCTTCTGCTTTTCAGATTAGGTAATACCTCCTGTCTCTCCAGCTCAAAATAATGTTACTGTACCAAACAGAAGACAATGTGGGGTGTATCTGGTGGTTAAACTATAGGCCCAGTAGTGCATCTCAGTTCACCCACTTCACTGAGTCACCTTGGCCTACTTGCTATCTCTTAACTTTCCCTAGTTCACTGACTGGTGAGGATAAAATGGGAGAAGAGTTCTACAGATACTGTGGACTGCTAAAAAGACAAATGAGTCCTAGAGCAAATCAAGCCTGAACTCTTCATAGAGGCCAAGATGACTAAACTGAGTCTGTCATACTGTGGCTGTATCTTCAGAAAACATGACTCACTAGAAAAGAGTAATGCTTGGTGAGGTAGGAGGCAGTAGGAAAAGAGGGAAAGTGTATTACAGATGGATAGACTCTGTCAAGGAAGCCGTGGCCCTGAAACTGCAAGTCCTGAGCAGGGCTGTTGGTGCCAAGGTGGCCTGGAGATCTCTCATTCATAGGGTCACCAGAAGTCAAAGCTGACTTCCTAGCTATGATAGGAAGGAGGCCTGTGAACACTGTCCTAGACTCCTTAGAGCAGAGGTGGTGAACCTCTGACCCTCCAGATGCTTTGGGCTGAAGCTCCCACAGTCCCTTGCCACTAGCCATGTTTCAGCTTCTGAGAGCTTAAGTCTCAAACCATTTGGAGGCCCAAAGTTTCCCCTGGCTTGCTTTAGAGGAAGGGCAGGATACAAATGCAACTATTAACTGTGCCAGTAGAGATGATCTGCCAAACAGCCCAGTAGCAACTGGTTTTGGGAATTAGGCAGGTATTGCCCAGCAGTTGGGGAAGGGAAGCTGTGACCCTAGATATTTGGAACACCAACTTCCAGAATCCCTGACAATTGGCCATGTTGCTGTGGATGTCAGAAGCTTGAGTTCAGGATATGGAAAGCCAGCAACTTCTCTCTCCAGTTTCACAGAGCCCTGAGTTGTGGTAGTGAATTAAATTTGATCTAGGCTTTAACCTAAAGGTTACAGACATTGTTGGTTTCATTGCTGTACTACTAGTCAGACAGCCTGCCTGTTGCCGGCAGACTGCTGAAGTATTGGAAAGGTTACAGGAAAAGGCAGACCTTTTGCTGAGCCGGCCACCAGAACACCAAACAAGTTCCCAAACCAGCAAGGGTGCTTGGGGATGTTAACAGGTGTTGTGGCTGATCCGTATAAAGATCTGTCCCGAGTAAGCACTTGGCTAGAGGAACAACAGTGGGCTGTGAACAGGAGGGAGCACGAGGGAGAGGCGATGCAGAATTAAGGGCCTTTCCACACTACACTCTTATAGTGCTGTTATTCCACTTTCAACCTCCTGTGGGGTTTGTAGTTTCCTGAGGCCAAAGAGCTCTCTGGCTGAGAATTCTAAAGGCCCCCCCCCGAACTGCAAAGCCCAGGATTCCATAGGATGTTGAATGTGGAATACAGCGCAGTGCAGAAAGGCCCTACGAGTCAAGCCAAATTCTCACTTCCAGGGTGAGAGCCGATGCTGGAGCACGCCGAGGAGGGCTTTCGACCATTCGCTTGATGGCACTTCGGAAAGAGCTCCCAGGAGGACAGGTGAGCTTCGGAGCTGCCAGCAGGAGGCGAAATTAAAAGCCAGAGGAGGCGGCATTCCTCAAGAGAGGGGTCTTGAGGAGGACCTGCCTGAAAAGAGGAGCAGAGATTACGCTGAGCAAAAGAACCGGCGAGGCGCTTGAGAGTAACGCTCTTACGCCACTTGGCCCAGGCTTCGCCTCCGCGCGCGCGCGCGCGCGCACGTATTTATGAATGGAGGGGCTTCTGCTCCGCGCAGCCCAGGTTAGTTTTAGTTTAGTCCCCGCGTCGCCCGGCGGCTCCCGCCTCTCGAGCCGCGGCTGATTGGCTCCCGTCGGGTTCCAAGCTCCGCCCCCTCGTGGTAGCATCGCGCGGCGCGGGCGGGGGAGTGGAAGGCGATCGCCCAGAGCCCGACGAGGAGGGAGGTGGGGGCGGCCGTCGGCGCCGCGGGGAGACGCCGCCGCCGCCGCCGCCGCTGCCGCTGCGCGGGGGGGGCGTGGGGCTGCGTGTGCCTGTCGTGTGGGGGAAGCGCAGGGCGCAGGCTGCTCCGGCCACCCGCGGCTGCCCGCCGCCCCTCCCTCCTTTCCCCCGTGGGAGTAAGGTGAGGGCACTTTGGGGTCTCAGGGAGAGCCTGGGGGCGGAGGGCGGCTCGGGAGGGCGGCGTCGCCCTGGGTGCCTCTGTGTGTCGTGTCTTGAGGTCGCCGCCGCTTGCGGCTCTTCCCGAGGGGCTTTTTCCTCGCCTGCTCTTGCTGCACTCAGAAGGGGGGAGCCGGTGGGCACGGTGTCACCTGCCGCGGTCTGTTTGCGCGCGCCTCTTTGCCTCGCGTGGATCAGGCTTCGCGCCCCCTTGGCGCGCCCGCGTGATCGCCTCTGGGTCCCTCTGGACGACTCCCTGGGTCTGAGCCGGACCGTCCGCACTAGCTTTTGTTGCGGGGTGGTGGTGGTCGTCGTCGTCTCCCTGCATTGGTGTGTCTGGACACCGCCTCTGTTGGCGGGGGCGGGGGGAGGTGTCGTTTCTTCAGAGCCCCTCGGTAACACTCCCTTCCTCTTCCCCCCTGCGCTTTAAAATGGTTATGTTTTAAGTAGTTCTAGCTCCACAGGCAGATAGATGCCATTTTAAATATAACTTTGTGTGTGTTTTTCATCTACATGTGTTTTGACATAGTGGCTTATAAGTCTTTTTAAAAAACGCCTTTTTTCAATGCCTGCCTAAGGCTGCCGTCTTCCGCAGGGCTACCTGAGTGAGCGTACACCCTGCTGAATACAGCAGAATTTAATTCTCAGTAAACAGGGGGCGGATGATGTGGGGAAGAGTGGGCATGTGCATTGCACAAGCTGCTCCTTGAGCTGATGTCAGTGGGCACAAGCATCGTTTCTTGCCTCTGTGGTGAGACCTGTGTGCATGTCAAAGTGTGGAAGGTGGACATGTGCTGGAAGCCTGTGGGAATGTGTGTATATGTCATGTCTGAGCAGCTGCAGGTATGCCTAAAATAGAATCGAGAGGGGAGAGAAGGCATCTAGCAGCTCACCTTTAATGGTAACTGATTTGTTTTAGCATGAGCTTTTGTATCTGGCTTTTTAAGCTGAAATGGACTAACCCAGCTGTCTCTTTGAACACTGCAGCTGTGACTAGGCAGGATTCTGTACCATGCGTGATTATATTGGGCAACCTCTCTATGGCATCCTGTTGCCCAGTGTGCCAAAGACTGTATCTGTCTTGCAGGCATGTCTCCTTTGACCAGGATGCCCATCTATGATGTTTGTGGCTACCGTTGTTGTGTGCCTTCAGGTCGTTTCCTGAGATGAGCTTATCACAGGGTTTTCTTAGCAGGTTTGTTCAGAGAGAGTTTGCCACTGCTTTCCTCTGAGTCTGAGAGAGTGTGATTTGCCCAGGATCATCCAGTGGGTTTCCAGTGGCGGAGTGGCGATTTGCACACTGGTCGCCCTGAGTCTTAATCCCACTTAAACCATTACGTCCTTGTGTCTTTGCACCTGTGGAGGGAGAGTCATGCCCTAGAAACCTCTCTGCGTAAAAATACACCTGCCTTTGTGCAGGCATTGGCACCAGGGGCTTTTTTATGTAAGTAGATGAGACATGTCTGAGTGGGGAGATGGGCGCAGACTCCGTTGGCTTCCATGTGTGAGTAGGTCTAGACTGTTATTGTGCTATTATTCCACTTTCATCCTCCTGTGGAATTCTGGGGTTTGTAGTTCATTGAGGCCAAAGAGTTCTCTGGCTGAGAGTTCTAAATGCCCCTCCCTAAACTGCAAATCCCAGGATTCCACAGGATGTTGAAAGTGGAATAATAGCACTATAAAAGTCTAGTGTGGAAATGGCCCATCTCTCTTGTGAATGTGGTTTGCTGTGTGTGTGTGTGTGTGAGAGAGAGAGAGAGAGAGACAGAGAGAGAGAGAGAGACAGGGAGGGGGAGGAAGAGGAGAGGGAGAATGAGACGTGGAAGTGAGCCTGTGATTGGCATTGCAGTGATCTGCATCTGAATGTGACTTATGTAATTCTTGTGTTGGCATGAACTTATCTCTTTGCAGACCTACCGTTACCTTTCTATAACAGGGCATGTGTGGCTGTCTGTTATGCCTGCCTGTTGGCACACTGCACATTTTACTTTCTAGAGCTGCATTATGTGATTGCAATCCTTTGATTATGTGTTTAGGGTCTTTCAAAATGATCCTTTAACACTTTGTATTAGCAAAGTTGTTCCCTTCTCTTCCCTCTTTAATGTCAAGTTTTTTCTTTATTCTTATCATTCCTGTGGAACAAGGCATAGGGTAAAAAGAGATTCCTGCTACGACAAGGAGAATTAGGGGAGGAGGTAACAGCTTTGCTGCTGTGTGCCTTCAAGTCATTTCTGACTTATGGTGACCCTTGATGTTGGAAGCTAAGCATGGTAAGCCTTGGGTGGGAGACTGCCTATCAATACCAGATGCTGTATGCTGTATTTCAGAGAAAGGAACTGGTAAAACCACTTCTGAATATTCCTTGCCCAAGAAAACCCTGTGGAATCCAGGGGGTCACCATAAGTCGACGGGTGATAAAAACATGTCAAGCCTATCATGGGTTTTCTTGGCAAGATTTGTTCAGAGCGAGTGTGCCTTTACCTTCCTCTGAGGATGAGTGAGAGTAACTTGACCAGGGTCACCCAGTGGGTTTCTGTGGCTGATTTGAACCCTGGTCTCCAGAATCATCATCCAAGGCTTAAACCACCTTTCAACAACAAAAAGAGACATAAGGGGAAGAGTATTGGGTTGCAACCCTATACACACTTACCAAAGTATGAATCCCATTGAATTTAGGAAGGTTTATTTCTGGGTAAACAAGAGCCAGCATGGTGTATTGATATGCGCATTGGACTATGGAGACCAGGGTTCAAGTCCATGTTTGGCCATGGAAACCCACTCTCTCAGCCTCAGAGGGTGACAAATGCAAACCCCCACTGAACAAATCTTGCCAAGAAAACCCCCAGGATATGGCCTTCGGGGTGCTGTAAGTTGGAAAGGACTTGAAGGCACACAACAACAACAAACATATATAGGATTACAGTGTAAGCTGCTCTGTTCTTACTCTGCTAGATCCAGATGTCTTTCATCCAAGTAGTGCTTCTTTTGCTACACAATCTCATTTTCTCAACACTCAAGTCACACTATTTGGGTGGTGGCTGGAAATGGGATTCTCCTACTCAGTAGCGTTCTTACTGCTAATCTGATTGCCCTATGCACTTACTGGATTGTCCAAGTGTCATTATGAATGTCTGGGCGTTCCTTATAACCATAGCATTTTATCTCAGGGGTTTTTTTTGGAGCCGGGGAGAGAGAACTTGAATTTGGAACCTGAATTCTCTCCTGTTTAATTACCATCCTTCACTTAACACAAGAGTGGACAGTTCTGGGCCTCTAGAGGTTTTTGACTTACAATTTCCATCAACCCTAGTTAGCATAGCCAATTATGAGTGATTATGGAAGTTGCAATCCAAAAGCATATGTAGGGGCGCGATTGATCTAGCAGAACACTGTGGGTTTAAAAAAAGGAGAGGAAGCTAGGATAGGTTCAGACTGCTTCATTTTGCCAGATGGTCTCTTTTGAAGGCAGACAGCAAAGCCCCTTTCTTTGCTTCCACCTGGTACTTTGTACATTTAGTCGAGTAATAAGACTGCTTTCCCACTGTATTGTCTTGTGGTCATGCTGCTCGCTCCAGTGGATGCAGCCTTTCTATTGTAGCTGGTGTGAATATGAAGAGAAATACCGATGGGACACTCATCACTTTATTGCCGAAAAGGTTATGTCATCACCGACTAACTCTGTGAGTGTTTGTTTTGAAATCTCCCCTGTGCCTGATGCAGAGATGTGTGGGTATGGTGGTTGTAGGAATGGGGCTCTCTGCCTGTTCATACACTTGTGATGGCATTTATTTTGGTGCCTCTGTTTCTATACCAGTACTGTCTCCTGAGTATGCTAAGCAGTCTTTATCTGTTTTGCAATGTCTCTGTATAAGGTCTCCATTTGACTACATACCACAGGTCACATGAATTGTTTCCTGACCTCTCTGGCATTGTGGGCTGTGACAATGCTGAGAATCTGATAAGATGTAGTAGAGCAGGGATGGACTTGCACAACTTACTTTCTTTTTTAAATTTGAACTCTGAAATCTGATAACTGGAGCCTGGTGAAAGACACATGCAAATAATTTGAGCCAAAAAATTAATCTGGAGTACAAAAAGTGACAGAATAACATCACCATCTTTCTGCGGTGGGGCTGGGGGTGGAGGAATAAACATTCTAAGTTCTTTCAGGCTTTCTTAATTTAAGTAGTACAGTTGGCCCTCCACATCTGCTAGAATTAGGGGCACAGAACCTTCAAAAAAGTAGAAAAATCGCTAATATCAAAATGTGTATTTGTTTCACCTAAACATCGAGAAGAACTTCCTGACAGTAAGAGTTGTTTAATATGCTGCCTGGGAGTGTGGTGGAGTCACCCTCTATGGAGGCTTTTAAAAAAGAGGCTGGATGGTTATTTGCTGGGGGTGCTTTGAGTGTGTGATCCTGCATGGCAGGGTATTGGACTTAATGGCCATCGTGGTCTATTCCAACTCTATGGTTTGGTGATTCAGTGTGTGTGTGGGTCTATGGGAATGGGGCAGAGGCATGGTGGGGAGAACGAGCAGCCAGGGTCCAGGTCAGGGAAAGGAGAGGGAAAGGGAGTGGGTCAGCTTGGTGGCCCTACACTTCCTCTTGGTCGCACATCTCTTTCCTTGGGTGTGTGTGGGGGATCAGGAGAGAGCTTGTGATGTTGAGAAATTGGGCTACTATCCATCTTTAGCTGGCCAGGAAGTAGCTGGTGGAGAATAAGGAGGACCAGAGAGAGGCACATTTTTAAAGGGCTGTGCAGCTTGATTTGAGCTGACAAAGGGAAGGTTCCCGTAGAAAAGAAGCACCTGAGGTGATGGAGCAGGTGTTGAAGAAACTTGCAGATAATAAAATCCATGAAAGTCAAACCCACAGATGTGGAGTGCTGACTGTATCTATATTACGGGAGTCATTTTGTTGCTATTGCTATAACACAATTGTGCATCAGAAATCCTTGCTGATCTACCACAAACCATGTGTGTTCTACAAGTAGACCTAACCTCAAAGCTTGGAAGAAAAAAAGGTATATTTTGGACTATTGTATCCTAGAAGCCCTCAGTCAGTATGGCCCACTTCTAGATATGTTCCGGGAAATGTAGCCTAAAAAGTAATTTTTATAAATTCCAAAATTGTCCGTACTTTCCTTATTTCCTTTTTTTGCTGACCACTGTAGTATGGTGATGATTTAGCGAAACGGAAATGGATTGCAATGCCATGTTAAAAGCAGTTCCATCCTCCAAATCTTAGACTAAAATATCTGTTTGCCTGTCAACTGCAGCCTCCCTGAGATAGATAGAGAGTTGTTGCTACCATTCATAATAATGACTGAGAAAATGATTTTTTTAATGAGTTGTTACCCTGCAACCATAACTAGGTTGTCCTATCATTAGGCAGAATGAGGGAGCTGCCCCCACTTTTGGAGGGATGTTGTCTGAGAACACACAGAAACAGATGGCAAGCCAGATTCTCATTAAAGGAAGATGAGGACATTCGACAAACATTGGTGTACAACGTGGAAGTTAAAAACATGTACTGTACAATACACATATCTAGGGGTAACCATGCTGGCCATATAGCAAAATACAACAATATCTCAATTCCACAAAAGAGCAATACCTTTATCAGGCCAACCAAAAATGCCCAAAATATATCAGGTAAGCTTTTGGAACTCCACTGGCTTTTTCATCTGGCAAAGGTGTTAAAAATCATACAGAAGAAAAAAAATTACAGTTTTAGTGATGTTAATGTCACAAGCCTACATTTTGTCAAGATATTTTTTTTGTTGTCAGTTAAGGTTGTCTGGAGGGATATCAGTGCAGGCAGAAATCATTCCCCTCTTTGGCCACGTGGGTGGTGACTGGGACACAAAGAGTTGTAAAATCCAGGCAATAAAATTTCAACTCATTAGGAACACAAAAAAATAACTTCCCTTTAGATCCAGGCTGTTTCTGTCCTGGGCGAAGCTATCCACCCCTTTCTTAGGTAGGGAGCATTGAATTTCTCAAAAAGTATTTGTACAATTGCATTTGGGAAAATCTTTTAGGTGCTGTATATGTAAAACCCTCTAAATGCAGTGCTAGTGAAAAAGTTTTACTTTTCTTGGAGGTAAAAACCTCCAAGAGTTAAATCCCAATTTCTTGGCTCCCTCTTCTTTAGGGTTCCCCTGTTGCAACTAAATGTGGCATCCCCAGATCCAGAAAACATAGTCAGGAATAGTTGTGTTGGAAAAGGAGAAAAAGTTGGGGGCTGGCTGAAGATAACTCTGTGAAAAGCAGCTTCTTTACCAGAGGCTTTGTTAACTGAAGGATGCCTATACCTTGACTGAGGAGGAAAATGCATCATCTGTGCCCAAGTGAGAAACGATAGGTTTGGGTTAGAAAGCAAAGAGATCACAGTTCAACTCCTAGAGGAGTTTCTCTGCCCACTGCAAGATCCTCAAAGATACCACCACCACCACCTTCTTCCCATAGCATGGGTGCTGATTTCTCCCATTCCATGCAGGCAAAGGGCTGTTTAACCCACTCCTCCCTGCTATGAACAGTAATAGGGACTCTGATCACATTCCTCCGTCCATGATACACCGAACTGCTCACTGTTATATGGAAGCCAAGGTACATATAAAACAGGAGCAGGTCACAGAAATAGATAAGGGGAGAACTAAAGATAGATCAAAGAACAGAAAGGCAAGTCAGGGAATAAGGGTTCAACCTGTGCTAGAGGATATTATATTCCCCCTGAAGATTCTTTACTTGGGTGTGCTTCTGAACTCAGTGTTGAATTTGGAGACCCAGATTTCAGTGGTGGTCAGGTGTGTTTTTGCATGAGAAAAGCTAGTGTTCCCATTGCACCTGTTCCTGGAGACACTTGATCTGTTCCTGGTAACACGTGCCTTTGTTACATCTTGTTTGGATTAAGGTAACAAGCCCTACTTGGGACTGTCATTGAGAATGTTTGGAAACTTCAGCTAGTACAAAAGGTGGCAGCTGGATTGTTCACTGGGGTTGGCTAGCCCGGCTCCATTGATTGCCAGTCGATTTCAGGGCTCAATTCAGCATGCTGGTTGTGACCCGTAGAGCTATATACGGCTTAGGTCCAGGCTGTCTGACAGCCTCTCCCCCTATCTGCCTGCCTAGGTCCTGAGAAACTTAGGAGAGGCTCTTCTTTCCATCCTCCCTCTTTCATGGGCACTATTAGTGCGGCTGCATGATCAGACCTTCTTGGTGGCTTCCCCAGGCTCTGGGGCTCCTCTCCTAGGGAGACTAAGGTGGCCGCTTCCTTGCTATCCTTCCATCAGCAAGTGAAGACTTTTTAAAATTTGAACAGGCTTTTAGAACTGAAGGTTTTGACTGGAAGGGCTTTTAAAAGGGTGCTGTACTGTTTCACTGTTTTTTAGAAATCATTTTAAGTGCATGCTGTAAGTTGTTTTAATATTGTTAATAGTCTAATTCTGTTTTAATGTTGAACCATTGTGTGTTTAACTATATTGTACTTTTTAAAAATTTACAGGCCCTTTGGGTCCTCATTTCGGGGCAAAGTTGAGGCATAAAAATTTTGATAGAGACTCTGTAGCTAGGTGAGAGCCGGTTTGAGCACTGGACTATGATTTTGGAGACCAGGATTCGATTCCCCACTCAGCCATGGAAGTGGCCTTTGGTGCATCACATACTCTCAGCTCCAGAAAAACCCATGATAAGTTTGCCTTAGGGTCACCATAAGTTGGAAACAACTTGAAGGCACACAACAACAACAATAACGATGGGGTTAAAGAACCTGTTGCCTAAGTTTGTGCCTATGAGAATTGGAGGACTGTGCTTACCGAGTAAGATAACAGCCCAGATTGGCCTGTGCCAGCTAAGAATTCAGATAGATTCTCATCTGCAGTCATAGAAAGCTAGGTGTTTTCCCAGGACATAAGAATCTGGAGCCACTAGCTATCATTTTGTGGGGAAAATCTAGTATATTTTACTGAAGCCATTTCCGCACTAGCCCATTACAATGTACAATGCACTATTCCATTTTCAACAAAAAATAAAATAAAAATAATAATTAAAAATAATAATAAAATAATAATAAAATAATTTTAAAAATTTTAAAAAATTTTAAAAATTGCCTCAGAGAGGGAAAGGACAAGATGGCATCTTTGCAGCGAAGCCAAGCAGAGTGGTAGTTGATTTTCTCTTCGACACTGATAGCAGGACAATATTCCCCACTGGACTTGAGACATTTAGGAGGCACAAGGCAGTCTACACAGCAGTGTCTTACAACACTTTGTCATGTTCTCTGCCTTCCAGTATCTGAACGCTTTCTTTGCCTCTCGTGTTTGGTCTGTTCCCGCTTTACTTTGCCATCCCCCCTTATTTAGCTTTGCTTGATCTCTCCTTAACAGCAAATTCCCCAAACTTTTTCTTTCTCACTCAAATCGCAAATAATATCCACTATTGAGGGGACAGATCTTTTTGCCACTGTGAAGGGCTTTTCCAAATCTTGGCAAACACTAGCTGCTGAAGAGAGAGAAAAAATGCAGATAGGAAATGGAGTCTGCAGGTCCTTTTACCTGTATTTACTCGTTTCCTTCTTTTCTTGGAAAAGCTGCCGAGGGATGGGATGGTCTTGGTTGGGGAAGAGAAGGGAGAAATGGCAGGCACATTGAGGGTTAAGTGTGTTTCTTCTTCCCCCTTGCTACTTCTCTGTTCAAATTGATACCAACCCTTGATTCCTTTGCATTAAACAAGACCCGTTGGCAGAGACAAACAGACTTCAGCCTTTAGCTGTACCACATGAATTAAACCAATAGTTTGGTCCATTCAAAAGAGGACTCCAGTTAAAAATCAGGTGTTGGCTGGGTTTATAGATTTCCAGACAATTCTGCATCTACCATTATATATCATTTACTCATGAACATCAGGTTAGGACCACTCTTCTGTGGTCTCCACAGCTACACTCTGCTTAGAGACCCTCATCTGTTCTGTTTTATTTAGCTGTTACATTTGGCTTGGATATCCGAGTGGCATTTAACAGTTAGGTGTCTAAGCTAGATAATTCCACTCAAACCTCCTGCTGCCCACCCGCGATGTAGTGTTACTGTTTCTGCTGAAGGGAAATATGTACTTCAAAGACTTTTATTAATTCAGCTAAATGGATGCTGGTTTTAAATTGTGCCTTTCAGTGTTTAGGTTCATAAAAGATTATTGTGAACCTATCTGCCAGGTTAGAGTCCTGACTGTGTGTAAAATGGAAAATGATTTCTTTCTTTTACATGCACACATGGACATGAATATACACACAGAGGTAGCTGGTTCATAAAACTGCAGCATATAGACCATGGCCATGGGGTGCCATGTTGCCCCCTTTGGCTTTTTTTTTTTTTTTTTTGCATCCCTTGGCTCTTCCATACTTCCCAAACAGTGCTTTTTCTGGCCACACATGGACAAAAAGGTTTTGAGAGCAGCAACTTGCATTTGAAATAGGTTGCAGTCCCCTGCCTCACACTAGTTAATGTTTTAAAAATGCTTGTTTTTCAAAACCAGAATTGCATTTCCATCTTCTATCTTTTTATTATTTGGTGTTTCTTGCAGTCCTTGCAATCCTTAGAGGGTCCCAGGGGAAGAAATTTGTCTCCTGGACTTACTAGGTTGCTAAATCCTGGTGCAGTCGAAGGTTCTGGCCCATTGGTGTTAGTACGTTTATTGGGTGATTTAGAGGGCTGTCTGGATGGCTGCTATCAAGCCCTAGAATTCCCTGTTAAGGAAGACTAGTAAGCTGGCCTCTTTTCTGTTGTCATTGCACCATCATGCAATGGATCTTTTTATTCATACGGTCCTTTGGCATCTGAACTGGAACTGTATTTAAAGGGAGCTATTGTTTCTCTGTTACTGATTGTGCTTTTAACCCATGTTAATGTTCTTGTGAAATTTGATTTTGTCTGAATTTGTTGTTAGCTGCCTTGAATACTGTTTTCTGGAGAAAAGCAGGTTGTGCATTCATAAATAAGTAAACAATAATGAATAAGATACAGTCCTGGATAAGCTAGAAGTATCTCATGTGCCTTAACACCGCACCAAACCAGCCATTCAGAAAAGGTGTGTGCTTAAAGTCCTTTGGATCAGTTAACAGTTTGGAATGACATGTTTAAGTCTTTTCCTCATGTTCCCACCCATCCCACTATCCCTGTGGATAGAAAGCTAGCGCTTCAGGGTAAAGGTACCGTTAGGCTTGAAATTTGGTTTTTGTAAGAGGCGATGATATTACAGTGCTATAAGTAAAATAAAAGATAGGATACAGAGATAAATGTCAAATGAGCGGTTTGAAAAGTATAAAGGAAGTCAGAGTTTTATGTTGTTTATGTTGTTATGTTTATGTTGTTATGTTGTGTTACTGGTTTTGGGATTATAGAGAGGGGGAGATAGGAATGTAGTATTATGATAAGGATGTCTTGTTGTTATAGGTTGTTCGGGGATAGTACGAGGGGTGATAAGAAAAATTGTTGTTTTATTTTTGTTTTGTAGTTGTAGGTGATTGTATGTTTATGTATGTTATACGGAAACTCTAATAAAAAGTATTATAAAAAAAAGAAATTTGGTTTTTGTGACGTGCTATAGAACTAATACTTGATAATCATTAGCTGTGATATTAATTGGCATTTTAGACATTCAAAGCTCATCAAACAACCCTGCTTTAGAATTGCTTATTCTTTTCTGCTGCTGTTTATAAACAGTATATACGAGTGATGGACTCTTGAAATGCCAGTGATATCTTTAAGAATGACCTAGCATGTAGCAGGGTTGCGTAGACTCTGGAAATTAAGGGTCAGATAGAATGTAACATGTGTACAAGCTGTGACTCTGCTAATGCTGATGCATGAATCCTTTATTTCCTGTAGGCATTCTTTAATATAAACATAAAAATAGTATAAGAAAGGAAACCTGAAAGAACAAATCATCCATGTGGGATCATCACTATTGGTGATTGCTAGAAGGAGCCTTTGGCCAAACTTACTTGTGTCTGTCTGTCTGTCTGTCTTTCCTTCTCTTTCCTACCTTGTGTTTGGGGGTTCAAGTCAGCCCCGTGTTCCAGCCCTGGGGATACAGTGAAGTGTGGTTTGCTTATCTATGCTAACACTACAAACTCTCCCCTTTGATAGGATAGATTTTCATGGGGAGGGAGTTTTAGGCATGGGAGAGCATTTCCAGAAGGTTGATTGTGAATTTTGGTGGGAAGAGATGAGCGATACTGGCTCCTATTTAAAGAGGACAAAAACCCTCATTCTGTTTGTCTGGGTGAATATTACCCTGCCTGGCTTTTGGCCTTTTGCTCCCCAGGGTGTCCCTGCCCTGTACAGTGAGCTTGGCTGCTTGTACTGCAGGAACCTGAGCCAAGAGGAACTTGTGTTGCACTCACACAACTTTGCTGAAAGTGGATCTTTCTTCACATGGGGGGCGGTGAGAATGGGGAAGGAGAGAGAGGAACAGCATTATGTAACTCTACTCTCGAAATGTCTGCAAAGAGTATATTTTATGATGTTAATTTTTAAAGAATGGACAGTTGAGTTTTCAGCCTTCGGCAATGCAAGGCAGTTCGTGCAAAAGTCAGACTCCTGAGACAGAAATGCATCCGTTCTGCATAGCTAAAGCACCAAGGACTATGCTTGCTTATGTTCCAGGGAAGGAACGCCGGCTGTATTGCAGAAGCAGAACGGTGGGGGCTCAGAGAGTTTAGCTAGTCCTTAAGGGGCATGTGTATGAAAATATATGGGCAGGTCCGTCTGACCCCTGGCAGACAGTGGGTCAGGCAGAGAAAAGAGCTGTATTTCTCTGTGTTGCAGGAAGGACAGCTGTTGCCATGGAGACAGCAGTAATGTTACCAAACAGGATAAAGCCTTGGCGATACGCTTAAGGGCACAAAGATGAAGAGAAATTGCAAAGTGGTGGGGTGAACTGAGCTGGAGCAAAAGAGGTCCTTAGGTCAGGCCACAGCTCTCCCCCCTGCCGCATGCTCTCCCCCGACCTTAAAAGGCCATGTGGCATCTGTTTTGGAGATTTCCATTGCTTTGGTACCACAGTGGGTCTGGTGGATCACAGCAGCCCCCAAAAGGATTACCAGAGGCATCTGAGTTCTTCAGGAAGAGGCGCAACAACTTTCTTGCCTGCAGTCTGAGGCCTCTTTGTGCTCAACTGCTTTTTGATGTAAACCGCTTCTCCAGAGACAGGTCTGCCGTGGCCAGTTTGTTGAAGGCAAGTGGATAAGCAGTATCAGATCCCTTTTCACTGGAAGGTAGTCTTGCTTCATATGTATGGCCATTTCTGCACTACACCCTTATAGCGCGATTATTCCACTTTCAACATCCTATGCAATCCTGGGATTTGCAGTTTAGGGAGGGGCCAGCCAGCCCAGGATTCCATAGGATGTTGAAAGTGGAATAATCGCGCTATAAGGGTGTAGTGCAGAAATGGCCTATGGTAAAACTGGTATGTCTTGCTTCATATATTTGTGATGAACAGGACTGGAATTCTGCTTCTGTCAAGTGTGCATGCACGCGCACACACACGCACACTGCCTCTGCTCATCTCTTAAGCAATGCTTCTTGCCTTCAGCCTCCCTTGTTCTGATGCTGTTTGTCTGTTCTTGCCGATCTAGGCCCTGAGTTTGCCCCACCTGCCTTTCCCTCTGCTCCAGACCAGCTGGGGACTGGGTGGCACAGATTTTAGACCCGAAAAGAACCATGCCCTTGGAAGAAGATGGGCCCAGTTGGAAAAAGAGAGCTGAAGATATCCGGGAGATCTATGAGTTCCGGGAAGTGCTTGGCACGTGAGTACTTGATACTGGAGTTGTCTGGGTGGGTTCCTTAAGAAATGGTTGGACAGGTTTCATGCTTCTGGGATCCATTTCTGTTGCTCCCTCTCCCAGTGATGTTCAGGCATCAACAGCTAGATTCTTGTAAAACTGTGGCAGGCATGGAACAGGAGCAGACATCCAGCTACCTCAATTAAAGAACAGGACGCATCTGTTCATGTGGCTCAGACCAAAGATTTGTTACCTTTATGCCCTTGAGCTTCCTGTTCTTTTACACTCTCGAAGCTTTCTTCATTTCAGTAACCTAATACAAAAGATGTGAGAAAGAGAGAGAGAAAGTGAATGAGGGGGAGGGAGTGGGAGAGGGCTTTCTTGTTATTAAATGAGAGTCAGAAACCTCTTGCAGATCTTGTTGCAAATCACCTGGAGAGCTGCTGGTACAGTTGGCCCTCCACATTTGTAGGTTGGATTTTCATGGATTTAATTATTTGTGAGTTTCTTCAACCCCTGACCCCCCAGTTCAGGCTCTCTTTTTCTGGGGGAACTTTCCCTCTCGGTGGCTCCAGTCAGGCCATGCAGACCTTTAAAAACCTGCCTCCGGTCCTCTTCCTCCTCCATCAGCCAATACCTGGCCAGCTAAGGGTCTCTAGCGGCCTGATTTCTCAGCACCACAAACCTGCTCTGGATGACTCCTGCACCCAAGGAAGTCTATGGACAAGACAGGAAGTATAGGGCCACCATACCGACCTACTCTCTTTCCTTGATCTGGTTTAGATCCTCCACAATGCCTCAGCCCCCTTCCTACAGACACACACATGCATACATTTTGATGCTAGTGATTTTTCTACTTTTGTGAGGGTTTTGCGCCCCTAACTCTAGTGATTGTGGAGGGCCAACTGTAGATTCTAATTGATCCTTCTTCAGTCTATGCTTGGAGTACTTGTTTGTATAATTAAAGATTCTAAGGATATTCACCTGAGGCAGCTTTCCCCAACCTCCGACCCTCTTGGATTCTAGTGCCCATCATCCCCACCCTTGCCCAACGTACCCAAGGGTGTGAGATTGTGGAGAGACTTGTCTTTGTCTGCATGAAATTATAATTCCAAGTTGTTTGAAAGTCCTACTTTTTCATTTGTGATTTTGATTAATTTACAAGCTGTTGTATTCTATGCAACTTTGAACTACTAGGTGTATTGGCGATAACTATTCCTAATACTGTTTATATAACCAGTTTCTCAAGAGATGCATTTAGGGTCCAGGAGCTCCTTCATACTACATGAACTTACTGGTGTGATTGCACATTACCTGCCCTGGCTGTACCTTATGGATTCCTGGGATTTGTAGTTTTAAGGAGCGGTATTCAGAATTCTTGGCTAGAGATGTCTAGTACTTCACCAAACTACAAACCCCAGGATTCCATAGGATGCAGTGCTATAATTTTATAGTGTGAAAAGACCCCTGGAGTGAGTCTTATTTTTCTTCATTATTGCCTTAGGGCGCATTCACACTATACAATTACAGCACTATGATCCCACTGTAACTGCCATGCTCAGTCCTATGGAATCCTGGCATTTGGAGTTGTAGGAGAGGCATTTAAAGTTTTCAGCCAGGAAGGTCTAATGCAGAGATAGAAACTTTGAGACCTTTCAGATGCTGGACTACAACTCCCAGGAGTGCTAGGCATCATAACCAAGGGTGAGGAGTGCTTGGAGTTGCAGTCCAACATCATCACGTGATTCCCATTCCTGTTCTAGCACCTGACCAAACTACAGGTCCCAGGATTCCATAGGATGTTGCCATGGCAGTTAAAGTGAGACACTGTACAATAAAGCAGTTCCTTCTATAGCACTGTAGTTGTATGGTGTGAATGGATTCCTGAATTCATTCTACATTCTGACTTAAAGCTTACTAGTTGGAGACTTTGTTTTGTTTATGAAGATTAAGACAACTTCAGTTTGAAGTGAGCTCACGGTTATTTCAAGTCATTGACTGAAGTCATAGAGAGGAGCTACGTAGAAAAATGACAGCCAAACTCCTCAGTTGAGTTGAGGGGCAGGGAAGGACCTTCCAGATCACCCTGCTAGAAGTTAGACTATATCCAGGGGTGGCATTATTGTAGGTGTGGGAGAGGTTGTTGCAGGGGCAGCAGCCTAGGATATCTTGCTGCCTGAATTAAAAGGCAACATGGCATGCCTCGTCCATTCCACATGCAGAAGCTGATAGGACTGCTAGTTAATTCTAAATAATAGCAAAAGCAAAGCATCCCCATCATCTCTGAGGAGAGAAGGCATTGAAGGGATGAGGACAGGTTGCAGTGACCCAGACAGTGCTCTCCTCCAAGAGAAGTGTGCAGCTACAAAGACCTGGAGGGGCAATGAAAAGGGATTTTGTTGCCTCCCCAAGTCTGAGACAGTTGCAGTACTCTGTCTAACTCTTAAGGTGAGCCATATTGAGAGGTCCATCGGTTCCACCCACTTATCCCTGGACCTCAGAGGATTATACCTGCCATGCAGCCCATCATTTTTTTTAAAAAAGGAACTTTTGTTTTCAATTGACAAATCCCTCAGGCCCTCCAGAAGCTGTGGAGGGTGCTTTCACTGTGTTTCCCCCATATGATTTTTGCCCAGGAAGAAGCTTTTCCCCAAACTAGAATTGACTATTTTAGAGGGTAAAAAAGCCTTCTCCTAGCCTAAAAAACAGCTCAAGGGGGTCATACAGGGCTCTACGGGGTTCATGCAAATGATCAGCCCTACTTTACCCTTGCCCCACATACCCTAATGGCAGGCTCAGCTCAGGCATGGTGCATGTATTGAAGTGCACCATCCCAGCACTAGACTTCTTTCTCTAATCATCTTTGGGCTGGGTAGAATGAGAAACAGAAGCAATCTGTAGTCTTAAATTGTTTGGTCCTCCTGTCATAATCCCCCATTTTCCTAAATCAACAGAACACCAATAAGGAATGCAAACATGTTATTGTTGTTCTGGACTGACATTCTGAACTCTAGAAGAGACTTCCCCAGCCCAATGGTTGCTGGCTGTGCTGGACTACAAACCCCATGGTGATTGGGAGACAATGAGGGTCATAGATAACGCATCTAGAGGATGCTGGATAAAGGAAAACTGCCTTAGGCTACCTTGGGTTAAGCGGGCCATTTTAGCCCCACAAGAAGCTGTCTAAAATGAAGGCAAAGTAGCAGCTATTAAGGTGGGTGGAGGGTTGCAAAGCCTATGGTTCAGAAAGTAAATAAGGAAGACCTTTTTTTCATCTTCTCCCCCCCCCCCCGACTGCTAGGTATGCTTCACCACAAATTTGTGCCACGTCTGGGTCAATAGGTGGTGAATGTACTTTAGAAAGCCATGGCTTCAAATATTAACACAGACCTTAGTCAAATATTGACAAGAGATCAGAACTTCTGTTGAAGTATGTGAACAGTCTATAGCACGCAACAATATTTGGGTGGGGGGGAGAGAAATTTTATTCCTGGTTACATATCACCTGCTCACTTATCATTGCAGGAATTGCAAAATACACTTTGAGGACCCAGCCCTGGAGGTGGTGAGGTCTCTGTGTTATGCCAATAACCATTTTTAGCCCATCCTTTTCCAGCCCTGTTCACTCAAAAGGAACTAATTTGTGGACAAAGCTTTGTGAACAACAGTAAAATAAGAAACCAGTGGTTACATTCAGGGTGGCAGGGAAACAAATCTGACACCCTCTGAGAGGGCTAAAGTAGGTCCTCCAACATTCCCAGATGAAAACTAGGACATGTGTAGCTGAGCTACATCAGAGTGTGGTCAAGATGGCAAAAGATATTAACGGGAAGAACACGCAAGCTAGAAGGGGCTGCATCAGTTTGCTTGTGCTGAAGCCTACTGGGAAGGGCAAGATTCTGCCCTGTCCTCTCCCTCTTAATAGCTGAATTCAAGCTACTTTTGCACTTTGGACTCAATTTGCAGCAACTGAAGTAAGTTAAAGACACAGAGGAAAAGTGGGAGGAGGAGAGAGAAACTGGAACATTTTACATGCACCTGGAAAAGTGGGACAGCAGAAGATTAATCGGGACTGTCCTAACCAAATTGGGACAATTGGAAGGTATGCCAAAGCCTGGTCTATTTTTTACACCTCCTTTCTTCCAGCACACCCTTGATATGGGGCAGCCTTCTCCACTGTGGAGCCCTATTGATGTGCTGGACTACAACTCCCATCACTCCTAAATAGGAGAGCCAGCTAGAGGGCCTGGGGAATCTACAACTCCCACAGTTCCTTGGAGGCCATGCCAGATGAGAATTGATGGGAGTTGTAGTCTAATATACCTGGGGGGTTCTGAATTGGAAGCAGGGCTATGAACCTTATCTCTCAGCCCTCAGGTCAAGGGATGTGCGTGGCACCCAAGGTGGAGCCAGCTGGCAGCAAAGTAGCCCAGACTGGCTTGTTTCAAGAGGGGAGGGAGGCCAGGCTGGAGACATCTTAATACACTTAGGCAGGATTAATGTGTTAATTACAGAAAGGATTAGAAGATGAAAGCACACGGCGGCCTCTATATGTCCCTTGGAGACTCCATATCCTTAAAATGTTCCAAAATCTTGATTTGGAGTGATGTTTTGCAGCTCTCTTCCTTTGCTAGCAAGCCTTGTTGTGAGTAGTACAACTTGGCCTAATTACCAGTTAGTATTGTTTTGAACAGTTGCTATGTTTACTTTGTATGCCTTTTAAGTCCAAACTAGAGTTGATACTGTTAATGCTTTTTTTAAAAATTTAATATTATCGTTTGTATTTGCATCACAGAAACAAGCCATATTGTATATAACATAGTAATAAACAGAACAAAGTTTTTTACCTTAATAAAGAAGAGGGAAGAAGTATAATACATTACGTCACATTCATTATCAGTTTTCCTTATTAGTCTTACATAAAGAACAATTGAGAACAAAAAGAATATATCCTCTTAAGTATTTTTCTACTGTTGATTTAACCATGCTTTTGAAAGGAATTCCTATTTTCTTTCTTAGTCATTCTTATATTCCTTCCATGCTTATTACAGACATACTTTCCCCTCTTTTCTTTTTCAAATAATTTACCTTCTGAGTCCAAACTAGACTTGGTGCTGTTCACGCTTTTTAAAAAGTGGCCACTTTCATTTTGAAAAGGAATCTAGATCCAGAAAGTGCTGCCAAAATGGATAGGGATCCACCACTTGGTTTCTCTTCAGGCCTCCCACAGCCTATGGGCTGCTGTTTGCCCCCAATGTGTAGGTGGCATAAAGCAGCTGGGAGAGAGCAGTCTCTAGCAGGGAACTGGGCTTGTTACAAATATTATCCCCACTCCACTCCACTCACACACACACACACACACGCACACACACACACACACACAGAGCTCCTTTTTTCAGTATCAAAGTGGCCAGTTTTGAGCTTGTATTTCAAAATGTGTCAATGGCATAGCAGATAGTTTGGCCCTTATGCAAACCTCTTACATTTGGCTGTTGTTTGGTCCTCTGATTTAACACTTCCTCACCCACAATCATTTATGTTATGCATCTGATAAAGTTGACTGTTGTTCATCAAATGCTATGACAATCATAGTCATCTTGAAGGTACCATAAAATTATCCGTTGCTTTTACTGCAATGAATAAACTCATCACTGTGTCAGAAACTGCAAGGTTGTGTCATTGCTTCTACTTCTGTATGTAGAGGACTTGGTATTGCCTAGAGCAGATTAATTCATTTCTAAATAAATAGTAGCAACTTTTTATTTTACTTGCTACTGATGTGATTTTAAAGAGTGCCAGTGTGGTGTAGTGGTTTGTATGTTGGGGCTACAGTTCTAGAGACCAAGGCCATTTCCGCACTAGACCGTTATAGCGCTATGACTCCACTTTCAACATCCTATGGAATCCTGAGGTTTGCAGTTTCAGGAGGGGCCGGCTGGCCTCTCCTGAAACTGCAAACCCCAGGATTTCATAGGATGTTGAAAGTGGAATCATAGCGCTATAACAGTCTAGTGCGGAAATGGCTCAGGCTTGAATTCCTTGCTCAGCCATGGAAACCCACTGAGTGACTTTGGGCAAGTCACACACTCCTAACTTTAGAAGAAGGCCATGGCAAACCCACTCCAAACAAATCTTGCCAAGAAAACCCTGTGATAGGGTCACCTTAGGGTCACCATAAGTTGGAAACGACTTGAAGGCACACAAGAAGAGCACTTGCTTATGGAGGCATGGTAACCCTAAATCATGGCTGTGTGAATGAATGCAGGAAACACCAGCTTTCTGAAAAACTAAACAAGCAATATGAGATAAACTGGAGTTGCTCTTAGAACTTGGGAAAATTGTATTTTTGGTTGGAACATTTTTGGACTGCAGTTCCCAGCACCCTGCAACCAGCGTGGTCAGTGTCCACTGGCTGTGCTGGCTGGGAGACTGTGTGAGTTGTAATCCAAAATGCTAAGTGTTCTGAGCTCTAGTTGTCCTATATCAAGCACGGTGGAACTGTGCTCCTAACTCCGAACAGCAAAGTAAGGATCTCCGAATAAAGTAGCAGGTTGTGCAAGACCCTTAGTGCTGTAATTTTCTTTTTCACAAGAAAGTAAGAGTCCAACTGGATCAGACCAAAGACCTGTTCAATATAGAATCCTGTTTCCCACAGTGGTAAGCCAGATGTGCCCTGAAAGCCCACAAGCAATGGGAGAGGGCTGTTGCCCTGGTGTCTTAATATTCCCTGACAGCTGGTATTCAGCAACATGCAGCCTCTGATCTTGGCAGTAGCATATAGCCTTCATAACAGTTAGCCATTTATCTTATCCGAGATGAACTTTCCTGGTCCATTAAAAGCAGCTGGCAAGTGGAAACTTTCTGGTAGGGCAAAAGAGTTTCCTCCCCTGTATCAGGTTGCATGGTTGCTGAAGCATTTGTAGTCCTTTAGATGATGTTGGACTCAAAGATCCCATCAGCCTATCCAGTGATAACATATGATAGAAGCCATAGCCTAGCAACAACAGGAAAGCTAAGTGTTCATCACCCCAGCTCAGTGGGCTACAGAGGGTTGCAAGTTGTGTGGTTCTGTTGCTGTTCGAGCAGCTGATTTGCCACAGTCTGTCCTGTCCCCAGTGCATTTTTCACTTGAGTACTCTATCTCTGTACAGCATCTCTTCCTGTTCCAGAGATGCAGCTGGGGGAGGAATGAGGACTCATTTGGCCTTGAACCCATGCCACCCCCTTGTTATCGCTATCATAGATGAAACTGAGATGCCAAAGGATAGTAATCACAAGAACTAGCGATAAGCAACTAGGAGTTCTGGGTAACTTCCTTTGTTTGTCAGCTTGTACACTGTCCAGGAAAGCACAGTCAAGGCCTACAGAGAAAACAAAGCATGTGCACATGTGTGAATGCACACATGCACAGTGCACATCTAGGCATGCAAGGAAACAGAAATACATGGTTATGGGTGCAAGAAGCTCTCCACTGATGGTAGGAAGGGGACATACTTCTTGTTCCCAGATCCTGTTTTGCCCTAACCAGTGGATGTGCTCTTTCCCCCTGTGTATATTTGTTCCTCCTCTGTCTTCTGCAGATGTTGGAGGGCTTTGCTAGATTTGCTTTTACACAGATCCAATACCATCACCATCTCTTCCCTGCAATTCTTGGGGTGAAGTGCTTGTTGTCCTTCTCCTCTCTGGTGCTATTCTTCTAATTCCCTGCCCAATGCATTCCCTCTTCCCGTCCTCTTCCCTCAGAACATTCTCTCTTGCCTTGCCCGGTGCCATCTCTCTCACATGTTCTGCTATAAATAGCCGAGATTCTGCAGGTTGCTGTGGTGACAGTGGCTGGGTGAGAGATCCAGCTGGGTGAAATGGGGAGGGGCTGATACTGGCAGAATGACAGGGCCAAGGGATGATAAGGGCTTGATTTTGCACCCCGAGATTTCTTGGAGGTGGCTGGTTGCACCCCATAGCTCAGCCTTAGGGAGCTCCAACCACTTGGAAGACCTGTTTGCCCTCTTTGCTGGGATACCAGTCAGCTCTGCCTGCAAACAGGTTGTCCAGCTGTCTGTGGTGACTCTGTTGTTTTATGCCAACGTGCCCTCCCACATCTGTTTTGTTTTCCAGAGGTGCTTTCTCAGAGGTGGTGCTGGCTGAAGAGAAGTCCACTCAGAAACTGGTGGCCATCAAATGCATTGCAAAGAAGGTGCTTGAAGGGAAGGAGAGCAGCATTGAGAACGAGATTGCCGTGCTGCACAAGTGGGTAGTTGCTCCTCCTCATCACCCGCTCCCATTCTCCATCCAAGGCAATGATCAGCTAGGACACCACTTGGGGGAAAAAGTCCTTTTTGGGATGACAATTAGCAGAATTCTCCTGGCCAGGGTGGCTGCTGGCTATGGGTTTTCTGGGAATTTCAGTCTTTTAAAAAGTACCTTTTTTGAAGCTTTAACCTGCTGCTGGATCTCAGGGATCTCTGCTGCTAGATCTCAGAGACAAACTCTAGGATCCTTCCTGTTGCCCCAGGCAGCCCTCATGTATGTTCAGAGAACAGAAAATGATGTGGAGCAGTGACAAACTGAGGGCCACCAAGGCTTGTGTTGGTCACTGCAATATCCTTTCTCTTATCTTTATTTTTAAAAACATGTTTTGTAATTGGGGTTTCCTGTTGGGCACATATATGGTGACAGATGCTCATTGTATTGTTTTTACATGAAAGATATGTTCTCACTTTCTACAAAATGTGGTGCTGTTTTGTGGGTATGTTTTAACATCGAGGCAGCAGAAGCAGACTCTGTTTTGTTCTTGGAGTCATGATGTTGCCATGTTGAAGGAATATAAACTGTGAAGTTGCATTCACACAGGAAGAAAAAAGGTTTAACAAGCACTTTGTTTTTGCTCTCCTGTAGTCTTTGTAACCTGGCACCCTCCAGGCATGTGGGACTACAATCCCATCTTCCCAGGCAATTGACATGTTGCTGGGAATGATGGGGGGTACAGTACAGCACATCTGGAGGGATCTGGATTGGAAAAGGCTGCTCCAATCTGTCAGGAATATAGAAGCAGTTGAAGGGCATGGAATGGCAGTGAGGACATGGTAGAAGAGAAATTTAAGTCATGTGCTTCCCAAGTGAATTCATGCATGTGGCATGCTAAAACAGAGTGTGGGACAGATTTAAAGGAATTAAATCCCACATTTCCTCAAGTCAGCAAATGAATAAGGATGCATTTCAGATTGTTTGGCTTCCCTTTGTTGGTTTTATTTACAGAGAAGATGGAGACTTGGATGCAGGGCCAATGGTGCATAGAGGACCCTGGGGAATTAAATAACAACATCTTAATGACACTTGAACAAAACCCCTGACCCCTCTCTGTTTTATGTCTCTTTTGAACAGAGGTTTCTCTCTTTCCTGTAAACATCACAATGGTGACAAAAATTATATTCACTTATGTTATGTAATACTACGTATTGAGTTTGTTCACTGACGTTATTTTGTTAATCAGTTTGTTTAAAAGGGGGAGCTCCAAATTTCCTAGCTGCATTACTGTATCCCTTTCAGAAGAATCTGTGTGTATGTGTCTTCAAGTTGCCTGTCAACTTATGGCAACCCCATGAATTTCATACAGTTTGGTTGGAAAAAGCAATTGCTGTTCAGAAGCACAGCCATAGCTTTTTCCAATTAACAGTGTATTTTTCCTAGCACTTTGTCCCCTGTGGAAACCAACCTGATTGTCTCTGGAAATCTCAGAAGCAGAGTGTGTTGAACAGAAATGTCCCTTATTGTTGGGCTTAGAATTCGAAAGCCTAAGGATCTGGACTGTTTTGTTTTTTATTTTAAAAGCAATCCAATTTTTCCTCTTATTATGTGGCTGCATAAGTAGGGCTGAATGCATGTATTTATTATTTTTGCATTTAGATGGCAAAGATTTACAGCCAGTCTTTCAGGATACATGTTGTTCCAAGAAGGCTTGAAAGTGACATCAACCAATAAGATCACAATTAAAAAAAATAACCAGTGATTAGAATCTTTCCAGAAGGGCAGATGAAGATAGATGGTGCCTGTTTGGAGAACAGAGCAGTTCAGTGGAATATGTTCTGAAGTGGTATTTGCTTGTCTGTATCCCTTTCTCCCTTGGGATCCTTCCTACAGTGCAAATGGCCCTGTCGAGGTGTGAGAGAATCTGACTGAAGCAAGCCCCAGTGGTGCAGACTCAAGTTGATAGACTTGGACTCAAGTCGGACTTAAGTCGCTTCAGGGACTCAACTCGGCCATAAATGATGCACTGACTCGACCCAACTCAAGACTTGTATATTTTTAATGACTGACTTGATGCCCTTGGTTCAGTAACATAACATGTTCATCCAGAAACCTTACGACTTTGAAGAATGCCTCCATCTCTTTTTGCCTACTAGTCACATGACAATCTCTTTGCCTACTGGCACATGACAAAAGTGTGGGTGCATTTCTCAGAGGGGAACAGCAAACAGTTTAGGCAATGGACTTGAGGCAGGCTTGAAGTCTGCTCAGCAGCCTGTCCCTGCTGCATATCAGAGGAGCCTTCTAAAACATTTCCTAAGAGCAAAAGACAAGACCCACCCCCAGAGTGCAAAGTGCATTTCCCAGAGGGGAAGAGCAAATGTGTTGGGCAACGGGCTTGAAGAAGAAGGTTCCTTCCTTCTAAATCAGTGGTTCTCAACCTGTGGGTCCCCAGATGTGTTTGGACTTCAGCTCCCAGAAGCCCTGAGCATTGACCATAGTGGCTGGGGCTTCTGGGAGCTGAAGTCCACAAACATCTGGGGACCCACAGGTTGAGAATCACTGTTCTAAATCTTTTGAATCTTCAGTAATGGGGAATAAGATAGGATCCTACTCCCCACTTTGAAAGCTGCAGATGGCAAAATTGCAAATGTGGAGAGCTGGCTCTGCTTAAATTGTTAAAACTGAATATATTTCCAATAATTCTGGAATTTTGATTGGGGTATAAAGTTGGCTTCCAGACTTGGGACTTGACTTGAGATTTGACTTGAAAGTATCTTCAAGGACTTCAGACTTGACTTGAGACTTGAAGTAAATGACTTAAATACATCACTGGCAGGCCCTGAGGCTGCCTCCTTCCCTCTCTCAGTCTCTCTTCTGGGAATGTGGGCAAAATTTTGATGAAATCACAGAAGCCCACAGAAGATGTGGACAAGACTCTCATTTGTCAAGATGCAGGGGGGCATATAAATGAAGGCCTACAAGAATACAGCATGTGATCTGAGTAATAGATTTCAGAAGAAGGAATGGGAAAACCACCTCTGAGTATTCCTTGCCTCAGAAAACCCTATGAGATTCATGGGGTTGCTGTAAGTCAACAGACAACTTGAAGGCACATACACACATACAGGGTTAATTGAAATGTGTTGGAGAAGAGTTCTCTGGATACCATGGACAGCCAGAAAGACAAATTAATAGGTCCTAGAACAAATCAAGGCTGAAATCCCCCAGAAGCAAAGATGACTGAACTGAGACTATCACGCTTCGGACACATCAGGAGAAGACGTGACTCATTAGAGAATACAATAGTGTTTGCTAAGGTGGAAGACTGGAGAAAAAGAGAAGATTGTATTACAGATGTAGTCAATCAAGTAAGCTGCTGCTCTGAATCTGCAAGACCTGAGCAGGACTCTTAATAAGAGGATCTCTTGGAAAGCTCTCATCCATAGGTTTGCCATAAGTCAAAGCTGACTTGATGACGATTAACAACAACAAATGTCAGTAGCAGCAGAGCTTGTGAAGTTATTTTAAAACAGTAATTAGTTACAGTTATGGTTCCAAGGTTCAAACAGTTAGTTATAATCGCAGGTATACTTTCAAAAAGTTATTCTCCCATCTCTCAAATGTAACTTATGCTACTTTTTTAAAACTGAATGCCATCAAGTGCTGGCCTTTTGTTCAAACTGTACACTTCATATGGCAACCTTATTATCATCTCAGTACTCTTGTCAGGCTTATCAACTTAACACCCACAACAAAAGACACCCACAACAAAGCATGAGGCAGCAGGATGAGACCTAGCACGAGCCAGCACTTGAACCATGTAATATTCTTCCTGCACTGTTAAGTGCAGCTACAGAATGAGATTGTTCCTCATTAGATTTCCAATTGTAATAACATGTTGTTATAACTTAATTTAGGGAGGGAAAGGATTCAACTATAACTAACAAGTTTTTTGTAATAAGCTTTTAATGAGTTTGTTTTCATCTGTGTAGGAACATCTTATTCTGGCCATTTCCGCACTAGACTGTTATAGTGCTATTTTTCCACTTTCAACATCCTATGGAATCCTGAGGTTTACAGTTTAGGGAGGGGCCTCAAACCTCAGGATTCTGCAGGATGTTGAAAGTGGAATGATAGCGCTATAATGGTCTAGTGCGGAAATGGTCTCTGTGTGCTTTGGCTTATGTTAACACAGATCTCTCTGACATATGTGCGCTACCAATCTGGACCTATAGCCAGACTGTCAGCTGTCCTCTATGCTGTCCACACGTATTCATAATTTCCATGTCCTCCCTATCTGCTTTGGGATATCAGCCTTTCTGAAAATAGTCTAAGTTGGCAGTACACAGTGTCTCGTTTTGCCCAAGGAAGTTACATGACTGTTCCTGTGTGTGTCTCATGCTCCACCAGAGCACCAAATCTGCTTCCTTTGGCATGAGCATTGAACAGGGAAATTCAGAACAAATAATTGTCACATCAGATGTGTTTTGGAGTCCAAGGAGATCCATCTTGCTAGTATTACTTGTGAGCTCTGAAGTGGTAGGTCTTCAAAACACAGGTGGATTCTCATCCACCCCAGTTTCAATGTGACCACAAAGTAGATGGCTGAAAATAGAAAGCGGAAAGCTCATGCAAAAGAATGGAAGTGTGCAGATTTACTAGCTCAGGGGTATTCAGTGAGGGTGGGCTGCCTTGTCCCCTCTGAATATTCTGGAGGCAGCGTCCTACTTCACTGTTGATTGTGTTGCTGCATCACCAAATTTCAGCACGTGTTAGCAGCACAACAAACCAGATTTTTCCTTTTAAACTAGGAATATGGAGAGCACACGCCTTGTTTTTAGTAGGATTGTGCTTCCAGAGGTTTCCAATTTGTAAGCAAATTCAGTGGCCTTTGTGGAGGAGGAATGCGGACGGTGTCCTTAAACCAAGTGAGGGCCAGCTTGCTGTGGATCACTAGTCTAATAGTGAATGGATGAATTCTCCAGAAGCTTGTTTCAAGAAAGATTTTTATTCCGGGGGGCGTACCAGTGAAATTGAAGGAAAGACCATTTGAATACATGAACAGTGTTTCTTTGTCCTCTACTTCCTGCTGACAACAACTAGCCGCACCTCATGATCTAGATCAGGGTTTGGAAAAATTACTTTTTTGGCTTAAGGTTCCCAGGATCACTGATCAGTGTGGCCGGTGGCCATGCTGGCTAGAGGGATCCAGAGAGCTATAGCCCAAAAAAGTAAATTTCAACGCATAGCTCTGGATATTAAGGTTGTTTTCACATCTAGTCAGGGATTACTGCCCTTTGCTCACTTGCTTCTTACAAAGAATCCAAACAGCCATTGCCCAACTATTGTCATCCCATGGTAAGTTTGTGTCCAACCCCTGTCTTTTTTGCAGACTTCATTTGCAGGAATTTAAAGAAATGAAACTGTAGCACCAGCCTGTATAACTGGCAAACTATTGTTGAAGTTGTTTGGGCCACTGTATCTTCCCATTGAGCATAGTAGTGGGATCACTGAAGAATTTCAGTTGCATTTCCCTTGCTAACATCTCTTAATTGCTCCCTTTGTCTCGGTTGTCATCACTGTATGGTGGCGATTGCAGAGTTGTCACCACCGTATGGTGGCGATTGCAGAGGAAACTTCAGTTGCTGGTTTTCTTTATTTTCTCTCTTTCTTTTACAGCAGCATAGTTATAAAACAATCACCTCAATAGTGAAGAAGAGCTGAATGGACTTAGCTCTCCTTTTGCCACCAAAACAAAACTTGAATAATTTCATTTTGGAATATAGTTCCCAGAATCTCGCAATAGCAGTGCTGGCTGGAGGATTCTGGGAGTTCTAGTGCCAAAAGTAACTTTTCCGAGCTTGGATTGGGTTTAAAATTTTTAGCCCTTCCACTATTCACCATGATTTTTTAATAGATCCCCTTGTATTACTTCCCACTGGTTACTGTCTGAAAAATGACATCCCAAGTGACAACAGCCTTCTTACCAATGTTGTTCTGTAACTGTTACAAAGTGATTTCTTTTTACTACTTCAGAAGCAGAAGCACTCATGTGGGAGTAGTTTAAAAGCTCTTTTACAACAAAACAAAACTTTGCCTGAATTCTAGCAAATTTGTCTACGCAGGAGTATCTTGCATTTTCCCCCCCGAAGTGAGCTCTTCACTAGCTATTTGATCCCCCTATCAACTATATAAGATGTAGCATTTTTATGGTCTTTCACATACTTTAGTAAAACTTCGTAACATAGATATTCTTATTCTTATTCCTGCTAAATAAGGAGTAGAGCTGTGAGGAAATTACCTAAAGCAAACTAAAGGAAACCTGGGGATGCATAGAATCATAGAATCATAGAAATGTAGAGTTGGAAGAGACCACAAGGGCCATCCAGTCCAACCCCCTGCCATGCAGGAAAACCCTCAAAGCACTCCCGACAAGTGGCCATCCAGCCTCCGCTTAAAAACCTCCAAAGAAGGAGACTCCACCACACTCTGTGGCAGCACATTCCACTGTCGGACAGCCCTGACTGTCAGGAAATTCCTCCTGAGGTTCAGGCGGAATCTCCCCTCCTGCAGCTTGCATCCATTGCTCCTTGTCCTGGTCTCAAGAGCAGGAGAAAAGAAGCCCACTCCCTCCTCGACATGACACCCCTTCAAATATTTAAACATGGCTATCATATCCCCTCTCAACCTTCTCTTCTGCAGACTAAACATACCCAGCTCTCTAAGTCTGTCCTCATAGGGCATGGCTTCCAGGCCCCTCACCATTTTGGTTGCCCTCCTCTGGACCTGCTCCAGCTTATCCATATCCTTCTTGCATGACAGAGGCAAGGGTACTTGGGAAAGGGACGTCGCTAGAGTTGCCAGGTGAAATAAAGGACAAGGCTCCTGTCCCCTTAGGGGTGGTTTGCATGATAAACAGCACCTGCTGAAATACCTTCTTCTACACAATTCTTAAAGGTAGAGAAGCTCTATCCTTTATTTTGCCTGGCAACCCTAGATGTTGCAGAGCTCATGCTGGTTTTAGCTAGAGCTAGGAATTGCCATTAGGAAAATCCCTTTGCCTTTTAAATGAGTGAGCCATGAGGTCCGTGAAGTCAGTTTGGCCCAGAAGGGAAGCTGGAATGTCATGGAACATGGACATCAGTCTTTCACTCTAGTCCCTGTGTAACTATCTAGTTGTGTCTGTTTATCTAGCTAGCATTAAGATCTACCATGGGCCGGGGGCTCTTCTGTCTTCCACCACTGGGAGAGATACACCATCTAGAGGTGTAGGAGAATGCCTTCTTAGCTTCCAGGGTGTAAGATGCCTTCTTCTAGGAGATCTGATTGTCACCAGGGCTGGTCTTCGACACCAAAGCCTGGCTTTCACCCAAGCACTTGAAGCTTAGTGATTATAGTGGGGACTATAGTTGGGTCAACTGGATTGCAAGTTTAATTTTGATTTTGTTGAATAATTTCATATTGTTTTTAATTGTTTAAAACTGTTAAATTTTGTTATTGATTGTACCTCATTGCTTTATATAAATAAATAGCTGAGCAACGTGATGCTTCATGGACATCTGTATCTTTTCTCCATATCAAAACACCGTCTTTTTTCTGGTAGGATCAAGCATCCCAATATCGTTGCTCTGGATGACATCTATGAGAGTGGGGGACACCTCTACCTCATCATGCAGCTGTGAGTTGAGGATTGGGAATGGGAGGCCCTAGCTTTGGGAGCAAGGGGGACAAGTGTGTGGCATGCTCTGGGTTTCTTCGCATGTCACTTGGGACTGTAGGTGAGCTAATCTTAGTCACTCAGGACTGGATTCATCATCAGGCAGAGCAGGACAGCCCCCTCAAGCAGTTGATTTTGGGTACAATGAATAGGCAGAAAAATGGCTAATTGCTTACTTATTTTGTATTGTATTTTTATTGTCAAGAATGAGGGAGATCTCTTAAGCTGTCTGCCAACTTTGGGAGGAAAATCCAATAGCAGCAAAGAAAATAATACTTTCCTGGCTTACGTATCCAAATAGCTTGGCTGGCTTTGGGTACAATCCACCTTGAAATGCTTCACTTGGGGAGCTCTGTAATGATGAGAAGAATTATTTTCTACTCTGCCTCAGAATAGCTACTCAGCTATGACAACAGAAGGTCTTGGGCCATCATTTCTCTCAGGACATGTTTTGTCTTCCTCCTTGCTTGCAGGGTCTCAGGTGGGGAACTTTTTGACCGGATCGTGGAAAAAGGATTTTACACAGAGCGAGATGCCAGCCAGCTCATCCGACAGATCCTTGATGCTGTAAAGTATCTCCATGACATGGGCATCGTCCATCGCGATCTCAAGGTAGGTGCCTGCACCTGTATAAGACCATCTGCTTGGAATAGCCTACTCACTCTTAAGATGTGCACAGAACATGGGAAAGTTACTTTTTTGACTGAGGGATTCTGAGTGTTATAGTACCAAAAATAATGTTTCCAAACTTGGGATGTACAGTTGGCCCTCTGTATCTATGGATTCTGTGTCAACAAATTCAATCAACGGCGGCTAAAAAATATTAGAAAAAAATCCAAAAAGGGAGCCTTTGAGTTGTTCACCATTTATATAAAGGGCATTATTTTACTACACTATTGTATATAATGGGATCTGAGCATCCACAGATTGGTTGTCCACAGGAGATCCTGGAACCAAACCGTAGTGGATACTGAGGGCCCACTGTATGCATCTTCCAGAAAGCCAAACTAGAAGAGTCACCATTCACATAATTAAGAATTACTGAATGGCTTTTTTAAAAAAAGAAATAACTAATATGCCCCTTTTCCTCATCATCTGCCTTGGAACTCTGCCATGGAGCAAGGAGATTTTTTCTCCTCCCAGATGGAGCTTTCTTTGCCTACTACTCTTTCTTTTGCTGTAGAGGGGAAAATATAAACAAGTACTTAATGTGCCTGTTTTCCTCTCTATATCCTATTAGCAATGTTGGAGAGAGGGAAAATGTCCCCCCTTTGTATAGGAGAGAGTGGGAAGGGATAAATTTCCAGCCTCCAGTGGCCCTTATCCAAGAAGACTATGGGACTGCTTTTATGAAGGTGGGAAATTAAAATGCAGATCTTCTTTACAATATAAACTTTGCCACTTAGGGGGAGTCCTGGCTCTGAGATGGTTCATCCCTTTTTGGTGGCAGAAGGGGTTATAAGGGATATTACCTGAATGTTCAGATATTGGAGTAGTTACTTTTATTGGGCTACAGCTCCCAGATACCCTTAGCCAGAATGGATGTTGTTAAACAGGTTATACTTAGAAATAGTAACTGATCACTTGGGAATAATGGCTGCAACACAGTCAAGTTGGAGAGAGAGAGAGAGAGAGAGAGAGAGAGAGATGCAGTTGGAAAATTATCTAGAAAACCCAATGTTATAGGATACATCCACACTGCACAATTGTAACAATTTTTTACTACTGTAAAACCCATTGCTCCCTTCTTGTGGAGTTCTGGGATTTGTCATCTGGTGACAGAATTCTCTGCTACAGCGCTTTAGTGCTGAATTCCCCTGAACCAGGGGCGCAGCTGCAGGATGGCAAAATAAAGCCATTACCCCCACATAAGAATTATCCACTGCCAATAAAATTTGCCTTCAGTCTCCAAATTTCTAAGATTGCAGAAAGTGAGACCTAGAACTCTTATATTTGCTGTATTTTTGGTAATCTTGTCTACTCCTTTTCTTTGGCTGTTTAAAATGTATTTTAAAATTGTCAGCTGAAATCTTTAGTTACTGCAAGACTAAAATTTGTTGCCTGAAGGAAAATTTCATTATACAGTAGGATTCTTATTTCGGAAGACAATGCCCTTAGTTTGTTCTTTGCCCTGAACTATAGTGCTAGAGCTCTCTAGCAGAGATGTCTAAGGATGCCTCCGTTCTAAAAATGCCAACATTCCATAGGATGGAACCATTGTAATTAAAGTGGTATGAAGGTGCTATAACTGTGCAGTGTGGACTGTGCTGAAATATCGGAGACTTGGGCATCTCTGCAGAACACCTCAGTAATTTAGGTTGGAACTGCTTTGAATGAGATGGTGGTGCCAAGGTTTGACTGCTCCTTCTGAAGTGTTTGAATTATTTCACCGAGGTGTTGGCAATATGGCAGTGCCCCCAAGTGAACTGTTCATGGCTGCTTTGAGGAAGTTCTTAATTTCTTTTGAAGCAGAACGTTTTTATTGTTTTAATGATAAATCTTTGGGCGTATGTTGGTATTAGCTCCAGCTGGAAAAATAAAACTTTGGATGGGGAGGGGTGTGTGGCACAACAGCTGTTTTCCCTTCAGCTCAACCGGAAGGTGGTTCTTACCAGCACAGTGTTGTTTCGATCTTTCTGTGATAAAGGAAAGAGAACCCCAGATAACAATGACAAGCAAGCACAGATAATGGGGTTTGTTTACTATTATGCTGAGTGAGTGAGGCGATGGCCCAATTTGATTGATTTATTTAATCTATTAATCACAACTATTGCCTACCACACACCTGGAGTAGTGCATTTAAAAAAAATTGTGAAAACATATTATAAAACCAAAAAACAGAGGAACACCATTCATATCGTGAGATAAAGTTCAAGGGTAGTGTTAACATTAAATTGAGGAGCAATGTAAAATATTAAATGGAACAGAACAGTCTTCACTGCCTGTCTAAAAGAAGAGCCAATCTCACCCCTTTCCCAGAGAAATATTCGACAATGGGGGTGTTTTTGTCAAAAATGTTTTGTCAAGTACTCACCAACAGCAGCAGATTATCTTTTAAGTTCAGTTCACTAGTGTCTGTCATGGAAGTTGTAAGATATCTTCAGATAGCAAGATTTTAATTGGCTAAGAATTGTAACCCAAAATGTAACTTTTTCAGCCTCTTCTCTCAGCCAGCCCCAGCCACACTGTCCATATTGCAACCTTCTAGAATAGCAGTTTTGTGCCGTTTGTGTGTCTCCTCAGACACACAGCAAGTCTGCTTCCATGCAGTAACAAGCAAAATATGGGAAACTACACTATGGACTCAGCCTTGGTTTGTGAGTGTGAAATGGTGCGAAATTGCCTTCACAAGGAAGTAGTGTTTTAACACAAGTTCACTGTTTTAACAAATTCTGGCCTTATCTTTTTCTTTTTGGATACTCAGACTTGTTTAGCAGTCTGGAAATTCTGGTTTTAGTTCTCTGAGCTTATTCCTATCAGACTCTTTCTGATGACATCCTTGTGGCTGTTGATGTTTAAAAATGGTGAGCAGAGATGGGATTTAAAGCCTGGGAAAATGGCAGGTCTTCCTAGAACCTGCTGTTCACAGCGACTGCGTGCTCAGCCTTGCCCAACAGTAAACAGTAATGTGAGCTTTAGATTGTCATCAGTTTTCCAAACAAATGCACATTTTGTCCTTTACTACAGCTGTTGTCAAAAATTTTGGCATAAGGCTTTAGAATCATGGTGAAATATCTAGGTAACTTGACAGGCCTATAGATATAATACTATGTGCATTTGTGTGACTTCAAGTCACCTGTTGACTTATGGCAACCTCATTAATTTTGTAGGATTTTCTAAGTCAAGGGATACTTAGAGATGATTCATCATTGCCTTCCTTGGAATATAGCCTATAGCACCAGGTATTCCTTGGTAGTCCCCAATCCAAGTACAGACAAGGCCTGACCCTGCTTAGCTTCCAAGATCAGATGGGATCTGATACCTTCAAGGTACTTTGGCCTTTTCACACTGCACAGATGCTGAAATGGAAAGGAAGGAAGGGAAGAGAAAAAGGAAGACACCAAAGCAGTGTTCTGTTTTTTTAAAAAGGAGAAGAGATCTCAGAGGTGCAAAGAGAGCAGTAAATTGTGGCCAGAGCTTGGAAATGTTATCTCTTTGGGTTGCAGTTCCCCAAAAATTCCTATCCCAGAGGGATTCTGGGAGTTATAGTCCAAAAAATCATTTTTCCAACCTCTGCTTACAGCCCACTGTATACTAGCCATGTGTTGGAGGATAGGACAGTTACCACTGAAAAAATGAGTGGAAACACATTGGACTTTTAATGTATTTCTTTCAGTACATCTTTCAATGTGCACATTTCTTTTTCATCTGAAGGTATACTTAAATATCCCCTGATTAATATGAACATGCATCTATTTGGGAAGATATCAGTGGGTAACTTTCCCATTGTTATCTCCAATCAGAGATGGAGGTAACAGTGGGTTTCCTCTGTGTGCATCTAGACTCTCAACTGGCAATGGGGGAGTACCGTGCGTGTAGGAATCCCCCTGTGATATCTCTAGGGAGTGTGGCCTTTGGGAAGAACCTTAGGAAAGAGGACAGGTATCCCTGAACTTTCTATGGGCTAGATTTCAAACTTGTGTGAGCTGGAGTAAGACCCACAGAATGGAGATCATCATGATCCTTTCTCTCCCAAGACCACTAGTTGCCTATTAAAGCATGAAAACTATTGAGTCAAGGAGAATAATATAATGTGTTACAGAATGTGTGAGCAAAGGAGCTTTTTATTTATCAAGCCATTTTTAAAAATTGTTGTAGGTTTTTATCATTTTATGTTTTTAATTGTTTTAAAGGTTTTTCTTTAATGTTTTAACTTTATTGGGAGAAATCTGGCTTTTCCCCTTTCAGATAAATTTGTTCATAGACATTCAAAACCATAGCCATGTAAGTCTGTATCAGCACTCCAAGGGATCTTGTAGCACCTTTGAGACTAAATGGAAGAAAGAAGTTTGTCACGTAAGCTTTCATAAACTGGGTCTATGTTAGCTTATGCTACAAACTTCTTTCTCTCAATTAGTTTCAAAGTTGTTACAGAATCTCTTAGCTTATTCACAGACAGTGCAATGTACATATTTACAACACTCAGAAACAAATATGACAATCAATTTAACGGAAGCATTGCTGATTAACAACTTTCTCTTCCTTTCCTTTGATCTATCAGCCTGGCATTTTTGCATATACTTTATTTGTGACTGAAGCTGGTGTTTATGCTGAAATGGTTCACATTTACCCAAATTTTATGAATTGGAAGCATGATTCATGGCTGTCACTATTGCTTCCCTTTAAAAGTCTAGGTTTCCGAAATATCTTGACCAGGGTGATGCATCAGTCCATGCCATATGCATTTTGTTTATTTCTATGTTCTGCGTTTTGTCAAAAGACAAAGGTTTAGCTAGGTTTAGCTGTTCCTTAACCATTTTTCCCTCAAAGATGCTGAGAAATATTCCTTTCCTTGTTCTCTGGAGGATATCTTTGTACATTGGAGCTGATTCTGTAGTTCAGCAGTATTTGTTTAATTCTGTACATTCTGTCACCCCTTTTTCCCTCCTGCTCTCCCCTTTTCCAACCCTCTCAGCCTGAGAATCTGCTCTATTACAGTCTGGATGAAGACTCCAAGATCATGATTAGCGATTTTGGGCTATCAAAGATAGAAGGCTCAGGCAGTGTCATGTCCACAGCATGTGGGACTCCTGGCTATGTAGGTGAGCTTCAAGGGATTTTTCTTCTTGAAACCAGAGAAATAGCAGGGGAAGATGACTGTGTTCACATAAATCAGCTCTCTCTCCCTGAAAATGATGGGCTTTCACCATTGCTATTCTTCATCCCAGACTGGTGATGCTGAAGATTTATTAAGAGGATTGTACATTTAATGTTGATCTGTACTCTATTAATGTTCTCCCTAGTCAGATCTTGGAAAAGTGAATTTTTGGACTATAACTGCCAAAACCTCCACCCAGCATGGCCAGCATATTGGAAGTTGTAGTTCAAAGAGGACTAACTTTTCTCAGATAATGTTGTCAGTTCTTTTTTCTTCCACAACCCAGTAAACAAACTTGCTCAGAAATATCTGAGGCCATTTCCACCGTACACTGTTACAATGCTATTATTCCCCTTTCAACATCATCTGGAATTCTGGGATTTGTAGCTTAAGAGGCCAAAGAGCTCTCTGCTTGAGAATTCTAAAGGCCCCTTCCTAAACTGCCTGAGTGAGGTGATGAAAGTAAGGCATACATTTCCACCGAGGCGATAAACCCCTGCCTGAACTAAGCCATTTCATATCAAGTGGAGGAGCACTCATGTGGTTTTGTGTTCTTCTGTACTCCTCCCCACAAAAAACAAAAATGGTTCTCTTCATGCAGAAAACTAGCACACTAGAGAGAAACATCGTTCCTTGGTGTAACAAGATGAGATGAAGCTTATAGGATTGAGTCCTGGGGTCCTTCCTCAGTGAGAGAATACTTCTCCCTGACCAGCTAGTTTTCTGCATGGAAGGAATGTTGTAGGGAAGTACTTGTTTTGTGAATTTTTCCCCGCAGTTGAAGACGTACAGACTACTCACTGATTTACAATCTCCATGAGAACTCAGTTTGACTTCCAAATACAAGTCTACATAATGCAGAAGTAGGGGAAATTCTTTGGTCTGGGAAGTACTTTGTGCATTCACACAGCACCTGGCTGGGGACTAGGTGATGTGATGGGGCAGGACTTTGTGGCTCCTTGTCACCTTCCCATCACCCATAGAGGAAGTCAAATAATTCTCTCCACCTTCTGGGAAGATGTGCTACATGGAGGTGAATCAGTGATCACTTATCATTAGTATTCCAGCCCCCACTCCATCCTGGTCCTGCTTGCCTTCTCAATGGGAAGGATGAACAGCTTGATAGAGGAGGGGGGCTTCTAGCCCATGGGGGCATCTGGACCCTTTGTGGACAGGTTTCTGGCCATCAATGGGAAAGAGAAGACCTGCAGGCCAAAAGCTGCTTTGCTTTCTTGCTGTAATGTGATGGGATGAAGCTTGCAGGGCAGAGACCACTTTAACTGCCATTGTTGCATCCTATGAACTCTTGGGAATTCTAGTCTGGAAGAGTGTTCTAAGTACTCTTCTTTAAACTGCAAATCCCAAGATTCCAAAGGATGGAACCATGCTAGTTAAAGTGGAATCACAGTGCTATAATTGGCTTGAAAAAATCTGAACAAGGAATTGCTAGCTGGTTGGCTGGCATGACTCGTGAACCAGACCTTCCCAATTGTCTTAGGAAGCAAGGAAAGCTTTAGACCAGCCTATGCTGGGGGGAGATTTATTTATGAAGAAAATCATTCATAGGTTGCCTTTCAGGCACAAGGCCCGTTATTCCCTGGGAGACCAAACTCTAACTCCCATCATCCATGACTGTTGGCCATGCAGGCTGAGGCTGACAGGAGTTGGAGTCAAGCAACATCTAGAGGGCCACAGGTGACCCACTGCTGCCTTAGCAGGAACTTCCAAGTACAAAGGTTATGTTTACAAATAGGCAGGATCAGGTACAAAAAGATTCCTCAGTGTCTAATGTCTGCCTTTTCTCCTTTCCTTTTGCACTGCTCCTTTCCGATCCAGCCCCTGAAGTGTTGGCACAGAAGCCTTACAGTAAGGCTGTGGACTGCTGGTCTATTGGAGTGATCGCATACATCCTGTACGTATTGCATTGATGTTCCACCCCACCCCAAACACCGCTGATTTCATCTGATTTCAAGAATTAAGCAGGGTCTGGCCTGGATGGGGGACCACCTGGAAATACCAGTGATCTCCAGCTGGGGCTAGGAAGAAATCCTGCTTGAAACCCTGATCTCCTGCTGATGCCGGTCAAAGTTGAGAGCCACAGGCTAAATAGGCTATTGTCCTGATTCAATATGAGACAGCTTGCTATGTGGTAGAGGAGAGGCAGAGAGAAAGTCTGTCCTGTCCTGTCTCCTGAGTGGTAGATGGATGGTTTGTTCTCTAAGTTCTGCTCATCTGCCACATGTCTATTTATTTACTATATATTGCCACTCTCTATTTTTTACACACACACACACACACACGGCCACCATATATGACCACCATTCTGGAATCTGGTACACTAGAAGTTTCATAGGATCACAGAGTTGGAAGGGACCACAAAGGATATTCAGTCTAACCCTCTGCCATGCAGGAATACACAGCTAACACTTTTTTTTAAAAAAAAACTATTCAGTCCAGGCTAGGGCCTCTCTCTCTCTGCCCTCAACCCTTCAAAATGGTACAAAAAAAAGTTGGAAAAGTTAATTTAGGGGCTACCATTTTCAGAATCTCCCAAACAGCATGGCTTGCACTGCCCTGCCTTTGCCCAACAAAAGTGATGCATCCTTTCTCTTAGGTTGCGACCTCCTGCTAGAAGGATGTTCCTGTGTTGTTAATAAATGCTTAGTTTGGAGAAATTCATAAAGTGTTGCTTCGCTAACTGTAGTGCTGCAGTGAGGAAGAAATGCTTCAGGATAATGATGGTGATGATTGTGATTTTGAAAATTCTGAAACTTATGCTCCTGATTCGTATGTCCTGGATCAATGTGATGATTGGAATGTGGTTTTTCCATCTGTTTTAGTACTTATGAAATGTTCTCAACTAAAAAAAGATCAAAATACAGAAATACAAAATACAGAAATGTGTAATTTAAGAAGAAGTTTATTTAAAGCTAACAGATTAATGCAGAAATAGGACAGAATGGGCAAATGAATGAACAGACTGGAAAACAACACAGACTGAACACAGACTGATTCCTCTAGTCTTACTGTGCAGAGGGGAATTGCCTATCTCCCTGTACTATCTATGTTTAGATTTATATCTTTGTTGTCTTTTTGTTGGAAAGAATTTAGATGGCTTGTAACCATCAAATATATCAAGGTTAAAAGGAAGAATTAAAATGACGTATGTGTTATGAATGCTACACAAACCCCTGTGAATAATAGTACATTAAGTACTGTATAATCAATTAGAATAAAGCCAATATTTAAAAATCAACCATTCACACCTCATCAAGTGCCTGGAGAAGAGCAGAGGTGGGAATTTTGCAGCCTGTGGAGCACATGGAGTCCAGTACAGCCCTTGGGACTGCTAATTTTATTTTGGCTGAAAGAAACCCCGCTTTTGGAATGCATATAATTGGGATTCCACTCAAAAACAGCACCTGCCCCCCAAAAAGCCCTAAAATGTTACCAGGAATGACATGAAGTCACTTATGGTTATGTACAATGATGGTTGCAAGGGTGTGCCTCCACCCCCTGCAGCTCTTGACATGCTGAAAATTGACTGTAGAGCAGTGGTTCTCAACCTGTGGGTCCCCAGACGTTCATGGACTTCAGCTCTCAGAAGCCCTGAGCATTGACCATAGTGGCTGGGGCTTCTGGGAGCTGAAGTCTACAAACATCTGGGGACCCACAGGTTGAGAACCACTGCTGTAGAGTATGCCCATCTATGGAGCAGAGGAACATCTCATACTGAAATGCTGGCAATGCCAGGATAGAGTAGGCCTGCTGGAGGGAACTGAAAAGTCTTGTGTTACCACCATCTAACCCTCCAAGACAGGAGGTACTCAGAGGAAGGTTTCAGGTGTTGATCTAAGAGTGCTGTCAGATTCCTGATGTGAGAGGCATTTTCAATCAAGCATTGAGGTCCTGAGCCATATAAGGTTCTTTTAGTGGTTCGCTGGTCCACCTACCTTCTCCTTCCATTTGCTTTGGGTAACAGGAAATTTCTTTTGGCGCAAGGCAGTAGAAAACTGGGGTAGGAAAGAGCAGCTTCAGATTCACTTGTTACCTTGGCTCAGATAATGGGCTCCTATCCACCAGCAATACAGCAGAGTGTAAGCAAGGCTGAGGTTGGTCTTCCGGTCCCTGCGCAGGTCTCCCAAGCCCAGGAAGAGTTATTGTCATCCCAGACCTCCAGCATTAAGCTAAAGGGCAAGGAAGGCAACACCTATTTCTCCTTCCTGGCTACACAACTGTAGCTGAATGTTGCCCAGGCATCTCCCCATCGCCACTAATTGGCGTGGGAGTGCACCCCAGCACCACTGACATGTAGTTGTACTTGGCAAATATTGTACAAGGAGATAGTGGATTCCTCCTTCCACACTGTCGATTCTCAGATTTTGAGTAGTTCTTAAATTTTGATCTTCCAGGTTCTTTCAGCTTCAGTTCCCAGAAGCCCTAGTCAGTATGGCCAATGGTCAGGGATTCTGGGAGCTGAAGTCCAAAATACTAGGATAATCAAAGATTGAAAGGCACCACATTAAAGTACGTACACTGCTTTAGCAAATTTCACTGGTATATGTTGTGGCTACTATCTCTAGACAAGGCTGGCAGCTCTGATAAACATAGTCCTACTTTTCGCTTTCTGTGTATCTAAGCCTTCTGATCTCCAAGTAAAGAAGTAACCTGCTCTCTTTATCTCCTCTTTATCTCTCACCCTCTCCCATACGTTTACCTCTTTTCTCCACACCGTTTTGTCCATTTGCAGGCTGTATTTCCCTTCTCAAAACCTGGTACATACCCTCAGGCTTCATTGTTACACATGCCCTCTACCCACTTTTTTGTCCTCAGATTGTGTGGCTATCCCCCATTTTATGATGAGAACGACACAAAGCTTTTTGAACAGATCCTGAAGGCCGAATATGAATTTGATTCTCCCTACTGGGATGACATATCAGATTCAGGTGAGGGGAAAAAAGAAATGCTGGTGTCTCTGAACACCAAAATCAAGTCTCTGTGTGCGTGTGCGTGTGCATGCGTGTATGTATATGCGCGCTGGAAGGAGGGAGGGAGATGGTGGCTAATTTCACTTATTTATTCACATTGTTTTCTATTCCCAGCCAAAGATTTCATACGGCATTTAATGGAGAAGGATCCCACGAAGCGATTCACCTGTGAGCAGGCACTACAACACCCATGGTAAGGGGGAATTAAAGACCCATCTGCCATTTGGTTTTGTACAAGGCCCAGTCACTTGCCTCTTGCTGTCCATTTGAAAAATTAGATTACAGTGCTATTCTCATTTAGTTTGGAGCCAACCTCATTGAACATGGTGGGACTTGCATCTGAGGTGACATGCATATGATTGCATCACAGTGCCATGGGGCATGGATGAAGAATGTGTGGTCCTTTTTGATTGCTGTTGGACTACAACTCCCAGCATCCCTAGTCAGCAAAGCCAGTGGTTATGGCACAGGTGTAGCTACTGGAGGGGGAAATGAGGGGATCACCCCCCTAAATATGAATTCTGGACACTCCAAATGAACTTTTCCTTTAGTTGCCAAATTTCTAGCATTACACTAATTCAAAAATTCAGTTGAGCATCTGGAAATACAGGCAGCCCTCCACATTCACTAGGGTCAGGGGTACAGGCCCCCACCAAAGTGGAAAAATTGCAAGTATCAAAGTGTGTGTGTGTGTGTGTGTGTGTGTGTGGGCAGCTAAACCAGGTCAGAAGAAGGAGAGGGAAAGGGAGTAGGTTGGCATGGCAGCCCTATACTTTCTCTCCCCCATCTCCTTCCTTGGATGTGGGGGGGCATCAGGAGAAGGTTTGTGGTGCTGAGAAATTGGGCTGCAAGCCATCCTTAGCTGGTCAAGCAGCTGCTGGTAGAGGAAGAGGAGGAGGACCAGAGGTGGTTTTTAAAGGGCTGAATGGCCTGATTGGAGCTGCTGAGAGGGAAGGTTCCCATGGAAAAGAAGTGCCTGAGGTTGGGGGAGAGGGTTTGGGGAAATTTGCAAATAATAAAATCCGTGAAAGTCAAACCTGCAAATGTGGAGGGCTGGCTGTACAGTTTAGGCATCAAAAAAAAGGAGCAGGCAGAGTCACCAAGGGAATGTGAATACAGCAAGTGTAAGATTTCTAAGTGTGAATAATTTTCTGTCTCACTTTCTGTAAAGCTAGAAACTGCGGGACTGAAAAAAAAATCATTTGGAGAGAATTATTATTATTGGGGGGAAATGTCCTCATTTTGCCTGTCCCCCCACATAGCTACACCCCTGGTGATATGGTTGCTGTCCAATATCCGGAGGGCGGCATGTCCCCCATCCCTGTCAATGGGAGCTGCTCTGATGCTAAATATGAAAGAGTGTAGAGTGCTGGGGAAGAAGCAGTGAAAGCTTAGCAGCAAAGGCTGTTCTATGCATTCAATGGGTCTCTTTAAGTCTCTGGCTTCTTGAGCTGCAAGGGGATCTCAAGTGGCCGCAGGGTAGAACTCTGGGGCAAAGCTCAGGCTGAATAGGCAAGAGGGGTCTCAAATAAAACATCTGAAATAAGTGAAGGGATTCACAATACTACCACTCAAATCACCACTCAAAACAGGAGTGGGGAACCTTTGGCCTGGCAGATGTTTTGGGGGTACATTTTTTGCAGATGGTCAGGTTGGGTGGTAAATGATGGTCATTGTAGGCCAAAATATCTGAAGGGTCAGAATTACTTACTGGGTCCACTTAGTGACAGAGTCTGGAAGAGAGCTGCTATGGACCATGGAGGAGCTACTGCCAACCAGAATAGGGTTTCTCACCACTTCGGGAAGGTTTACTGAACCAGATGGAGCAACAATCTACTCTGGTAGATTTTGCCAAACCAGATGGATCAACAGCTTGTCTCATTATGATCTTTCTGCTCATGTATTTGTTGGGTTTTAACTTGAAGGGTTTCATTGATAATATGCTGATTTGTTTGTTTTTTTCCTGTGATTTTCTTTTATATGCAATGTATACTGTAGTAGTTTGAGCTACAATCCTGGAGTCCAGGGTTTGATTCCCCACTCAGCCATGGAAACTCACTGGATAACCTTGGGCATGTCACACACTCTCAGCCCCTAGAAAATCCCATGATAGGTCTGCCTTAGGATCTCCCTAAGTCAGAAACAACTTGAAGACACACAACAAGAACAGCTTTTTAATGCTTTTTTTATTTTGCTGTTAATTGTCAGACACTTCCTTGAGGTCCCAACATATTGAAAGATTATGAAGTATTTTATTTTTTAAAAATTAATAGAGGTTTACTTGTGCTTTGCTTATTAACAGCCTGATCCTAAATTGGTTTATGCAGAAGAAAAAATCCGCTGAATTGTAAGAGTTTACTTTAAAGGAAACTTTGGACAGTTTTCACATACCAATACGTGTGCTTAAGGCTGCAGCCTGAGGAAACTGCACGAATGAGCAATAATGACTCATAGACTGCATGTGGTTCACAACTGAGATTTCTAAGAATTATTTTTTTAAAAAAACTTGCACACAGGAGTTGTCCGCACTTATACATGGCTTCAATAGGGAGCAAGGCTTCTGAACCTTACATATTTGACTTGTTCTATTTTTCATGTAGCTCACTGCCCAGCATTTATCACATAACTCTTGCCGCTATGCCCGTTTGTTTCTAACATTCTGTTAAAATAATCAGATCCTAAATAAAGCACGCCACTTGAAGAAGCACATATCAATGAAGTAAACATTTCTAAAACCAGTTGTGAGCTGTGCTGTTGCACTGGTCAAAGTAAAGAGAGATCCATCTTTCTAAAGCTGGAGTGGGGAATGTATAGACCTCTAGATGATGTTTAACTGCAATTCCCATCAGCCCTAGCCAGAATAGCCAATGGTGACAGATTATGGGTGTCGTGATGTAATAAAATCTGGAGGGCTGTACATTGCCCAGTCCTGTCCTAAAGCTGGGAATAGGTATTGGTGGATAATTTGAGTCCTGTTTCTTTTTTGCCAAAGTCAACCAGGAATGTCCTTGACAGAACTCTCATTTGCCTGCCCAGGACTGGGTTGAGCCCACTTTTAGACTGGAAGGGAGATGGATGGAGGACAACAGTTTTGGTAGTTGCTTTTTGGAGAGACAAGAGTAATGTTATTACGAATCTTGTACCATATGTGTGCTGGCTTACCCAAGAGACATTTCCTGGAGCCTGAAAAATGACATAGGACTACTGTTTCCTGAAGTATCCCTACCAGCCTCATTTTTTTCTTTGTCTGCATGGAGAAAGCAGCCAAGGTCTGCCTGAATCCTATCAGTAGTTTCAACTAAAGTAGACCCATTGGAAAAGGATCTAGGAGTCTTAGTAGACCACAAGCTGAACATGAGTCAGCAGTTGATGCGACAGCTAAACAAGCCAATGCGATTCTGGGGTGCATCAATAAGAGTATAGTGTCTAGGTCAAGGGAAGTGATAGTACCACTTTATTCTGCTTTGGTCAGATCCTAACTGGAATACTGTGTCCAGCTCTGGGCATCACAGTTCAGGAAGGATATTGACAAGCTAGAACATGTCTGGAGGAGGGTGACCAAAACACGAAAAGGCCTGGAAACCATGTGAACTGGTTTTGGGAGCTGAATATGTTTAGCCTGGAGAAGAGAAGGTTAAAAGGTGGCATGATAGCTATGTTAAAATGTTTGAAGGGATGTCATATGGAGGACGGGGCAAGCCTGTTTTCTGCTGCTACAGAGACTAGGACATTGAGCAATGTCTTCAAATTTCAGGAAAACCTAAACATTAGGAAGAACATCATGATGATAAGAACAGTCCAACAATGGATTATGCTGCCTTAGGCCTTTTCCACACTAGCCTGTTATAGCGCCATGATTCCACTTTCAACATCCTATGGAATCCTGGGGCTTGCAGTTTCGGGCCAGCTGGATTCCAAAGGATGTTGAAAGTGGAATCATAGGCTATAACAGGCTAGTGCAGAAAAGGCCTTAGAGTGTGGTGGAGTCTCCTTTGTAGGTTCTTAAACAGAGGCTGGATGGCCATCTGTCCGGAATGCTTTGATGTTGTATTCCTGCATGGCAGGGGGTTGGACTCGATGGCCCTTGTGGTGTCTTCCAGCTCTATGATTCTATGATCACTGGGTTCACATAAATGTTGAGTCACTCTCCAGTGACTGGTTCAGTGGATCTATTTCAGGAGAGGTATAATGGTGTGACTGCTGGATGCCCAAGGGACTAGTGTTCAAATCTCTGCTGAGCCACAGAAGCCAACTGGCTGACCTTGGGCAGGTCACCCTCTTGCAGCCTTAGAAAAAGGCAATGACAAGCCACCTCTGAACAAATCTTTTCAAGAGAACCCCATGATAGGTTTGCTTTAGGGTCACCATAAGTCAGAAATGACTTGATGGCACACAGCAACAGCAAAAACCAGTAGGAGCCAGGCAGCTTTACTTGTCTCCTGCCATCTTGGTAACAGTAAGAGGTGGGTGAAGCAGGCTCAGAATTGTAAGGAGCCACTTCTCCAGACGTCGCCTGAGTATACAGCTGGCTTCGCTCCATTTTTGCCTTTTGCTAATTGGGGAAAGTGAGGCAGACTGAGGCCATTTCCGCACTACACTGTTACAGTGCTATTATTCCACTTTCAACATCCTGTGGAATTCTGGGGTTTATAGTTTCCTGAGGCCAAGGAGCTCTCTGGCTGAGAATTCTAAAGGCTCCTCCCTAAACTGCAAAGCCCAGGATTCCATAGGATGTTGAAAGTGGAATAATAGCACTGTAACAGTGTAGTGTGGAAATGGCCCGAGTTTCAGTCTTAAGGCCACAGCAGCACAGCTGCTCTCTTGCTCCTCTGTCTTGTTCGGGAGCCTCATCTGAGGGGCCAAACTCATTGACCTGTGGCTTCCTAGCAGATCCATGTTCAGCCCACAGGCTGAAGGTTCTTCATACCTGGTTTAAATCATTTATCTCCCCCATTTTGATTGAAATATTACCAACTTACATTGTAAAAGCCACAAACAGTCAGTTAAAAGCCTGTTCACAAGTGGGGAAAAGCTGGTCTTGAAACCATCACAACTTTGGGAAAGTAAAAATGTTTTCAGCTAGTACCTATAGGAGATTGGGTTTGGTACCAGGTGAGCTGATAAGGGAAGGATGTTTTATAACTGAGGTGCTGCAGCCAAAAAGACACTGTTCCTGGGAACTGCTCACTTTGGTTCCAAATGTGGGTGCAGCCAGAGATTGGATAATCTCAGTATCTGGGTGGATTAGAAATAGTCCTTGTGTACTTTTTTTTTTTGTTCCTGACTTTGGCTGTAATTCTGTCTTGGCAAGGACCTTTTAATACCACTCAGTGTTTGAGAGTGGTAGTACCAGTGATGCAGTAGCACATTTTGAAATGCCAGCCTTTGCCAGGGCAGTCTCCATAACAACACTCTGTGGAGGAGTCCAAAAATGCAATTTCCAGGCAATTCCATCTATGTCAGAGCAGGTCTTTGTAAAGCTGCTGGATCTTCTCACATCCAGACTAAATTAACCCCAAAATGCTTTGAATTACAGCAAAGATAACTCCTAACAATAAACTGTTACTGTTGTTGTTATTGTGTGCTTTCAAGTCATTTCCAACTTATGACAAACCTAAAGTGAGCCTATCATAGAGTTTTCTTGGCAAGATTTGTTCAGAGGTGGCTTGCTTGTGGCATCCTCTGTGGCTAAGACAGTGTGACTTGCCCAAAGTCACCCAATGGGTTTCCATGACCAAGAGAGGCTTTAAACCTGTTCTCCCATCATGGGCCATTTCCGCACTAAAGCGTTATAACGCCATGATTCCACTTTCAACATCCTATGGGATCCTGGGGCTTGCAGTTTTGGGAGGGGCCAGTCAGCCCCTCCCGCAACTGCAAACCCCAGGATTCCATAGGATGTTGAAAGTGGAATCATGGCGCTATAACGCTCTAGTGCGGAAATGGCCATAGTCCGACACTCAGCCACTATACCAGCTGGCTCCCATAGTGTTACTAAGAAAATCCAATTCCCCTGCAGTTATTAAGGGGGCTACAGCTAAATTCAGGGGAGTCCAAGGATTGATGGGAGGACCCAATGATGTTACAACCCTGCTATCAAAAAAATTTTGGACCTCAACCTGTGTGTTCTGGTTCCACTACACTATTAGTATAAAGTCCTATATACTTCGTCAGTGTCTTTAGAGGCTTTGTTAAGAAGAATCAATCTGATTTCCCTTTCCTGCACAGGATTGCTGGAGACACTGCGTTGGACAAGAACATCCATCAGTCAGTCAGTGAGCAGATCAAAAAGAATTTTGCCAAAAGCAAGTGGAAGGTGAGCATACCTCTTGTACCTGAGCAATAGGGTCTCCTCAGCTGTCCGCCTCGCATCAATTTCAGCTCAAACAAAACTGCAGTTTCAACATCGGCTCTTCTACATTGTTCTAAAGCAGTGGCTCTCAACCTGTGGGTCCCCAGATGTTCGTGGACTTCAGCTCCCAGAAGCCCCAGCCACTATGGTCAATGCTCAGGGCTTCTGGGAGCTGAAGTCCACAAACATCTGGGGACCCACAGGTTGAGAACCACTGTTCTAAAGCATCATGAGTTCTTGCACTATAACTCCCTGCGTTTTCTCCATTTTTGCCTGTTGTCATCTCCATGTTGATTCATTCTGTTCTTTTTGGGAGGGTGTTTGTAGCAAGTTCGTGGAGCTACACTAGGGCTCTTCCAAGATGTTTTCTAAAAACCAGGATTTAGTTTGCTAGGCTGGCCCTATGGTCTGAGTGACAACTTTTCTCTTCTCTGAATTTTTTTTTAAAGAAATAGATTTATAGTGCAAGAATGTTATGTCAATGATGTCTTATAGTTCTGTAACTCTGAAACTTTTTTGGAAAGGAAGATAAAAGAAAGGAACATATTATTCCTGTATGTCTCAGAATTAAAAAGAAACCCACCTGTGTCAAGAACTGAAATCACACACTCAAATATAACAGTGCACAAACACTATTTATTAGGAGCGTGATACATAGTACGGGACTTCAGTGAGTGAGCTGGGGGCAATTAGCAAGATTTAAAACATAAAAGGCAAAGAGTTTCCCATCCCACCCACAAGAGACTTTGGAGTTCTGGTTTAGCCTGGTAGCGCTTATCACTACATTCCTAGCTTTGTTTATCTAACGGTCTCTGGTTCTCATACTTTGTTATAAGCAAGCTGCTGCTTAACTCCTACTATATGTCCCATAACTAAAATATGGAGGGCTACTTGACAACCTGAGAGTGGGAATAAAATGTTGCTGTTGGTGCCAGGGATTGGCAGAAAATAGTCCGGGACAACAGAAATGTCATTTGGCTATTTTAAAAGAACTGAGAAGTATAACAACAAATACAATGAACTTCCAATACATTTACCCCATCCGGAGGAGCTCTGTAACACCTTTTTTAGATAGAATGTACAGGTTCCTTTCTTCCTTTCAACCCTCATGGATAATATTCACACGTGAGATAATGTGTATGAGGTTCTCAGATGCACTTTAAAATATATTTCTCTCTGCAGGGTTGGTGTTGCCTCCCTTACAGAAACTTGGGGGTCGCTGTTTCATTGAGGGTCCTGAGATTGCTGCTAGGAAAACCCCTGTAGACTATTCTCCCTAGAATGTTCTTGGAAAGGGTACCAACATGTTAGACTGATTCAGATCCATTGGTGTAAGCCATCTTTCAGATGCATTCAACAGCAGCTACCATAATCCCCAGCCAGCATTGCCGTGGATATAAGAGGAACTGTAGTTTAGCACATCTCTAGATGTGTCCTAAGCTTGTGTCCTCTAGAACACCGGCATAGACACAGCTACGAATGAATGTAGCCTGCCTTTCTTGGCACAAACTGCTGGCAGGAGTAAGTAAGAAGAGAGCAAAGGTATCAGTCTTTTTTCAACATTTCCTTTGTTTGCCACAGAATCTGTCTTATCTTGGCATCTCTCTAATTGTCCCCACCTCCCTTCCTATGTAGCAAGCCTTCAACGCAACTGCTGTGGTAAGGCACATGCGGCGACTACAGCTTGGAACCAGCCAAGAGGGGCCGGGACAAGCCATGCAGGAGAACAATGGTGAGAAGCTGGGGTGTGGTTTGGGGTGGAGTTGTTCCCCAGAAAGTGCTGTGCTGATATCAACAAAAAGCTGAGGGGAAAAAAACCCAAACAAAAACAAAACAAAGAAAAACCTTAAAATTCTCATCTGTGAATTCAAATGTCAAATTTGGTCATCAATGTTGATTGCCAATTATTAATTGTATCTTCTACCTTCCTAGGGCATGTATTTGGACAAAATGGTTGCCAACAGTTTCATATAACTATGGCTGAAGGTGAAAGATGCAGCTTCTTTTTCAGATTTTAATAGTTACACACAAACACAGGACAGGGAAGAATTAAAAAATGAAAGGGGATAGAAATAATATCATAATCCTGAATGGAACTGTCTTGTGACTTGTGCACAGGGAGAAAAAGAACTATTATAATAAGCCATGCAAAGAAATAAAAGAAGACAACAAAAAAAGATGGAAAGAAAAACCTCTTCCACAAGATCCAAGAAATCAAAGGGAACTTTAAATCAAGAGTAGGAATGTTAGATGACCAATAGGTAAACACATAATATGAACAGGAAAAATAAAAAGATGATGGAAGCAATACATTGAAGAACTATATAAAAGAGGTAAAAGGATGACAGATTCCTTCAAGGAAGTACCATTTGGAAAGAACCCACAATTTTAGAAAATGAATTGGGAGAGGCTGTCATAATACTTGAAGGATACAAATGGGGAGGAAGAGGTAGCATACCAATAGAGCTGTTCAAACTCTAGAAATGGCATACATTCAAATTCTAACAAAAATCTTGCAACATTGAAAACAAAGAATTGGCCCACAAGCAGGAAACAATATACATTCTAGTCTTCAAGAAAGATGACACCAAGGAATGTAGTAAGGATTGGATTAATCTATGCAAACAAAGTGAAGGTCAAAATTTTACAATGACTTTCACCATATGCAAAGTGAAAAATGCCAGATATCCACGATGAGTTCAGAAAAGGAAGAGGTACTAGACACTGTACTGAAAATATATCTTGGGTAATGGAGTATACAAAGAACTTCAGAAAATCAGAACTCACCATATGGTAGGTTGCATTAAACTCAGAAGATGGGGTGAACATCAGCAGATGACATTGTTTTGCTTGCAGGAGATAGTGAAGACTTGGAAGGACTACTGATGGAAATTATGGAAGACACTAAAAAATCAGGGTTACAGAATATTAAGAAAACTAAAATAATGACCACAGATGATTCACATAACTTAAAAAGGATGATGAAAACATCAAAACTACACAAGATTTTCTATCCCTTGGCTCAGTCATAAAACAAAGGGGCAACTTTAGTCAAGAAATCAGGAGGTTATGACTTGAAAGGACAGCTGTCAAGGACACAGACAAGATCCTCAAGTGAAAAGATATATCGTTAAATATCAAAGTCAGAATCATCCCTGCTGCGATATTTCCTGTTTCTTTGTATAGTTGTCAAAGTTGGACAGTGAAGAAAACTGACTGGAAGAGAATCAATTCATTGAAAAAGCTTTGCTGGTGGAGAGTTCTGAGGATACCATGGAAGACCAAAAAGACAAATAATGGATCAGAAAGCAAATCATACTTGAACTCTCTCTAGAAGCCCAAATATGATTTTCTGGAATCGACAATAATGCTCAGTAGAAGGAAAAGAAGAATACTGCATTCCAGGTGGATGGACTCAATAAAGGAAATCATGGCACTGAGTTTGCTAGACCTGAGCAGGGCCGTTAATAAGAATGGCTCTTAGAGGTCTCTCATGCATTGGGTTGCAATAAGTTCAAACTTACAAGACAGCAGATAACAATGATCTGCCTTTTTCATAACATTGGGACTCATTTTATAAGAATTAAACACACTTAAAGCTCCTACAAGGACCAAAATAAAAACAAACAAAAAGTTATTATTAAAATGCAATTAAAATATGCATACAGTTAAAGAATATTTATTGCACAGTCATCCCTCCACATTCTCTAGGGTTGGGGCACAGGACCCCCATGAAAGTGGGAAAACCATGAATAACTCTAGGCCCTCCCAAAGGATATTTAACACACACACAAAAATTATGATCACCATATTCAACCCACTATGGATTCCTTTGAGGCATCAGGGTTTCTTCACAAGGCAGAAGTGGGGGTTGGTGGGGCTTACTGCCACCTCCACTGCTGCCCCGCACCATTTATAAGAGGGACTTACAAGTCTTGCTTGCAGTTTCTGAGTGTCACAAGGCTTGCAGTCCCTATTAAAAATGGCATAGGGAGGTAGCAGAAGTGACAGCAAATAATCCGTGAATAATCAAATCCACAAAAGTGAAACCCACAGATGTGGAAGGCTGACTGTATTAGCCTTTGTGTGCATTTGACATATATAAAAACTAAGCAAGTCAAGCAAGCTGGTTAGTCATAAAAATTTCCACATAAATCTAAGAAAGCACATAAAATGTCATGAATGTGTTCAGACAAGAGCTTGGAAAACTTGCTATTCTGCTACAACTCCCAGATTCTCTTACCATGCTACCTAGAAGATTTGGGGTGCTGTAGATCAAATATAACATTCATTATTATTATTTTTCTTCTTCTTTTTGATCCTCTTTTATTACTGTTGTTGTGTGTGAAATTGGCTTTTTTTTTGTTTTATAATTATTTATGGATGTATCTTTTGTTTGAAGTTCCTTATTCCTTTTTTTTCTTTTTCTTTCTGTTTTAATGGATCAATAAAAAGAACTTTCAAAAAACCAAAAAACCAAAAATAACATTTCCAGGTCCTGTATATAAGCCCACTTAAATATGGATATATTAATTGGTTAAGCATTCCATCCTGCTTTTCAGGCTTTTCCTATATTTAGAAGTGGGCAAGGTGCATGGGAAGCCATTTGGCTGTACCATCCTGCTAATAGGCAAAATAGCCTCTGTGATCACTGAAAAACAGCAACCCTGTTCTGCTTGTGTGTCTCCTTGAAATACAGCTGGCCTTCCACGTTCACTTGGATTGGGGGGCAGGAGTTAAACAAAGTCAAACCCACAAACGCGGAGGGCTGACTGTATTTGCAAGAGGGCTGTGTTTTAGCTATAAAGCCTGATGTGGGTTTGTCTGTGGAATAGCCTGGTCAGACCAAATCTTCTCATCAGGGCCACTCCTACTTTGTTGATCTTCTGCAAGCTGTACTGCTGTGTGCTTCACTAACAAACCCAGCCCTCACCCAGCTTTTCTCCCTTCTCCTTTTCAGGCTCAGATTCCAGCAGCAGTGAGGAATCCTTGGGAAATGGTTCTCATCCTCAGACTTAGGACTGAATGTTCCCCAGTGAACAGAGGAAGAGATGGCAGTGCCACCACCAACTTGTAAACTGGTGGGCAGTTCCGAGCCCAGCTTTCCCATAGTGCCACAAGCAGAGCCAAGGAAGCGTCTAGGACTGCCACCACGTCCCTCCCAGTGAAGTGCAGCTGAATCCTACTGCAGGGGAATGAAAAGTTTCCCTTGATCAATCACATTCTCCTGAACATGGAGGCACGGGCCTGATCCTTCATCCTTCACTCAAATCCCTGGAGATGTTCCTCCTACTTCTCATGACAGAATGGTTTCCTGCTGGTCACAGCCAACAGGATCTTTCTCTTGGCTGTGTTCTGCCCTGTCCTCAACTTTCATCTAAGTCAACAATCATGGCCTCTTCCTTGCCCCATCTTATGGACAGCAGGTCTTAGAAAGAAATACACAACAGCCCAGCTAGGCCCTTTCATCAACTGCTCACTTTGAACACCAAGTGCACACAAGATCCTGGAATTTAAAGCTTTCCCCCTAGACAAAACCCCTTTTCCATTCCTACACTCCGTAAAACACACAGGCTCCTCCAAAAGATCAGATACTATATGGAAAGGCCTGGAATTGCTTGTATCTCCAAGTGAGGCTGTTGTTATGATCTACAGGGGAAGATGAAATCACTTTTTTACAGAGATAGCAGCTACTATTGCACATAGCTCGTCTCAGGAAGGACTCAGTCTGGGGAAACTCCTCTGTGGATCAGGGGCTGTGCTTTTCTGTTGTCAAAAAGTATGGATCTAGACCAAATTGGCATTGCTTTGCTGGGTACCAGCTGTGCCTCTTCGAAGTCATTTGGCTGTCAACAGGTGGAGATGGGCTTTCCTCCCAGCAGAGTAGTGGTATTCAGTCACCACTACTGCCTGTAGCACCTACAATTTCTCTACCAGAAATTGGGCTGAAAGTGGGTGGGAAACCATGCTACAGACTTTCAGTTTGGTTCAGGTTTTGCTGGCGAGGGGGAAGTCAGCTGTGGCTGGGGAGGGGAAAGGACACTTTCTGGCTACTGCCCATCACCAGAGTAGCTCTGCAGCTATTTTTTAAAAAATATTTGTGCTTAGTTTTTTTTTGTAAGGGGAGGAATGGGCACATATACACACATATTTCTTTCAACTTTTCAAAAAAGTTAGGCAGCTTGCCTGAAAAACTGAGGGTTGACATATCTTGGCATAGCAAGGAACTCACCATTCCCGCAATCTGCTTCCTGGCCACTATAGCTGCAATGTCCAGTGCAATGGTAAATTAAGGAGAAATCCTCCTGTGTGGTTGTCCTTTTAAAATCTGCTCTGTTTTCACTCTGACCTGACCCATCCACCAGAAAAAGGATTTGTTCCACTGCTGCTTAGTCTCTCCTCTCAGACCTAGAAGCTCACAGGTCCTCATTCTGCTCCCTCTTCCTCTCTCCCCAGCCTCTTATTTCAAGAAGAACTTTCTAACTTGACATTTCTATTTTGTTGCTTGTTCTTGTATTAAAAAAGGAAGGAAATGCATGTGGTTTTGTCTGCCCCCTCTGTGTATCAAGGGCTGGGAGAAAAGGCAGAAGCTGCCACGGATCCCTCAGCAACCAAAGTAGGGAACAGCTGTATAGACGGAGTGGCTGGATCCACATTTGGAGGGCTAATGCTGAAAAAAGAAAAAGAGTCTTAAAAGGACAACTGATCATTGTTTTTTATTTTATTGACACAGCACCTAGAAATAGATAAAACACTTTATAAAAGGATTAAAAATAAATAGGTCTCTGCCCAAAGCAGCGTACAGTCTAGAAACAGTCAAGACAAAAGGAAGAGGATAGGGAATAGTTGGGTCCTGAAACTGCAGATGGTACAAAAGCACAGGCCACGAATGAGCCCAACCTCCCTTCCCTTGAAATTTCCATTCATTTTGACAGGGAGATTCAAGCACAAGTTTTAAGCCTCTCCCATTGAGACTAGGAGACCTTCAATGTGGTTAAGCTTTGGCTAGAGCATGCGTACAAGTTTGGGTTACAAAATATATTTCAAGACTTCATTATAGAAACATGATATTAATGAAAAAAAGTCTGAGAAAAATGTTAAGGAAGAAAAAAGCGTTTGAGGAAAGGCTAAGCTAGGAAGCTGCAAGGAGTATGTTGGAAAATACCATTCCAAGCAATAGAGAAAAGCAGCAAAAAATGATGCTTTTGAGATATATGTTTTTACGTATATGTTAACACAGAGATTGGGAAGGGAAAGATTTTATACTCTATTTTACAAAGCAATGGTTCTTTCAGATGAGCTTCCTTGCTCACTGGAATGGGCACTGTAACCTCAGAGAGATAAAAGTACTTTTCAGAAGAGACTCTTGTCTCTTTTGGGTTTTTGGCACAATGTCTGAACTGCCCCTACACTGACCCGCAATACACGCTGGCTCTGAACTAGCTAAGTCAGTCCCGCTGAGTTTGAGGGAGCTGACGTCCAGGTAAGTGCACCTCAAATTGCAGCCTTAGTCCCACTAAAAGCAATGATGTTTGCATTAGTCACCTCTGAGTTGTTCCAGAAGATTTCTTTATGATTTCTTGTAGTGGAATCAGGACCAAAGACTGAAAACACTCTAAAAGAGGAGTATATGCTGAAAGGCAAAGATATAGTATATGACCCAGCCCAGAGATCGCCAACTCCTTCATCAATGGGGAACCCTCTATTCTCCAAAGAGTGGCCTTGTGGTTTCATTTCCTCAGACTAACTGGTCTGCCCACATGCAGTCAGGCTCCATCATATGAAGGTGGCTGTCATCCAGAGGCAAAAGGCTTTGCATTTACAGAGCAGATGAACACAGACACAGCCATGTATACAAACATGGACATTTACATGTCATATAATCAATGAAAGACCAAGCAGGCCGTGAAATTAAAGCACAACAACCTCTCTCTTACAACATGAAATCATTTTTTAAAACTGTCAGCACAACTGATATTGTGACCTAGCTTTCTAACTATATCTAAGGTTAGGTTCAGTAGGTCCAATGATTGAGGGAAACTCCTTCATGGGGTTGGAGCTTGGCTGAATTTCACTGGCTGGCACTGAATCCTACCTCACACTGCCATTTTTGAAACGTGGTAACCACCCCATCCTTCAGCCCTGTGCCTAAATGAGGCCCAAGTTCTGCAAAGGAGGAAATGAGCCTCTAACGGCCTTACTTCGAAACTGGCCAGCAACACACTAATACTGTACCAAAGGACAAAGCAAGAGACAAAAGCGACAGGAAAAAGCATTCTATGATAACGTTGCAGCTACACATCAAACTTATACCACAAGCGACCCCTGGTGGGGGAAAGCACCCCAACAGCAGTGGCTGAAACAGGCGCTCCACAACACAAACCTCTCAGGCCCTCTTCGACAGCTCAGGTTGTGCCCCGTTCCCAACGTGGAGGTTTCTCTCTGGCTCGGGCTCCGGAGAGTAAACAGTTTTCTTACTTGCCTGGCACACAAAGCAATACCAGGTGGTGCGAGAAATTACTATGTCAAGGTTGAATGGCTGCTCCTGGCGACTTTGGCACAGAGGTTTTTGGCATCTGGATCTGAAGTCTCCTGGTACTTTCTCAGATCAGCACAAAAGAGAACCTGGTGAGGGAGGGATGAGAGTTGACATTACAAAAACAATGTCAAAGAGCGGCCTCAAAACAGACTATGTGACTTGAGAGATGGAGTGCAAGAGGGAAGTTCTTCCCTGAGGAGACGAGGCCTAAGCTGCCCAAGGGGATTAAGAGTATTTTGTCAGCAGTCTTGGAGGAAGCAAACCCCTCCTTTCACTGTATGCTTACCTCCATATATATGGAAGCTTATGTCTCCTCTCCTCATACACATACATACACACACAGGTGTCCTCCTAGGGACCCCAGAAATCAGGGTAACACCAGCCCCACAAACTAGCAACTTCCTGTAGAGACCAAGATAAAGGACATTACTCAAGAAGCGAAAGAATGACCAACACACATGCACACTGACATACACTTCACCCCGGGCCACCCCATGACATTTTATTGCCTGATGCAAAGACCAAGGCACACCCACACACATCCCAATTCCAAGTACAGAAGCTGAACAGATTGGCAATTGCATCTTCCATCAACACAAGCAAAAGGATAGGTCCTTCCACCACACCTGAGGACAGCAGGCCAGTCGGGGGAGGCAGCACAGGCTGGCTGGCTCACTGGCTGAGGAAGAAGAGTCTGCAGGCTGCCCATGCTGCCTCCAGCATCTGCCATTTGAGACGGCTGCCTCATTCTGCCTAACAGTAGAGAGACCTTGCACTTGGATCAATATAAAAGAGGGCAGGTAAGGCTTTGGATTCAACAGCTACCGAGCTGTGTAGGCATACAAACAGAAGCAAGGAACTTCTTCACAAACTGATTAATTTATAACACTTACTGCCACCAAATGTAATGAAGGCTCCTAACTTACAAAGTTTAAAAGAGGGATTAGACAGATGTTTTCTACACAGCCATTACAAGGACAGAAGCCCTGTCCCTTATTTCACTTGAAAACCCCACCCACACTCTGGACTCTGCACACTCAGGGGAATCTTGAGATTTGCAGATTTACATAAAATTTAAGGGGAAAAAAAACAGAAGAAGGGGAAACAATCTGTGTAAAAGAGAAAAAAAGGCAGACAATACTTACAGCTATTTGCCATGGAGCAAAGGAGATAGGAATGACGGGCCTCATGCCAAATGGAAAACAAAGAATATGAAGCAGTAAAAGGGGGAAAGCAGGAGAGGATGCAAAAAAAAAAAAAAAAAAGATTGCGAGGAAGGAGGAGATGGATAAAGAGTGTGGAAGTACTACTTTTTTTAGACTACAAATCCCAGAACTCCCTATCCAGTTGCCATGCCAATTACAAGATCCTTTTACTATTTTCCCCTTTGCGTTCTTGCCAAAGCCTATCTCAAATTCAGGAAAAAATGTTTCATATCTTGTGTTGCCTTGTTAGGCTTTCACACAGTACATTGAGCTTCCAAAGTAACTACATCCTGTTCTCTCTGACCCACCCAAACTGTAGGATTCTGGGAGTTATAGTCCAAAAGAAGGTATAACTTCCTCAAGCTCCAGCTCTCACACAAGCACACATAGGGAACCCAATCTTGTACTGGCGTGTTAAAAAAAAGGGGGGGGAAGTTGAAGGGCAGCCGAAGCCCTCAGAGCCAGTGTCTCAACTAGGGAGAGCTAAGAGGGGAGCAAAACTGACCACATTACGGGGAAGAGGCTGTTGTATTCTGGGTGGGAATGCCTGCTGGAGGTTCCCTATTCATGTCCTACAAGGAAGAAACCCACAGAAAGAAAGACGAAAGGTGAAATTCTTAGAATGCTGAATTAAACTGAGTTTCTGCACTTGGAAAATGTAACCGCTGACTGCACAATACACACTGTAAACCGGGGTTGGACCTGTGGCCCCCAAGGCTTTGGGATTTCCAAGCCAAAATGACGAAGGATAATGAGAGTTAGAGCATTAAGGCACCCTGAAGACCAGGGTTTGAGTCCCTGCTCAGCCATGAAAATCCTCTGTGATCTTGGGTATGTCTTATACTCAGCCCCAGAAAACCCCATGATAGGTTTGCTGTAGGGCAACCGTAAGTCAGAAACGACTAGAAGGTACACAAAAACAACAACAGCTGGAGCTGTACAACATCCAGAGGGTCAAAAATCCCCCATCCCTTGTGTAGGGAAATACAGTGGCCAGCAGTTTTATATCTTATCTCCTTGTACACACAAGTGATCTGTGCATAAATCAGCACATGCCAAGAGAAAAGGAAGAAAACTTGCACATGCCACTCACCTCCTGCGCCCATCCAGCATAGGGTCCCCACAGGCTTCGGAAGAAGTTCCCTGAAAGCAAAGCAATCAGGTTTATGAAACAGTTGCAGAAAAGCAAGCTTGACTGTGTAGGTTGGTGGCCAGAGGACAGCTATTCCTCCAGAGAGAGCTCATTGTCATGTTTTGTATTGTCATAGACCACCTGAGATCATTACAGGCTCCTGAATGGAGGGGGAAGATATTAGTGCCCTAAATAGCCTGGGAGTAAGTGAGAGATGGATTGCTTTGACTCCACCAAACCTGTTCTGTCACTAAGTATCTCTGCTGAGGTGGTTACTGCATATGAGGCCTTCATTGTGGTGGCACACACACTTTGGAATTTCTGCCACAGGGACATCCAATGGGAGGTAAAGTCCATCCCACTCTTTCAGGATTTTGACAATATCTCATTTGCATATTTATCAAAGAATTTTTACACCTACATGGATACCAGAGGGGATGCACAAGTGATCTGCAAGTGTATTGAAAATAATGAAATAATCAAGAAAATTAAAATTCCGAATATGATGAAGTACAGCTGAAACAGACCAACTGAGCTCATTTTGAATTGCTTTGGCAAACAAAAGGGTTTTAATCTGGTTTTAAAACAACTGCAGTGTTGCTCCCAGCCGTATCTCCACATTACTTGGGTACCACAACTAAGAAGGCTTTTTTTCCTTGTTGACCTGCAGTGTATCATACATACTTAGACAATAGCTTTCCTGGATGATCTTAAATCAAACGCCTTTTATGGTATCTGATCAACCTTTCAAATGGTGGATTAGCTGAAGTAATTTTTTTCTTCCTAATTCTTGTTGTTTTGCTCATATTGCCCCATCTTCTGTTTGTTTTTATCAGTTGGTGACCTTGATTTTTTAACGCTGTTGTGCAGGTGTACACAATATTATTGCTGTAATTCCAAATAATTTTGTTAAGCTCTGAGGTGTCAGAATATAAATCCTTAAACAATGAATATGTTAATCACTCTTAGGAATGGGGAAAGAGAGAAAGAGGCAGAAAGAAAGCACACAGTTGTTGAAAAGGCTGTTGTAGAGATGGAGATGCAGGAAAGGACAACCCAAATGATTAAAGGAGTGAAGAATTTCTTGTCTGGAAAAAAGTTTCCAAACTTTGGAGCTTTCTGATGCAGAAGGAGAGGAAGGGATATGATAAGGGATGTATAAAATTATGTGAGAACGTAAATAGGGAGAAGTTTCTCTCTCCAGCTCAAAATAGTAGAACCTGATTTCAGTGGCTGATGCTGAACAGTGGGAGAACAGAGACAGCTAAAAAAACCCACTAATTCCTCCAACATCGTGGAGTTAAAATTGTAATTTGCTACTTTGAGATACAGCCATCAACTTGGACAATTTTACAAGAGGATTAGACGAATTCATCAGGTTACGGCTATTGATGGCTACACGCTACTTTCTGCGGAGACATTATGCATCAGTTGCAGCTGCCAGGTAGCACAAGTAGGAGGGTGATGCTGCATTGATGTCCTGCTTAAGGGGTTCCCAGAAACATCTGAATGGAAGTTGTGAGACCTGAATGTTGGACTTTGATTTGATCCAGCTTCAGCATGTTTCTAATATCCTTATGTATTTGATTTATGCAGGCCAGAGTGCCTCATAACTCCAAGACTACTTCCACCACCTTTTGAAGAGCAGAGCCCTGATTTCTTTTCACATTAAGTGATGAATCATGCCAAGCCACAGTGAGCACACACAGGAGCTGGACATAACTATCTGTAATTCATTCTACTTTTGAAAAAAAATGTTCTTATGTGGAGGGGGCAGCACTGAGGCATTCACAAATGAGTAGCTCAGTTGAGTGAAATCTTCACAATCTACTGAGGTAATTCACTAAATTTAATGGAGCTTCTCCATTTGCCAAATAAATGACATTTACCTCTTCTTGAAAAAATCTGTCTTACTACAATTCCCAGAATCTTCATTCTGGCTGGTAAAATTATGAATGTCATATCCCTGCCCAGCACCTTTTGGAAGATCTCTTCTTCACACAGTGCATAAACTATGGAATTCATTTCCTTGTAATATAGTGAAAGAGAGTAGCTTAGATGGCTTTAGAGGATCAGACCCATGAAGGATCTGGCTGTCAATGGCTACTAATCATGATGGCTATTAAGGACTTGGAAAAATCATTTTTTTGCTAAGTAACCATGACAGATGGAGGGTCCTGAGAGTTGCAGTACCAGAAAGTAACTGTTCCAAGTGCTGCGTATTATTCCTAGGATCATGGGTTGCATCCCTTTGAGTATCAGTTGCTGGGGAACCATAGGAAGCTGCTTTCTATCAAATCAGATCTTCAGTCCATCTAGTTCAACACTATACCAGGGATGGAGGGAACCTCAGCCACTCCTGAAGATGGCCACCACATGCCCCACCTCAGCAACTGTAGCTGAAAATGTCTGAACTGTACTGGAACACCCACACCTAGGGTGGGATCCTGTTAATGGCATACATGTGTGTATGTCTCTTTTTGGATGCGATGCCAGGGGCTTTTCTTTAGCCCTTTGCATCCCATCCAAAACTCACCCCTAGGCAGCTGTCATGTGCTGGCAAGGAACACTACCAGTCCTTCCCAATAGACAGAGGCGAGGCAATTCAGATGATGAAGGCGGGATGCAAAGGGCTAAAGGATGGGCCCTGGCATTCCATCCAAAATCTACACCTAGGCAGCTGTCATGCGTGGCAGGGAACACTACTGCTCCTTTCCTGTAGGGAGAGTGGAAGCAATTCAGATGACAAAAATGTTGCTGCTCTAGGCTCCCAGGAGAAGGAAAAATGGGAGTGCACTCCTTTTGTGAGCAGGCCCTCATTTCTTTCCCCTCTCCAAGCTAAGACCAATTTGTTTTCTTATTATCTGAAATACCTCCCCATTCCCCTTCCCAACAGAAAGCAGCAGCAGCAGCTCCTCTCAGGGTTTGACAACTGGCAGGGTAGGGGGAAGGCACAGGACAGTGGAGGATTACCCTATGCCTGCTCAGTGTAGAGTCCCAGTCGCGGTCTACACAGATTGGTAGCCGCTCTCCAGGGTTTCAGGCAAGGGTCTTTCCTGATCTCACTGCAGGTGCCAAGGACTGAACCTGGGACTTTCTGCACATAAGAGTAGTTGTTCTTCCACTGAGCTAGGACAGCAGTAGGACTAATTACCCTCCTGTCCTGCTTTTGGGCTTCCAAAGGCCATTGGCCACAGCAAGAAACAGGATGCTCAGTTTGAATTTCATCAAGCAGGATTCCTCTTATGTTCTTGGAGGTGTTTTCTGGAGCAGGGACATGAGGAGTAGTGTGCATCCCTGATCCTGTCTGAAAGTCAGGGAACTATACCAAGCAGCTGAAGCTGGGACAGAGTCTGCAATCCAACATGCTCTCAAAATAGTGTAACTATCCACAAGTGGAGATATGCTGCACCAGTACTACACAACTGCCACGAAGAACAGCAACATTGTTCAACATGTGTCAATGACTAGGTGCCATGTGCAATGAACAATGAGAAATCATAATGTGCAATGTGAAACCACAGGAACAATGCAGAACTGCACTGTGCAACCAGAACGTGTAACTGCAATGCATAATGCACAGTGTGTAAACACAATGTGCAACACTGTTGAATGTGCAACTCTGTTTCTGCTGCTGTCAGTAGAATGCGTTCACTACATTTTGGCGAACAACTCACCCCACATGGATAGCATGTCGCTAACAAAATGCTAGCCAGAGTGAGCTAGTTCCAATCTGAAAGAATTAAGTCTGAGACTGGGCCCTGAAACAGAACCCAGAAAAGAAGCTGTGTTGTGATTCACAACAAGACAGGCAGCTGACCCCCAACAGCTCTCACCGATCTCTCGATGAACCCGCTCTGTCACGCTGCGGGCGCCCATGCCCAGCTCCTGGCCATAGTACCGCTTGGCCACCTGCCATATGTGAGTGTCCACAGGCACTGCCTCAGCTTTGTCCAGGGACATGAGGCACACGCAGTCAGCTACCTGCAAAGGAGGAGAAAACATGGCCCTTTCGAAAACAGTCCTGAGTACTGTCCAGAGCTTGGAAAGTTACTTTGTAGAGATCCCAACTCCCAAAATCTTCTTGCTGGGAGAGCCAGTGCCTGGGCTGGCTGTAGTTTTACATGAGTTACAGTTCCAAAAAAGTAACTTTCCCAAATTCTGTCATCATTGTCCCCAATAGGTCTGCCGGCTACTACATTCCCCATGACCCAGCCATGCAGTCTCATTTTCAAAAATGCAACTGTGATTCCCTGACAGATTGCCACAGCCCCCTTCACCTGGCAGCCCCCCTCAAGAACTGATAGTTCCCATGTATTCTTATAGCAGCAAAATAACACTCCCGCTTCCCACTCACCTTGACTCCCACACCAGGGAGTGTGCACAAGGCATGCCGAGCCTGCTCGTAAGGGACACTCCGCAGCTGTTGAAGGCCAGCAGCACCACCAAGCGTCTTCAGGACGGCACGGGCACTCTCACTGACAAAGCGTGCCCGGTAGCCAAAGCCCAGGTCTCTCAGCCGGGCTTCTGTGTCTGCTCCTGCAAGAGAAAAGAGGAAGAGGAGTGGGAGAGGAAAACATATATTCAGATGACAGAAATGAATATTATTTTCAGAATGAAGCGCCTAATACAACACTGGGGGAAGCACATACCTTATAGAAGAGCAGCTACTACTAATGCTGCAGTTACATTTCTATACTGCTTATCAGAGCAAAGCACTCTCTAAGCAGTTTACGATGTGTTTAGCTAACTGCCCCCAACAAGCTGGGTACTCATTTTACTGACTATGAAAAGATGGAAGGCTGAGTCAACCTGGAGCCCTGCTGCATCGACCTCACAATGTTGTGGCTGCAGTACTGGCATTTAACCACTGCACCACCAGGGCTCCCTACTACTACCATTACTACAATCATCACCTAGCACTCTGTGTTGCAGTTACAGATTTGTAACATAGAATTACAGATCTGTAAGTGCTCTGTTTTCAGGAAAACTACATAAAATTATATAAATACCCCATCCCTCTTTACCTTAACAGTCAGCAGCTGCGTTGGACGAAGGGGGTCTGCTCAGCTACCAGGGGTGTGAGGAGGATGACATTTCTGGCCTCTTCCCACCAGTGAGTGAGGCAGCAACTATGAGGAGAAGGAGCCCTGTCAGAATTCCTCACTGGCTTGAGGGGAGCTGAAAACATAATCTCTTCATGCCCTGGTTGACAGCTGAACAGACCTCCTTCACCAGCTCTGGCTGCTGGCTGTTAAGATGGACTTGGGAGGTTGAACCAGGAGATGTTACTTAGTCAGGCATAGGTAACTAAGGCCACTTCTGCACTAGACTGTTATAGTGCTATGATTCCACTTTCAACATCCTATGGAATCCTGGGGCCACTTGGCCCCTCCCGAAACTGCAAACCCCAGGATTCCATAGGATGTTGAAAGTGGAATCATAGCGCTATAACAGTCTAGTGTGGAAATGGCTTAAGTAGCCAATGTAGAGTATCAACAATAATCTTTACTTCCAATACTGCTACTTCTACTGTTGCTATTACTACTACTTCTGCTGTTACCATCATTTTTATTTATACTCTGTATTACTACCACTGTTACTACTACTCTACCATCACCACCTCTACTTATACCCCTTACTACTACTGCTGCTGCCATCGCCACCAGAACCACCTTATTTATATTTCACACTACTACTATTACTGCTACTACAACTACAGCGGGCCCTCTGCATATTTGCAGGTTAGACTTTCACGGATCTGATCATTTGTGAGTTACTCCAACCCATGAACCGCCCCGCCCCACCCCTGGTGCTTCTTTTCTGTGGAAGCCTTCCCTTTCAGTGGCTCTGATCAGGCTGTGCAGCCCTTTAAAAAGCCCACCTCTGGTTCTCCTCCTCCTCCACCAGTGGCTGGCCATCCAGCCAAGGATGGATCACAGTCTGATTTTGTCAGCACCACAAACCCTCTCCTGATGCCCCCCTCAACACTCAAGATAAGCAAGAGAGAGGAAGTATAGGGCCACCCCCTTTCTCTCTTCTTTCCCTGATCTGGTTTGGACTCTGGGTGCCTGCTCTCTACACCATGCCTCAGACCTCTTCCCACAGACACACACACACACCCATCTGATGTTTGAGATTTTTCCATTTTTGCAGGGGTCCTACACCCCTAACCCTAACAAATGTAGAGGGGGGCAGATGATTCTTCTTCCCCTTCTTATGAGCAATGTTATGCAAAACAGGAGGTGTTCCTGGGAGTATTCAGTTTCCCTTAATACAATACGGCCAGGATAGTGGCACTCACTCTGTCTTTTTTAAGTCAAGCATCCCTCACAGCTAGAGTTGCTAGACTGAAAAAGGGAGAGGGCTCCTGTTTCTCTAATGCAGTGGTTCTCAACCTGTGGGTCCCCAGATGTTTTTGGACTTCAGCTCCCAGAAGCCCTGAGCACTGACCATAGTGGCTGGGGCTTCCGGGAGCTGAAGTCCAAAAACATCTGGGGACCCACAGGTTGAGAACCACTGCTCTAATGGTTATGTAGAAGAATGAGTTTCAGCACTGTGGCTCATCGTCGTGTGATAAGCAACAGCTGCTGAGATTCCCTCTTCTAGACCACCATTACAGGTACAGGAGATTTCTCCAGGTTTCAGTCTGGTTATGCTTATTCACAGCGCACAGGAGTACATAATCCAGTCTTCCTTCTGCCGTGCTGCTTCTCTCCTTTATCAGTCCTTTCCCTCTTGACAGGGCACTGCAAGATGACATGAAACATCACTGTACAAAAAAAATATTTCAGCTTTTATTCCTCTTGCAGTAATCCCTTGCATTGGTTTTCTAGTGCCCTGTTTTTGTGTGGTGTGTGTGTATACATGGAGAAGGAGGAGAATAGTTAGGGAATTTATTTAGGAGACATTGTTAGCAATAGACCGTGTCCCAGAGTACTGTGAACAGCAAGAAACCCTTGTTTTTAGCTGGCCCTCCTCTTGATCCATTCCGTACCCTGAGACCCCATCCAGAGCATCCTCACCTGCCATAGCCTGCAAGGAGGGGAAGGCGTGGTACGTCTTGGTGTCCAGCTGACAAAGGCGGCGCCCAAAGGCTTGGCACAGGTGCTGGATCATGTTGGTGATGCGAGACAAATGGTTGTTGGAGGTGCAGATGAAGGAGAAGAGGCATTCCACTGGGTCTTGTCGCAGCACCCGAACCCCTGAGAGGGCAGAAGGAGATAGTCACATATTGGATACTGACAAATGGGAATGTGTCCAGAGGAGGATGAACAAACTGATAAAAGGCCTGGAAATCCTGCCCTATGAGGAATGGCTTAGGGAGCTGAATATGTTTACCCTGGAGAAGAGGAGGTTAAGAGGTGAAATGATAGCTATGTTTAAACACTTGAAGGAATTTCACATGCAGGATGGAGCAAGCCTGTTTTCTGCTGCTCCAGAGACTAGGACATGGAGCAATGGCTTCAAACTTCAAGAACAGAGAATCCACCTAAACATTAGGAGGAACTTTATGATGATAACCGCAGTTCAGCAGTGGAATATGTTGCCTCGGAGTGTGGCAGGGTCTCCTTCTTTGGAGGTTTTAAACAGAGGCTGGATGGCCATGTGTTGGGAGTGCTTTGAGTATGTATTCCTGCATGGCAGGAGGGTCGGACTTGATGGCCCTTGTGGTCTCTTCCAACTCTCTGATTCTATGAAATGCCCAGTTTACTCATAAAGCCTGAAATGGTAGAACCTATAAATAAGCTGAGTGGAGATTAGCTCCAAACTGACAGAGTCTAGCATTCCAGATAGTGTGCATTCAGCAAGCCTATGGGATTCATTAGAAGGCATAGAATTCTGTCTCCTCCAAGTCTCATTAACAAAACAACACCCTGTACCTGGTCCTTAAGATTACTTAATAAGCCAGAAAATGTACAGGCAATGCATGGTGAAATGTGCAACTGGAAGGAGGGAAGGGAAACTGAGCAGCATTGCTGATGATCAGAGGCAAAGACTGTGACCCCTCCTTATGGCATCTGATCAGTACAATGGTTTTAAGCATGCAGAAATCTTGCAAACAGCTGGCATGCAGGTCGTGGAATCCATCTTTTCTTGGTGCTGCATTAAGGTGACTTTACCACAGTTTTCTTGACTTTCAGTGGTAGCTATAAGGGCTTGGTGAAGGCAACCGCCCTCTGAACAAATCTTGCCAAGAAAACCCTATGACAGGTTTGTCTTAGGGTTGCTGAAAGTCAGAAGCATCTTAGAATCATAGAGCTGGAAGAGACCACAAGGGCCTTCGAGTCCAGCCCCCTGCCATACAGGAGCACACACTCAAAGCACTCCCAGCAAATGGCCATCCAGCCTCTGTTTAAAAACCTCCAAAGAAGGTGACTGCACCACATTTAGAGGCAGCACATTCCACTGTCAAATGGCTTTTATAGTCAGGAAGTTCTTCCTAACGTTTAGGAGAAATATCTTTTTCTGTAGTTTGAATCCATTGCTCTGTGTCCTAGTCTCCGGAACATCAGAAAACATGCTTGCTCCATCTTCAACATGACATCCCTTCAAATACTTAAACATGGTTATCATGTCAACTCTTAACCTTCTTTTTATCAGGCTAAACTTACCCAGGTTTCTAAGCCCCTCATAATCTTGAAGGCACACAACAACAACAATCCATTCAGAGACCAGAGAGATCTCTGTGTAAGTGTGGTCCAGTCTCTGTCTCTTCCTGCAGCCTACCTCACAGGGTTGTTGTTAGAAAAGATGAGTAAGAGGACCATTTTTGCCAACTTGAGCTACTTAAAGATGAATGTGAGGCAGGATATGAATGCAATAACTAATAACTGAAACTAATGCTTTTCAAAATTCCCCAATGCACCGTTTATCGAGGCTCCAAGTCCCAGTGCCTCTCCTGAACTCTTACCTACCTGGGAACTTGAGGGCTACTTCGCGAAAGTGTGAGTCAACATAAGACCATCCTTGGTACAGTGCGGATAAATTTACATGCAGCTGGAAATAGTCTTGGAGGATCTGGGAGGGAGTCAACTCCTCCATTCCCCGGATTAGTTCTCCAGGCAAATGGCTCCCTGAGCGCTCACTGGTTCCAGCACGACTCCCGTCAGGCTGTGTCTGCTTCTTCCCTTTCTTCAGTGGAGGTTCAGAGAAGGCCTCTTCCTCCCGGCTGCCTTCCTCCTTCTCTTCATCATGCAGGGTGTACCAGAGCTGTTCCTCTGACTGGGTCAGGGTCCAAACTCGTCCTGCCAGCACTCCTGTCCAGTAGCCGGGGCTAGTTTCAGACCACCTGGCAGAAATACAAGCCCATTTAACAGAAGGATCAAACCAACCGCAGTTCACAGGATGCACTTTCAAACTACATGGTTATAGCGCTACTAGTGTATTTACCTGACATTGCCCAGGATTTTATTTTCTCATAAGTAACACTTCTTAAAAATACCTTAGGAATTACCTTACCTTACCTTAGGAATTAGATGCGGTTGAAATACACAGCTTTGGGATCCTGTGTCTCTAATTCCCCACCTGCCTTGTCCAATATCTGTAACTTTTCCCCATAGTCCCCAATCCAATCTGTATTCAGAGTTGTTAATATACAGAGGTTTGATTTCTGAGGGAATTCTCTGTCTTCATCCTTCTTGCAGGCCTCGTCTCCATAGCAACCGGCCAGGCCCAAGAGCATTCTGGCTGAGAATTCTAAAGGCCCCTCCCTAAACTCCCAACCCCAGGATTCCACAGAATCTTCACAGGCAGCCAATCATATGAGGTCTTCTCGCCTGACAGCCAATCATATGACGTCTTCGCCTGCCTGACACAGACAAACTCACAAACTTTGACTTTCATATATTAGATGGCGGGCAGTCCATCAATGACTTACATGAGCTACTTCTCATTTTGTGCCCTCTGTTGTTCCCCCCAGCAGGGGTAAAAAGAAGTGAGAGGATGTGGGAGAGGGCCTTCTGTGCTGTGGCACCTCACTGGGAAGTCATCTGCCTGTGGAGCTCTGACCGGCAGCAACCTTGGTTTCTTTCCACCACCACGCCAAAACACAGCTTTTTATTAAAGTCTTTGAAGGATCAATTTATTTTAAAATATATATGTACATACTTTTAAATTGTTGTAGCTTTTAAAGTTGTTTTAACTGTTGCTATGTTCAATACATTTCCATCATCTTGAAATTACTTATGATTTTAAATTGTTTATATTTTACGCCATCCTGAAATCCCATGACAAAGGGCAAGATAAAAGTGGCTTAACAGATGGATGGATGGATGGATAGACGGATAGACAGACAGACAGAGTGTTAGATGGGGCACAGAGAACTAGTCTTCTTCCCTTGTACTTTCTCACATCACCCAGGAGCTGTTAAACTCCAAGAGGGGCCCCTGCTACTGTCACTTAACGGTGAGAAAGAAAGCAAGGAAGGTGATTTAGACCATGAAGATCCAGCTGCTCTGGGCTCCTGGGGGAAGAAAAATGTGGCAGCCATTCTGCTTGAGAGCAATCCCTCATTTCTTCCCTCCACCTGACCTAGCTGAGACCCGCTGCTTCTCCATGGTTTGAATCACCTCCCCACTCCCCCTGGTAAGCGACAACATCAGGGGCTCCTCCCAGGATTTGGCAGCTGCTGGGTACTGAGAAGATGCAGAACGGCACACGCAGAGCTACATGTGTGTGTAGGACCTTGGTCACGGATTCTAGTTTAAACTGCCATGGTTCCAACATACGGACTCCTGGGATTTGCAGTTTGTTATGTGCCTTCACATCAACTCTAATTTATGGAGACCCTATCGTAGGGTATTCTTGGCAAGATTTATCCAGAGGAGGTTTGCCATTGTGTTTTTCTTAGTCAGGGAATGTGACCTGCCCAAAGTTACCCAGCAGGTTTCCAGGACTGAACCCTCCTCTCCTGGAATCCCCATTCAACACTAAAATCACTACCCCACACTGGCTGGCTCCAAGGGGCGTTTAGAATTCCCAGCCAGAGAGCTCTTTGGCCCCAGCGCTGGAACCTTCTGCACGCAGAGCACGTGCTGAGTCCTCCAGACACTTACATTCCCTCTCTCTTTTTTCAAATAGCTTAGGCCAGGTTTCCTGGGGGCTCTTACAGCCTGGTGGCAAGAATACCTTAAGCGAGGGGTGACTGCAGGGGGCAGGGGAGACAGATAAAGGAGGCAGAATAACAAGCTCAACAAACTCCATGGCTGAGCTGGAACTTGAAATCAAGTATTCTGGAACCCAAGTCAATGCCCCACATTGCTTGGCTACTGGTATTAATACTACAGGAGCTTGGGTGCTCCTGTCTCTGGAATTTGCTCCTTGAGAGTGTCATGTATTCTAGTTTGGATTGTTTTTATTTAAAACTGTAGCCTGAATCCTCTTATGAAGTTATGAAAGTGTAACATCCCCTCCATCTCGCTGCGGAGAGCAACAGAGATCAGCTCCTATGTCCCTCAGGGGACATTCCCTCCCTATTCCTTGCATTAACAATCTCTAGTACCAGAGGGAATTGCAACAGGCACCCTGTTTCTGCCTGTCACGATGGGAATTGTTTACAGGAGGATGCCAGAACATTAGTTGGCTGCTGCCAAAGCAATAGCAGAACAGACCCCAGTCAATTGCATTGGCTGCTGGCTGGTAAGTGAGAAGGAGGAGGACAAGACTAGGCTGCATAACTACAGTGGGAAGTTGCATAACTGTGTAACTTTGGTAGTTATACGTTTGTAAATTTCCTCAACAGTATTCTGGGCTTGGTTTCTAATCTTTATAATGCAAGCAACTCTGAAAATTTATTTGAAGAAATAGGTTAGAAATACCCATGATCCATAAATACATAAAATAAAATAAATTGGAAGTTCTATCCAAATCTGAATTTCTTGGTAATAGTAACTTGGCTATGAAAAAAATCAAAAATTCACACACACCTCTGTGAATGAAACACCCTAACAGCAAAAATGACTCAGGTGTTATCTTGCTTTCTAAGTCTGAGCCCTCCTATGTTGGCAAGGTTCTGTTGGTAACACCCTGAGCTATCACAATGGTGAATTATTTTTCCGTTATAATTTTTAAGTATAAAACACAACAAGATTATATTTACAGATAATATACTTGCTATCATTACAGAAGGAAGAAAAAGAAAAAGCAATGCAACTGAAGTCCTTTACATATGTACATTTACTTTATTTTCTTTCATATCTCATGTATTCTATTAAACTGATCATATCACCAGTTCTTTACTTTCTATGTTTAATTCTGATAAATAATAAAAAAAAATTATTTGTGTTAACTTCCTTCCCACCTTTCATTGAAAGAAGCATTTTAAGAATCTTTTCTGTCAATTTCCTTTCCTTAAACGACTCTCTTTTGACCAATCTGCACGTTTCTCTTATTCCTTATTTTGGTCTCCTTTAGAGATTATAGTACTGTATTGTTTCCAATGTTATATTTCCTTAACATTCCCTTACAAAAAAACAGATAGTAAACGCAAGCAGATCTCTAATCTGAGTTTCTCCATATCTGTCTGAGGAATTCTGTAACTGGCAACCATTCCTTCATTATCTTACCAGATTTCCCTTTTATTTTATATTTTCTTTCATTTCAATGGTTTTTATTAACCATTGTTTGTGAGTTGAAACTTCATTATTTTCCAAAAACCTGGCTAAAAGTATTCTTGCTGCTGTAATTAAATACAACAGAACTCTCCAAATTAAAATTAAACATTAAAAAAATTCTTAAAACTATACTCATCAGCTTCGAGAGCCAGCACAGCGTAGTGGTTTGAAAGCTGGACTACAACCCTGGAGAGCAGAGTTCAATTCTATTTGGTCATGGAAACCCACTCAGTGACCTTGGGTGAGTCATACTCAGTCCCAGAAAAAACTGTGATAGGGTAGCCTTAGGGTCACCATAAGTTGGAAACAACTTGGAGGCACACAACAACAGCATTCAGCATCATGAAATGAGTGATTTTATATAGGCACAAGATTTCCAAAGGCCCACAGTTGATCAATAATATAGAGTGTAACTCAATGCAAGGGAGCTCCCATGGTGTAGTGGTTTGACTGTTGCACCAGGACCGCAGGAGACCAGGGTTTGAACCACCGCTCAGTCATGGAAACCCACTGGGTGACCTTGGGCAAGTCATGCCCTATCAAACTCAAAAGAACGCAATGGCAAACCCCCTGTGAATAAATCTTGCCAAGAAAACCCTGTGATAGGGTCACTTTAGGGCTGCCGTAACTCAAAAATGTTGCGAAGGCACACAGCAGCAAGAAAGTACTGCAGGGCTTTTCTTCGTAGAGGTGGCACTCCCAGGCCCTGGAACTCCACACCAAAGGCAGAGAGATCGGCCTCCTCTCTGTTGCTCTCCTGCCAACAGGCAAAGGCAGCCTTTTGGCACCTGAAGTGGCCCACTGTTGAATGGGATGTTGGCTATCTTTTTGCAGCTGCTTACCATAAATTGATTGACTTTTATAGTATGACCAGTGTATTTACCCGGTGTTGCCCAGGATTTCATTTTCTCATAGGTAATACTTATTAGAAAGACTTGAGATCCTGTGTCTCTAATTCCCCAAACTGTCTTGTCCAGTACCTGTAACTTTTCTTCATATTCCTCAATCCAACCTGTGTTCAGAGTTGGGTTCCTGAGGGAATACGCTGCCCTCCTCCTTGCTGTTAGGCCTCATCTCCATAGCAACCGGCCTGAGGCCCAAGAGCTCTCTGGCTGAGAAGTTTAAAGGCCCCTCCCTAAACTGCAGGCCTCACGATTCCATAGAATCTTCTTAGGCATATGAGGTCTTCGCCTCACACAAACTCATAAACTTTGACTTGTATATATTAGATTTCGTCAATACTTTGATTCCAGTTTAGCCTTAACTGTCCTGATCAGAATAGCTGCCTAATTTAACAAAAAGGCAGTGTTCTTGTGCATCTCGCAGCAGTATGATACGGATAGTAGTGCTACTTGGGAGTCAGTGTGGTGTAGTAGTCTTGAGGATTGGACTCAGAACCTGAAGACCAGTGTTCAACTCCCCACTCCACCACGGAAACCCACTTGGTGACCCTGGATGCATCACATACTCTCAGCCCCAGAAAAACTCCTTTCGTTTGCCTTAGGGTCACCATAAGTCAGAAACAACAGCGGCCATTTCCATACTAGACTGTTATAGTGCTATTATTCTGCTTTCAACATCCTATGGAATTTGCATTTTCGGGAGGGACCTCAAAGGCTTCTGCCAATCCTCAAATTAGTTTTGCATTAAAGGCCTTTAAGGCCCCTCCCTAAACTGCAAACCCCAGGGTTCCATAGGATGTTGAAAGTGGAATAATAGCACTGTAACAATCTAGTGCGGAAACGGCCAGTGTAAGCAGAATACAGCTCACTCCCAATACATCACTAATGGTTTTCGAATCAAAGCAGATTCCTTATTTTCTTTGCAAAGAATAATATGTATGAACAAAATAAATAAAATCAAACGAGGCACGGGGCTTTTCCGATCAAAGCGAGTACTACGAGGCTCAAACCAGAACGCACAGCGTCAGCGGGGGGGGGCGGTCAGGATGGCCACCCCCTCTTTCTCTCCCTATCCTCCCGCGGAATCGCAGGGCTTTTGTTGCCCCTCGGTCCCCATCGCATCGGTGCATCTCCCATCCCAGAAGAGGCCGCTCCGCCCAGGAACGTTGCAAAGGGGGGGGAGGAAGGGACTGGCGACCACCCCGTCCGCAGGCTAAGGGCGATGCGGGAGGCGGCCACGGGGTCTGCGGGGCTCTTCGGGCGCTTGGAGGCAATTCGAGGGAGATCCCTTCTGAGCAAGGTGCGATTCCTAACCGGGAGCCACGAGGGGGCGCACTAACCGGAAGGTCTGCCCACCGCAGAGCACCAGGTCGAGGCGGAGTTCGGCGCGCGGGCACGGCAGGGAGCGCCACGGGGTGGCTCGAGGCAGCGGGGCCGGGCGGCTGTTCATGTCGTCTCTCCTGCCGCCGCTCTCCCAGGGGCGGCTGCCGGGGTGCCGGTGCTTTTGCCGCAGCTGTTGGTGCAGCAGCCGCAGCTTGGCGCCGGACCCGCCGCTCCGAGCAGGGACAGTTACCATAGAGACCTTGTTCCACTGAATTGGGAGGAGGGCTCGCGCAGCGGTAGACGAATGGAGGGTCTGGTCTTTCTAGGCTGATGGGGTGTTGTCTGTGGTCGAACTGGGCGGAAGTACTGGCCTTGTGGGCGCCGGAAGAAGTTCTTGCTGTGGTGTTGAGCAGGCAGAGGAGTGAGTGAGGGCCTCCAAAATCGAGGGTTGTGTTTTTGTGATGGTCTCAGTTTCTCATTAACGGCCTTCCTGGGGTGCCTAGGCCATTTCTGCACTACAGTGTTATAGTGCTGTTATTCCACTTTCAATACCCTATGGAATCCTGGGGCCTTTGAGGCCCGTTCCTAAACTGCAAACCCCAGGATTCCATAGGATGTTGAAAGTGGAATAATAGCGCTGTTACAGTCTAGTGCGGAAATGGCCATAGTCCCACGAAACTCAGCGCTGTACTGTCACCAAGGAATCTAGTGATACATTAAATCCATCAATACGGCGTACACCTTTGGATTAATAGTTTTGTTAACAGTTCAAGAGGCATGTTTTTGCAAACGGACTTAATTCGGACACCCCTCCTGAAATATGCCGTAATAATTCAATTAATTTTGAAAAACAGTACAAGACTCCTGGTTTATTTTTCTGCAGCCGACTGATGCAACTACTCTTCGGGAAGCTGCATAAAATAAAGAGTTCGGGGGCACTCCTCTGCGCAGTTAGCACGTAAGGAATTCAGCAACAATCCTGGGACGAAAGAAAATGCAGATTTCTTCTGGGCAGGAAATTGTACATGTTTGCAAGAGCGACCTGATTCTTAGGACTGACACATGGTAAAATGCAGTCTTTCTTTTGCAAAGATTGTGGTTACCTTCTGGTGGTTTCCTGCCTCGGCTACTGGAGCCTTGTCTGCTTCCTCACTTCTGTCCAGCTAAAATAAACTTAAACCTAAAAAGGGGTTTAAAATAATCTTCCGTATCTTCTGAAATCAGAGGGTGGCCAAAGCATGGCCCACCCAATATTGTTGGGCTGCAATTTTTATTAGCCATAGCAGGCATTGTCAGTGGTGAGGTATTCTGCAAGTTGTTCTGGAGGACATTGAATTAATATAGTGATGCAAAATAATATGTATCATTGGTAGATTTTTTTTCAACATGTAGATTCTCAGATGTTCACTACCAAAAACCAAAAGTCTGTTATTCTAAGACAGTGATGAGAACCTGCAAAATTATGGGTTGGGTTAGGTTTTCTTCTACCTTGGAAGCATTCCATTAAGAGTTTTTACTCAGAGTTGTCCTACCAGTGGAAAAGGTAGGGGGTAGGAAACAATTTTGTCTGATTCTCACCTTCTTCTGCAGTCTACCAGACCTCCCTCCCACTGTTTCAGAAGGTTATTCAACTTTCCTGGAGCAGATAGGGCATAAGGAGAAGGGAATCAATAAAGATTCCCGTCCTCTATACCATGAGCAAAATTCCTTTTGTGAAAAAGAAGCTTCCTATTTAAAGAAGCATTTTCAGCCACAAAGCTTACAGTACATATATCAACCCACTATATAAGTAACTGATCCAGAATTGATACATTAGATAACTTTAACTGTCTCAGATTTCTAGAGTAGTCCTTTTAAAAGTTTTGAAAAAGAAGTAAGTGGTAAGGAAGTACCGTTGTGCCAAACTCAGTCTTGTCCAGATTGTCATGATTTGAGTCTACATTTGATTGTGAACCCCTTTTTTCCTACATGGAAGCTTGTATGTATTTCTGAGCATGTTTCCAGAATGATCAAATTGTTTGGGACATATTTGCCAAATGTTCACATTTCTCTATTGATTAAAGTGTATTTATGTGTATTTGTCAATGCCCATTTTTTGGACTGTTAAATTAAAAATTTAATTAAAAACCCATGGGAAATAAGTGGCTAAAGAGAATTTTTGCATAACAGGAGTTAAGATAACTGCAGATTTTCACAAGAAATGTTTTATTAGCTAATTATTTGGCAAAAGCCACATCTTAAAATATCAGAACAGGTTCACATCAAGTAAAAGTTAGTTATTGGTGGCAGTCAGCTGAAGGCTGAAATTAAGACAAAACTCCTTCCTTCATAAGAGAAAGTAATGTGCAGTCTCTGTGACTGAGGTAGTGTTTGAAGTCCTGGGCTATTGTTGCAAGTGATGGAAACTGATTTTTGTGTTTCTCATCTGTGTAAAATTGAATGAAGTAGGTTATATTAATTCAATTTTAAAACGGTTCTCTTCTGCATCATCCCCACTACTTGACACATTTCAGACTAAAAGGAATTCCTAGCGTATTAATTGAATATGTCTTCTTAGTTATATTTTTGAAAAAATACACAGCAGGTGTTAGAATTTGGAGAAGCAAATTTTCCAATATCACAGACTTTTCTTCAGATTAGTGTTCAGTTTTTAAAAGATGTTTATGTGCCAGGGCATACAATTTACTTGTGCCTTTATGAAATGACTCTTAACAATCTCCCCTTCTATCTGCAGACTTTTCTACTTTCTTGGTGGAGATCCTTGAAGCAGAAAATTAATTAGGTTACACGGTATCTAGACTGGCATCCTGACATATGCAAGCATTTCAAGTCTGCCTGTTTGTCTTTGTTGTGGAAGCTGGCATTCTCTCCACCCTCAACATGACCAACGCCCCTTCCAGTAGATATGATGGTCTCCTACCCAGAGTCATTCTGCTGCTGGTGAAGAGTGTTGATCAGAGGAGCATCAGGCTGTGTTCCCATAGCCAGACATAGATGGAACATTATCATCCACTGAGATTTCCAGAGGGCCCCTGCAGATCTCAGCAGTAGATTTGTGTCTAACGGAACATTATCCAGATACTTTTCTGAACCCCATCCCACCCTCCACTAGCAACAGAATGGCCATGTAGAAGTTGTTGTAATGTGATGGGGAGTCCAAGGTGAGGGGAGGCTTTTGTCATTGTAGAAGGTGTAAGAGATTACCAACCTCTGCAACAACCAAAAAAGGCAGTTGCTGGCAATGGAATTTGTGTGATGGGAGGGCTATTGCAGCACAACAGCGAGTCCTGGAGGTTGTGACAGGGGAGCTATAGTGGAATCTTTGATGAGGAACTTTTATGCTACGCCTGGCCATGTAGGGTCTCAGCCCATGCATGTGAATTTACAAAGAGATCAGTTCAATATTGTGTAAATGTGTTCCCGCTCATGCAATGGGAGTTTATTACTTGATCCTTCTCCCTGCAGCCTGCCTGAACAACTCCCAGATTTCCCCTAGACTTTTGGGGCAAATTTGAGAGACGCCCAGGATTGCTGAGAGAAAGGAGAAGTCCGCTAGCGGTATCTAGTCTGCTGGTATAAAGTGGCTTTCAGATATGACCCTATATGGAATGAAGCAGAAATGAAAAATATATATATTGCCTCTGGAAATACAGCAGAAGTTGAAATTAATATTGAAAAGCATATTAGCAGCAGTGTTGAAAATGGATGCAACGGTTGACAAACTGACATTCCTCTTCCCAATTAAATAAATTAGAGTCTATTGGTTTTTTAAAAAAAGTCTTGCACATGCTTTCTGCATCGCTGTTCCAAAATGTGGCCCTGACAATTGGTAGCGGTGGTGTTAATGCTGGTATCGGGGACAGTGAAATGGTCTTTGAAGCTATACAGCTGCCTTCACACCAAGAGTGGACACTAGGTGCAGAACAAACATAAGAACTTTACATGGAACAAAGCACTTCCTCTGCCTTTCTGATAACAAAAGAAGGAGCACAATTGGTTCTGAAAGGCCATTTTTATTTTCTAAGAATCAATAGAGATCTTCTTCTCCAAAATAAATACAAGTACAAATGCCCACCTGGCTGCAGCAGAAAGAAGAGCCAGGTTCCTACGGGGGGGGGGAGGTCAGACAGAGCCAGGCTGCAAATAGCTATAGTATCAAAATGTGCGAGTGAGAAGACAGCGGCCCTGCTCTGCAGAGTGTCGGTAGGGCTAGGCCAAAGAAAGACTGATGGATCTGAATAGGTTGCTATGATGCAGGAAAACGGGGGGGGGGGGTTCCAGGTTCTGTATGTGCAGGTACGCATATGGAGCAGCCCAAATAATTTACATTCTCCCACTATGGTACAGTATTTTACAAAGGCCTAGAGCCTGAGGACCCAGACAGCAGGATCTTGTCCTTGGGAGCGATACAGGCAGCTGGGTCTTGCTCATGCAGCTGGTCAGGGCAATTCCAGGCATGGAACAAGGAAGGGCAGGCTGGCACAAGAGGTAGGCTTGCCCCCGTGGAGGGCACAGTGCTCTGTGGGTGTGCCCAGCACACTGGAGGGACAACTGAGTGCTTTGCACATGCTCCCGCAGCCTGGCCAAGGGCCTAGGTTTCTCAAGGCTGGAGCTCCCTGCTCCCCTCTCCCGTACAGTCCAGCTGCACTGAGCGAGCACCCAGGGCGGGAGCCCCTCTGAGGGTCAGTCACTTTCACTGGAGTCACTGCTCTGCTCTCCTTGCACCTTGTTGCGGTGCTGCATGGCACGGTGGTAGGCGATCTGGACAGACTTGCGGATGTTGGACTTCCGCCCTTCCAGCATTTTCTCCTTGTCCAGATCCTGGTTCACACCCAGGGGCACAAGTTTGGTGCGGGGCAACCACTGCCTGCAGAATAAGAATATAAAAATGGAACAACCAAGACTCAGAAGAGGGATCCCCATTAATCCTGAAAGGAGCAGACAACTCCCATTCCAGACTCCCCAGCCCCAAATCTGCTTCAGTTCAGCCTCTCTGTATCCAACTTGATCTACCAGGTCCTGGTCTGGCGCTGCCCCCCACTTCATGCAACCTAAAATGATGGACAAAGCCACATGAACCTCTCAGCCCTTACCAGGTGCGCTTATTGTCAAAGAAGAGGACCAGGTAGAGATGTTCCCGGGCTTCCTGAGTCATCTGTTCTCCCAGCTTCAGCACCTCCAAGGGGGGCACAGGTATGGGGACACCGTGGTGGAACATGCCTTCCCGTGGCATCTTAGGGTCAATGATCTGCCAAAAGCAGGAGGAAGAAGATCAGACACCAGCCATGTGGAGAGCAGTGGGGGAAAAAAACACAAAAGTAAGACAAAAGACAGCAGGTGACAGATTGATGGTACTCGCAGGCAGAAAGGGATGTGTCATTCTGGCTAAACTGTTGAACTTGTGCAGCTCAGGTTCAAGTCCCAACATAACTACCGAGCTCACTAGATGCCATTGCCCAATTCAACACATTTCAAATCTAACCTGCACGCCATGTAAACAGCTGCTCTGAACTTCTAGGAGGAACAAGTGGCTGCCAGTCTGTTTCCAAGCACAATTCAAAGGACTGGTAATGACCTATAAAGCCCTATATGGCTCCAGTCAAGACTATCTGAAGGACTGTGTCTTCCTGTATGAGACTGCCTAAGATCTTCAGGGGATGCACTTTTCTCTATCCCACTACCTTCACAACTACATTTAGTCGGAACATGGGAGATGGCCTTCTCTGTGGCTGCTCCTAGATTCTAGAACTGCCAATCAAAGGGGGCTCCTCTACTGTCTTTTTAGTGGCAGCAGAAGACCTTTTGATTCCAGCAAACCTTTGGGAACTGGCTGTTAGGAAAAGGGCTTTTTATGACACTGTATTATTTTGAATCTATGTTTTAAATATTTTAAATAGTTTTTGTCGAGTAGCCCTCCATATTTTAGGTATGGGACATGTAGTAGGAGCTAAGTAGTAGCTTGCTTGTAACAAGGTATGAGAACCAGAGACCATCAGATAAACAAAGCTAGGAATGTAGTGATAAGCGCTACCAGGCTAAACCAGAATGCCAAGGTCTCTTGCGGGCGGGATGAGAAACTCTTTGCCTTTAATGTTTTGAATTTTGCTAATTAGCTCCAGTTCACTCACTGAAGCCCTGTACTGTGTATCACGCTGCTAATAAATAGTGTATATGCACTGTTATATTTGTGTGTGTGAATTCAGTTCCTGACAGAGTGAGTGAACTCCTGCAAAAAAAAAAATATTAACAATATGTATCAAAAAACTGAAGAAGAGCCTGAAGAAAAGGGAGCATCCGGCAGAACTGTTGAAGCTTCAGGCGAGGGAATTGCTGAAAGAGATGAGACATTCCCAAGCCAGGCCTCTGATGAGAGACCCAAGACTTGGCCTTCAATTCCTCCATCCACCCCGACTGGAGGCCAAACCTGGGCCTGGGGAGAGAGACCAGAAACTTCTCAGCACCAACGTCGCCGGGCTCCAAGATGGGACACATCTATTGTTGAGACCAGCTTAATGGAACAACTTTTATCCAGAGAAGAAGAAGTGGAAAAGCAGCGAGAGGAAATTTCTAAACTGAGAGCTCAGCTGCATGACTGGAGACTCCTGGTACTTCAGGTTGGACGAGCAGCAGGTTCCAGCAGCGGCAGCTGCTCCGGCGGTTGCAGCACCTGCACCTCCCGGGATACCAGCACCACTAGTTGGGCCCCAGCCTTTTCGAGAGTTGAAGACCACTTATCATGGCAATGGAGCCACCCTGACATACTTTCTCAACATGGTCTATAATTATATGATCGACTATGGAAACAGTTTCCCTGATGATGCCGCCAGAGCCAGATACCTGAGCCAGCACCTCAAAGGAGAAGCAGCGGAGTGGGTCACCAGCCTGTTCGACTCACGAGCTGAAGAAACAGCCGACCTGCAGCTGTTCATGCATCGACTTAGAGAAAGGTTCGAGGATCCTTTCTTTCAAGAACAAGTCAGATACCAACTGAGAAAACTGAACCAAAGAAAAGGAACCACTGGCGAATACGCCTGAGAAGTTAGAAAGTTAGCTACTAAGGTCCCAGAATGGAAAGATGACATCCTCAAGCAATTTTTCCGAGACAGATTAAACCCCACCATCTTAGATCGCTGCCTGACCCAAGGGGATCCTGCCAGTCTCCTGGGATGGATGAAACTAGCCAGAGAAGTGGAAAGCATCAAGGAGAGTGTCCAGCTTGCCCAGCAAAGACAAGCACAGGAAAGCAGTCGCCAAACCCCGGCACCTCGAAAAACCATTTTCCTGAGCAGCGAGGAAAAGAAAAAACGACTCAAAGAAGGCACCTGTTTCCAATGTGGGGAAAAAGGCCACATCGCCAGCGAATGCCAGGGATCGAAGAAACCAACTGAAGAAAAGTCAGGCATCCCCACAACCCGACCTGTATCCTGCAAAGCTGACACTCCAAAGCCGACAACCAAATGTCCCACTGGCGGAACCGCTGCTGGACAGCCCACTGACCACATCCGATAGTGATGATTGGGATTCCGACCACTCCGCAAATGTAAGTACAACCAAAACTCATCATGTATATGTTACAGTAACCTTACAAGGAAAGGATGGGAAATTACGAATGATTCAGGCTGCACAACTAGTTTAATGAATCCTGCCGTGGCAAAAGAACTTACAGTAAAGTTTGAACCCCTAAAAAAGGCCGTCAAGTTATCTCAAATGGACTCCCACAGCAGGAGTCAAGTTATCTCAAATTATCTCCCATGGCAGGAGGCTCTGTACAGGAAAGGACCAAACCCATCCCTGTTCAAGTGGGAAACTTGCAGGGGCAATTACGTTTCCTAGTGCCCACCAAAATCGGGTTTCAAGTAGTTCTTGGGTACGATTGGCTAAAAAAGCACAATCCCCAAATTGAGTGGACCCAAGGCTTACTTGAGCATAACCACGATGTAAATCTAGTGCCCGTACCAAATCCCCTTGACTTGGCACTTACTTTGAATCCTGAAGAACTGCAGAAAATCCCGTTAGAATACTGAGACCTGCAGAAAGCTTTTGAAGATCACGAAGCAGACAAACTGCCCCACACAGAGACTTTGATTGCAAACTCAGATTGATAGATGGAGCTAAAATTCCCAAACCCAAGATATACCCAATGAACAACCAAGAACTAGAGGCTCTAAAAAGATTCCTGAACAAAAATTTACAACATGGATTTATTAAACCCTCTTCTGCTCCCACCGCCAGTCCAATATTTTTCTGCAATAAAAAGGATGGAGGAGAACTGAGGCTCATCGTGAACTATAATTTAATTAATCAGGCAGTATTGCCTAATGCGTACCCGATTCCTTTAACTAAGGATATCCTAAATCAATTGATTAAAGGCAAATTCTTTACCAAATTAGACCTCAAGGAGGCTTTCCACAGAATATGCATGGAGCCCAAAAGTGAGTGGTTGACTACTTTCTTAACTCCCCTGGGAAACTACCAATGGAATGTTCTCCCTTTTGGATTACAAGCTGGTCCTGTAGCTTTCCAAATGTTTCTCAATTCTGTATTACAAGATCTCCTCTACAAAGATGTTGTTGTTTACCTAGATGACATTTTGATCTATTCAAAAACACTTGAACAACACACTAAACTTGTACGTACTGTGTTGCGAAGACTCATAGACAATGAACTTGTTGTTAAACTCTCAAAATACGAATTTCACGCTCTTTCCCCTTTCTTTTCCACTCCCCATAACCTTCCCCTTTTCCCTCTTCATCACTGCTGTGCTATATGTTGATTCAATTTTTTTTTTCGGGACGGGCAGGATGTCGAATAGCCCTCCATATTTTAGTTATGGGACATGTAGCAGGAGCTAAGTAGCAGCTTGCTTGTAACAAGGGATGAGAACCAGAGACTGTTAGATAAACAAAGCTAGGAATGTAGTGATAAGCACTGCCAGGCTAAACCAGAATTCCAAGGCCTCTTGTGGGCGGGATGAGAAACTCTTTGCCTTTAATGTTTTGAATTTTGCTAATTGCCTCCAGTTCACTCACTGAAGTCCTGTACTATGTATCACGCTCCTAATAAATAGTGTATGTGCATTGTTATATTTGTGTGTGTGAATTCAGTTCCTGGCAGTTTTAGTTCTGATTTTAGTTTAATACTGTTTTACTTTCAACTGTGGTATATTTTTAACTATATGTGGTTTTATTGTAATTTTCTGTCTTTTGTAACCCACACTGAACCCCAGGCAAGGAAAAAGGCAGGGTATAAATAAAGTGATGGATATATGGGAAAAATGGGATGTAGATGTGAAAAACATGCATACTATTTTTACTTGATAACCAGCTGGGGCAACACAGCACTGGGCCTTCAAGGATAATAGTCTTTTTGCATGAACAAATAGGGCTGTTCATCTCCTGCAACTGCACGTGGGGATAGAATTAGGGTTTGCAAACCCCTTAGTTTTCTGGGATCCTTCTTCCTTCCTTAAAACAGGTTTTCATCCCTCATTAAGGTGCAGAAGTCAAATTTCACAAAGGTTATAAAGTTTGTGTCAAGTGTAACAAGAGAACGGGAATTCTACAACCACAAAACCCGTATTTTGTGTATAGGACAAAGTAATAATATTGTTAATATTTAGCATTTTGATACCATCTTTGCACTAGGAAGTTCTGATTACACATGCTATGCCCATTTATACTGTTACAGACACGGTTGCACAGTTGGAGATCTGAAGATGAGGAAGTTGAAATCTTGAATTCAGCTTCTGTCAGGGACTGGTGAAGGATCTGACAAAGGGCACAGGCATAAGACAGTAGGGCTCAGCAGGATAAGGACAACCAGTGAGGGGTAGTAGTGTAAGTGCTGGACTAAGGCCATTTCTGCACTAGACTGTTATAGTGCTATTATTCCACTTTCAATATTCTATGGAATCCTGGGCCTTTGAGGCCCCTCCCTAAACTGCAAACCCCAGGATTCCATAGGATGTTGAAAGTGGAATAATAGCACTATAAAAGTCTAGTGCAGAAATGGCCTAGGACTCCCAGAGACCAAGATGGGAACCACGCAAACCAGCTGGGTGACTCTGGGCAAGTCACATTCTTGCGGCCCTAGAGGTCGGCAAATGGCAAACCTCTCAACAAATTTTGGCAAAAAAACCATATGTTAAGATTGCCATAAGTCAGAGTTGACTTGTAGACACATAACAACAAAAAAGACGAAGGAGAGACACAGATATATTAAAGTGAACACATTCCATACTTTCACTCATTCACAGCAAAGAAAAAAATTCCCTCTTTTAACTTTTCCCCTTGCTACAACATTTAGAAAACCTTATTTTTTACATTAAAAACATTCTGTTTCTACTTACATGTTTGAATTAACATTGGCTTTTTTTCCAACGATCACTGACTTATACTTTTCCACTGTTGATGTTGTTGTCAAGTCAACTTAACGGCGACCCTAAGGCCATGGAGTTTTCTGGGGTTGATTGTGTGTGATACACTCAAGGTCGCCCAGTGGGTTTCCATAACTGAGCGAGGTATCGAAGCCTGCTCTCCAGAATCATAGTCCAATGCTCAAATCACTACACCATGCTGGCTCTCATACTTCATTATCTTTCCTGTTTGCCTCGATTCCTTTGGAGTTGCATCCAAATAGCTCTTCTCTGATTCCTGAACTCATATTCTCCTCTCTAGCAACTATCTCATGAGGCTTCACAACATCAAGATCTCCCTTGGGGATGTCTTTCTGGGTCTTAGGAACATAGTATATGTGTGCAAATAATATGCATAAACTCACCAGCGCTGGATAAGATGGGTAACCTCGGCATTTGGCCCACACCAGATCCAGGGCATCCAAAGGGGAGTCCTCGTCCTCAGACAACCAACCAGCTGATCGACTGATACTCTTCCGCACCACTGCACCAAGGCACAAGCAGAACGTGAGAGAGTTGTAGCCATCCTTCTCCTCGCCCCATCCCCAGATAGGAAACCAAAGGAAATGAACCCAATACTCACTGCCATGGCCCACTCCTCGGCTGGCTCCCACTGAGTAGGATTCATTTTCTGTTCCTGACGAGTCTTCGCTGCTGTCCTCTGGGAAATTCACACGGGGGAAAGACGGCTTCCCTCTCCCTTGTTTGGAAGGAGTCGTGCTAAGTGGAAGGAAGCAGAATTAATACCTACTTTCCGGACATTGCTTTCTTCAGAAAGGTAGCTACATCCCCACAAAATTGTTAATATCTGAAACAATAAAAAGAAGGATAACCTATACACTAGGAGAAATCTAGGAGAAATCAGGTGGTAAGAACAAAGCACAATTTCCACACATTTGCTGCCAGAAGCAATCTTGCTATTAAAACTCTGGGCAAATAAAACTAATGGAAAGCAACCAGACCTTAGGTCATCCCAAGACTGTTATGCAAGGATTTGGAGAAGTGAGGTAAACACAAAAAGAGCCCTGCTCAATCAGAGCAAAAGTCTATATGTGCTCCAGTATTCTCTTTCCCACAGTCACTAACCAAATGCCTGTAAGATGCCTCCTGATGGTATCCCACCCAACAACTGGATATTTAAAGGCACGCCAAGTCTCAGTACTGGAGGCAGAACATAACTATCATGTTTTACAGCCATTCCTTCATGAACGTGTCTACTCCCCTTTTAAAAGTACACCACAGACAACAGTATTTGCATTAAATCATTGTGATCTGTAACCATATCCTTGGAGATTTGCTTGTGCCATTTCCTGTACTAGATTAATCCCTTTCAGCAAGGAATACTATGTGCCTCAAGGTGTGGCTAATTCTACTTTAGGTACACCACTTCTGAGGCATACAGATCCATATGTGTGTCTGTATGTATGTGTGCACGTGTGCGTGCATGCATGTGTTAAAATCTTGCGGCAAGGACAAGTTTGTGTGTGAGGTAAGATTATCCCTTGGTTTGTAATGCAACAAGTACCTTGAGCAAGCCACTTCTTTTAGTTAAACTATTCCTTGTTACCAGTTCTGACCTTGGCAAAATATATTTGGAACTTATGGATTTGTGCGTGGTTGAGTGTGAGTGAGTGTGTGTGTGGCATGTTTACCTTTCATTTGCAAGGAAAAGCACAGATTTCAAGCTTGCCATCTGAGACATCCCTTGTCTGGCTCTCTCTGGCCACTCCTATCAGCTTTGAACTGTCTTACCTAGGACTAGGGATCAAAAGGACACTACTTCATGACTTTGTGCTAGGCTAGAAAGAGTGTAGCTCCTCTGGCTGTCTTTTAGGGGGGGCCACCTACAACCCTAGTGATCTATTTTTTCTGCTGTTTTAAGGCCCAGGAAGGGCCTTTTTCTTAACCAGGGAGTAAAGTCAGATTCAGTCTTTAAAATAAAATAGCCTGCAAGGCAATTTAAGCATTTTTTTAAAGTAAAAACAGGGATGGGAAGATGCAACTTTCTGAAGTCTAATGAGTGGTGTGTGCAGCCCTCAAATCTTTGGCAGCCCCCACCCCGGTACCTGGTGCGGTCAGAGGCAGCGCTGCTGCTGCTGGTGCTGCTTGACTCTGAGTCAGAGCTACTGCGCGGGAGGTTGTAGTCACTGCGATAAACAAGGAAACTCTTCTTAACTGGCTGGTTGCCACTGCTAAAGCCATTGGCTGGCAAGTCTGGGGAGAGAAAGAAAGATAACCAGGCAAATCAGAGCAATGCATCCATTCTCAGTTCAGCTCCCCGCTTGGCAGGGAAACCTACAATCTGCCTGGCCAAGAGTCACTATGCAAGTTAGGAAAATTTGGTTTTTAAAAGAAGGATATGTCTAGCCTTCTAGTCTGACTTCCTAGAGAGAAAATTGCTTTAAAAAGCCAGAACTTTTGTTGCTATCTCAGACAAGAAAGGGGTGATATGGCACTTGCTTTTTAAAATAATGTTTTCACTCTTCTGCAATTCTTTATGGTTTTTACTGCAGCAAACTAACATGGCTACCCCGCCCCCGAATACAGTGGCCCCTTGACTTTTGCAAAAGTTCAGAGCATAGAACCAGTGATGTATCTAAGTCTTTTACTCCAAGTCTTAAGTAAAGTCTCAAGTCTCTACCTTCAAGTCTCAAGTCCTTGAAGATACTTTCAAGTCAAGTCTCAAGTCTTGCAGCCAACTTTATACCCCAACCTATATTCCAGAATTTCTGGACAGAGTTGAATAAAGTCAGTTTTAAGCAGAGTTGACCCTCCACATTTGCAATTTTGCCAACTGCAGCTTCAGAAGCAGGGAATAGGATCCTTCTTACTCTCCACTACTGAAGCTTCAAAACCTTAAGAAAGAAGGATCCCTCCTCCTCAAGCCCACTGCCTAACACACTTGCTGTTTTCTGAGAAACATGCCCTATGCTTTGTAGACAAGTTTTGCCTTCTGCTCTTAGGAAAAGTTTTAGAAGCCTCCTCAAATATACAGCAGGGACAGGCTGCTGAGCAGACTTCAAGCTCACCTCAAGCTCTTTGCCTAACCTGTTTGCTATTTCTCTCCAAGAAATATACCTACACTTTGAAGTTGAGACAAATTGTCATGTAACCAATAGGGAAAAAAGAGATGGAAGTGTTGTTCAGAATCATAAGGTTTCTGGATGTACGTGTTCTGTTACTGAACCAAGGGCAGCCAGTCAGTTACTAAAAATATACAAGTCTCGTGTCCAGTTGAGTCAGTGCATCACTTATTGCTGAGTCAAGTCCAAGTCGAGTCACTGAAGCAATTTAAGTCTGACTTGAGTCTGAGTCAGTTGACTTGAGTCTACATCACTGCATAGAACCCTTGCAAAAGTAAAGAAACTGCAAATAACTCCCTCCCCTCTGCTGCCTGAGTGCTCTCCCTCCCATTCCCTTCTGGGGCTCCCGCTCCCACTCTCTCCCTCCCATTCCCTTGCCTTTTGCCTTGGCACAAAGATGAAAGGCATCATGCACCCAGGCAAAAGGCAAGGAAATGGAGGGGGAAAATGGGGGGAGGCAAGTGGGCGCCTCACGAATAATCAAATTCACAAAAGTCAGACCTGTGAATCTGGAAGCAAGACTGTATTTTTCACTTTTCATAAGCCTCTGTCACTGCCAACAAGATACCACTGGCCTCTCTGCTTCCCATTGTTTCTAGAAGCTCTTGCTTTCTTTTCACAGCTGCTATTCTTTTATTCCTTTGGTAAGTGGGACAAAATGCTTGGTCTTCAACAGCCAACGCTCTCTTTAACTACTGATGCTGACCTAAACTTGCCTGCACAGGCCAATGAAAACTAACTGCACACTGTAAAATTGCTCCCTTGCATGGTGGCAGTACTTTCAGTAATTCAGTCCTCTGAGATAGATCTGCCTCCCACACACAGTGGGAAAGAAAACAAACGGGTATTGGACTCCTTTTCAATTTGTCTCTAAACTCACTCACCGAGAGGAGCATCCTCGGCTGATTTGTCACTGTCACTGTCGGAGCTGGAGCTGGGGCGCGGACTTCTCCCCCTCTTGCGTTGCCGCTGGGAGCTCATGATTGGTAGCTGAGGGGGCCCCACAGGGCTGTTCCCATGGCCTGGAGCCAACTGACTGTCACGGTTCTTGGGTGGACGCCCAGGACGTTTGGGAGGCCCAGCAGTCTTGGGATTCTTCTTGGAGAAAAGCACGGAGGTTCTCCTGCCAACTTCATGAGCTGGAGTGGAGGAAGAGTTGGGGCCAAGGCCTGGAATTAAAAGTGGCAGCATTCTCTCAGAAAAGGAAGCCAAGCTCCTCCATCCAGTACCCATTCCAAGTCAGGAAGCTAAATAAGGACTGTTCACTCCTTTCACTGCCCTTAAGTTTGCCTTCTACCTCCACGGATGGGAACCACAACTGGATAAATCTCAAACAAGACAACTCTGGAAGTTTCCTGTTAATGTACCTTTTGGTAAGTCTTAACAGTGAAACAAGCTGCAAGGGTCCAATTAGTGAAAAAAGGACCCAGAGCCAACTGCAATGCAATTTGCAAACCAGATCTGATTTATATAACCTCCCAGCTCTCCCAGTACTGGCATATGAACCTTGAATAACATTTTAAAAACGCTTCTCACTACAGTCCTCAAGCTTCCTCCAAATTCCAGCATGTAGTGGATGGAACTGAACTAAGAGAACTGAACTGAGAGCTGAGCTTCAGCTGCCTAATTAGTCAAGAAATTCCTTAGCTTACAAAACAGTTGCCATCTCTCAGCCCAGTTTACCTCACAAGGATATTGTGAGGACAAACGAGGCAACTCCACTATACTGCTTTTACTTTTTGAAACCAGGGATGAACAACTGTTTCTCTGTAGATATTTTGGGCTCATATCAATTATCAGGCCTAACCAGCACAGCCGATGGCGTTGGATGAGTGGGACTTGAGTCTGAATGCAAGAATGTGTGATGGGGATAATGGGTACAAATGAACGTCACTCAAGAAGACAATTTATGAACATGAGGAATCAAACAGGAATGAATCCAAGGACAGGGAAGTTACAGCTTGACTTTCAGCCCAGGAATGGCCTCCTAGATGTTCAACTTCTGCCTGCTCCACCCCAAAATCACTAAATCTACCCAAGGGATCAACAGCTAGTCCAGTATGACAAGCATCCTGTGCCCAAAGTATCCTTGATGGATGCCTGTGCAGTCTTTTCTCTCCCTCTCTTTTAAATTCTCCATTCTACTCTTAGAAGAATCTCCTTCCATTACAAAGAGTCCTCAGCCAGGGACAGGTTAACTCCATGCTGCTGAGACCCACCAACCAATGAACCAACCTTTGCCGGTTTCCTGGCTGCTGCTCTCCTCAGCGGCACTGTCCGTTTGAGTGTCCTTCTCGCAGGGGTTATGGGTCGGCAGAATGATGCGGGCCAAGGGGCCGTGCCCATCCCTCCCTGTCTCCCGCTGGTGTGCCAGTTTGCGCCGTAAGGCAGTGATCTCCTTCTTGATCATCTTGGCCCGCCGACATCGGCCTACGCTCTGCTTCCCGGCGCTCACCTCGTCCAGACGCTCCAGCAGGAGGTTCAGCTGGTCTTCAAGGGGCAGGTGCTTCTGGTTTTCAGACAGCAGGAGCCGTTCCTCATCTGGGTTAAGGAAACAAGAAGCCTGTTAACAACCTTTCACAGGGATGTTACATTTCTGCTTGTCAAGAGGCAAGCAAAGACCAAGAAGCACAATTGTTCAGCCACCTCAGACCACAAAAAGCCATAAGAAAGAAAAAGGGTCTGGATACAAATGGCCCAAGAAATCAGCAGAGTAGAAAGACGATTGTCTTCTGCCATTCCACAAGTCTGAAGTTTCAGGTATATTTCTAATTCCAGAAAGAATTTTTCTAGCTTACTTTTACCCCTGCCTGCTTTCATTATAGGGTCCCTAGCCCTCAGATTTCTGGCAGTAACATTTGAAAATCTGTTCGTTTCCTCCTCCTGATACCTAGCAGTTAAACACAGACAAAAACTGTGTGTAGTTTCACAAGCACTCAGGCATAAGCAAGATGAAAGTCAAACTTTTAGCAGACTAGAAAAGTTATAGAGTCTGCAAGTGTCTCCTTATTTGGCTACTACTTGGCTGCTGGCTGCCAATAATAATGGCAAAGTGAGGTTAAACAAAACAAAAGACAAAGACAAAAACAAAAATTTTGCCACAGTTTCACTCATATGAAAAATGAAAATTTAAAACTGTAAAAAAGATACACATCACATTTTCACCATTCAAGTCTCTTTCTGGAATAGCCTTCTGGAAACAGAATGATGTTACACAAGATGGATGCTAGCCTGCTCTCTTACACGGACTGTAAAAATGATGGGATCATTGATAGTTACCACCAACTTTATACTCAAATCTGACTGCTTTCTGTGGGGAGAAGAAAGGGAACAACATTTTGTGGCAAAGTACTCTTCTAGCTCCCAAACCGCTGGAGAACAAAGGGTGTTCTCTTAATACAAGCACTGGCCATTCCTGGTCTAAAAATAATTTTATACTTGGCTGAAAGGCTATTAGGCAGTGACACCTAACTTCCACATCTATTTCTACTCCTATATTATTTCTCTTTTTAAGACATTTCTCCTTAGAGCAATTTCACACTCTCTCTCTTTCTCTTTGAGGGAAAACTGAAGAGATCTTTCAGATAGGGGCAAGAAAGATCCAAGGAATAGAGAAGCCAGCATTTCAGCATCCAGAAATGGATTCAGCCACTCCACCCCACCCTTCCTTGATCAGAAAGTAGGGAGGAGAAGTGATTGGCTCAAACCCATGGAGGGGAACTTTTTTCTTCTGTACAGGAAGTCATTCTCTGAGGCAGAAGTAAGCAATTTATGGGGGTGCAAGTAAGTACACTCCCTCCAGAATGCACCAAGGGATACATTCTACTCCTGCTTTTGTGTAGCTGACATTTAGTGACAGTGGTAGAAAAACAGTGTTTCTGTGTTAAAGCAAGGTGCATGGAGAGCATCCACCTTGACTTTGAGCAGAATCACATTTCCGGAAGGCTTCCCAGGGCATAGCTAAGATTGAAAGCTCCTTACACATCTTGCTTCAAAGGAAAACCAGGGCTCCTCTTGCTACTGTTGCAATGCATGCTGAAGGGGGCATGTATCTGTGATAGCAAAGATAGGCAAGGTATGGGGGAGATGTGTGACACACACGTATTGCATGTTCCCCACCCATGCCTTCTGAGATAATCTGTCAGGGTCCACCTCCTTCCTGGTTCTCTCCCTGTGAATGTATCACGGAATTCAAGACAACTGAAGGCTCGCTATACAGTCTGTGCTGTGTGACTCAATGCCAACCTAGTATCCAACCAGTCCAGAAGACCCAGAGTAACAGAGAAGTTGGAGAAGGAAACACAACTTGGAAGAGTCTTTTGTAGACAGCACACAAAAGCTCTGGTGTCCTACAGGAGAACTTGGAAAAAAGGGTTTTCTGTTTGTTTTTGTTTGTTTTGTTTCTACTGCACCTCCGGAATTGTCCACGGGGATTCTAGAAGTTGTAATCCAAACAAGTATATTTCCCAAGCTCTGTCCTAGACTGAATGAACTCCCGCCAGATGTTGGCCAAGAGAAGCATCAGGGCAGTCACTGGGGCCTGCTTACTATTTATGTACAATGGAAAGAAGAAAGAAGTGTATCAAAGGTCTAGTCATTTCCACTTCTCCTTCTAGCCAATACTCTCTCCCCGTCTTCTTTCCAGTTTCAGATTTCAGATGTCTGTAATTGCTCCACCACCTAGTCTTCCTCCTCTCAGATCACATCTCCAGACTGCTTCTCTCTTCCCTCCTTCCTTCAGCAATCCAGCTGCCCCTGCCCTGCATGCTTTTGCTGGGTCTCTGTTTCCTTGGACCCATTTACCTCCTCTGCCTCTTTCTAAGCTCAGAACAGCTCAGATAATGATGCCAGATGCCTTTCTCCCCATCCCTTCTATATGGGATAGCATTAGGGCAGAGGTAGCCAAGCTTCAGTGCCCAATTCTCTGCTCCTGCAACACACTAGGGGCCACACAGAGCCCAAGAAAGCAAAATCCAAACAAATCAAACAGACTGGTAGCTCTCTTCTGAATCCAGAAAAAAATGGCTTTTGAAAGATTTTAAAAAGCACCTGGAATGTGCTTAAAAAGAGAATCACACCTCCTGAAGACTTCCCAGAGGGTTAATTCACCATTTTTCTTCCCCAAAAGAGGGTCAGGATCCAGAAGCTGCAAAAATTTTAGGGTTACTCAAGGCCTGAGCCCCCAACAAGTTTAGATGAAGGGTCTATCACCACTGGAGCCTTTGCCACTACCAGAATATCCCACAGTGCTTTACAATACAGGTTAGCCTTCTACAAGTTAGGACCCTCCAGATGCGTGAGACAACAACTATCGCTACTGGCAGAGGATGCTAGGAGTTATCTTCCAACATGTCTGCAGGGGGGCGGCCTGGAGAAGACTGATAAAAGGCTTGCCACTTTCAGGCAACTTTCTTTCAGCAGCCACTTCCAAGCTAAAAGACTACTGGCTCTAAGCCACACTCTGTCTGAATAGCCCAGAAACAGCTGTCAGGCTGGCACTGCTGCTGCTCCCAGGAAGCAACAGCCATCCTTGGGTATCAAGCTTTCCACTAACCATTCTCAGTGCTCCGCAGAGGTGCCTCATCCCCAGCCATGGGGAAGTGCATGCCCGTCTCGAAGTCAATGCCCATCTTCTCAGCCTGCCGGCGAGCCTGCCGCAACACGGCACCCCCTTGCTCCCGCAACCGGATGGCAGCCCGGTAGAAGATAGTGTCTTTGGCATTGTACTTCAAGCAGTTGCTGACAATCAGGTTGAAGTCCTCCTCAAATTCATCCAAGTTCAGGTAGCGATAGCCCTCTAGCTTCTGCTTCATGGTGTAGAAGTCCATGGGCTTCTTGATGTGGTCCAGATAGTCAGGAACCTGCAGCGGACAGAAAGCAGAGCAGCTAAGAGACCGCAAGCCCATCCACCTGGGGAAATTCCTGCTCCAAGGAAGGAAAAAAAAAGTTAAAGCAGTCCTGAACTCAGGCTCTCAAGCTCTTGCCCAACCTGGAGCAATCTTCCCCACTTAGAAGGGGTACTGCCATTCAGGGTGGGCACACTGTAGCACAGCCAGTGCCCCAAACAGTACACTTCAAAGCATAGTTCTCTGGTCTGGGAACAGTTTTTGTTTTTGTTTGTTGTGTGCTTTCAGGTAGATTCTGACTTATGGCAACCCTAAGGAGAACCTATCTTGGGGTTTTCTTGGCAAGATTTGTTCCGAGAGGGTTTGCCTTTGACTTCCTCTGAAGCTGAGAGAATGTGATTTGCCCAAGGTCACCTAGTGGGTTTCCATGGCTGAGCAGGGATTTGAACCCTGGTATCCCTCCAAAAAACTTTCCAGCAAGGACTGTCAGTTTAGTAGGGGACATCACGACAAATACAGCCAAACTCCAGGCAAGCAATTCTCTAAAGACTCTGATATAACTGGCAAAATCAAACAACCTAGCCTTGTTTCCACCTGTAATCAGTACCCTTCAGTTTCTCTAATAAACCCTCCTCCACCCTGGTGCCCTCAAGACCTGATGGAACTGCAGTTCCCACCTTGCCCAGGTGGCACTGGCAAATCCACTGAAGTTGTAAGGGAAGATGACCGGAGGGCACAAGCTTGGGTTAGTCTGCTTTACTTCCTCACTAGAGCTTGGAAAAATTATATACAGCCAGTGTGGTGCAGTGATATGTGTGTTCAACTACGACTCTGGAGACCAGGGTTTGATTTCCTGCTCAGCCATGGAAATCCATGGGTGACTTGAGTACGTCACACACTCTCAGCACCTCCCCCAAAAAGCTCCATGACAGGTTCACCTTAGGACTGCTGTAAATCCAAAATGACTTCAAGGCACACACCAGCAGCAGCAGCAACAAGAACAACAACAGAACTCCCCAAATTCCTCAGCCAGCATGGGAACTGTGGACCGATAAAAGCAATTTTTCCCAGTTCTGCTTTTCACCTTCCTTTCTCAACATGTCTCAGCCTCAACACAAAACTCCATCCATATCTCAATGCTCTTCAGACCTCAGCATGTTTTGTCTTCCTCTGCAATAATGATTGGCACAGGAGAATAAAGCCAACCATAGGATGGGGCTGTTCTTCCACAAGAAAGGGTTGTAACACAGACAGCCTATACAACAGGCAAAATGGTTTAATGAGATAACTTGTGTTGGGAGGTATGGATACAGCAAATCTGTCCTGCTATTTAACTTCTATCGCTGTGAAGCTGGTTCAGGAAAAATGGCCTTTTTCCTCAATGGATGTGATTCTGACAGTGGTACTTCAAACACTTCATTCTCACCAAGTCAAAGAGGAAAGATGTAAACTTAACTCTTTTAAACTTTTTGCCCTGTAATTCCTACAACAAAATTATATGAGGAATGGATTAGGGAGCTGGGTATATTCTTTAGAAAAGACTGAGAAGTGATCTGACAGCTATCTTTAAATATCTGAAGGGATGTCGTACAGAAGATGGAGCAAGCTTGTTTTCTGCTGCTCCAGAGATTAGGGCACAATCAAATGAATTCAAATGACATGAAAAAAAGATTCCACCTAAACATTAGGAAGGACTTCCTGCTGGTGGAAACCAAGGAGAAGCCATTCCTGGTGGCTGCTCCCAGATCCTGGAACTCCCTCCTTAGAGAAGTCAGGATGGCTCCCTTCTTGCCCTCCTTCTGCTAGTAGATTAAAAACATTTTTATGCTGCCAGACTTTTAGAAACTGAGTAAGGTGGGCTCTTAATGCTATGTGGTGTTGTTTTTATGATTTGCATATAGTATTTTAATGAATTTTAATGTTTATTGTTTTTAAATATGTTGTTAGCCATCTTGTGTCTCACTATTGGGAGAAAGGTAGGATATAAATGAATAAAAGAAATGGAGGAGGAGGAGGGTGGCAGCAGCAGCTGCTTGGTTTGAACAATACACTCTGTAATCCCGGATAGCTGTAGAGCTACCTGTGATATCTAGAGATGGGGGCGGTATTGAGAACATTCTGAGAAGCATTCTTTCCTCCAGAGCTTTTTAAAATTATATTTTCTGGGGGAGGGGGTTGGTACAGAGGACCAAGAGTGCAAACAGAAGGAGAGAAAGGTGCAGAAGTCCAAGAGCGCAGAGAGGGGAAAGCTAAGCCTCACGCTGGTGCTGCTGTCCCAACCTTAGAAGCAGTGTAGTTACATCTGCTAGGTAAAGACACTGCCATGCTTCCCTGGTCTGCATCTAGTCCAGGCAGATTATCATTTTAGAAACACAGGAAACTGCCTTATACTCAGTCAAGCCACTGGTCCATCTAGCCCAGTGTTGTCAATTCTGGCTGACAGCAGCTCTGTAGGCTTTCAGGCAGGAGTCTTTCCTAGCTCTCCCTAGAATTTCTTGGTGGTCACTCATCCAAGTAGTAGCCAGGTCTGAACCTGCTTAGTTTTTCACATCAGGAAAGATAGGGTTCAGGATAGTATGTCCATAAAAGAAGTAATATATTGCTGTAAGTAAATCAAAGTGTTTTTGAGAAAATAGGTGCCAGCTCAAAAGTTAAGATGGCATTTAGCTATCCTTAAGATTTCTTGGGAGTTGAGAGAGTTTTATCTTTGGTATGGTGCTCTCTCCACTCAAATGCCTCAGAAGCCAACTCAGCTTCCAAAGATAAAAATGAAAATTCCAGAAAAGCAAAGAGCCACCATGTTTTTGATGCAGTTGAGTAGTTTTCTGGGCATTTAAACAAACAAACAAACAGGCAGGCAGGTATCTAGATTCTGCAGATATTTTTATTTAGTTAAAAACAGGTTCAGGGCAGACAGCAACGATGAACCTGCTTGGACACTGAGCCCCATGCAGCTGGGAAAGGTGGCTAATGAGAGATCAGTGGTTTTGGGGAACCAGCAGCTGCACCTATCATGAGGGTTTCCTGGCTATTTTTATTCAGAGAGATTTGCCACTGCCTTCCTCTGAGGCTGCATGTATGTGATTTGCCCAAGGTCACCTGGTAAGTTTCCACAGCTGAGTGGGGACTTGAACCCTGGTGTTGCAGAGTCCTAATCCAATATTCAAACCCACTATACCACACTGGATCTCTAGACTGTCAGATTAAAAGGCTGACCAGCAGTCTTCCTTTCCCAGACCAAGAGAGAATACCAAACCAGTTACACACAAAACAAAGATCAATAAAGCCATATAACATACACTTAAGCAAGTTGTTCCATTTTCCAAAACGAATCCCAAGGCAGAACACAGCAAGCGGGTGGAGCCCTTATAGGCCTGTTCACATGTAAGTGTTACCACAAGGCCCAGCTCTGAGGCTATACACAATACCTGGGTTGAGGGGTGGGGAGGACAGGACCAGCAAACTGCCAGACCAGCCCCAGGGCTGGATGGGAACAGAGCAAAGTATAAATTGGGGGTGGAGGGGTTCTTACTTCGTAGAGTTCTGTTACCTCAGACAGCGGGACCGGCTGGCTGAAGATGTTGCCTGTGTCCTTCTCCTGGAGCTGATCGAGTGTCCGGCGCAGGAGGATGAGGAATGGGGTCAGCTGCATCTCCAGTGCCACTTGCTGGATTTTAATCTGAAACACAGAGAGGTGGAAGGGGCACTCAGCTCCAGGACGCTCTCAGATGTCTCTGAAATCCCTGAGTCAGCATGCAATTAAGAAAGCACAAGCCCCTAGGAAGAGGGCCAGAGGTCAAAGGGCACCACTCCTCTGAGGGAGTGAGGGGTCAAAGGAGAGCAACAGCAGGCTGCTTATTTTAGCAGCTCCTCAGCATTCTCTCCCATCCCTGTCGACTATTCAATAGGAAAATCCCCATCCCTTGACATCTGTGACAATAAGAGCCTCTAAACAGAACAGCTCTCCCAACCCAGTCTCAAGAGTATATCTATCTGTCTGACATAAAACTCCTGCCTACACCAGCAGGTTCTGGTTGAATGTCTTAGGGTTGCTTATGGTGCCAGTGTGTCCCTCAGTTTTGCTTTCATCCCATGTGAATCGAGTGCATATTCTTAAAGGGGCCAACACTCCCCTGAAACTGTGCATTGTCAGAGAATATTGGAAGGATAAACCAACATCTTTTGGGGTGGCTTGCCTGCTAGACTCTGGTGGTGCCCCTAATGTGCTTCAAAGGAGTCACAAGTACATGGCCTGAAAACCACCATCCTAGGAAATGGAGAGATATCCTATCAGTGCATGAGGGCAACCTACACAAACTAAACAGAATAGCCACTACAGCAAGCTGTTCCCTACCCAGAGGAAACTGGTTCCTCCTCAAAGACTTCCCACTTCTTTGTGTTCTTTATACCCTCTCCTTCAAGAAAGCTTTGTGCTTTCTCTTACCATGGCACTCTGCTGCCATTTAAACTTCCAGTGCTTTCCCCTTGCCCTTCCACTTTGAGAGCTTCATATTCCTCTTCTAGTTATTTGGAGGAATATCCTACCCACCCCCTTTCCCCTTCCCCTAACTTTCCTCAGGGGAAGAACCCTGTGCCTCCCCCTCATCTCCCTTTCCCAGTGAGGTTACCGTCTCTCTCTTGAGCTTCTCCCGTTTCCGAATTAATTCCACCAGCAAGCGCGCTCGTTCCAGGTCGTGGCGGAGGCGCTGCCAGGATTTCAGCTGCTCTTTCAGGGCCCAGTTCTTATCCTCTGTGTTATCTCGCTGCAGAAACATCAGAGTCTATGAGAGGAAGGGGCCTTCTTTTCCCCACTGCCTGGCTGCCACTGCTTGAAGCAGAGCAGCAGTGATCTCCTGCCAGGGTTGGGAGCCAAGGGTGGGTAGAGTGGTGGCAAATGCCAGAACAAGGCAGGGCAGGATGAGAGGGAGGGAGGGGAGGCACTTTGGAGGGTTTGCAAAGGGAGAACAAGGGCCCTCCATGGAAATGTTTGACACTATAACTCCCCCACCAATATGGCTAAAGGGGATTCTGCAAGGTGTAGACCAAGCTCCAGGCAAAAGAGAGGAAGGAAAAGCTGCTTTACATAGCATCAGGCCACTCTGTCTGGGACTGTCTACTCTGTTTGCAGCAAACTCTCTGAGAATAAGGGATGTTTCTTCCCCAAGAACCTTTAGGGGAAGGTAATAAGACTGAACCTCAGGCCTTCTGCATGCAAAGCAGGTTCTTGGGGCTTAATCTCAGGTTGATATGAGGTCTTCACCAAAAGAAATCCATGAAATTCCTCCCTCAGCTCACAGTGACAGCCAAGACTGGAAGCTTCTCCTAAGCAACCTCATGCTCCTTCAGCCCACCCAGTGCAGAGCTTTCTAGTGACCCCTCCTTGTTCCTCCCTACTTTGTCAACAACTAAACCTACCTCTTCCATCCTCGCCCCTTCAAATTAAGTGAAGCCGTACCTGCTCAGTCTTGGACACAGGTGGAGGAGGTGCTGGCCGGCCTGGCTCACAGTTCCTGTGCGACTGCAGGTGAGTCTGGAGGCGGCGCAGCAGGGGGACCCCATTGCGGGACTGCCTCTTCAGGGTCCAGTAGCTATGCAGCCTCTGCATGAACTGGCTCTTCCGCTGGATGGTCAAGCGGTTGGTGATCTTACTGAGCCTAAAGGGGAACCCAGAATGAGGTCAGCCACAACACATCACAAGAGGTGCAAGACCTTGGGTCCAGATTCCTCCCCAGTCAACATGCCCAGTTGGGTTTCTGGGAACTGTAGTTCTAAGCAATAACAAGCCCTGCTTTTTAAAGGGAAATAGGAACTTGCCTCATACCAGTAGTCAGGCAATTAGACCACCTAGCCCAGCATGAGAAGCCATGCTTTCTGGCAGATTCAGGAAGCTGTAGTAACTTTAGCAAGTTCTGGGCTGGACACAGTTGGGTCTGATCCTATACACCATCAGTTCTTACGTTCCGAAACTCTGAACAGATTCATAGTTCTTCAGCACTTGTCAGCATACCTTAACCTTCTTAACCCCAGCCACTCAGCCACAGGAGAGGAAAACTGTCCAAAGGCACCTGTACCTTGAAAGAAAAGGATCTATTGCAATCATGCTGCTATGAGGCTACCTTTCCTGGATAGGGCTTTCCACCAGCTTCACAGGTGACCAGCTGAATCCTGGCTTAGGTAAACCAATATATGGCACAACCAAAATTCACCTTTCATGGACTACAAATGCCAGAATGGTGAAAAAAGGGTTTCCAGCCTCTGAGCTAGCCCAGTATTATGTTTACAAATGCAGCCAAGCAACATCATGCTGGGAAATTCACAAGGAGGACAAGAAGGTGATGGCCTTCCCCTGAGGATGTGGTGGCACCTTTGAGGAAATATTTCACCATGGGGCTGATTTCCTGCCCCAACTGCCTGGATTGTGGAAACACCGTCCAGTAGGAAACCAGGATGTCTGTGTCTGGCAGTGAAATATTCAGGCTGGCATAAAATGTAAGCAATGTGAGATGGAGACAAATGCAACATGGGTATAAAGGGATGACAAGAAGCAGCCTTGTTTGGCCTGATTGCCAAACTGTTTATGTGTATAAATTTGAAGGGGGAGCTGTGTTAGTCCTAATCAGTATGCAAAGCAGTCTTGTAGCACCTTTGAGACCGAGGGAAAGAAGTTGGTAGCATAAACTTTTGTAGACTGAGAAGGAGATTTAGTCCTTATGCTACCAATTCCTTTCCCTCAGTCTCAAAGGTGCTACAAGATCCCTTTGCATGTTTATGCATACATTTATTTTGGTTGTCAGACCACAACACCCTTCTATTCCTCTCCGTTCTTACAGAAGGCAGAGCTTAAAAATAAAAAAGGAACAGAAATATCAGCTCTGCTTTAAATGACGGGAGGAGAAGGGAGCATCACACACCTTTAGCTCTTAAGCTGTTTCCTCAAGACATTATCAGTAAACCTTTAAGTGGACCTTTTCCCCCTGTTCCCAAGGTATTACTCCACCCTGACTTACACCCTGAGTCTCTCAACTTGAAAGCAGAGCACATAGGAATATTGGAATATGCTTGCACGAATTCACTAAATACAGTCCCACTGTGTTTAAAAGCACTATCACCCAGAAATATGAGTGTCATGGCTACGACATGGGTGGACAACCTGTAATTCTTTGGATATTTCTGGATTGTAACTCTGATGCAACTCTAACTCCTACACCATTAATGATGCTGTTTGCAGCTGGTGAGAGTTCCTGTTCAACAATATTTGGAAGGCCACAAGCTCTCCACTCCTGTGTTAAGAGTGCTGAGCCCAGAAGAATTTCCCACTCAGCTGTGAAGAGCAGTGGGTGTCTTTGCATGGACCAGTCTCTTTTCACCCATTTTGCCCTACTGGTTATTGTCAGACAGAAACACCACCAAATTCTATGGAAGAAGGTGGGACAGAAATGCAACAGATGAACAGCCAGCTAGCCCCTGACAAACTCTTTCACAAGCCCCCAGCCCTCTTTGTCTCTCGCAATACTGCTTGCTTCAAGAGCTCATGACAACACATGTGCAGATTTCAAGATCAAGTGATCCAAACTTGGGGTTTTCATTTTGGGCCATACAGACTTGCCTACAAAGGGCAGCCAACTCTGCCAGAATGTTGCTGATGGCAAAACTCAAAGCTGCAAAGGTAGGGGGAGAGACTGCAAAATTTGGAAGGGATTTTCTTTTCTTTTTTCTTAACTATAACTCCTAGAATCCCGCAAGCCAGTATGATCAATGGCAATATGTACACTTGCGAGTTGTTGCCTTGGGAGCTATTGTTCAATGCAAGACATTTTCCAGGCTCTGGAAATTTCACCTCTGCAACTGTGAACTACCACTTTCACTGTTTTTCTTTCTCAGGCATGTCAAATGAGAACATAGGCAGAGACGGAAGATCTCCACCTACCTGTGGGGAGGAATGCAGGGGACTGACACCACTGGAGCAGCTGCCCTTTTCTCTGCCAGGATCTTCCTCGCCTTCTTCATTTTGATCCGGGACTTTGCCTTGGCCTTTTTCACTTTCTCCGAGCTCCAGCCTTTCCCATCCTCCTCCTCCTCCTCTTCCTCCTCCTCTCCTTCGCTGTGGGAGAGGGCAGGCAAGCGTCGCATGGAGCCCGGTGGCGTGTGAATATCACAGTAAGCTGTCTTGCGGACACTGAAGGACGTACCATTGGCCCCAGTCTCCCGGACAGGCTCCATTTTCATGTACAGCCCAGCCTGCTGAGCGCAGGTAACGTGGAAGGCAGTGTAGCAGTTGGCTTTGTGGCACTGGATACAAGCCCCTGAGCCTCGCTGCTTGCAGATGTAGCAGGTCAATTTCCACCGGGCCGGCGGGATGTGTTCTATGCTGTCGATGGGCTCCAGGAAGACTGTGTTGGCAAAGCAGACTTCTGGGATCCAGAGGGCGCACACCACGTGAGCCCACCGTCCGTCGTCTGTCTGTTTAAAAGCACCTCCTTTGTTTGGGCAGAGGGCACAGTCTACGGCCCGGGAGGGCGACTGCAGGCAGCGGCGGCACAGCCACTGGCCCTCTGGGATGTAGGGGACGCCGTAGCACTCTTGGTGCACAGCCAGGTTGCACATGTCACAGAAGAGGATGACGTTGCTGTTCTGACACTCCCCATCATTGCAAATGCAGCAGACGGCGTCCTCGTCCACCAAGGCATTGGGGTCCCCCTTATTGTGGCTCTCAAAGTAGGACTCCTTCTCCAGCCGGTCCATCAGGTACTCAAAGATCTCCTGGGGGATGGGGCTGACCCCTTCCGTCTTCCGGCGCTCATTCATAATGTCCAGCCAGATGTAATCTTCCTCATCCATGTCATATTCAACCTCCTCATCCAGCTCCTCTGCCGACTTCTCAATATATCTGGGAAGGGAGGGAGAAGAAGAGAAAGGTAAACAGAATAGAGACTCAGTGGCTGGCGTGGACTGAGCCCTGGCCAAGGAGACCTTACCTTTATGCCTGAGGAAAGTACCAGGGACAGAAAGGCTAGAAAGCCAACGGGAGTGCCAATCATTGTTGCTTTTCTTCACCCAACCTTCAAGGGGCATGAAAGCACCAGAAAGACTTGATAATTAAAAACATCTCATGGCAAAGAGCTAGCCAATGCTGACTCCAACCAAAAGATTAGTACTAGTCCTGATTGCAGGAGCATGATAATCAACCCCACTCCTGGAGGTCAGCCTTCCATGGACTAGAAGTAAGAGTGAGCAAAATCATAGAATCATAGAATCATAGAAATGTAGAGTTGGAAGAGACCACACAGGCCATCCAGTCCAACCCCCTGCTATGCAGGAACACCCTCAAAGCATTCCCGACAGATGGCCATCCAGCCTCTGCTTAAAAACCTCCAAGGAAGGAGACTCCACTACATTCCGAGGCAGCATATTCCACTGCCGGACAGCCCTGACCGTCAGGAAGTTCTTCCTGAGGTTCAAGTGGAATCTCCTTTCCTGCAGCTTGAATCCATTGCTCCTTGTCCTGGTCTCTGGAGAAGCAGAAAACAAGCCCTCTCCTTCCTCTACATGGCATCCCTTCAAATATTTAAACATGGCTATCATGTCCCCTCTTAACCTTCTCTTCTGCAGACTAAACATCCCCAGCTCTCTAAGTCTATCCTCATAGGGCATGGCTTCCAGGCCTCTCACCATTTTGGTCGCCCTTCTCTGGACTTGCTCCAGCTTGACCATGTCCTTCTTGAATTGGGGTGCCCAGAACTGGACACAGTATTCAAGATGAGGTCTAACCAAAGCAGAGTAGAGTGGTACCAGTACCTCCCTCGGTCTAGACACCATACTACTATTGATGCAGCCGAGAATTGCATTGGCTTTCTTGGCTGCCGCATCACACTGCTGACTCATGTTCAGTTTGTAGTCCATTAAGACTCCTAGATCCCTTTCACACGTACTGCTATCCAGACACTTGTCCCCCATCCTATATTTCTGTATTCCATTTTTTCTACCTAAGTGTAGAACCTTACACTTCTCTCTGTTGAATTTCATCTTGTTAGCCTTGGCCCAGCTCTCCAATCTATCCAGGTCATTTTGCATTTTGATCCTGTCCTCTGGCGTATTAGCAACCCCTCCCAATTTGGTGTCATCTGCGAATTTGATGAGCATGCCCTCTATTCCTTCATCCAAGTCATTGATGAAGATATTGAACAGCACTGGGCCCAGGACAGAACCCTGTGGCACCCCGCTAGTCACTTCTCTCCAGGATGAGAAGCAGCCATTTGTGATCACTCTTTGGGTTCGGTCGGTCAACCAATTACAAATCCAACTAACAGTAGCCCTGTCCAGCCCGCATTTTACTAGTTTCTTTGCAAGAATGTCATGGGGAACTTTGTCAAAGGCCTTACTGAAATCGAGGTATGCTACATCCACAGCATTTCCTTCATCTATCAAGCTAGTAACTCTATCATAAAAAGAGATAAGATTAGTCTGGCATGACTTATTTTTGAGAAATCCATGTTGACTTCTCGTGATTATTGCCTTGCTTTCTAAGTGATTAGAAACTGACTGCTTAACGATCTGCTCCAGGATCTTTCCGGGTACTGATGTCAGGCTGACTGGGCGATAATTATTTGGGTCCTCTTTTTTCCCCTTCTTGAAGATGGGGACAACATTTGCTCTCTTCCAGTCTGCTGGAACTTCTCCTGTCCTCCAAGATTTCTCAAAGATTATAGCAAGCGGTTCCAAAATGACCTCTGCCAGCTCTTTTAATATCCTAGGATGCAATTCATCTGGCCCTGGAGACTTGAATTCATCCAGTGTGGCCAGGTATTCCTGTACCACCCCTCTACCTATTACGTGCCTCATTTCCCCTGCTTCCTCACCTGCTCCCCTACTGCCAAAATGTGGCCCATGGGCCCATATGACCCCTATGGCCACTTTGAGGCACTTAACCCTTCCACCCCATTTTGCAGGAAAAAATGGTTGTTACTGTTTTTTTCATTTAAAACTGAAAACGCTTCCTGTCCACCTCCCAGCTCTTTTAGGCCAAGAGGGTGCTTTTTTAAATAGGAAGTAAACTCAAAGTCCTGTTTTAGTCAATATTTTTAGCTTTTTTTTAAAGTTTTTTTTAAAGGGAAAATGCAGTGGGGCACAACAAAGGAGACAACCTGTGCAGGTCTTAAAGGTGGCCAATGCATGCCCCAAACTCCAGCAGTTGCCCATGCCTGGCTTAGAGCATCACATAGTACTTGCCCTTTGTTTCATTCTACCTTGTGTATATACAGTGACTGCTGGAGCACGCTCTTGTAGTTACTGCATTTTGAGCAACTGCATGAGCCCTTTCTCTAGGTTGAGAAGTCGGATTGCTTCCATTCAAGTCCATTTGTTTTCTGCTCAGCTTAGTCAAAGGTAGGAAACCTGTGGCCCTCCTGATCCTGCTAGACATAAATTCCCAATAGCTCCAGCAATTGCCAGAAAGATGGCAGCTACTGTCCAACAATATCCGGAAGGCCACAGATTCCTCCACTTTGACTAAGGAGGAAAGACTTACTGTGTCACTCTATGAAAATCCTTTGTCTAAGGCAGGGCTGGGCAACTGTAGAGGAGGTAGAAGCAAACTTTAATCTCTGTGCCCTTTGGTGGTGTACATCAGTGCTCCCATTGTGTCACTTCTGGTCTTGGTGCTGGCAGATTTTTGGCCTTTACTGTCTTGTTTTTGAGGGCTGACAAGGGAAACTGGCTACCTTTTTTGCAATGGTTTTGGGCCATTTTGGTATGAAAAACTGCCTTAAAAAATAAAGTTGGGGGCTAGGGGCTTTGGTGGGTTCAGGAAAGTATCAAAGGCTGCACTTTAGGACCCTGCACACATAGTCCATGGGAGATATTTTTCCCACTCCAATGTATGACAAGGGTGGGCACTGTGCACTCCCCCACGTTGGAAAACTGCCACTTCGATCAGTCTTCTCCAGCACACTCAGTTAGGGATGACAGAAGCTGGACCTCAACAACATGCAGAGTGCCACATGTTTCCTACTTCTGGCCTGAGAAATTTTGCTACTGTGGGCAAATGAACCAAACTAGACAATTTGTTGTAAGCGGGAAAAGCTCTCAGACTTCAGCATAATGTACCTCTCTAAGTCAAGGCAGGAGGGCCTAAATGCCCTAAAGGAAATATATCCCATCTGATCTTGGAAGCTAAGCAGGGTTAGCCCTGGTTAGCACTTGGATGAATACCAGGTGCTGTAGGCTATATTTCAGAGGAAAGAACTGGGAAAACCACCTTTGAGTATTCCATGCCTAAGAAAACCATATGAAATTAATGGGGTTGCCGTTAGGTTAACGTGTGACTTGATAGCACATACACGCACACAAGTAAATCAAGGGGGATAGGAAAGAGAGTAGAAGTTAGGATCTCCATACAAGCAACAGTATTTTCTTTTCTCTCTGTACCCTGTTGCTAAGGGAATTCTTTAATCACTGGATGGGAATAATGCAACAAGTTTCCTTCTCATGGTGTAAATCTTCTCAATTCTGTATTCATTTTGTCCAACAGATAAGCAGATACCACAGTCACCAAACAGTTGTTGTCGCTGTTACCACCAAACTAGAACTAGGTGGGAGTAGTAGTGACCCTATGAGAGGGAAGCACAATTATTCAGCACTCACCTAAAATACCTTCCCAAAGAACATTTCTCCTAATTCAAAACACATCAATTTAAATGACACCACAAAATTATGAGTCAATTTTCCAGTTATATCCAGAACCTAGAAGAGTTCCTTTATTTTTTATTTTATTTTATTTTTTGGCCCACAGCTCCCAGAAACCCCAAGCAAGCATGGTACCATTCATGCAGGCTTGAGGGCCCAGGGAGCTGTTATTACATTCCGCCCAAACAATGAACTTTTTGTGTGTGTTCTCCCACGCAGCTGGTACCTGTAATAGGAGGTGGGGCGAGGTGGGGCATCGGGCGTATCTTGGTCCAGCTCTCGGTACACAGCCTCTGGGAGCTTGGGCGTGTTGCCAGCTGAGGCACTGTGGTGGTGGTGGTTGGAATCCTTGCGTTTCTCCTTGTTCTTGTGCTTTCCAGCTTTGGGGGCCACCGAGGGGGTTTCTGTGTTCTCTTTGTTGCTGTTGTTCTCGGGGGTCTCCTCGGGGGCCTCGTCGTCCTCCGACACGACATCCAGGTTGTCGAAGATGCTGATCCGGTGGACCCGCCCATGCAGGTCCACCTCCACCATGCGCTGGGCCTGGGCGTAGGTCATGACTTCACGGCCCGGCGACTGCGAGGTCTCAGAAGGGCTCGGTGACTGCTTGTTGGCCACACGGCCATGCCTACCTTTCTTTTTGTGCTTGCGCAGAGGGGTGCTCTGCGGAGGTGGTGGGTTGTCATGGTCATAGTGGTACAGGTGATATTCAATGCCACTATAGCTCTTGTAGATCTTGCGGCAGGTATCGACAGGACACTCATAGGGTGGTTTGGTGGCCCGCAGGTTGTGGCAGAACGTCTTCACATCAAAGTCCACCCCCATGGTGTCTCTTGGGTCTGTAGGAAAGGGGAAATTAAGAGAATGGGGATGCTAAGGATTGTCACACCACTCACAAGTCCAACACAAAGTAATTTATTCCTCAATCCCAAGCTTTTACACATAAGTAGTAATAGAGGGACACAGGACAGAAAAACCAGACTCCTGGCTTGTCACAGCAGAATCTACTTCTCCTCTTCAAATAATTTAGTACAACTGACATTGGGAAGACAACACACAAGCCCCAAATAGCGGAATGAGAGAAACAGCAGGGCCAGCCTGGGCATCTTATCAGAGATAGGAAATTTTGTGTGAATCCTTATTTTGTTTTTAAACAGGCATTAATCTCATCTTCTCTCTTCTGGTCATTTGCTGAATGATGCCATCAGAAAAGCAAAAGACAGCTACAATATAAGAGAGAAATGGGAGGGAAGTCTTTCAAAGCTACCTCCTTCTTATAATATATTCCCTACCAAAATGCTCTCTTAACAAGAACAGGGACCAGAAGAGCCATTGCCTCTCCCCATGTGTGCCTCCTCAAAAACCACTTTTCCAGCAGAATTATTCCAGAACCACTTTGCTTTATTTGCTGTTCACCGCCTTCCATCTCTGCTGCCTGTATCCCTGCTTGTCAGAACCAGCTCACATGGAACAACACAAGTATATTTGCCTTTGCTGAGACAAACACACCAATTATGATGGAAGGACACATAACTCCAAAAACATAGCAAAATGCACCAACAAGCACAGTTGCATTTCAGTTCCCTCGAGAGGATCTATCACATCTCCAAGGGCCGAGCTACATATCTACCTTTCTCATTTTGTTTTCTACAGCCATCACCAATCATACACTGCCATCATTCCTGTGATTTCATGTCATTTACTCCTTCACTAGCACCCATTTTTTCCCTCTGGTCCACCTAAGGCAAACTGTAAACCTCTGGGTGGGTATACTTCACACTTACACATTCTTCTCATCGCCTAGCACACAATGGCCACTCTGTTGTTTAACAGCAGTAGCAGTCAAGCCAAGATGAATAAGGATTTACGTTTGGGAATATTAGCTCCAATCAGATTATCCACGATATCCTTGCCACAAAATGTGGCATGGTCACACTCATTCAGGTTCTGGCAACATCCTCACGTGTACTGCAATGCATTGCACGCTGGGCTACTCTTGGAGACGTATTGGAAAATAAAGCAGCTGGACTGATCCAATGAAACATAATTTGGGAGTCCTGGACTGTATTTGTCCCTTGTCCATTTCCAGGCACAATTCAAGATATTGCTTTTCTGTTTTAAAATTTAGGATCCCGATGCCTAAAGGACTAATTTTAGCCCCATGGACTATACAAGCCCTTTCTCTGATCTCCTGCTTTTCTGAAGCAAAGTAGGTGATATCCTAGCTATGGAATGCTGTTTCTGGGGATGCTTGAGTCCTACTGGGTCTGATGTCTTCTTTGGCATCAGCCAGATTTTCATGTGCCTTAATTTCTCATGTAAATGTTTCCATTTGTTTTAGCCTAGAATTTTATTTGTTTTATTAACAGTGTATGGATACTATTGCTTTTATGATCTTATGAATAACACTCTTCATGTCTTTTAATTGTAAGCCCCTCTGAGGGTCTCTGGGCTGAAAGAGTATTTGCAACAAAGGAAGGGAAGAAGGATAAAGGCCTACTTATACCATATACTGTTCATGCTATTTCCATCTTGCTTTCTTCATCCCAGAAAAGTGGCTGAGCAGACTTAAAGAGGGGTGGGATGGGAAGAAAGGTAGAAGATGGATCAAACCTGCTCATAACTTTCTTACACACACCAATACTCCACTCCACAGGATCCCACTAGTTGTGTAGAGAACAGACATTTAAGGAGAAGAGATATAACAGCAGTGGGAGTTGAACATTTATCTCAGTGTTGTTGCACTGCAACTCCAGCAGCCCTAGGTAGCATATGCAATGGTTAGGACTGCTGGGAAATGGAGTTCAGCAACATCTAGAGGGCCACACAATTCCCACCCCTAAGATAGATGGAGGAGGAGAGGATGCCAGTGTGCTGCTACAAGATGCTGAGCCTAAATCCTACCTCTCATCCTGCAGTGCTCTACTCACAGTAGAGAAAACAGCAGCTGAGAAAGGAAGGGTCAGGCTATCCACATCACACTCATTTCCTTACCTCTCTGGTACTTGTTGATCAAACCAGTAATAGAAATGATGGGTCTCAGTGTAAGGGAAGGAAAAATGACAATCCATTGCTCAAGCCAAGCCCTCACACTACCTTCCTCATCAGATGGTGGCCACCTTGATGTATAGAGGGGAAGCCTCCGCACCCCACCAAATAGTTCTTATCTCTATGGCTCATGTGTCTGTACAATGGATGGAAATGTTCTATTTCAAAGAAAAAAATAGGAATAAAGGGAAATAGAAGAATAACAGCACAGGGCCACTTCTTGTTTATGCTAAGCCCCACACACTGCATCTATCATTCTGTGGGATTTTACTAGCAGCAGAGGAAACCACACATGGCATGACCTCTACCCCACTACAGGAATCAGACAGTACTGGGAATAGAAGGCCCAGAGGTTTGTATGTGCTGTCCACTAGCTCTTGTACATGTTAAACCCTCATTACCCTTCTCAGTGCAGAAGAACCAGTAAGTGTAGGGAACCAGGGAATGAAGTGAAAGACAATACAAGAGGATGTCAATCAAACCATTTGATGTATGTGGGCTGAAATCCACAAAAACTTACATCAGATAAATCACTCTAGTATTCAAGGTGCCAAAGGCCTTTTTGGTTTTGCTGCAATGGCCTAATGTCTCTATGTCTTCATCAAACCGACCCATGACGCTCTTTCCTTATACTAACTCTGACACAGCCTAACTCATCTTTGTGACAGTTTCTGCTTGGATAAGACGTAAGAAGCAGGGGAGATAGGGTGGGAGTGTAGATAAAGATATGTCGCTCTATATCTCTTGTTCATGCAAACTTCACACCACCTCTCTCATCACACATTGCCATTCTCCTTAAAGGGAGAAGGTGGGCGTCTGTCAGACTACCCACATCAAACAGTGTTTTTGTTACCTCCATTGCAGGTTGTGTAGCAAATAGATATCACAGGTGAGTGGAAAGATGCCAGAGAGATGCCAACCTACGTACTACCACCCCTTGTTTGTGCAATCCTACAGTGTTTGAGATAAGCCCCTTACATTATGCTTGCTAGGCAAAGAACAAGCCTCCATCCATGTACAGAAGCCAACAGGACTGGCACTTGAATTTTACTTCAGCCTTGGCAACAGATTAGCATCTTTCACCACACTGAAGGCAGCAGATTAATTTAAGTGTTGTGGCACCAGCTCCGTGGCACTGAAAATGACCAGGGGGTTTAACAGGAATGGCTGGGCAGGTATCTCAGTCAAATGTTAGAGCTGTCCCTAACAAGTTGCAGCAGCTATAAAAGGAACAACAGATGGTGGCCCAGAGGCTACTCACATCTCATGCTGCCTTCTTCACCACCAGGGCACCTTCTATGTATACAGGAAGTAGGAAATGAAAGGAAGGGGGGAGCAAGGAGATGCCAAGCTACACTCTATATCCCCCCCCCCGATCAAGCAAAATAACCTACCATGCCTCTGCCTGGCTCCGCATTGGGCCAGGAGGAGGGCAGGTGGCAACGGCAGTCAAGCGACCCTCTGCACAGATCGCTGCCATGCCGCCCTCTCCCGATGCCGGAAAAGGGGGCAATGGGTCAGGAGAGAGAGGAGAGACCGGGGCCAGTCCAAAACATCTTGCCACCGGCTGATGCCCATCCTATCCTCCCCAGACATTGTGCTAACAGCTGGGCTGGGGATGGGGGAGAAGGGTGGTGCGGGTGTCAAGCTGACCCCACTCGCTGCCTTCCCCTCCTCCCAATGAACCCTCCGCACGTGGATATTAGGGAAGAAAGAGGCATTACGGGGAAGGCGGAGGAGGAAAAGGAGCGGTGGAGGGAAATAGCAGGCTTTGCAAGAGAGGGACGCCGCGCTGCTTTAACCACTGAACCCCCCAGCCCTGATCCCCTTCCGCCGCCGCCTCGAGGCAGAGGCTTCCTCCCCTCGCCTCCCCTCCCCGCGGGAGAAGCCTGCTCGGGGCTCCAGGCCGTGCCGCGGCTTCTCCCTCCTGCCCGCCTTCTCCTTGGACGGGTTCTCTCACCGAGCACGGCTCAGGCCCCGGGCCGGCTGAGGCTGGGCGGCGGCGTGGCGGCGGCGGCGGCGGCAGCAGGGCCCATGGGCCCCAGCCCGGAGCGGCCCGGACAATGGAGGAGCAGCAGGAGCAGCAGGAGGAGGAAGGCGAGAAGGCTCCGGCGGCGGCGGCGGCGGCACCAGCAGCAGCGGCACCAGCGGCAGCGAGCAGGAGCTCCTGCGCGGGGAGGCCCCGCTGGGTAAAGCGGCTCCTTGGCAACCGCACTTTCGCCACGGATACCCCCGGACCCTCAGGCAAGCCTGGGACCCGACGGACCCCGCTTTGGTTTTGTTAAAAACATGAACTCGGATATGAAGCCCTCTGTCGTTACTCCACGGAGACTGAGGTACCCGAGAAAGCCCGGTGCTTGCGGCCGCGGACGAATCTGCCGACGGGAATGGGCAGGCTGGGCTGAGGTCGAGAGCCGGGGGAGGGAACGCCTGCTCGGGACGCCTGGCTCCTTCGCCGAGGCTGGAGCGCTGCCCGGCGCGCCCGTCAGCTGCCGGGCAGGAGGGAGGCGAGTCCCCCTGTCAGGGGAGGACGCGGGCGGGCGGGAGGCCCTCGTCCTGTGGGCCCAAGGCGCCGAGGGGAGCTTTCTCCTTCGGGTGGGCAAGCGGGGGCGCCGGAGGAGGGGGTCTCTGGCAGCCCCCGAGTGGTGCTCCCTTTGTGGTTTGCAGAAGGGGCCCCCAGGCTCAGAAGGAGGTGTGTCAGGTCGTACAACTTCCAACCTGACACGCTTTTTTCTCTTCAGAAGTGCATGTGGGGATTGGTCTTGGGGCTGTGGGGATGCTATCATCATCATCATCATCATCATTGTTATTTTTTATTTGTCTCGGGAATGCTTAAGCAAAGTTGTTATTGTTGTCACAGTGTGCATCTTTCTGTGTGCCAGTTGTGCTCTGATCACACCCCAACGACTCTGCAACTAGGGCCATTTCTGCACTAGCCTGTTATAGCGGTATTATTCCACTTTCAACATCCTGTAGATTCCTGGGTTTTGCAGTTTAGGGAGAGGCTTTTGAGGCCCTTCCCTAAACTGCAAACCCCAGGATTCCACAGGATGTTGAAAGTGGAATAATACCGCTATAACAGGCTAGTGTGGAAATGGCCTAGGCTTAAATACCTGCAACTTGAAGACTGCATTTCTTCTGTGCATCTGAAGAAATCAGAGTTGTAGCTAATGAGAGTATTGCCTCCAATAAGAATTCTGCCTCCGTCCTTCATTTCTAGCATCACATAAAATGGAACAGGGAAAACTATTTACATCTAGAACTCTTAAGCTTGTTTGTGTTCGTTTGATTGACTAAACTGTATTTCCAAATGCTCAGCTGAAATTCCAGATTACTACAATGCTGGAAATTTGGTGACTGGGGGTAAATTTCATGACAGAGAGTCGAATTTTTATTTGAGGGAGCAATGTCCCCATTTTGCTCACTGTAATTACGCCCCTGGAAGAAGCACATTGAAATCAGTGAAGCTCATGAAAATGAATGAGTAAGTCTTAGTTTTGCCATTCGGTTGCTTCCCCCATTCCTGTTTTCCTTTTCATACTGAAACAGACTAACACAACTGTCTCTTTGAAAACTGTTATTATTTTGGCATTCATATGAGACTAGTGAGTTTACGATTCAGGAAAGATTTGAACCTGGGATACTCTGGCTCATAACTCATCATCTTTTGTGAAAAAAAACTGAAAAATAAGTTGAGCTAATTTCAGTAAACTCTTAAACTGTCTTTTGGACTGTAGCCTATAGACAGTGCTATACATATGCTATGCGTATGCTCGGAGGCACTGGTGCCTTTATTTTTATTATACACAGTATGGATGGCATCCCCAGGTACACTTTATCCAGCTCTTATTGGCATCCTTGCCCAGTTTAAATCAATCTGACAAATTGACTCTTCTTTACACTGGGTGATTGTTAACTTTAGAGCATGATGCTAGCAAAGACTCTAAAACCCGTCTGCCTGGTGGCAAAAGCCCAGCTCACCATACTACCATGTGTTGGTTGGAACTGGCAAAATGGCTAGATCATTGCGAGAGACAGAATTGTGGCACATTTTGACCTTACCTGTATAAGTTTTGTGTGTGATTAATTCCCCAGCTGATAGTGCAGCAGAGGCTGATGTGGAGTGTTGTCATCAGCAATGTAAAACAAAGCCAACAAACAGTTGTATGGCATAATATTTATTTATTTTATTCATTTATATCCTGGCTTTTTCCCAATAACGGAACACAGGACAGCTAAAAACATGTAAACATGAGTTATTGACAAAGTGTTTACTATATATACTTGTGTATAAGTTGATCTCATTTATAAATAGAGGGCAGGTTTTGCAGCCAAAATTATGGATTTTGATGTGACCCATGGATAAGTTGAAGATCATTCCACAGAGAGGGAAAGTGCCAGTGCCATCTCACATGGCCAGTACCACTTGGCCACTGCCATTTTCCTGCCCAGGCATTCGGAAAGGCCTTTTGCGACTCCACTCAGGGAAGGGGATGATTCTATTTTTGATGAAAGTTAAGGTACAATATTAACTCTTTTCAGAAAAGGAACCATCCCCTTCTCTGAGTAGAGTGGTGAAAGGCAAGGGCTTGCTCCGCCCCAAGAGAACCTCAAGCCCTGATCCCTTCTACTCTCTCAGCCCTGTTTTGAGGGAAAGCATCAAAGAGCTGTAGCTATTTTCCTGCCCAGGCATTCAAAAAGGCCAGAAGTGGTGCTACGGCGGAGAGAGTAGTGAGAGTAGATGCTTCTTTTAGTTTCTTCAGAGAGGGACTAAGCTCTCACTTTTCACCACTCTGCTCAGAGAAGGGAATAGTTCCCCCTTTTTTTTTAAATAAGAGTTAAGGTATAGTACTTACTTGTATTTGCCGGTATATAAGACACACCAACATATAAGACACACCCCATTTATATGCTGGCAAATGCTATTTGCTGGTGTATAAGATGCATTGGCATATAAGATGCATTTTCAAACAGTATTTTTCAGGGAAAAAAGTAGGTCTTATACGCCAGCAAATAGAGTACATTGACCCGTGGATAAGTTGACCCAGGTTTTTGGATCGATTTTTTGACTAAAATTTCTGGACTTGTACATGAGTATGTATAGTAATTAAACAATTGAGAGATTGTTTAATAATATGTATAGTTAAAACATTATAATTTGTTAAAAGACCATATACATACCTTAAAAAGAGTACCACACAGCATTCAGACACCACTCCAGTCAGTTTTTAAAAGCCTGACAGCATAAAAATGTTTAGACTTGATGACAGATGGAGAGCAAGGACTAGTCCATCCTGGCCTCCTTAGGGAGGAAGTTCCAAATTCTGGGGCAGCCACTGAGAAGGCCGTCTCCGTTTTTCCTCATCAAAGAAGCCTGGGAAGGTGGTAGGACAGAGAGAAGGGCCCTTCCAGATGATGGTAGAGCTCTAAGAGGGTCATAAATATGCATGTGATCCATGAACTACAGTAACATATAATGGGAAGGCATTAAAGGAAACATATTTTGTACATGTTTTAGAGATTTAGATGTTTTAGAGAACATACTTCCTTTTACAGTTCCCTGTGTATTGAGATTACTTGGCAGCTCCCCTACTTCAAGTGATTTGCTTTGAGTACTTGATGGAAGATGGGGTGTTTTAGTTCTCCAGATTCATATTAAGATGTGAAATCCACACTGAGGTAGACCTACCAAGTAAGACATCCAATGCTGAACACCTATTTGAAATATGTAGTTTTTTAAATTGTTCCAAAAATGACCCAATCTATTGTTTTTTGTCATTAAGTTACATTTTTTGTCCCAGAGAATCTCATGTACTTGGTACAAAAATATCCCATGCGATAATGTAGTCAAGAAGTGACATAGTTTGATTGATAGTAGGTTGGCCTTATTTAGAGAGTAGATTTCTTTCATGGGGGAGACTTTGAAATTCACTGAGTTTCAGAAATACTCCATAATACAGGACATTTCTGTTTTATTTCATTTGATTTTATTTGGTTTATTTTGCTTTAGCTCTACTGGGGGTGGGGAAAGGCTGATTATTGGTATTTTGATTCACACAAACACTTATTTTGACAGGACATCTTAATATCCAGCAATACACCAGGATACTCATTAGGGTCAGAAATTACTCCAGAATTCAAACAATGTATTTTATCCTAATGTAAAGAGATTAAAAGAGTATGAAGCAGGATGTTCTCCATAAAGCCCCATTTTTGTGGAAGTCTGCTAAATCTTTTCAGTATTCTAGAGAGGGACAAAAACATTTTCGTCAGCAGGCATGTGGAAATGTGTGGTTGGAATGAAGTTTTCAAGTATGTAAACTGATACAGCCATGGGGGTATCTTTCCCCAGTGGTGGGATTATGTGCTCCTGCACCACTGCTGGTTGGGTCTCCCATGTCAAACAGCCTTTTACTGAGGAGCCAGACTAAATGTGCCAAACAGGTACTGGAGAGCAGCAGTAGTGGGAGATGGCGCTGGCAGAGGATTTCTCAGAGACAACAGTAGTAGCACCATAGATAATACTGATTAGCACTTTTCAGAAAGTGGCAGAGTAAATACCTTTTGAATGTCTTTCACTATGAAAACCCTATGATGAGACAATCCAAAATGAAACACGAGACAGTGCCAGAAGAGGATACTTGGGGGTCAAATAGTACTCAACAGTGTGCGAGGGTACAACAGAGGTCAAGTACAAGTAGCACCGTGGCTTATAATGCAACTGGATTAAAGCTGAAAGGCTGTTGAGCTGTTGATGTGCTCATAGATGAAAGGCTGAAGCTGCACGGCACATAGGAACATGGAATGTGAGAAGTGTGAATTAAGGAGAAGCTTGACATAGTAAAGCAAGAGATGAAATGTATAAACATTGCAATACTTGGGGTGAGTGAGCTAAAGCGGACAGGAATGGAACATTTTTAGTCAGATAATGACTGTGTTTACTTGGGAAATGAAAATCTAAGAAGAAATGGGGTGACATTTATAGTGAGAAATGATGTAGCAAAAGTAATCAAAATATACAATGCAAGGCTGACTGAGTCATCAATAAGATTTCAGGAAAAACCCATCAATATAATCATAATCCAAATTTATGCTCCAACTGCAGAGGTGGAAGAAGAAGAAATCAAAGGATTCTGTGCTAGAGTCCAGAAGGACATTGACCACACACCAAAACAGGACTTCTTGTTAATCATAGATGATGGGAATGCAAAAGTAGGAAACAAAGCAGAATCAAAAGCTGTAGGAAAATTTGGCCTAGGATGCAGAAATGAAGCAGAAGAGTCGCTGATTCAGTTTTGTGAGACCAAGTTTGTTTATTGCAAACCCATCTTTCAAGCAACTAAAGAGGTGACTGTATTTGTAGACTGTATTTGTCACTGGATGGCCTATATAGAATCCAACAGACTATATAACTGGAAGCAGTAGATGGAGAAGCTCCATTCTTTCTGCAAAAACAAGACTAATAGCAGATTGTGGCACAGACTATGAACTACTAATGTAAAAAAATAGAATAAAGCTAAAGAAGAACACTAAACTAACCATCATGCCAAAATACAATCTGAAGTACATCTCCATAGAATTTAAAGATAATGTAAAAAATAGATTTGCATTATTAAGCCTAATTGACCAGGAGCCAGAAGAACTCTAGACTGAATCCAGGGATATTATCAGGGAGGAAAGCAAAAATATACTATCTGCAACTAAAAAGAAAGTCTTCTAATTAGGCATGGGCCAATCGAATCCTCGAATCCTGGGTCAGGATTCAAGATTCCTGAATCTGAATCTCTGTGCCAAAATAGGCAAACGGAATCTTCCGAATCCGCCAACTAAATAGATTGTTGGAGACCGGGATGTCTGAAAACCAGGGAGACTGGGACTCCTGAAAACTTGGGAGGCCAGACATACAAGGGAAGATAGTAAGTAGGTGAGTTTTTCCCTTGGAGTAATAATGGCCTTTACTAACAATTTCAGAAATTACATCTGGGGTTGTATTCTAAGATATTTAAGCTGAACATTTAAGATTTAAGTTCAGCGCTTGACTGGAAAGTACAGTCTTGAGATTTCAAGGACAGCTGAAAGATTCCTTTGCAAAGGTCCCTTGCAAAGCTCTTTCAGAAACAATTCTGGAGTTTGGAAGTTTACAAGGTGTCACAGCCTTCTCCGCTGAAATCTGCTGGTGCATCATGAAACTACAAACCCCAGGATACCAGAAGGAGCTATGCAAAGGAAATCCAGTTTTGACCTGGATTATCGTTCCACTGTAATATGTGGCCCTGTTTACACAGGCAGAAAAATGTGGGATTAATCCACATTTTCCTGCCTGTGTAGAAAGGGTCTTCATGTCATTTTCAATCTGGGGAAATCCTGAGGCAGAACTAGGACAATTGTCTTGGCCAGATTTCCTCAAAGGGAGGTTTCCCTTTGCCTAGGCTCTTGCTAAACCCGAGAGATTGTGTCTTGCCCAAAATTATCCTTCTTTCCCTTGCTTTTTAGACTCTTTTTAAAAAAAGGATTCAAAAGATTTGAGATTCGTGAGATTCGTAGTTTCCCAGAACCTTCCAGGGATTCAGATCCGGATTCGGATTTGGAAAATTCTGGGTTTGTCCCATCTCTGCTTCTAACAGTTCAGGACAGAGGAGAAGCAAAAGTAAACGGTGACAGAAATGGGGTCAGAACCCTGAATGCAACTGTTCAGTGACTTGTGCACAGGAACAAAGAGAGCTACAGCAACAATCAATCAATGCGGAGAAATAGGAGATGAGAACAAACAAACAAAAAAAAGAACAGGAGACCTCTTCCCCAAAATCTGAGAAATCAAAGGGAAATTTAAACCAAGAATGGGGTGCTCTGTGACCAGCAGGAGAATACATTACTTGATCAAGTACAAATAAAAAGGCAATGAAAAGAATATACTGAAGAACTATAAAAAAAGATGAAAGAATGACAAATTCATTCAAGGAAAAACCACGAACCTCCAATTTTAGAAAGCAAAGTGGAAGCTGCACTTGGGAACAGATTGCATACCAACTGAGCTGCTTCAAGCTACAGAGAGAGAATCTACTCTAACTAAAATCTGTCAACAATTGCCCACAGGCTGGAAATGCCCAATATACACTCCTATCCCCAAGTCGTTCTATAGCATCCATCACTTAACATAAAGATGTGTTTTCCCCATATGTAACTCCACAGTCTTCTCATTCTTAGTCATTATTGTTGTGTGCCTTCAAGTCATTTCTGACTTACTGTGAGTCCATCACAGGGCTTTGTTAGCAAGATTTATTAAGAGAGTGTTTGCCTTTACCTTCCCCTGAGGGTGAGAGATGGAAACCCAGTGGGTTTCCATGGCCAAGCAGAGATTTGAACCTTTTTCTCCACAGTCCTAAAACAACCGTCAAAGCACTATACCACGCTGGTTCTTTCTTGATCATTACTCTGAAATAACTGTCATATGTATACAACGGCAACAAAGTGGCTGTTTGGTCAGAAGTTAAAAAGTGGCTCACAAGTAGCACTAGCTATTGTCTTCTCCAGAACGCTCAGTGAGTCCAATGGTACAAACATTAAGGAACGAGGGGAAAAATGAAAAGTCAGGAGATCTGGACTGGCAAGTTGGCTGTTGTATTTTTCCCTCCAGCTGCAACACAGGTATTGAGGGCTCAGTGAGACGTGCAGGAGGTGTTAAAAGTACAGTTTTCCACTTCCTGGGATGCACAATTAGTGCTTTATTTACGTCATCAAACACTACAGGATTGGTTGATACTCAAATAACTGTTAAGCCTCACATAGGCAATCAAGTTACCTATAACACACAATGGAAAGACTAACAATGTGGGAACCTTCTCTTATACAAGGGGGTAGCTACGGCGGGGGGAGGCAAAATGTGGGCGTTGCCCCTCGATAATATTTCTGCCCCTTAATGAAAGTTTCTTCCATTCCCCAGATTTCTAGCACTGCAGTAACTTAAAACCTCAGTAGAGCATTTAGAAATACAAAGGAAAGAGATAAGCTAACTGATCAAGGAAATGCGAGCACAGCAAATACAAGAGTTCTGGGTGTGAATAATTTTCAATTCCAATGCTAGAAATCTGGGAACTGAAGAAAAAAAATAGCTGGGGAGCAGAATTCCAGTGCCCTCATTTTACACACACACACCTTGTACCTATGCCCCTGACTTACTTTACAGCCATCCTGTCTGTGAATATGATATGATAAATTGAATGTTTTCAAGGCGTACATTTCAGTTAACTACATGAAATTATCTTGGGTATGGACCCATCAAATAGGAAACAATAGTGTTGTTGTTTTTTTAAAATCAATTACAACACTGAGTCCAATTTTAAAATCTAAGGAACAACTAATGGTGAAACCTCCAAGAGATGGCGCTGTGACACTGTTTAACAATGGTACATTTTGCAAAGCCTGGAGCAAGAGAAGGTTACCCCCCTACACACACAAAGCAGGAAGCAGTAGCAGATGTACCTCTGTTGTTTGCTGCTGGCGTGTCATTAAAATGATCCCCTCCTCTCTCTAGAGGATTTTCAAACTGAAGACACTGTACATTTGAGATTTAAAAGCAGCAACTTCAAAGACAACAATCTCCTGACACAAGTAAAGTAATGAGTGTGGAAGATTATTTATTCCCCTGAGATGCAAGAAAAACTTGGTAACCAGGAACCCGGGATTGTTCCCGGTTCTCAAGCTGTTGAGTGAATAGAATCAAGGGGATAAAGAGGATGTGTATTATCTAATCTGGAAGGGAGTTTAGCATAAAAGAAGAATCATTACACCGAGGTCCACCTAGCTTAGTATGCTCCCTGCCAGATGCTCTGGGGTAGCTCTCCAGAAGAGACTGATGGAGGTAGTTATAATCTGACACGTGTTTCCTGTATCTGGAGACTGGAGACATATTGCCTCTAAATATCCAGACCTATTCCAAATATGCCTAGTTCAGATGATGATGATTACTATTTCTGAAATAATACCGTTAGTGTCCCTGGTGGTGTGCAGAATGCGAGGAGATTTTCCTGCCCCACGGAGCCTGCAATTGTAAACATCTCACATAATGAAAAGATTTTTAAGCCTTGACAGTAATCGTCATCAGTAGATTTGGAGCAAGGTTTCTATGCCTGAGGTTGGAAATCTATGGCCTTCTGAGTGTTGCTGTATCCCAGTTCCCATTAACTCTGGCTATCATGGCCAGGGGACTCTGGTCCCACAACATCAAGAGAGTTTCTGGCTCCCTAACCCTGCAGTGTACAAATGGATGCATTGTTATTTAATGTCACTATTGTCAGTGGACACTGAAATATCCTGCGCTCATACAGTTTGAATTCTCTGCATTGGTAAGAGCTGCCTGCAACTAAATGTTGTTAGTTTATTAGGCCATATATGATGCCAAACCTTTTAGTGCTCTTAAAGGCAAATTAATTAGATCCAACAGCAGAATATTTGAAGGCCAGACCATCAGTTTAGCACAGAGAAACTAACCAATAACATGTAACTTGGGGAGAATGTAGTGCATCTATTTATTTCTTCTGTACAGTCTGAATTCAGTGACTTTGGCCACCCTTTTAGTTATTTCTGCTTGCTTGAGGCTGCTATAGACAAGGCTTTTTCTAGTACAAGATTAATCTGACAGAGCTAACCCATGCCTTAGAAGAAGTATGTGTTTCATAACCGAATGGGTAATAGGAGATTCTGGAATGGTGTACTAATTGAGAAACCAATAATGTAGTTCACATATATTTATGTATGCTAGAGAGGGGACCTGAAGTGCAGTGTTAGACCACCTTTTCTGTATGTCTCAAGTGCCAGGTTTAACCCCAGCATCTAGGGACTGGCCTTTGTCTGAAACTGGAGAGTTTGCATAAATGACACTGAGCTTTTTGTTTTCAGATGCTTTCTATACCCTCCAATATCCTGATTTGGCAGAGACAGTCCCAACGAATCCTCTGTCATCCCACTTTTTCAATCTCTTCTAAAGTATCCCAGTTTCCCATTCTTCCTCCATTTGTCTTCTGCTTATTTCAGTTGTTGCAAAATGAGTTCAAAGTGCAAAAGTAGTTGACGCACTAAACAGTTACAGCGCTATTATTCCACTTTCAACATCCTATGGAATCCTGGGGTTTGAGTCCCCTCCCTTAATTGCAAACCCCAGGATTCCATAGGATGTTGAAAGTGGAATAATAGCACTATAACAGTGTAGTGTGAAAATGGCCTCACTTAACTCAGCAAGAGAAAAAAGTAAAGGAGGAGAAGAAATCTTTCCCATCCCTGTAAGCTTGGGCAAAAGCAAACTGAGGCAGCCTCTCCTTCCTTGCATGTTAGTCCTCATTCATAACTTTTACCATCTTGACCACACTCCAGTGTTACTTTCACAGTTTTCATCTGTGAAATGTTGGAGGTTATGGCCTTCAATTTGTCTCTAACTTATGACAGTCTTCTCCTGGGATTTTCCTGGGAATATTTATTTAGAGGAGGTTTGTCATGGTGTTTTTCTAAGGATGAAATAAGGTAACTTGCTCAGAGTTACCCAGTGGATTCCCATAACTGAGCAGGGATTCAACCAATGGTCTCCCAGGCTCCTAGTCCAACACTCAGGGCCTTTCCACACTATACTGTTATAGTGCTATTATTCTACTTTCAATATCCTATGGAATCCTGGGGTCTGCAGTTTAGGGAGGGGCCTTTAGAATTCTCAGCCAGAGAGCTCTTTGGCCTCAGGAAACTACAAACCCCAGAATTCCACAGGATGTTGAAAGTGGAATAATAACACTACAACAGTGTAGTGCGGAAAGTTCCTAGTGCATCATGCTACCTTCCTACTCTCCACCAGAGAAATCAAATATCAGATAAAGGCAACTGTTTGTGTTTCAAAGGAAATAAAAAGAGACTCATGTGGCCACTGCAGTTTTACCAAGTATGGCTTAAATCCAATTGGTAGTTGCAACGAGAATAGTCCTATTGAATCAGTGGACTTTATGTAAGTGCTGACTTATCCTTCAGCAGTTGATTTAATAGGTCTACTCTAGTTGGGTAGACCTATTAAATTGGATTAAGCCTGTATATCATTTTTTCCTAACTCAGTGTCCACAAGAATAGGAATTGCACTGTGATTGTCATTTGAGCAAATCTGCTGTTGCATTGGGAGCATCTCAGTGAATCAGTTATTTTTGTCCATCACAGAACCTTTGTGAGAAATTATCTACAATTATTGCATGATGTTTTTCTTAAAGCCAAATGAATACTGTGAGCTAAGCTAGATTCTCTATTTTCTATTTCCAGCTTATTTCAACCGAAAATTAGGACCTGAGACAAATAATCAGAAAACAGGGTTGGAATAGATTTGTTATGTCAAACAAAATCTCTCTCCCTTCCTTTCCCTGATTGGAAAAATGTGTCTTTCCATATGATGCTGGCCTCTGATGCTATTGAGGACTTATAACAATTGCAGTTAAAAACATCTGGAGGGCCATACATTCCCCCTCCTTGTCCTGTGGTCACTCCATACATCTGGCAAAGCAGCTCTAAGGCAGAGCGGTTCATGTCACAACAATTTTGTTAGTTTTTGAAGATGGTGCAGGGCTTTCACAATGTCTTGATGTGAGAATTTGTCTGTAGGTTTGATAACTGAAGAAATACAGTGACTGCTACATGGGTTTTCCTGCAACAACTCCACCTTAGCAACCTCCAGATAGGTTGGACTACAAATCCCATGGTAATAGCTTGAGGGTGATGATGGGGGTTGTAAACCAACACATCCTGAGGGTCCCAGTTTAGGGAAGGCTGCCTTGTCATCTGATAGGGTGGCACTCTGCTGCCACAGTGAAGGCTAAAGCCAGTCTTTCCTGGTATGTCATAATTCAAGGGCAGTTGCCATAGTACCCAAGAGTTCCAGTCACAATGAAGTTTGTTTGGAACATCCTGTTTCTAACCCAAAGTGGCCATTTGGGTGGTGATGACTAATACCAGGCAGATAGGACTTACCCCATTAAAATACTGGATCAGAGTGTCTTTATCCATGTGACTCATTGGTCTTTCCACCCGAATTGTGATTTTCTAATAGGAACAAGAATGGAGGAGGGCTCTTTGTCATATCCGTTTTTTCTTAGCTCTGTGCTTGTGATGGATGAATGAATCTTCCTGACCCAATGGCACCAAAGCACTGTCAGCCAAGGGGATAGGAAATAAAAGGCGGCACTTAAAAAAGCAACAACGGCCCTAATTGTATAATCAGAAGGTTGTAATTTTCGGCAGATGATACAGAGGTATCCACTCATTTAGATGTGCATTGAAGGTAACTCTGTTCGCAGAAGTAAATCTAATGGGGGTGGGGGAGAGAAATAGTCAAGCAAAACCTCCGTGGACAGAAGATGTGTATCTGTGAATACTATTTGAAAGGGGACAAAAATAGAAGAGGACCATGATGTTACATCTTGATTGTGGGACAACTATGGGATTCTGAACCCCCATGGACCTTTGATAGCACTCACATGTGCTTATTATGCTCTGAGGATAATAACTGCAGTTCCTAGAATGTATTGTTTTTAGGCAGTTTTTGAAGGATGTAAACATTCTTATTGCTTCTGTCAAGGTCTGGGATGCAATGTGTGTGAGGGTGAAATACGGTTTGTGGAATCTTGGGAGGATAAGCGTGATAGCAATTATAGCTTGCAGGAAAGGTTGAGTAGGTACTGTACTGAGCTGATGACAAAACATATCCTTTGGCAAACAGAATCTGTTATTCCCTCTGGTTTTCCAGTAGCTGGCAAGACAATCAGCAGTTCAGTAAGCATTCACTAGAGACTGTCCAGATTTTGCTCTGCTATCATGAAGGCCAGAAACATGTTAATAAATTCTGTTGTATATCGAAATGCTATAGTGGTCAGTTTCAAACTGCTGGTGCTCGGCATGATGGTCTTCACAGACAAGCCACCAAGAAAAGTCCAAAATTGCAGGTAGCTGCATGGATCTATATCAAAAGACCAGTTCTAGCAAATTTCATTTCCACCAAATGATGTCTTATAAAGCTAATGAGTTTTAATTGCTGCTTCAAGACCAAGCTATCTCTATAAACTTTGTATTAGAACAGGGGCAGCTCCTGCTGACACACTTTCCAGTTAATGTGACAATTGCCACTAAACTCAGAAGGGACAGGGAAAGAGAGGGAATGTCATATGGCCCCAGTGATACTGCTAATGAAGAAATCTTGGCTTTTTCATCCTTTGAAACCTGAGAGTATGCTTTATACCTGCATATGTCCAAAGTAGGGTTCCCTGATCTCAAGGTCTGGCACCTCTTCTCTAGTTCTCAGGCTGAGAAATCAAAATCTCAGGGTGAGAGCACACCCTTGGAAAATGCATGTTGTTGTTGGTCTTGTTGTGTGCCTCCATTTCTGACTTATGGCAACCCTGAGGTGAAGCTATCATGGGGTTTTCTGAGAGCAAGGTCATCCAATGAGTTTCCATGCCTGAGCAGGGAATTGAACTGTGGTCCGCAAGGTTGTACTCTAATGGTCAAACCACTACACCATGATGCATAGCTTTCTCTCCTTCTCTGTCTCATTTGTTAGGCTTGTATCATACTTCATTACATCACCAAGGGTTGTCCTCTATGACAAAAGAAGGGTCTGGCCCTGGGTCTCATGTTTGGGCCCCAAAATCTAGGGGCTTGGATAGTCCTGACCTCGCAATCCTGTCATGGAAAAGTAGTATACAGAATCCCTAGTGCACAGGGATAGAGGAGGAGGAGGAAGAGGAGGAAAAGTAAAGGGGGAGTGCTGATAAAGAAAGTGAAGGGATAGAGAATGGCAAGCAAGGGTCTTTAATTACATCTCTGACATCCAGTCATCCACTGAGCTGGCTCTACAGGCCAAAAGCCATCTGCTTGACAAATGACAAATTGCTGTCCTGAGAATCTGGCCAGAACACAGACCTTGCCCACATCCTCAGTGAATCTGAATTTCCTGAACCAAAAGTATAAAGGCAGTTCAAAGGCAGAGGTGATGGTGAAGGAACCTTTGAAGTGGCATCTCTGCTGCCCTGGCTGGGTCCTCCTGCTCACATGGAATGAGCACAGGCATCCTGCCAGCTGTTGTTGTTGCATGTTTTATTCACAGGGGCTGCACTTTCCTTTCATGAGAGCAGAGATAAAGTAGGCCATGCACTCTGCAGTGGGAATAGTCTCTCTCCCCATCTGTTCTGCTCACTTGGAGCAACTCTAAGCTGGACTACTGCTTCTGCTATGTGTTTATCTACCTCACCCACTGCCAAAAACAAGAGACTTGGGTAAGGACTGTAGGATTGGAGAACTACTGGACGGATTGAAATAGTCTGTTTGCAGGCCTAAAATATTGTTTTCAGTTCATCTGGCCACCAGGGAAAACATTTGCCCCAGACTTGGGTGCAAGGGTAGGATCTAGTAGAACTTTAGCTGCCTACACCAAGGCATTACTGGGGATATGGAATATTTGCATATCCCTCCAACATTTCACATATGAAAATAGGCACATGTGTGGCCAAGCAACACCAGTGTGAGGTCATGATGGCAAGAGTTATTAAAGAACAAGTAAGACCCAGCATGGTGTAGTGGATTGAGCACTGGACTATGACCCTGCTTGATGATGGAAACCAGTGGGTGACCTTGGGAGCATCACACACTCTCAGCCCCAGAAAACCCCCATGATAGGTTCACCTTAGGGTCACCATGAGTTGGAAACAAATTTTAAGGCACACAACAACAAACACACAAACTAGGAGAGGTTGCAGCACCTTCCTTTTTTCCTGAACTTACTGCAAAGGGCAAGATTCCACTCTCATTTCTCATCTCCCCCATGCTGAGTTAACTCGGTGCAAACTGCTTTTGCACTCAGTTTGAAGCAATTGAAGTAAGATGAGCAGAAAGCAGAAGGTATGAGGAAGAGAGAAAAACTGGGACAGTTTAAAAGCAGCTGAAAAGCTGAGACAACAGAGAATCAATCAGAAATGTCCCTGGACAGGACAGCTAGGGGGTACACATTTGGCCTGAGCTGGGGCCCTGAAAGAACTTGTTTCCTCAAGAGAAAAGTAGCTAGTGCCTGTATAGGTAAGCAATTGTCACTGTATAGATTGAACCTCTCAAAAGCCCCATAGAAGAGATCAAGGCAAGGTTCTGGTAATGCTGGTCAGGTGGATAGAGTAAAATAAAGGGAGGGAGGGAGGGAGGGAGGGAGGAATTTGTGGGGGGAAAAGGTGACAGAAAAAGAGATAAAAGGGGATGGCAGAGTAAGTGGAGTGAAGGAAGCAGAGAGAAAGAAAAGGGAGTGGGGCCCCTTTTTGGCAAACAGCCTTTGCAGATAACCTCTGTAGGGAATCTTTCCCTCCACCAAAAAAGAGGGGTCCCAGTCCCCACTTTGATGTTTAAATGCATGCACATAGTGAATAAGATAACTTTAAGGATGGTGATTGTGCTAATTTGTAGCTGTGGTGAGCAGAGTTTCTTGAGTGAGTTTTGGGAGGCATTGTTTGAGGAAGCTACAATTTCATATGATGAACAATCAGTAACGAAATAAAGTAGACGCAAGAGATCCTGGGACCAAGGATGGTTTATTATCGATAACCAGGCAAAAAACAGATGGCACTTTCTGTAGCAGATTTGGTCTCAAAAAAAGACTGCCTCAGGGCCAGCTTCCCTCCATGCTCCCGTCTGGCCCACGCCCCTGGCCAGAGCTGCTTTATGGAATCATCCCTTTGAGCTTCTGGGTGGGCTCATGCTTTTGTGCTGGTGTCTCAGCCTGTATGAGGCATGAAGCTGCCTCTTGCCCACCTCCCCATAGAGATGTCCTCTTCTTTCCCCCTGCCCCGATCTAGCCAGTTCCAAATGAGAGAGTGGGAACAGCCCATATTGCTCAATTGGTTAAGAGTCCATCCATTCCCAGCTGGGGCAGAAATAATCTGATTTGAGTCAGGCTGCACACAGGAGAGTGCTACTGTTGACTAGCAGAAAGGGGCTTGATGTCCTGGGTCTTCATATAGGAGAGGAGCTGCTCAGGGATTTCAGCTAAGACATCTTTTGCCAGGCGTGCCATGCTTAACACGTGATTCCCTGAATGATCCACATAGTCCCGGAATGGCACAAACTGCAATGAGAGAAGAGAGCAGGGCAGACCTTGGAAATATCACTGTTTGCCCTAATGTATTAGTATTAAAGTGTTTTAAGATTTTGGTCTGATAATGGTAAATGCTACCAAAGAAAATTGATGATATTAATTTGCTAATTAAAATAATGAAATTATTAGTTTGTTATATTAGATCGTTACATTTTAAAAAAATGCCATTTAGAATGACTAAAACTGGCTACTAATGAATTTAATTAACAAGAGATGGTAACTGTTACTCCAAAAATCACTTTACTGATGAATTATAGGCAACAAAATAATTTTTAATGAATTATCTCCAAGCTTTGAGGTGAGGGTGATTAATCCATTGCAATATCAATGGCTTCAACTGTGAGAGCAATGTGCAGGGAAAAAGACTGCCCTTCCCAGTTCAGTCCATTTAGGCAAAAGGATTGACTCCCCATTGTGCAAATCATGGCTTGCAGGCATCCTGCTAGTGACATAAGCCGGTGTAAGTCCACCTTATGCCTGTGTATAGCTGCTGTGGAGGTTGGCATTTGGCCATGGCAGAAGATGGAAAAAATGCCAACCTCTACAGCAGTTATACACAGGCATAAGGTGGACTTACACCTGCTTATGTCACTAGCAGGATGCCTGCAAGCCCTCCCAAGATTCAGTGTTTTACTGTGATAGCCCCCTCCCATGGCTATTCAGTGGCCAATGTAGAGCAGGGGAAGGAGATGGGAGAAGCATCTGGCTATGTCCCCACAGTTAGGCACAAAACAATTACATCATCTACTGAGATCTCCAGAGGACCTCAGCAGACAACATCTTCAGTTCACTAAGGGGCAGAGGCATATCTAGGGTGGGGCAAGTAGGGCATGTGCCCTGGGAGCCAATACTGGAGGGTGCAAAAATGCTGTGCATGTAACGGTGGGGGTAGGGGTAGGAAAGTAGGGGCACAACTTCCATGCTTGCCTTAGGCGCTGTTTATGATAGCTATGACACTGCTAAGGGGCCATAGCTGACACTTTTCTGATCCCCCTTCTCTACCAGCGAATGAATGGCCATGGTTAGTCTGCAGTGGCAAAACAGTGGCTCTGAGAGAGGGGTTTGAAAGGAAAGATGTATACTTGTAGAACAATGACACTGTGGTATATACCACATTGCATATTAGCCCATATCTCCTGCCTTGACATATGTTACTGCTGAGGTTAAGTCCATCTAAAGTACTGCAGACATTTCAATTCATTTCATTTCCTATACTTATTGGTGATTAAAGTAAGAATCAATCTGGCTCTTTCCTAGATCTCATCTCCTCTGAAGGTTAATAAAAGATCTGCAGGGAGTCAGATGCAGGTCAGTAAAGATTAGAACAAACACAAACTCTTCCTGGCTTTATTGCTTTATCCTCACTGCATGCATGAACAAATATTTGGGTGGGTAGAGGAGGCGGTAAATTTTTCACATTGATCCACATGGCTAACAAAGCAAAATTTTACTGGAAGAAATAAATTCCTTCTTTTCTCTTCAGGCTGGTAAAAAGGAGTCTGGAAGTGTTTACTTATAGCAAGAATGCTGTCTCTCTGATTTAGACTGAGGATGTTATTTTCTGAGCTGAAGATTCTCAGTCACGGACAGAGTTTGGGAAAATAGAGGCTTTGGAGTATAACTCTCAAAATAATCTTGCTAGCATGTCCACTGGGGATTCTGGAACTAACAGTCTAAAAAAGAAACATTTCCAATTCTGACCATGGAAAGATGCCTAAATCTGTCTCTTAGCTAGGCACATAAATCCTCATTCTGTTATTTTGGCAAATGTTTGCAAGGTAAGGTATGACAGAAAGAAATGCTAAACATCACTCCAACTCTTACTCCTAACCAAGGGCTGGGTGGTAAGTACTAGAGGGTCCCCTTTTAATGCCATGATTCTTGCAAAGCACTTAATAACAGTCATTGATAATGGTGATGCAAATAAGACAGTTTGCATAGCTTGGAACAGTCCTTAGGACTAAAGAGAAACAAATTGAGAAGTTCTCCCAAAGTGTTACCTGCACAATGTCTCTCTCAGCATAGCGTCCCCGGGATGATACCCGTACTTCGTCTCCATCCAGCTCTTCCATAGCTGAGAATGAAACAATAATATATGTGATCATATGCAATCTGTACCCAAGTATAAAGGGAAGAACTTCAAGCACCTGCTCTTTTGGGCAGCCCAGCACCACACTGGGCAGAGGGAGAAACAAGCATCAGCTTCACAGCACAGCTCTTGAACAGCAATGCAATCACATTGCTGCCTTGTGCTTTGGGTCGTTGACCAGCTAAGAATGGCCAATCAGAGGGCTGCCTGCCCTGTTATCATGACCCCTGAGGAGTTTCCTAAAGCACCAAGCCCACTGATCTGGTTCTTCAGACTTAGCTCTTTGCTGGCCCATAATAGTCTGTGTAAGGGTAACACTTACCTCCAAACTCAGCAGGGCCTACTCCTACAATGATGATGGACATAGGCAAAGAAGAGGCCTGTAGGGAGAATGTTACTGTCTCAGATGTAACCCACACAATACCAAGCTCTCTAGGCAAACAGTTATCTGCTTGTCAGAATTTACTTTCCTACAGATCTGGCCCAAAGTAGAGCAACAAGTGTCTTCTCCTAAATGAAGGCACATACCCAAGGCTGGTCAAATTATTTCTGGTAACTGAAGCCAAAAATCCCACATGCATTTCTCCCAGTCATTGGTTGTAAAATCTTAGAAACAGTTAAGAATCTTCAGGCCTTTCACGACACCCCATTTAGCTGCCAAAATGTGTATAGCACATGGTGGGTGGGATGCCTGCAGTCCCTTAAGCCCACTCAAACATGTCACCAGGAAAAATGATTTGGAAATGAGCATTTCCAATTGACAACATGGCTCTGTGTATACATGTGAACCTTGTTTTGAAGCAGATAAGTGCTCTTGGATGTGCAAACAGTCTTGAAAATAAGACACATACTTTTTGTTTCCAAGCAGAAATGTTGGTGTCCAAGAGATTTTCCTGCCCTACAGTTAATTATTGGTAGCCTGGAGGTAAATGGTGTGCTCCCCCACTGTGCTGGGCAGAAACAGACCCCAGAATCTGCTGACTTATGATGTAGACCAAGGCATACATTGTTAGGGGCCATAATATGATTCTTTTAGACTGCTGTTTGGTCTTATGTTAAGCAAAGAGATTGACAAGAGTCTGAATCTCTCTTAAGTAACACAATATATTTTTTGCCAGTGTATTTTGCTTAGTGTCTATTCAGGTTGTCTTCCTGGTTCATCCCATGGATTTAGTATCACTTTTTATCTTCACAAAACATAATGGGAGAAAGATTATTATCGTTTGCAAGGTTAAAATGGTACAAGGGGAAGATCAGACCATGAGTCAGGCCACAGTGAGTAAACAGCCCATCAAGATGTAGGCACATAATACCAAGAAAACATGTTATTGTCTCAACCTATGTTCAACCTGACCTGTGGGTGAGGGTTGTGATGCTGAGTACACCCCACACCACTTCAATAGGTCAAGGTAGTTACTGTATTTGCTGGCATATAAGACTCACCCCCCCAAAAAATACTGTTTGAAAATGGGATGCGTCTTATGCGCTGGTGTTCTTATATACTCCAGGAAATAGTATTTGCCAGTATATAAATGGGGTGCATCTTATACACAGGTGCATCTTATACGCCAGCAAATACAGTATTCTCAGCTTCAGGTCTCTCTCCTGCAAGCATCTAATGTCTGTGCTATCACCATGTTATTGAAAATAAGGTTGGGAGGCAGGGCTGAGAGAGGTCATGAGAGTATCTTTATTAAAAATGCTTTATTACGAAATAGTTTTGAGAGGGAAGAGATCACAGGCATTTGGAGAGACACTTGGAACTAGAGATTTAAGACATTTTCATGCTGTCTCCTGAATGGCTCCTCTTTTCTTTTTTCCTTTCCTCCCAACTCCCCCCACCTCACCAAATGCTAAGAAGAAAGTCCAACTCACGCTGACAATTGCTTCCTTGGTTTGTAGCATGTCGGAAATGACCCCATCCGTGATGATGAGAAGAACATAATACTGGGACCCATCAGTAACCTGGGCAGCCAAACTGGGAAAGATGGAGAGTGAGAAAGACCACAATAGGAATATAGGAAGCTGCCTTAGACTGAATCAGTCCATATAAGCCAGTCTTGTTGACACTGGCACTGTTCTCCAAGCTGAATTTTTCTCTACATCTATCTGGAGATGCCAGGAATTGAGCCTGGAAGCCTCAGCATTCATGGTACACTAGCCCCTACATTCATTCCTGCTTCTTCCTAGCTTTCTACTGCCCACTTGATCTATTTTCTCTTAAGCCCCTTGGCACACACAGTGATGTTGATCACAGAATAGCAGCCTTGCTAATATTTGGGCCAGGGATAGGAAATGTGTGTCTCTCCAGATCTTACTGATTGCAACTCTCATCAACCCTAGCTAGTGCAGCTGGTGAGGAGGGATGATAAATGTTGCACATATTTCCCTTTCCCTAATGAGGGCAGTTCTTTCAGCCCTTCTAGTGTGTATATCCTGTTTCATATACTGCTGTGACCTCTGCCTGGACATAGAGACTGCCCTTGGTGCCCCTGAAGAAATACCAATGCTTAAGCCACACCGGGCAATTCTGAAGGTAAACACTGCTTTCCCCAGGTTTGGTTATAGTACTGCTAGGTCCTGGCAAGTCCTGGCTCAGAGGTGTTTTGGTCACAGTCCAACACCATGAGCTTCTGAGAGGCAGGACAGAAGAAAAATTTTCTCTAGACTCCTTGCCTGTTTTCTACTTACCGGGCAACCTGGTTGATGACAGGTGCAAAGTTCGTGGGTCCATATAATTGCACAGTACGCAAGCTTTGGAAATATGATTCCAATACCCCCTCAATGCCCTCACAGTTGGGATTGTCTGGGTTGTTGTTCTGTGGAAAGAAGTGTGCAATTGAGTGAACACAAGAGGATACGTCTGCATGACTTTCCCTGAGCCCTTAGGAGATAAATACTTGAACATCTGAAATGTCTTTGGAAACATGAAGAAAGCAAGCCCTGCTGTGCTGACAATACAGTACTTGCAACAGGTTAGTGTGGAATTGCTATGCTTCATCCACGCACTTTCTAACCACCTACATCACACCACCATTGTTATTCTGTATATTCTCTGTGGTCTTTCCATCTTTTCAGAAGAATGAATGAGTCATACGATCACCACAGAAGTAGATACCCTTAACACTATGGTTTTGCATTTTTTTAAGATGGAGGTTTGCCATGGACTGTTGGCATATCATAAAAGTTCAATTATATTCATTGTGATCTTGAAATTCACGAAGTTTTATTACTGTTTTTTTTTAAATTACTGCTTAAATGTTTTCTTTTTCTCTCTCCGTCTATATATATCCTAATACCCTATATCATCACACCACTATAACACTAGATATTTTTAATTATTTTTTAAAAAATGGCATCATATTACTGGAGCTGTAATTCATTTTAAAGCTAAAAATAGCTGGAAAAGCACTGTGGTGCTGATTAGAGGATGGATAAAGAGAACCAGTTTGGTATAGTGTTTGAATGTTAGACTAAGACTTCAGGAGGTCAGAGCCATGAAATCTCACTGGATGAATTTGGGCAAGTCACACTCTCACAGCCTGAGAAGGTTGCAATGGAAAATCTCTTCTGAGAAATCTGGCCAAGAAAATACTAGGTTAGGGTTGCCATAAGTTGCAGTTCTCTTGTGGTCACATAACAACAAACAACAAAGTCGTTATGTCATAAAATAATACTACCACAGAAGTTATAATGAATCTGCACTAATCTTCAAATGACCTTGCCTACAGGGGCTGTGTGATGCATACTATCGTGGACAAAACAAAGTAGTAAGATATATACAGAGAAAATATACAAGATTCCTGAAACTCATTGCCATTCCTGTTGTAAGTGACAACAGAAGAGCAATGACTGGATAGCACCAGAAGCCACCCCTAAAGGCACCAAGAGCTGCAAAGTCTTTCATAGAAGCTTGGAAATTTAGTATGATGCGTGGCAACTAAAGTAGTACATTGTAGCAACCTTGTGTCTTTTCTTACTTTGCCAGATCCTTTAGATGTTATTGTTAAAAAGAGTAATCAGTTGCTATACTCTTCTGCTATTTTTGTGACCTTCTGAGATAAGTGACAGAAATGATTGAACAATGTGTTTGATTTGACTTGATTGCTTCAAGAGCCAGACCCTGGCATTCAAATTAAGGGAAAAGCAGAACCTGCAGTCAAGTGCTGCAGTGCTGAGTGGTCCCATTCAGGTGCCCACCCAGCTGTGACTTACTTACTTACTTACTTTCTTCTTCTTTTTTTTGAAGATCCTCAGTCCCTCCTCTCAATTCTCCAATTTCTTTCCAAGACACTCAGAAATCTTTGGCCATTCCACATGTCCATTCCACACTAGTCTACCTCCTCTCAAACTGAGTATATTTCCCAGAGTTTGGAAAAACTATTTTTTCAGACTACAGCTTCCAGAATCACCAGCCACTCTTCCTGGTAGCTAACAATCTTGATAGTGCTAAGAGCTACAGCCCAAAATAGTAACTTTTCTCTGCTGTGGTCTCCCACTCTAAAGATCATTATTATTATTATTATTTTGTACTACTCACTGGAGTTTTCTCCAGTCTTCCCCAATACCTTTCTCCTCTATAGGGATGTTGCCATGTTGATTGCCTAAGAATCCTCACTCAAGAGAATGAATTCACTGTTTGTACAGTAGTTCTTGCTTCTTGTTGTTAGGTGCCCTCCTGCCAACTCTTGATTTACAGTCATTCTGTCCTCGGGTTTTCTTGGCAAGGTTTACCCGTATTTGACGGTATATATAAGACACATCCGTGTATAAGATACACCCCATTTATACACTGGCAAATACTATTTGCTGGTGTATAAGACACACTGGCATATAAGACACACACCATTTTTAAACAGTATTTTTCAGGGAAAAAAGTGAGTCTTGTATGCCAGCAAATACAGTATTCAGCATTAGTTTCCCATCGCCTTCATCTAAATCTGGGAAAGCATGATGTGCTACTAGATTTCCATGGGTGAGAGGGAATATGACCCTGGTCTACCAGGGTCCTACTCTAACTCTCAAAACAATATAGCATACTAGTTCTTGGATAATTCCACAAAAAACAAATCCATGAGGACATTAAGAATCTGCCTCATATCAAGTCAGAACAACTCCTCCTCTATCCTGGTACTATCCATCTTGAGTGGCAGGATCTTTCCCTACGGATCCCCATTTCAAAGTCACTCAGAAATGGAAGATGACAAGGATGAAACTGGGAACCATACCTATAAGAGGCAAGGAATTGGCCCTGAGGATCCCTCCCCAACCCAAAGGGAGTGAGTTCCCACCTACCAAAGGGAACTGGTGGGACACCTTTCCGTCTGGTGGGACTTTGGCTCCAAAGCCATAGGCAGGGAAAAGCTTGTCGCTGTCGTAATCCTGGATGATCTCACCAACAGCCTTCAGTGCCATAGCATAGGAGCTGAGTTGATATGGGCTCATGTAATGGAGGGAGGTGGGCTGTGATGGATTTCCTGTGTGAAAAGGCATTCTGTCAGGATCCAAAATCCTACATCCACCTTCCTTCAGTCCATCTCACTTACCCTCAGCCATTTAGTTCTGGGGCTTCCCACAGTCAATACATACACAGCATATGGGAATCTCTTCAAAAATGTCGTCTTTCCCCTCAACTTAACTTGGTTGTGCATCCATTTCCCTCCTCTAGGAAGGAATATACCATTGTAGTTCTTCCCACCTCCCTCATTATCTCATTATCTTCCTCATTATCATTCCCTCATTATCTTCCTCTCTTCCTTCACAGCTCCTCTTTCATCCACATCCAGTGGCTGCAGGCCCCCCCCCGTTTCTTTTCCCAAAGGTTAATTCCTCTCCTCTTTGGCTTCCTGCCTCCAGTGTGACAAAGGCCGTCTCGCACTATACCAGCACCGTGGAGGTAGAGGCAGTGCATAAAACAGGGATGCTCACAGAGGAGGATGGGTAAAAATCTCATCCTGTGGTCGCAGGCCCTTGCCAGCTTAATTTCCAGCAGCTAAGCTGCAACTGTTCCCATAGTGACTCAGAGGTGTGCTGTCCTTACCATTGGAGGCTGTGAAATCAATGGCAACTGTGAAATTCAGCTGGGTCCTAAGGGTGGGGGGATCAGGTAGAGAAGAGAGAGAACAAGCTGTCATTCTTTTGAATCTCATGAACTGTCTTCAGTTCTGTCCCCAGCTTTACCAGCAGGCCTGCTCAATCTCCTGTCAGGCCCCAAGCAGATCAGCCACATCCTTAAGACCTCTGCTGGTCCTCAGGTGTGTGAAATCACACACTATTCTGTTCTCCCCATTCTGGCCTGTGCCACTTTCCTTGCAGCCTCTCGTTTGGGGGCAATGCCTAAGGAGCAGGGGAAGGCTGGAATAGGACCGTGGGCCCTCTGGCCCTGAGTGGCAGCCAGGCTTTTTGAGTGACGCACCCGCCTCGAATATAGTCAACGAAGGTGAATTCTGACTGCACTGAGAACGACAGAAGAGTGACCTGATACGAAAAGAAAGAGAAAGATCAGGTGAGGGGAGAGGTCAAGGATACAGCTATTTTGTTTTCTTTCCAATGCTTACAAGCAATGCTTTTTATTTATTTATGCATTAAAAATATATCTGTAACACCCTATATCAAAAGATCTCAGAGTGGCATTCAGGTAAAGTAAATATGGACAGATTAAAACAATTTAAAAGAATAAAATAAATGGACTAAAAACGTATTAAGAATATTAACAGGCTAAAACAGTTTAAAAGCCCTGTGTACTGTATTTGAAGTAAATCAGTGAGGTCCAAGGAGTTTAATAAACAGGCATGTTTTTATTCAGTAATTTAATTGTACTCCCAAGGCTCCAAAGTAGTTAGTTGCCATTACAGTTATAATTAAAACTGTTTTCTGAAAGTAAAAGTTGCCTTTGAGTTACTTTTTAAAAAGCCATCTGAATGCTACAAGCTAATGAACTGTGATAGCAAATGTGCCTTCCTTCCACACAACCACATCATCGTAACCCCTCAACATCCACAGTAGAGCACAAGGGAGCTATCTGAGGAAGCATCTGAACCATGTGACTACAGATGCAAATTATAGTTACACCACAAGGGGAATGAAGTTGTCCCTCATCAGTTTGCAACTGTGATGTATTTATGTCTTAGGATTGGGAGGGAAAAAGGAAGTAAGAACAGGTTGCTTACCTGTAACTGTGGTTCTTCGAGTGGTCATCTGTGCCCTCATACATTAGGAGCTTTTGTGCCTGCACGGTAGCGTTTGGAAGATTCTAGAGCTCGTTAGCTCGGCGGGAACCCCTCCCCCATGTCGGTACTGCGCATGCTCCTCCCGCCGAGCAACAGTCTCTCCTCAGTTCTGGTCCGCCGAAGAAGATGGGACCTGAAAAGGAGGGGAAGGCAGGGTGGGGATGTATGAGGGCACAGATGACCACTCGAAGAACCACAGTTACAGGTAAGCAACCTGTTCTTCTTCTTCGTGGTCTCTGTGCCTCATACATTAGGAGACTGTGTAGCTTACCAGTAGGATGGCGGGTCAGGTCCCAGACCCTAGAGGACAGAAGCCAGCACAGCACGGCCAAATCGAGCATCCCTCCTGGAATGGCAGTCAAGCCTGTAGTGGCGGACGAAGGTCGATGGCTGGGACCAGGTCGCCACACAGCACAGCTCTGACAGATCGACGCCTCGCAGGAGGGCAGCAGATGTCGCCACGGCTCTGGTGGAATGAGCCCGAAGAAAGTCTGGTGGAGACTTCTTGGCAAGCTCGTACGCCAGATGAATAGTCTGTACCACCCACTTGGAGAAACGCTGGGTGGATACCTTGTGACCTCTCCGGTGCCTGCCATAGCAGACAAACAGATGCGGTGTCTGCCTGTAGGCTGCAGTCCTGTCTTTGTAAAAAGCCAGCACCCGACGAACATCCAGGGAGTGCAGGGACCGCTCCAGAGGTGTAGTTGGGTCAGGATAGAAGGCCGGCAGGATGATGTCCTGGCTCAGATGGAAGCTAGACACCACCTTCGGCAGGAAGGAGATGTCAGGCCGGAGGACCACCTTGGCACGATGGAAGACCAGGTATGGCTCATCGCAGCGTAGTGCCGTCAACTCTCCCGCCCGCCTGGCAGAGGTGACAGCCACTAGGAACGCGGTCTTCATCGCGAGCAGCCTGTCGTCCATCGTAGCCATGGGCTCGAAGGGCGGCCTCGTCAGCTGGGACAGCACCAAGGACAGCGACCACGGTGGTAGTGGCAGTGATACCGGCGGGTGGAGGTGCTGTAGGCCCTTCAGGAACTGCTTGACGGTATTGTCCCTGAAGAGCGCAGCCGATGGGGATCGCGGCGGCTGGTATGCCACGATCACGGCGAGGTATACGTTGACTGATGGGAAGGCCAGGCCCTGTTGCCGGAGGTGACGGAGGAAGTGGAGCACAGTACACAGGTTGACAGGCGATACCGGCTCTCGACGTTCCTCGGTGAAGGCCACAAAGCGCTGCCACTTGTAGTGGTAGTTCCTTTGCGTGGACTCCTTCCTTGCCACGGTCAAGACGTTCCCAATGGCCTAGGGCGATACCCTCCAGGCATGGAGGGCCAATACTGGCAAGTCCAGGTGCAACACCAGTCCATTGGAGTGGGACAGCAGGTCCGGTACCGTCGGAAACCTGAGAGTCCTGCCTCGGGCGGCCTCAATCAGGGGTCCGAACCAGTGCTGCCTCGGCCAGTACAGTGCCACGAGGATCGCGTCTGCTCGGTTCGCGATGATCTTCACGATCACGCGGCCCAGGAGCGGGAACGGAGGGAAGGTGTAGATCAGCCCCTCATCCCACGGGAACTGGAACACGTCGCCGATGGAGTGGCGATCGTGGCTGGCCCTCGAGCAGAATCGGCGGCACTTCGCGTTCTGGCTGGTCACGAAGAGGTCGATGGTAAGCTCGCCCTATCGGTCTCGAACCATCTGGAAGGCCTCGTCGGACAGGGACCACTCATGGTGGGAAGTGGTGTCCCTGCTGAGGGCGTCCGCTGTGGTGTTCTCCTGCCCCGCCAGGTGAACCGCCACAGGGTGTATCTGGAGCGGGATGCACCAGTTCCAGAGGTCGAGGGTGATACCCAGCAGTGTGGTGGAATGAGTCCCTCCTTGCCTGTTCACGTAGCAGACCGCCGTCGTGTTGTCGGTGAGGATCAACACCGTGCGGCCCGTGACCAGGTGTCGGAACGTTCTCAGGGCCTTGTGGATCGCCAGCAGCTCGAGAGCGTTGATGTGGAGGAACAGCTCGTCGTCCATCCACCGGCCTCGGACCCGGAGATCGCCGGTGTGCACTCCCCAGCCGAAGAGCAAGGCATCCATCGTTACCGTGACCGATGGCTTGGGTTCGCAGAACGGCATGCCTGACAGGAGGTTCCTGTACGACTGCCACCACAGGAGCGATCGACGAACCTGTTGGGGCAGGCGGTATCAGCGGCGTTGGTTGTCCCAAAGTGGATCGAAGGCCCTGACAAACCAGTGCTGGAGCGGCCGTGTGTGTAACCTGGAGAGGTAGGTTACGGCGGGGGTCGAGGCCATGTAGCCGAGGAGCTGCTGAATCCTCCTCGCTGACATTGTCGCGGCCCCGAAGGCGGCGGACGCTGCCCGACAAAGCGTCTGCGCCCTCTCGTCCGGGAGGAAGGCCCTCGCTGATACCGAGTCGAGGGTCGCCCCGATGAAGTCGAGAACCCGGGTGGGCTCAAGGTGGGACTTCTTGGGGTTGACCCTGAGTCCGAGCCGAGTGAGAAGAGACAAAGTCCAATGAATGTCTCTGTACAGTTTCTGTTTGCAGGACGCCACCAAAAGCCAATCGTCCAGGTAAGATTAGATGGAGACGCCTTTCGTCCCCAGGAAGGACACAACCGGAGCCATGCACTTGGTAAACACCCGCGGTGCGGTGGAAAGACCGAACGGCAGCACCTGGTACTGGTAGCTGGTGCCGTTGACTGCGAACTGTGGGTATCTCCTGTGCTGCGGGCGGATCGAGATGTGGAAATAGGCGTCTTTGAGGTCTATGGACGCAAACCAGTCTCCTCGCCGGAGGAAGGGGAGGATCAAGGGCAGCGTGACCATCTTGAACCTCTTGGGGCAGATGTAGTAGTTCACCCCTCAGAGGTCTAGGATGGGCCGCAGGGAGCCTTCTGCCTTCGGCACAGTGAAGTACCTTGAGTAGAAGCCGGTGGTCTTGGCTGAAGGCAGGAGCCTCTCGATCGCTCCCTTTTCGAGGAGGGACTGGACCTCTTCCAGTAGAGCCGAGCTGGCCAGGGTGGAGTAGTAGACACCCCGTGGTGGAATATCCTGGAACTCGATGGCGTACCCCAGGCGGACGATGGTAAGTACCCAGGAGTCCGCAGTGATCTCCCGCCAGTGATCGAGGTGCCTGACCAGGCTCGGGTGATGGATCAGGTCTACCAGAAGGGTGAAGGATGGCATGGGTGGAGTCCTGCAGAGACCATCAAAAGCGGGACTTCGCTCTGGAGGATGACTTCTTTGACGACGAAGATGGACGCTGTCTAGGAAGCCTCCTCGAAGCCGAAGACGTTGATGGCCTCGACGCAGTCGACCGCGGGGACCACGGTTGGTACGCTGATGAGGAGGAGGACCTTCTCCACGAAGGCCTCGGCTGGAAGGTGCAGCGAGATTGGGCAGGCTGGTTTATGCCCATCTTCTTCGCAGTCAGCCGGGCCTTGATGAGGTGATCCATAGCCTCCTCGGTGGAGGTGTGGAAAAGCGCTTCGCTGTCAAACGGAAGATCTTCAATCCGTCGACGGCTGTCTTTCTGAAGCCCAGAGAACCGGAGCCACGCGTGGCATCGGAGGGCTACGGCACCGACCATCACCGTCAAGGTGGCCTCCATGACGTGCCTTGAGGTGGCGATCTGCTGGGTAGCCACCGCAACGGCCTCGCCGAAGATCTAAGTGGCTGAGGCGCGTGACTCCTTCGGCAGGTCAGCGAGCAGTGGAGCGAGTCGGTCGAAGAGATTCCGATGGTATGCCGCGAGGCAAGCCATCGTGTTCACTGTCCTGACCACCAGGGACGATGCCGAATAGAACCTATGGCTGAAGGCATCGAGCTTCCGTCCTTCACGGTCCGGAGGGGTGGTGTGTGCTCGAGTACCTCCCTTCGTTTGGGCCGACTCGACCACGATGGAGTTTGGTACAGGATGACTGAAGAGGAACTCCGCGTTCTCCTTCTGCGTCCTGTACAGGTGCTCCAGCCTATGCGGAATAGGCTGCACTGACGCTGGCTTCGCCCACGGCTGCTTCATCGCTTCCACCAGAGTCGGGAGGAACGGCAGCGGTGTGGTCGATGGTGGGCGGGCTTCCAAGTACTGGAAGACCAGGTCCTGGGCTTGCGGAGCAGGCTCGGTCACCTTGAGGCCAAGGGCTGTGGCCATCCGGAGGAGGATCGCAGAGAACTGGTGCACATCCTCCGGTGCAGACTCCGGACCTGGCTCCCCAAAAACCAGCGGCGGGGACTCATGAGAAGAAGGGGTGGACTCAGCAGAGTCTGAGTCATAGGAGTCGCCAGATGGACTTGGCGACCTCTCTGCCTCCTTCTCTTCAGCCGGCCTACGGGCCAAGGGTGCCAGGGTGACTGCTGGAGCTGCAGGCTGCGTCGATACCGGTGCGGCCAATGTTGTGGCCGGTACCAGAGTCACCTGCAGGGGCACAGCCGTGGGCTTAGGACGGTGTGCCACCTGCGTAGTAGACGTTGTAGCTGCCACCGATTGGGCCACGGTAGACTGTGGTGCCGGGCGGGTAGCTGTGGCCGTTGTCCGCGGGGGTGGAGAAACAGCCCTGTAGCGGGGTGAGGGCTCCTGGGACGGTGACTCGGCGATCGACGCAGCGATGACCGTTCATAGGGGGGGTAGTAGGCCTCCTGCTGTGGCGAGCGAGACCGGCGGCAAGGTGACCAGTACCGCGGATCTGGATGGTACCGGTCCCTGTAGGATGGCGAGTACGAGTAGTACGAGCCAGCCGGTTCGTGCCACACCTGCTCCTGGGCGTACCGTCCAAGGTAGGCAGGAGAGTAGGCGCTGTCACCCGAGTGAATCCTTTCCAGGCGCATCTCCCGATAGCAGGGAGATGGAGGCCTGGCCCGCTGCTCCGGCGAGCAGGACTCGTCGCATCGAGAGGCTGGGCGCTGTCTGACCACAGCCTCCTCTCAGCAGTCTGCCGAGGGCGGATGGCGACTTGGCGGGGTAATCTCCGTGGTCAGCTCGGGAGGATGAGGGGGCGAAGCCTGCACGGCCTGCTCCTCATCCGACACCTTGAGGATTTCCTGTTCCTCCGGAGGCTCCTCTTCCTCAGGGGGCTCCATCGGTTCAGGTCCCTCGGCAGGCTGGGTGGGTGGTGGAGTCGGGGGTCACACCACGGTAGGTGGAGAGCACCGCTTCTCCTTCCTCTTCTTCTTCCTCTCCTTCCCCGCCCCTTCGGTGGGGGGGCCTTTCTTTTGGGCCGGGGTGAGCAGCCTGGAGGAGGAGGCCTGCGAGCCCGCAGGGTCCTCACATGCCCAAGTTGCCGAGATCTTCGGTATTCTCGGCAACTTCATGATCAGTACCGAGCCCGGTACCGATCCGGATGACATCGAGGGCATGGCAGCTGCCGCTGCTGCCAAAGAAGAGGAGGAGGTTGGACGTCTCTCGGCCATCATCTTTGGGGTTTGCGCCTGCAAAGATTGTTCCCAACAATGGGATTTAAGCCTCGTGGCCCTGTTGTGAAGGGTCTGGTGAGTAAACTCTTTGCAAATCGGGCAGGCTTGGACAATATGTCCCTCACCCAAACAGAAGAGGCACTTGGAATGCTGGTCGGAAAGGGCAACCTTCCTTCCACAGGAGGTGCAGTTTTTGAACAACGCTGACATACACAAGTGAAGGGCAAGGCAAAGAGAGTCTGAGGGCGCCAAAAACAGAGTCCGAGATCCAAAGCCGTAAACAGTCCAAAAATGGGTCAAAACCGATCAAATCCACAACAAGACAAATCCGAAAGCCGAGAGGGGTAGTCAAAATCCAACCTGAAGTCGAAAAAACTGAGAAAATCGCAACGAAGCACAAGAAAAACACAAGCCAACAAGAGAACCTTCTGTACGCTGAGGCGGACAAGAAAGAACTGAGGAGATACCGTTGCTTGGCGGGAGGAGCATGCGCAGTACCGATGTGGGGGAGGGTTTCCCGCCAAGCTAACGAGCTCTAGAATCTTCTGAACGCTACTGCACAGGCGCGAAAGCTCCTAATATATGAGGCACAGAGACCACAAAGAAGAACTGTAAGTAATGAGTTACTTCCAAGTTCTGTGAGAGATAATGATGAATAGATGAATAGATGGAGAGGCAACTTTCAAGCACTTCTCTGTTTTGGAGCGGCATCATAGAAGCAAAGCCATGGTCCAGAAGACACTGTGGCGAGCAGGGTTAATATGATCTGTTACAGAAGCAAGTCATTCAATTTTGAGAGCAAAAAATTACAGGATAGCTTGGGAGGAAGGCTAAACTGCACTATAGAGTGAAAACTACTTCACCATCACATCATAAACCTCAGATGGCTAATTCATAAGCATGTTTTTTTAGTGGTGGGGCAGAAGTAGAGGGAGAGAAGAATCACACTTACAGTGCCTGAGTTAATGTATTTCTTTTTCTTGCATTTCTTCCTAGGATTTGAAACCTGGTGTTGGAGCAGAAGAATAACAGATGAGTCTTCTCTATCCCTGAGTCCACAATTGCCATTTTGTTTCCCAACAGCCTCTACCCAAACTGATATGGCTTCCTCTGTATGGCCCCTATTTTCTCATCCCAGCTGGAAAGGGTTTGGGAAAGAGAGAAAGAGAGAGGCTAATCCAACTCCATATTCAAAGGCAGGTTTGCCTTTTTTAAGGTAACCTTTGGACTAGTGTGGAAACAACTATTACGAAGGCTTAGAAAAATTACATTTTTGGGGCTACAATTCCCCCACTTCCCCAACCTTCTGGAAAGTTCTAGGACTTGCAGTTCAAAAAGGAATCCTTTCAGGCTCTGATCAAAAGTTTGCCTGATGTTTAACTTAGCAAGGAAAACAAGGATGTTGCTAATCATCTGTTACACTTCTGTGTGTGTGCTCTGTAACAGCGAAGCACTGCCTTCTAGGTAGTGCCAAATTTATTTTCTTGTGAACGTTTACTCTCTTGTGGATCTGCTTAGTGTATGAGCCATATGCAGAATCAATATTGCTGGAGCTTTCCATTCGTCTCTTCCCACACTTTCATCAGTCTGTAAATGACAAAGACATCTCAGCTTTGTCTTTCTGTGCATTAGTATTTATTACATTTATACCCCACCACTTCTCCAAGGACCTCTGGTTGGTGAACACACATTTCCTTTTTCCTACTTTTATTCTCACAACTCTTCTGTGAAGCAAGTGAGGCTGACTTGAACCTGGATCTCCTAATTCTGCATCCAAAATTCTAGCTGCTGTGTCATACTTGCTCTCAATAACTTTGATCTGTGCTTTCAGGACTGAATTCTCAGCTCCTCCAAAATACACCAAGAATGACATTAGAAAAATATCCACTTAAGTGACTTGTTAATAAGAAAGTCTTGTTTAGTGGAAGAAAAACAAATCACTTTGCAAGGAGAAGTTCAGAGTGGGCAGAGTCAAGATGATTGTTTATTTTCCCGTTAGATCTTCATGATGCTGTGTTTTTATTAAATTGCAGGCACAAACTGCATAATATCACCCAAAGTGGTCATAGCAACTTATTGAAACAGCACCAGGCAAGGTAGGTTACCTGGCTTGCCCAAAATAGAAAACAGCAGGGGAAACAAAATATTGTGACTCTTGAGGTGCTATTAACCAATGAGCAGTAGCCAGAAAGTAAACTAGGCATTAGTTAAAAAAAAAAAAGTCCAACATGGCCCATGGTCTTAGAAAGATCTATCTCAAGTCAGATATTTTCCCTGCTTTCTAGAGCTTGGAACCCATCCATCCATCTATTGCTTTGAATTTCATCTGTCTATAGGTTGCTAAGGGATCTGGAAGTTGTACTCCAAAAAAGTAAGTTTTTCCAAGGTTTGATGTAGGCTAGTATTATTTGCTTTCTGCAACTGAACAGAACTCACACAGAATCCCACTCCTTGCTTTCTAATAGTTTTCAAGAACATGAGGAACTTGTAACCATCCAGATTTGTAGGTTTTTTTGAGAGCCAGCATGATGTAGTGGTTTGAACATTGGACTACAATCCTGGAGACCAGGATTCAATTCCCTGCAACCCACTGGGTGACCTTGGGCACCTCACCCCAGAAAACCTCGTGATAGTTTTGCCTTAGGCTAGCCATAGGTTGGAAATGGCTTGAAGTATACAACAACTGCAGTTCTCATCAGCCTCTGACAGCTTTGTCAGTGGCGGGGAGTGATGGGATTAAGAATTAATTGACTTCTGGAGTGGTACAGATTCCTCATATCTATGCTAGAGAAACTGAATCTGGGATGTACAGATGCAAAATGTATGCTTTGCCACTCAACTGTGGTCCTGCCTGCGTCTTTAAGACCTTTGATAAACAGAAATCAGCAAGTATGGAATTAAAGATTATCACTCACTAATTGCTGAGCATCAAATTGCTGTTAAATGGACATCAAGATGAAGCAGCTCAAAAGCTGGCAAGTGTAACTGAAGTAGATAGAAAAGGACAAGGAGCTTTGGAAAGCTTTTTTTCTTTAAATCTCCCTTAGAACTGGAAGATGCATCTTGACCCCTTTTAAGCCACGCCTTCTAAAAGATACAGCCCTCACATTATTATTAGGCTTCTCTCCATATCTGTGAAGCAGGTTGACTGTGTGTATAAGAAGTATGCAATTGTTTGATGCATTCTGCATTTCAGAGAAGAATTGCTTACCTCATAGACTGTGAACTGGCTCTGGGCACGAGAGAGCTCCCTGTAGCTTGTGGCAAACTCACCAATAAAATCATGGCTGCAGGGCCAAAGAGAAAGAAGCAGGTAGCTGATCAGTAATGGCACACTCCAAGGTATCTTTGCACAACAGAGTTGTAGCAGTTTGATACGACTTTAATTGCCACGACTGCATGCTATGGAATCCCAAGATCTCTAGTTCAGTGAGGCACTGGAACTCTCTGGCAGAGAATTCTAAATATCTCATGGAACTACAAATCCCAGTATGGAGCCAAGGAAGCTGACATGGGAGCAAAGTGCTATAACTGTAATGTGAAGGAGACCCACAAAAATTTAGACCACAACATTATAGCACTTCAATCCCACTTTAACTGGCATTGGTCTGACTTGCAGAATTACGGGATTTGTAAATTGAGAAAGTATTTACAAGGTATCTCTAGTAATGAAATTAAGAGAGTTCACTTACAATTCCTAGTTGCACAGGATGAAACCATGACATTCAAAGTGGTACAAATACACTCCAAATCTACCCTCATAAAAGAGCTCAGTTAGCCTAAGGCTATAAGCATGGTCAGCAGGAATCGTCCAAAGGTTCAATCACCCAGCCTTTCCATAAACCCATTCCTGCACACATGCTTTTCAGGGAATCCAACCATCTTCACTTCATCACTTACTCTAGTTCACCAGCTCATCTTTAGTCTATAGTGGGACTGGGAAACATTTGCTTTCCATATGTTGTTGGACCTCAGCTCCCATAATCCTCTACCACCACCTTTGCTGGCTAGTTCCATTGCTCATGGGAGTTGCAGTCTAAGCATACCTGGAGAGCCAAGGCTCCTTGCCCCCATTCTGCCTGATCCACAGGTTGGATTTACACATTCAAATAGAATGATATGGGAGAATATTATTTTTGAATGAATGCTGTGCTGTGTTCCAAATCAAAAGCCAAACTTCACAAGTACAAAACTATCCCAGCAGGGATTGGAATCTGCTGAGCTAAAAAACAGAATTTGGAAAATTTACTTTTTGGGGATTACCACTCCCAGAACTACTCAGAGATGGTTTGCCAACTCCTTCCTCTGACATATAGCCTACAGCTCCTGGTCTTTATTGGTGGTCTTCCATCCAAGTACTAACCAGGGCTGACCCTGCCTAGCTTCCAAGATCAGACATGATCAGTGCCTTTAAGGTATTTAGGCCAGACTTGGTTCTACTATACTGCTGCTCCTATCATTATTATTACCACTACTATAATCCTATGCATACTCACTTAGCAGTAATCCTCACTGCATTCAACAGGATTTAACATGCAAACAAACATGCACAGGATGACACTGTAAATAAAATTTTGTTTCCATATATTCAGATTTGTAGCCTGTTGTTTATATCAAAGCAGCTTATAACAGATTGGTATGATATGCATAAACCTGACCAAACCTGAACTAGTCCCAGAGCAACCTTTCAATTTGCCTACACATGAGAAAGCAAAGCTCCCAGATCTGCTCCGTCTTTAGCCAAGGGATGGGGCCTGTTCACTCTCCCTCTTGAGACAATCTTCTTCCCAGGAGGCAGAGAGGACAGAGAAGACACCTGGGTGTCCAGGGGGCTGTATGCCCTTTTCTAGAATTATCCTGATGTACAATATTTTAACCGACCCTGCAAACTTTCACATATTGCTTTATTAACTAAAGCTTCAGTTAATTATACTATTCTAAATAGTATTACCTCGGAACACAGACATGTGTGCAGGGATATAGAGTTTTGAAGCCATGGAAAAGCATTCATTCCCATTTAAAAAAAAAAAGAAAAGAAAGGAAACCAAGACTTGATATTTTATAGATTTTATAATGTAAACATGTCGTTATGTACCTTCAAATCAGCTCTGACTTATGGTGACCCTAACAGAGGGTTTATTAATAGGGCTTTTCCCATTGCCTTCCTCTGAGGTGCTCTGAGTGTGACTTGCCCAAGATAATCCAATGGGTTTCCATGCCTAAGCAGGGATCTGAACCATGGTCTTCCAGAGTCTTAGTCCAATACTCAAGCCAAAGTCTTATTATTATTTAGTTTTCAGAAATAATTTTGGAGGTTGAATTTTTTTGACTTAAGCACTTTATTCATCAATCTCTATTCAATAATCCATTTTTTTCTTCAGATTTTCCTTTCCGCCCCCCCACCCCAGAAAAAGAGAGATAATTTTTTTAAAAAGAACAATTCCTTGTGGAAAAACCAAGCATACCAGCTTAACATAAGCCACTTTCAGATGACGTATTCAGGGAACTTTTTGCAGAGAAGAACATTTGAAATTAACATAAATCACCTTATTCCATTCAGTGTGTAGACTGCCTTTCACACAGAACAAGGGGAAGTTCAATTTTGAAAAAAAGGGTAATTTTTTTCTCCACCCAAGGACACATACGTGTTGCTTGGAGCTGAGGAAAATATGTGTGTGTCCATACATGCACACTTACACGTATGCACACAGTTCTGTTATGGTCCTTTTTTTCTAAACTTGCTAGCAACGCTGATAAAATAGCAATCTATACAACAATTGTAGTGGGAAGAACTGGAGAGCCTTTACTGGCACTGAAACTGCTGGTAGGATTTAATCAGAGTTTAGAAAAGTTCATTTTTGGGGTGATACTTCCAAGTATAATTTGGACAAGTTCCAGAATCCCATATCTGGCATTGTCACTGGCCATGCTGGTTGGTGGATTCTGAAACTTATAGTCCAACTTTTCCAATTTTTTGCACTTAGCTGCCACAGCAGCAGCAGGTGTGTGTGCTGAAGCACTCCAGGGTGTCACAGGATGTGTTCCCATGTTCTAGAAATAAAGCAGACCTATCATCTCACCTGCCATCTCGGTCCCAGTCGTAGACATCAATTTTCACAGTCCTGGAACAGAAGTTTTTAAAAAAGGTAAGTGAGGGGAAGTGACTTTCTTGAGCATGTTCTCAATTAGGGCCAATTTAATCCCCCTGGCTGAAGAGAATGAAGTACTGCAGGCTCCACACAGTTTATTTCCATCCGTGTCTCAGTGCCCTTATGCTCTGTTGCTCCAGAAGAACACCATGACAGTGGGTAGGTTAGAGGTAAGACACTGGCAAATGATGTAATGGAGCCAAAGCCTGCAAAGTCTTCCCCACTCCACCCGAGTTTAGCCGCAGTCCTCACAGCAGCTCAGGTTGGATGGAGATGGATTTTCCTAGCAACGCTGTATTGGTGTGAACCACCCCAATTGTAATGTAAAGTATTTCAATATGGCATGTTCCTGGATGGGCCATTAAGACCTGAGGTCATAACCATAAGAACCGATCAAAACAGTTGCCTATATTTCAGGGATCCCTTTAGGGCCAGAGTTATGGGGACAGTTATGATGACTGCCTTCACTTCAAAATTCACCCCTGGTCAGAGGAATGCCATCTTCCAAATCACCCTCAACCAGTCACTTAATCTGAAAGTGAAGAAACCTGTGTGTGAGGAACAGGATGTCTCTTCCAACATCTCAGACCTTCTCATGTGCCTGGTATACTGGCATCATAGGTGTAGCCTCTGTCCCTGAGCCTAAGGCGTGTCAACACTGACCTGTCATAGTCTCCATTACACAGGGCGCGCACAGGGATGGAGAAGGGTTGCCACACTGGGTTCAGGTTGTTCTTCACCACCTCTGTCTTGTGGCAAATGGTGAACCTGGAAACAGAAAGGGGTCATTGCAAAGGCTGCTGTACAAACTGAGAGGAAAAACGAAGGGGTGTTTGGTGTTGTGAAGCACAACAACAGACAGGAAAGTACACTGTTGCTTAGTGGTAAGATGTAATATAGAATTACCTCATGTAGTGGTTATCAAGCTTGTCTCCTCAGCTTTGTACAGACTCCCACTCCCAGGGGTCTCAGCCCATATCGCTAATAGGCAGGAATTCTAGGAGTTACTGTACTTCAAAAATTATGGGGACCCATAGTTGAGAACCCCTGAGCTAGAGGACAGATTAGACCTGTATGGCCTTCTGGATGCTGCTGAACTGATCTTTCCAGCATTCCTTACCGCTGGCTATGCTGGGTAGGGCTGCTGAGAGCTGCAGTCCAACAACATCTGGAGGGCTGCACAATATCAACCCTTGAACAAAGAGGGACATCTCAACATCTAGCTAGCTGGAATGCAAACAAAGATTGAGAATGACCAGGTCTGCTCATTGTCTTTCTTCTTTGCAAAGGTGGGGTGGAAGGGAAGCAAAGTACCTTTAGTGGATCCCTGTAAATGCCAGCTGAGAGCAAGATAAGAGAGAGATTCTTCTGCCCACACCACCTCACAGCAGGCAAAGGCAGGACTTTGGGAGAAGGGGACCCAGGATGCTCTGTGAGCCAGAGGCCATCAGCCCCCTTTGAGCTAGATTAGGCATGAGGTCTTTAAATCTACTATGAATCATGGAAGAGTAGAAGGGAGAATTTCAGTATATCCAATTTAGTTTTAACAGCCTAGATGCCTTCTTTCTACACATTTATTGGGATGGGCAGAGTGTGTACCCTGGGCCATATTTATATCCTCTAGGGGTTCTAGGGGCACTTTTACCACCTTTTAGGTCCAGGCGAGGCCTTTTAAAAATACAATGTGATCAGTAAATGACTTTTGGTCTCTTTCTATTGCTTAAAAAAGGTCTTTCATGGCATAAAATGGCTTAGCCCCCAAAACATGGGAAAAGTGTGCCCACGCCCCCATAAAACATAGGCAGAGAAAAAGTCAGTATTTTTTGCAGGGGTTGCTAGGACATACAGCTCTCCAAGATCTTCTGGGGGAGGTTAATGAGGCCCCCATCTGCCCACATTTGTCCACCCCTTTAAAAGCACAGGGAACTGGTGATGTTTATGGTGATCAAAATCCCCAGTGTGACCCACACAGAATTTCTTGGCCATTTTGCTATTTGTTGGGAAGGGATGGACAGAAGACCTTTGTAGCTGTTCAGGACACAAACTGTCACAGACAGCTACCTTTAATTTAGAGGACCTAATTTACCCTGGCTTGGGGCTAGACACTCATTGCTCCTTGAAATTCATGTGCACAGCACAAATTGGCAACCAGTTTCTCTGTACAGTTGGCCTTCCAAATTTGCACGTTTCACTTCCATGGATTTGACTATTTGTGAGCTTCTCCAACCCTTGCCCCCAGCCTCAGCTACTTCTTTCCTAGGGAACCTTCCCTCTTGGTGGTTCCAATCAGCTGCACAGCCCTTTAAAAACCTGCCTCTGATCCTCCTCCTCTACGAGCAACTGCCTGGCCACAGCCCAATTTCCCAGCAACACAAACCCTCTCCTGTTGTCCCCTCCACTCCAAGGAAGGAGGTGGGAGAAGAAGAAGTATGGGGCTGCCATGCCAGCCTAGCTCTTTTTCTTCTCCTTTCCCTGACCTGGTTTGGACCCTGGGTGCCTATTTTCCCACCATGCCTCAACCTCTTTCCCACAGACATGCACACGCATTTTGATATTTGTGATTTACCACTTTTGCTGGGGTCCTGTGCCCCTAATCCCTAGTGAATGTGGAGGGCCAACTGTAGATGGAGAACAATGACTTGTTAAAACACTAGCATTTTTTCTAACATACTGAACATAGCATCTCATCTCAGAATAGATGTGTGTCTTTGTGTCAAAATAGTGGCTTGTAAGGTAGAGCCATGAAAAGCCCAAGAGTGTATTTCAGCACCTCTCTCCAATGTCCTTTAAACATGAGATGCTGAAAAAAGGTATCATAGAAATAAGATAAGCTCATGGATCCTTATGGAAGTAACTTCCTAGAAAGTGTAGCGGTGTCTCTGAAAGACAAGAACCACATGACACTGTCAAGGCAGCACATGGCACAAGAGCATGCGTGTACAAATGTTCCTGGATGTGAGGGCCTCAAAAGGGGTATCTCTTGCGTACGTGCCATCCTCGTTGCTGCGGTAGAAAACAAGGAAGGGGTCAGATTTGCCGAAGAAATCCTTCTTGTCAAGCTTGTTGGCACACAGCTGCATGGTGACAATGTCCTGAAAGAGAAAGTCTGCATCAAATCAAGGCAAAGGTGTGGCAAAGACAACAGCAAAAATCAAGTAGAGCAGTGGGAGGTTGGAAGCACTAGTGAGAACAAGGTTAGTTAGCCAACTTGAAGTCTGTCTGACAAGAAAGGCAGGAAATAAATCTAATAAATAAATAAATAAAGGCAGTAGGGAAGGCAGTAGGTAGTGAGGAGCACCAAGAAGAGCTTAGTGCCAGCTGAGCATGGATAAGTCTGTCAACTGTTCTTTCTCTCACAGTTCATATTTCTCCCACTGAATTTATGAGGGGGACTGTGCATTTTAGAATGAAAAGGAAACCAAACTAAGTGAAAATTGAAAAGGTAAAGCTATTCTCAACATGGAGAAAATAGTGTTGTACCTGCCTGTCACGTAGTCTTTAAAGAGAAGCCTATCAAAAAAAAAAAAAAAAAGACAGCAACTCTAATTCAGCCCCAGAAACATGATTGATACGTAGATTTTTAAGAGCTAAGCACTCAAAGCCTTCTACTTGGATGGGCAAATCTAACAATTATGCCTTTTTTCATACTATTTTTAAAACTTCCTCCTGTCACATCTATAATTTCAACTTCCTTCTGTCATGTCTATAAAGAAATTTGAAAATTTTGGAAATTCCTCATCAAAAAATGAACCACATTAAATTTTCACTCATCTCTAGTATCAGGGTAACAAGCACCGAAAGAGAAAACACAGCCAAAAACAGTTTTATCATCTAAAATAAAAGCTGATTAAAGAAGGACCAAATAAGCCAAGGTACCGTTAGCAGTAAAAGTGTACAGACAAAATGGAATCAGAATCATAGAAATATAGAGTTGGAAGAAACCACACAGGCCATCCAGTCCAACCCTCTGCCATGCAGGAACACCCTCAAAGCACTCCCGACAGATGGCCATCCAGCCTCTGCTTAAAAACCTCCAAAGAAGGAGACTCCACCACACTCTGAGGCAGCATGTTCCACTGCCGGACAGGCCTGACTGTCTGGAAGTTCTTCCTGAGGCTCAGGCGGAATCTCCTTTCCTGCAGCTTGAATCCATTGCTCCTTGTCCTGGTCTCTGGAGAAGCAGAAAACAAGCCCTCTCCTTCCTCTACATGGCATCCCTTCAAATATTTAAACATGGCTATCATGTCCCCCCTTAACCTTCTCTTCTGCAGACTAAACATCCCCAGCTCTCTAAGTCTGTCCTCATAGGGCATGTCTTCCAGGCCTCTCACCATTTTGGTCGCCCTTCTCTGGACTTGCTCCAGCTTGACCATGTCCTTCTTGAACTGGGGTGCCCAGAACTGGACACAGTATTCAAGATGAGGTCTAACCAAAGCAGAGTAGAGTGGTACCAGTACCTCCCTCGATCTAGACACCATACTCCTATTGATGCAGCCGAGAATTGCATCGGCTTCCTTGGCTGCTGTATCATACTGCTGACTCATGTTCAACTTGTGGTCTATGAAGACTCCTAGATCCCTTTCACATGTACTGCTATCCAGCCACGTGTCCCCCATCCTATATTTCTGTATTCCATTTTTTCTACCTAAGTGTAGGACCTTACATTTCTCTCTGTTGAATTTCATTTTGTTAGCCGTGGCCCAGCTCTCCAATCTGTCCAGGTCCTTTTGAATTTTGATCCTGTCCTCTGGCGTATTAGCAAACCCTCCCAATTTGGTGTCATCTGGAAATTTGATGAGCATGCCCTCTATTCCTTCATCCAAGTCGTTGATGAAAATATTGAACAGCACTGGGCCCAGGACAGAACCCTGTGGCACCCCGCTAGTCACTTCTCTCCAGGATGAGAAGCAGCCATTGGTGATCACTCTTTGGGTTCGGTCGGTCAACCAATTACAAATCGAACTAACAGTAGCCCTGTCCAGCCCGCATTTTACTAGTTTCTTTGCAAGAATGTCATGGGGAACTTTGTCAAAGGCCTTACTGAAATCGAGGTATGCTACATCCACAGCATTCCCTTCATCTATCAAGCTAGTAACTCTGTCATAAAAAGAGATAAGATTAGTCTGGCATGACTTATTTTTGAGACATCCATGTTGACTTCTCGTGATTACCGCCTTGCTTTCTAAGTGCTTAGAAACTGACTGCTTAATGATCTGCTCCAGGATCTTTCCGGGTACTGATGTCAGGCTGACTGGGCGATAATTACTTGGGTCCTCTTTTTTTCCTTCTTGAAGATGGGGACAACATTTGCTCTCTTCCAGTCGGCTGGAACTTCTCCTGTCCTCCAAGATTTCTCAAAGATTATAGCAAGCGGTTCCGAAATGACCTCTGCCAGCAATTTTAATATCCTAGGATGCAATTCATCTGGCCCTGGAGACTTGAATTCATCCAGTGTGGACAGGTATTCCTGTACCACCTCTCCATGTGTTACGTGCCTCATTTCCCCTGCTTCCTCACCTGCTCCCCAGCCGCCAGGTTGAGTGCTTGTATCCTTCTGGGAAAAAACTGAGGCAAAGAAGGTGTTAAGTAGTTCTGCCTTTTCTCTTCCCCCTGTGAGTAATTCACCATCTTCTCTGCGCAGCGACCCTATTGTCTCCTTCTTTTTCCTTTTGCTGCAGACGCATTTAAAAAAGCCCTTTTTATTGTTTTTAATGTCTCTGGCCAGCCTAAGTTCGTTCTGTGCTTTAGCCTTTCTGACCTCCTCCCTACATCTCCGGGCCACTTTGCTTAAATTCTTCTTTGGTGGTTTTCCCCTTCTTCCATTTCCTATACATGTTTCTTTTAACACTTAGCTCAGCTAAGAGTTCTTTAGTCAACCATTCTGGTTTCTTCAGAGGCCTTCCATTTTTCCTCCTTATTGGCACAGTTTTAGACTGTGCCTTCAATATCTCCTTTTTAAGGAACTCCCATGCCTCCTGAACTCCTTTCCCTTTCACTGTTCTTGACCACAGAATTCCAGCCAGCAGCTCCCTAAGTTTACAGAAGTCCGCTTTTTTAAAATCTAAGATGAGTGTTTGGCTACCCTTATCTTCTCCTTCCCACTGAATGCCAAATTCCAATAGGGCATGGTCACTCCCCCCTAAAGATCCAACCACTTCTACCTCATTAACAAGGTCATCCCTATTGGTCAGGATCAGATCTAGAGTATTTGATCCCCTTGTGGCCTCTTCCACCTTCTGGACCATGAAGTTGTCTGCAAGACAAGCAAGAAACTTACTGGACCTTGCTGTCTTGGCAGAGTTTGACTGCCAGCATATATCTGAGTAATTGAAATCTATTATTATCTCCTATTATTATCTCTCCTCCTTGAATGTGCAGTCATTTGGTTGAGGAAGGCATCATCCAACTCCTCAGCCTGGGCTGGAGGTCTGTAGTAAACCCCCACCAGAATATCCCTATTGTTTCTTGCTCCCTTAATTCTTACCCAAATGCTCACGACTTGGCTTACTGGGTTTAAGTCAAGGATCTCTTCACAGGTGAAAACATCCTTGACATACAAGGCTACTCCTCCTCCTTTCTTGTTTAGTCTATTTTTACAAAATAGGCTATACCCCTCTATTCGTATATTCCAATCATGAGACTCATCCCACCAGATCTCAGTGATGCCTATCAAATCGTATTTATTTTGTTGTACTAGGAGTTCATGTTCATCCTGCTTGTTTCCCATACTCCATGCATTAGTGTAGAGACACTTAAGTCCCCGGGCCCTTCCTGCAAGTCCTGTACTATTGTTTCTACTCCTCCCGCCATTGGCCACTTGTACTACTTGTCCAGTATCATTTGGGCCTTTTCCCCCTGCGCTCACCAGGTCCCTGCCCTGAATAATACTGTCTCCCCCCCAGCGGAACTTAGTTTAAAGACCTCTTAATCCTCCTTGCGAGACTGTTTGCAAAAACATTCCTGCCAAGTTTTGTGAGGTGCAGCGCATCCCTCGCCAGAAGCCCACGTTCATGGAAATTCAGGCCATGTTCCAAAAACCCAAACAGTTGCCGGAGGCACCATGTGCGGAGCCAGTTGTTGATCTCTGCTATTGTCCTTTCCCTACGTGCGCCATATCCTTGAACAGGGAGGAGAGACAAAATGACCACCAGCGCACCAAGGTCCTTAAGCTTCGTCCCCAAAAGCTCATAGTCCTTTGCGATGTGGTAAAAGCTGCTCCTCGCAGTGTCATTGGTTCCGACATGAACCAAAATGAGGGGCTTATGGTCAGTGGGTTTGACCAGCCTGGTTAGCCTCTCCGTTACGTGGTTGATCCTGGCCCCAGGAAGACAGCAGACCTCTCGATTGAGCTTGTAAATTTGCAAATTGCCGTTTCGGTTCCTCTGAGCAAAGAGTCCCCAACAACCAGAACTTGCCTCCTCTGAGGCTTGTCCTGGTCTCCTCAACGAGCATGTTCCACTGGGACTGCCTGGGCATTCTGTTGAGGCTGGGAGCATTGACCTAGTTCCTGTTGCCGAAGTTGGATTTCTTCTTGTTGACATTCTGTTCCCTCCGCATGGCACTCCTCATTGTTTGTAACGCCAAGAACTTTGAAGCGATTGTGCAGGTGAAGAGTCTCTGTTGCCTTCCTGGTCCTTCTACTCCTCCGTTTGACATTCGCCCAAGCCTCCGTTTCCTGGCACAGTGTGCTAACTTGCTGATCTGGCAGCTCCTCTGTGCATTCAGTCTTCCGGTAGGTCCTCTCTGCCCTACCCAAAAACTCCTCCCCTTCCCTAATAAGATGAAGATCAGAAACTCGTGCCTCCAGCTGGCGCACCTTTTTCCCTGGTCTACTCTGCAGGGCTGTTAGGAGATTTGGTGCCCTGGACAGTTTAATTCACAGAGGTTATTGCCTGCTTAAATGTCTAAGAAGAAACTCAGTCTTTTTGTATTTGCTTAACTAAAGTCCTCCATTTTGAATTCTAGTCAACTTTAAAGGTTCCTGTTGTCAATCCCTTGCTCTCCTTAAAATTATGCTGACATTAATTGGCAAAGCTCAATGCCGAGGTGCTCAGCCTGGGTTCCACCGCTTTCTGTAACAATATTCCTTACGCTTCACTGCTGAACGAATTCATGTGTGATGCAGAGTTCATTGTTGATTGCTAAGTGTAAGTTACTGTACTGCCAACCATGTATCAGAATTTTAGTCCTGGAAAAGCAAATATTCTTGCACATGCGCTGTATGCTTTATGAGATCACTGTCATTCCAAACCTATTTAACCCTTCCCTTCTTTCAGTAAAGTGTTCTTCCCTTCACTCATACAAGAAGTAGTCTGGGCTGCTTTCTGGTGGGGCGGCGGGCGAGGAATCCCTTTGGCCAAAGTTGGGGATCTTTCCAGGCTGATTCAGAACTCACCTGCAATCACGTAGACTACCTGAGGTAGTCTGTGCAGACCTAATATTTTACGTCTGGCCCTATGTGTTTTTCCTAACAGTTTTTAGGGTTGGTGCCTGACCCTTTTCTGGATTGTTGCCCTAACAGTCTTCAGGGTTGGTGTCCATAAAATTTCAAGGGTTGGTACCCTAGCAATTTTTTCCAGAATTTATCGCCAACTGTGGGTTCAAGTCCCACTTGGCACCAACAGTCTCGGGTCAGTTTTTTATACCTGCAGGCAAGGGACCAGACTAGATGGCCCTTGTGGCCCCTTCTAATTCTATGATTCTAGGAAGTGAATGAGAAGGTGCAATGGGAATGATGTGTTATGTGTTTGGTGTGGTAGGAAAAGTTAATGCTAGGAGAGTTCAGAACTCTGCAAAAGGCTGGACTGCAGTTTCATTTTGGTCAGATGGTCCTCCAGATGCAGGGTCTAATTTTACTTCCAGGCCACCAAGGCACAGAACTTCTAAGCCACCACTGAACTGGTGAATCCCTGGTTGACACTAACAGGATGGTCACATTTGCAAATGATTTATTTCAGCCCTTGTTTTTGAGAAGCATATTCCAGCCCTCCTTTCATTGTCAACAAGCTGTTTCTTATCCTCATTGGTCAAACTTCAACCACTGTGGAATCAATCTTTTAAAATAAGCTATGCAAAGAAGCGACTATTACAAATTAAGGATGTGGTCCTTCCCACATATAACACTCACTGTTCAGATGAACTTAACTGGTGCATCTTGGGAAAAAGCCTTGGCACACATCTGCTGTTGGAGTCAATAATCTTAATTCTTAAGGTTGAAAAAAATCAGATTCCTTTGTCATTTGGTATAAACTGGTACACATTATAATCATTTCAATTTAATAAAATAAAATAAATATATATATATATATCCATTTGGATATTTCATGATTTACCTAGAAGGGGTGGGTCTTCCTTTCTCTAGGAAGTAATATGGAAGTTGGGGGTTCAAATTTTTGAAAAGTTACCCCTTTGACTACAACTCCCAATAATCCCTCAGCTAAATGGCAAACCAGGCTGCAGGGTCCTTGGAGTTAAGAGCCCAAATAAGAAACTTTTCCAAGCTCTGAGGAAAAACAACCCACTTGTTCCATATATTCACTATAGACTCCATTTACTAAAAATAAAAAATGCATTGACCTGAATGTATTCAGTATACAAAACTGCCATATTTAATTAATCTGCATTATTACACACTCCAAAGAACTCAGAGAGTACTACATATGGTTCTCAAGCCGTCTCCCAGAAGGACCCAACGAGCTTCTTGGTACTATTACACATCTGAGAATCAGCATGCACTTCAGGAACAGCACTTTCATAGTTTTATGGCTGTCCATTAGTAACTCACTTAAGTTAATGTGATTCAAATTTGAAGCTTTACTGGAACATAATAAATTCTCATACATCCAGTTACTCGTATGTTGCTGAAATATTGACATCCACTTAACAAACAAATGTTTCAGTGGAAACTGTGGAAAGCCCTCAGTAATTGTTAGGAAACAATTCTGAGAAACAATAGCAAAGCAACCATGGTTATTAATAACAACTGTCCCTGTTTCTGGAGGCTTGTTTCCAATCCACTATCAAACAGAAATATAGCTAGCCTCTTATTAAGTCAGTGTCTCATGGGAAAGAGAGTTCCCTGAGCCTTATCCAGGTATTGACAAGCATATATACTCTTCAGATGGAGAGCACTCTAGCTCTGTCTCCCTCCAGAGTTAATTTGCTTATATGAAAGCAACTTGTCTGAGGAGTGCCTGTTATATCCATAGAGCTCCTCCATAGAAGCCAGAGCATGGAAAAATCAACATTCAAACTCATGTGGAGAGCGTCTACGGATACAAAGGGCCCTCCTTTTCAGACATACACTTTCACGTGCATAAAGTGACGACAGAGCTAGTGTGATCCCCTCCTTGTGTGTGGAGTGTACATGCCTGCCAAATGCCTGAATAATGCTCATGTATGCTAAAATAGTGTGCACTGCTCTCAGAGTTTTTAAAAGTTACCTTTTTAGAGTAAACTCCCAGTGGCCATGGTGGCTAGGGTATTCTGAGAAATGTATTCCAAAAGTAACTTTTCAGAACTCTGATCACAGGTAAACAGCATGGGAACTGTGTTGCCCAAACTGCCCTCACAACCTGTGCCATTAACCTGAAAAAAACAGTCTTTGCCCAAGGGGGTCATGGAACACATCTGAAGGGCATCAGGATGGGAAGCTTGCACTAGAGTTTTGTGTAGGTTCAAACAACTTATTTTATTTATTTACATTGTATCTTTCCAAGCTAATATACATGGTTCTGTAATCACAGAATCATAGAATCATAAAAATGTAGAGTTGGAAGAGACCACGAGGGCCATCCAGTCCAACCCCCTGCCATGCAGGAAAACCCTCAAAGCACTCCTGACAAATGGCCATCCAGCCTCCGCTTAAAAACCTCCAACGAAGGAGACTCCACCACACTCCGTGGCAGCACATTCCACTGCCGGAAAGGCCTGACCATCAGGAAATTCCTCCTGAGGTTCAGGCGGAATCTCCCCTCCTGCAGCTTGCATCCATTGCTCCTTGTCCTGGTCTCAAGAGCAGGAGAAAACAAGCCCGCTCCCTCGACATGAAATCCCTTCAAATATTTAAACATGGCTATCACGTCCCCTCTCAACCTTCTCTTCTGCAGACTAAACATACCCAGCTCTCTAAGTCTGTCCTCATAGGGCATGGCTTCCAAGCCCCTCACCATTTTGGTTGCCCTCCTCTGGACCTGCTCCAGCTTATCCATATCCTTCTTGAATTGGGGTGCCCAGAACTGGACACAGTATTCAAGATGAGGTCTAACCAATGCAGAATAAAGTGGTACCAATACCTCCCTCAATCTAGACACCATACTCCTATTGATGCAACCAAGAACTGCGTTGGCCTTCTTGGCTGCCGCATCACACTGCTGACTCATGTTCAGCTTGTAGTCTATGAAGACTCCTAGATCCCTTTCACACGTACTGTCAGCCAGCCACATGTCCCCCATCCTACATTTCTGCATACCATTTTTTCTGCCTAAGTGTAGGACCTTACATTTCTCTCTGTTGAAATTCATTTTGTTAGCCTTGGCCCAGCTCTCCAATCTGTCCAGGTCCTTTTGAATTTTGATCCTGTCATCAGGCGTATTAGCAACCCCTCCCAATTTGGTGTCATCTGCAAATTTGATCAGCGTGCCCTCTATTCCTTCATCCAAGTCATTAACGAAGATATTGAACAGCACCGGGCCCAGGACAGAACCCTGTGGCACCCCGCTAGTCGCTTCTCTCCAGGATGAGAATCTGCCATTGGTGACCACCCTTTGGGTACGGTCAGTCAACCAGTTACAAATCCACCTGACAGTAGCCCTGTCCAGTCCACATCTTACTAGCTTCTTTGCAAGAATGTCATGGGGAACTTTGTCAAAGGCCTTACTGAAATCAAGATATACTATGTCCACAGCATTCCCTTCATCTATCAAGCAAGTAACTCTATCATAAAAAGAGATAAGATTAGTCTGGCATGACCTATTTTTGAGAAATCCATGTTGACTTTTCGTAATTACGGCATTGTTTTCTAAGTGATTAGAAACTGACTGTTTGATGATCTGCTCCAGGATCTTTGCAGGTACTGATGTCAGGCTGACTGGGCAATAATTATTTGGGTCCTCTTTTTTTCCCTTCTTGAAGATGGGGACTACATTTGCCCTCCTCCAGTCTGCCGGAACTTCTCCTGTCCGCCAAGAGTTTTCAAAGATTATAGCAAGAGGTTCCGCAATGACCTCTGCTAGTTCTTTTAAAATCCTAGGATGCAATTCAACTGGCCCTGGAGACTTGAATTCATCCAGTGTGGCCAAGTATTCCTGTACTACCTCTCTATCTATTCTGTGCTGCATTTCCTCCACTTCCTCACCTGCTCCCCAACCGCCAGGTTGAGTGTTTTTATCCTTTTGGGAAAAAACCGAGGCGAAGAAGGTGTTGAGGAGATCTGCCTTTTTTCTTCCTCCTGTTATTAATTCACCATCTTCCCTGCGCAGTGACCCTATTGTCTCCTTCTTTTTCCTTTTGCTGCGGACGTATTTAAAAAAGCCCTTTTTATTGTTTTTAATGTCTCTGGCCAGCCTAAGTTCGTTCTGTGCTTTAGCCTTTCTGACCTTTTCCCTACATCTCCTGGCTACTTGCTTATAATCTTCTTTGGTGATTTCCCCCTTCTTCCATTTCCTGTACATGTTTTTCTTAATACTTAGCTCAGCTGAGAGCTCTTTAGTCAACCATTCCGGTTTCTTCAGATGCCTTCCATTTTTCCTCCTTAATGGCACAGTTTTAACCTGTGCCTTCAGTACCTCCCTTTTAAAGAACTCCCATGCATCCTGAACTCCTTTCTCATTGACTATTCTTGACCACGGGATTTCAGCCAGCAGCTCCTTCAGTTTACAGAAGTCTGCTTTTTTAAAATCTAAGACGAATGCCTGGCCACACTTGTCTTCTCTTCCCCACTGAATGCCAAATTCTAATAGGGCATGGTCACTCTCTCCTAAAGATCCAACCAGTTCTACGTCATTAACAAGGTCTTCCCTGTTGGTCAGGATCAGATCCAGAATATTTGATCCCCTTGTGGCCTCTTCCACCTTCTGGACCATGTCTGCAAGACTAGCAAGAAACTTGCTGGACCTTGCCGCCTTTGCAGAGTTTGATTGCCAACATATATCCGGGTAGTTGAAATCTCCCATTATTACTGTATCTCTCCTTTTTGAATGTGCAATCATTTGGTCTATGAAAGCGCCATATGTAATAATAACGTCTATGTAAGGCCCCACTTTGGGGGTCCCCAATATCAGTATGGTTTGGATGGGCACAATACCTAATTGGCATCATATGTAATTGGCAACACATTTTATTGGCTCTGATATCAAATTCAAGCCTGAGAGGTGACAGAGAGGTCAAACTGAGTGAGGGAAAGAATTTGACTGTAAATGTGAGAAGCATAGGTCAACTCCAAAATTCCTCCAGGTAAGACTTGAGTCATGTGTCAGGCAAATACACACCATTCCTATGGATAATAGGCTTAAATAGAAGCTGGACTTTTCCAGGGAATCCAACTGTGAGGAGCCCGCCAGGACACTGATTGACAGATATCCATCCCTTGTACGCCTGGATTCTTTCCTCTTTCCTCACAGCACCCACAATAGACAGCTATTACAACATCCATCATGTCTTTGTCAATCAAAGCACTAAGCCCATCAACAGGTGAAAGACTCATTGTCCACAACAGGTTCCCTTTGTCTTGCATCTGGAACCTCCACAGCCACAAGCCATTTTCAGGGTACAAATACCCCTGATTTGAGGAGGCCCAGGGCAGTCTCTTGAAGGTCTACCCGTCACTCTGTCCATCCGGCTCCTGAATGAGAACTGCCCTTAGGCCCTACCTAAGCCAAAATATATTTCTACTCTTCACTACTCTTCTGGAGTGGTAATTATAAATCTCCCCAAATCCCTCAGCCTCTCTATAATTTTTTCTCCCTTTCTCTTTCAGCTAGCTCTTGTGTGAATGTGTGAATGTGTGATTGTGTGTATCTTGTGTGCATGCATGAGTGAATTCCCTTCAATAAAATCATTTTATTAGACAATTTTGCTTGGTTTTTGGCTTGGCCTGACCCTGTAAACATTGGGTAAAAAGATCTCGCTAGGTTACCCTGCCTCTCGTAGTGCTACGGCTTGTGCTCTGGCTAATTCCCATTCCCCAGTATTTGGAGCACATTGAGGTGCCCCCCACTGGACCCCAGAAATCAGGGTAACAGTTCTCCTACCAATTTTTATCCTCACAACTACCCTATGAGGTAAGTTAAGCTTAGAGATAGCAACTGAATCAAAGTCCTCCAGTGAGCTTCACGACCTAGTGAGGATTTGAACACAAGGCTTCCAAGTTCTGGGTCAATATTTTTGAATGCTGTATCAAACTGATCTTCATCTTTCTACCATTTTTCGCTGAAGTATCCATTCCTCTTCTTTCCATGTGAAGCTCCTTATCAACTCAATTTATTCTTACAAAACTCTTCCTGTGGGCTACACAGCATCTCCAAAGACTCCCTCCTAAAGTGCAGTGCTGCTAGGGCACGAAACATTTTGTTTGGATGAATTCTAAATATACTCAACATTTTCCACAGGGGTGAGGGGTAAAATCTTTTTTGTCTCCCTCTCCTTTTCTTCTGACCTTCCCTCAGGTAAAGCAGACACCTTAAAACCTCTACGATTATATGACAGTCAGTTTTCTCAGGGAAGTACTGTAGCTCAGAAGGCAGAGCACCTAACTTGCACGTGGAAGGTGTTACATTCAGCTCTGGGTATCTCTACTTGTCAGGTGATGGGAAAGGCTTCCTTCCCTGCCTGAGACCTTGAAGACCTCCTGCCAGTCAGAGTGAACAACACTGGGATGAATGGACAAATAGTCTGACCTAAGCGCTTCCAGCTCATGAAAGCATTAACAATCAAAACAGACTGTGCAGCTATTTACTCTTTTCTTCCTGGCAGGATTGCCAGTGTGAAAACTGAAGACTGCCCTTGTACGCTTTAATGGTTACATGGAAGAAAAACTCAGGTAACAAGCAACACCTGCTGACGTTCCCTCTTCCACAGAACCATTTAAAGGACACAAGCCTTCTCCAGTTTCATTCTGGCAATGCTAGCTCATAAACAGATTTTCATTTTTGTGGGAATAAAAAGAAGACAGAAAAAGCAGTGGGGAAACACAAGAGGATTATAAATGGAAAATGATTTTTAACTCCATCCTCCTCATAAAATTAATTGAATGAAGTAAGGAAAACACACAGGAAAGCCTCAAATGGAAGAACCTCAGACATAAGACAGCTTCTTACATCCTTCTTGCTGGACGTGGCACAATAAAACTCCATCTTATCATCCCTTTTGTAGGAGGAAATGTATGTTCCCTGGATAGGATGCGAACCACAGTTTCCACCAGCCCCAGTCAAGTAGCCAATGTTGTGGGTGATAGGAGCATCAATCCAACAACATGGGGGCACACATTCCCATCCCTGCTGCATGTGCTCTTTACCTGCTCTTACACTTCTCCTTTGCAGCCAGGTCCCAATCCTGCAAGCCCTTTTCTCTTAAGAGCTGAACCCACAGAAGGAGAATGGACAACTCACCCGACAATTGCTGAGCTCTTCGGCAGACAACAAAATGGTGCCACACTTTTTCCCTGGAACTCCTCTAAAAAGGAAGAAAGAGAGGAGTTTAGTGTCCATTCAAAAGCATCGTCCAGACCAGATCTTGAAAGCATTACTTTTCTGGACTGTAGAATTCTCTACTTAAGATGGCCAAAGATTCAACAAAGCTCTAAACAGTAACTTTCCCCAGCTTAGTTCCTGTCTATGGCCATTTCCGCGCTACACTGTTACAGTGCTATTATTCCACTTTCAACATCCTATGGAATCCTGGGATTTGCAGTTTATGGAGGGGCTTTTAGAATTCTCAGCCAGAGAGTTCTTTGGCTTCAGGAAACAATGAACCCCAGAAATCCACAGGATGTTGAAAGTGGAATAACAGCACTATAACAGTGTAGTGCGGAAATGGCCTATTTTTCCACCAGAACAAACTTATTTAGTACTGACACTGATGTATTAACACTGAATCTGATTTAAAAGGACAATAGGAGAGAAGATCCAAATGTTATTCAACTACATATGAACCACGAAGGCAAGAGCCTTTCAATAGCAGCTATACTCAAGTGCTCTGCGATTTATCCAGGATCATGCTTTGAAAAGGTGGTGAAAAAAAGCTTGCATTTTATCAGTCTACAAGAAACTCAGGGGTAAGTAACACCAGCGAGCAGGAGGACTAACTCCCCTTGAACCTGCTGAGGGTTTACCATCACTGCATTTTTTTTAAAATCCTGCATTCTTGCTTTAAACAAAGAGTGTGAGGAGTATTTGCCATGTTTTAAAGAAGAAAGAGCCTCAGTTCTTTAACCCAAATGTAAATGTAATTCCTTGACTTTCACAGCTGGAAGGAGCTGCAAAAACAGGTATGTACACAGGATGGGGAGAAGGACGTGATATATGCAGTTGACCCCTGTTCTCTAACTATCTTGACCAAAACTATAGAAAGGAACTTTATAGGGCACTAACAGGTAATTAAACAATGTAAAGGGATCTCAAATGCATGGCTGATAAAATACAAGATATAGCAAATATAAATTCCCTTGTTGCTGTGTGCCAGAAACCTCCTTGGATGCATTGCCTTACATCAATGAAGCTATAGGAAGGTACTGTTAACTCAAGCCAAAGTTCCCCTGAACCTGGAGACCCAGGGATAAGAAGAGATGAGAATGAGAGAGACCTGACTTATAACCCTGGACTAAAAGTTGCCATGGGGTGAGGGTGGGGTGAAATGATATGGGGAATTCCTCTCCTTGACCTCCGGTAGTATCTCTGTGATCTAAATATTATTTGCCTTGGCATCTAGGACTAGATTATCAGTGGTTCAAGTGGATAGTTTCTGCAAGCAGGCAAAATCCTTTTTATTGCAACAGGCCTTTGAGAATTTGACTTTTTAGGGGAAACAGGCTTTGTAAAATCTGTGGGGCTTTTCTTTGCACAGTAGTTGTGGTTTTAATATGTTTTAACTGTTTTTAATTCTATCGTTGTTTAATTGCTTTTTAACTGTGAATTTTTAACTATGTTTGCTTTAACTGTTGTAAACCACTCTGAGTCCTAAACTGGAAAAATGGTGGGATATAAGTAAATATAAATATAAATAATAATCATAATATGTACAATTGCTGCATGCCCCTTATTTTCTGACCCAGTACTGAAGAGAAAAAGGCATAGTATGCCTCCTTTGTGTCTCCAGTCACTTCATGAAGTCTCTTGATGTTTTGTTGTATGTTACTTGAGAAACTGAGTGGGACCAGGCTGTTAGTTTTACTTGGGATGCAGGGCTGAGCAGGGGTTTACACATGAAAATTTTGGTACTGCTTCTGTTGTACTCTGCATTTGTTTATTTTTGATGCTGCCACTTGTAGAATAGAAAGGGAGCCCATATGTACAAAACTGCTCCTGAGCAACAATCATCTTAACCTGACCTGGCTGGCATTGGTCTCTGCACCAAACCATCCAAGTTCAATGAGAAACATGGGCTGCCAATTACACTAGATTGGGATTGAGAGTGCTGGTGGGGAGCGGGAGAAGCACAGGAAGGATGAGGGAAAAACAGAGGCACGGTCTGATTGCTGTGTAAGAGAACAGCAGTCCCTTACTTCCTTCATAGCATAGCAATTGCCTATAATTAGCGTGGTGGTCGAGCAGAGGCATTTGGAATGGCCAGCACTCGGAGGCTTGCTCTGTCAGAAACAATTAGTGGTGGAACGCAAGAGACAGAGTGAGAGATCCTGAGTGTGCCCCCGCATTTGTGCTTGCTCCTGGTTGGGGGGTGGTGGTAAACAAGGATATTCAAGCACAGCCTTGCATCAGTGCCAAAGATTGGCTGTCTCAAGCCAACAGGTTCCATTTGGGAAAAGTTTTTTTCCCCCTCAAATAATTTTTATTAAGAAATTTTTAAAAAATACATCAAGGATTACAGAGGCTGAAAAGATAAAAAACTGAAATTCAATAAAATTAAAAACGGAAGAACAAAAATAAAGAAAAAGAAAAAAATGACTCCTGATCTTCCTTTTCATAGTTATATATGCTTATAGTTATTCATATCTGTCTCTCCAAAATTACAGCATATTCCCTTCTTTTGACAGCCTATTCTTTCTACTCATCAAAAACGAAAGTTACCAAGTCATTTTTTTTTTTTTGCAAAAAGTCTATAAGGAGTTTCCAGTCTTTAAGAAATGTCACTAATGACCTTTCTCTGACCAAACAAGACAATTTATCCATTCCTGCCAAATCAGTTTCAGCAACCATTCCTCTATAGTGGACAGTGTTGAATCCTTCCATCTTTGCACATACAACAGTCTTGCTGCTGTGGTCATATATTATGTTACAATATAATACATTTGGGGAGTTTCAAATTAACACCTCTTAGTGGCCTGGTCATCTCCATCTGCAGCACATATGGAAACCAACCAACACAACCGGTGATGGGAAGCAGAAGATCTGACCACGTAACATCTATTTGACTCTGTCTATACTGACCATGCCTACATTTCTGGGCCCAGTTCAAAGTACTGCTCTTAACTTGCAAAGCTTCATATAGGCCAGGACTGTCAAATTTAATGGAATTCTTTTCTTGCCATACAACACCCAATACCCAAAGATCAATGGCTATCGCCTTCCTTGGTCTGCTTCCTCCTACGAAGGCTCAGAGACAAGGAAGAGGGCCTTTTTGGTTATGGCCCCCTGGTTTTCTCAGTGTTATTCCCAGGAAGGCATGCTCTCCCTGCTCTTTTTTCTTGCCAAATTAAGACATTTGATGGGATGTGGCCTTGGTCAATTGATTATATCATTTGTTCTTGGGTGAAGGTGTTGTTTTATATTACAGCTATGTCACTCTTTTTTTAAAATTTTAAACTTTTAAATATTTTTATTGTTTGAAGTTGCCATGAAAGGTATCTAAGAAATTTAATAAACCTGAACTTAATCTACATATAAATTTGGCACACTGAAATGAAAGGTTCCTCTCCTATAGCTGTCATATCCGTCTAGAGAGCTGAATTGCACTCTGTTGGATCGCTGGGTGAAATATTTCAATCCGTCAATTATCTGGGTACTTTTGAACTGAATAATTAATTACTTGAATTTAGTTTTTTTTAAAGATACATATTGTAAAGTTGAATGAAGCGGCTCTTTTTGAGATCCTAAAATATATATCTATAACATATAATTTAACAACAAGAAAAAGTCCTATGACATTGTCAGAAAGAAGGGCTTTCTTTAATAGTTTCTTTTTTGTTGCACTAAATAGTATCAAATATTCTTTATTCCATAACAACAATAAAACCCAACCAGTATTTTAAAAAAACCGAACATACTCAATGTCCATGCACTAAATAGTATCAAATATTCTCTATTTCATAACGACAATAAAACCCAACCGGTATTTTAAAAAAACTGAACATATTCAATGCCCATGGACTGTAAGAAACTCCTTGTTTTAAAGCAGGAAGGAGTTTCCAGATGAGAGAGTAGAAAAGTTATTATTTTGGAGCAGTAGCCATGCTGGCTGGGGTTTTTTTGTAGCTGTTGTTCAAACACAACATTTCCAAGTTCTGTTCCAGACAAAGAATCACAGCCACATGAATCAAAGGTCCTTTTAGTACCAGGCTATTAAAACAGTGCAGAGTGACCTCCGACAGAGGTTTTCTGCACCGTGGAGTGGACTGGGGCGGACTACTTTTTGTAGTTCTGCACCTCAGTCCAGTTCAGAGCGATCGGAACTGGTCACGCAGTGTGCTTTTTAAAAACCTCTTTTGTTTTTAAAAAGCACGAAGCGTGCGACTCCGTGTTGCTCCATCGCCGCGCTCCGGTGCAGATTTGCAGGCGCGCACTAGTGCATGCCTGCAGATCTGCCAGGGGCGGGCTTTAGGCTGGCGATCTTCTCTGGTTGGTGGAGAGCCTCCACCAACCGGAAGCTGCCATTTTGGACACCGGAGCAGTGCAGAGGGACGAGCTCGCACTGCTCCTCGTCCCGACAGACTCACCTGGATGCTGAAGAAATCCGGTGAGTCCTGTTTTTGCACAGTTCCTTTCCCATGTGCGGAAAGGGCCAAAGACTCTTTGCAGCTATTCTATTTTCTCCATAACTGGTTGGGTGAGGAGGAACAAGACAGAAGAAGCAGTTGGAAAACACAGGAAGCTGCAGATGAACAACCTCATCTGGACTCCACTATAAAAGCCTGTGAACTGACTTCACAAGAAAAGTTTAATCTGAAAGCACTCATACTTGTACACATGTGGCAAACAGATTATGCATCAGCTGCCTCCGGCTTTATTAACTTTTTTTCAACTACTTCTCTCAAAACTAGGACCTATTTTAATCACAAAACGATTAAAAAGGCAAAAACACAATCACAGTTGTTCACAATAGGACAGGGCAAGGAATTGAACCCAAGACCATGGAGGCTTAAGGAGCACCTTACCTTGCTCCTATCTCCTAATTTGATTCCCCATGTGCACCACTGGCTTTCTCTACTAGAAGGGCATGTAGCATAATGGTGAAGAACCACCGAAATTGCTGATATGTGGTTACAGATAATACTGGGATTCTCAGCCTCCATTTTTTTTTTCTTCTGTGACTTTCCCAACTGGGGAAAACATCTGGCTTCTAAATATGCTGTGGCAATTGATTAAAGTATGCTTCTCAAGCACCATGGCTCCTTTGGGGAGGACACAGCATAGGCAAAGTCACCTCCTGACTGAGCTACACAGGCATGCAGCAGGAGCTGTGTTACTCCCTATCACTTCTGGAAGGAAGGCTCAGCCCATCCCACCATTGCCCTGCCAGGGGGCAAAAATCCCATGCAGTCCTGGTATTCCTGTATGTCCTACCTGTGCATGAGTTTGCCCAGAGGAGAGTGGATTCAAATTATAAGAACCACTGAATTAAAAATAACAAGAAAAATGATTCCACCTAAACACAAGGAAGAACTTCTTCACCATAAGAAGTGTTTGACAGAGGAAGAGATTGCCTCAGAGAGCAGGTGTAGACTCTCCTTTGCAGGTCTTCAGTCAGAGACTAGATGGCCATCTCTCAGGAACCCGTTAGATGTGTGTCCTTGCACAGCAGGGGCTTGGACAAGGTGGCCCTTGTGGTCCCTTCCAGCTCTAGAAGTCTATGGGCCATTTTTGCACTACACTGTTACAGTGCTATTATTCCACTTTCAACATCCTGTGGCATTCTGGGGTTTGTGGTTTACAGAGGCCAAGAGCTCTCTGGCTGGGAATTCTAAATGCCTCTCCCTAAACTGCAAACCTAGGATTCCGTATGATGTTGAAAGTGGAGTAATAGCACTATAGCAGTGTAGTGCGGAAATGGTCTACGATTTTAAACTTGGCCTGTTCTCCAAGGAAAAGGAGATACATTTGAGACCCAACAGAGGTTGAATGGCCAATTGTGTATTCCTGCATGGCAGGGGAATGAATTAGATGGTACTTCCAATTCTGTGATTTTATAAGTGGCTCAAGAAGTTCTGTTCCCTTTCAGTGTTAAAGGCTACTAGCCATTTAAGGCAGAGCAAAGATCTTTGTGCACAAGTAGGCATGAGCATAGCGCAGGAAATCTCTGTCAATCTCTCAGTTTGTGGGTTCACGGGATGAACATGGAGGAGAACAGTAGTTGTCCCTGTGCCTCACTTCTCACAGGCCAAGAAGGGAATGACTGATGCACAGTTTCCCTCAGGCTTTCTTCTCCCTAAGATCAGTCACATGAGCCTCTGCAGAGTTACTGGAATGCAGGGCAATGGCAAGTCCTCCTCTTGAGGAGGGAAGAGCAGCAAACCACTTGGGTACAGCAAAGAAACAGGGTAGTGTAGCAGCTAGGATGTTGGGCTGGGGCTTCTGAGATCCAGGTTCTAATCCCCAATGAGTCACAAAACTCTCTGAGCAACCTTGGGACACTCTCTTTCTCTCAGCCTGGCCTACTTCACAGGTTTGTTGTGAGGAAAAAAGTGACGAGAAAGAGAACTATATATGTTTTCAGGATACATGGCTTCTGCCATAAGGTATCTGTTAGATGTGTATTAGAATAGATTGGGTAGCCAGCTGAGGCACCGCTAGAGTTCAGTAGAGCACTACAAAGTATCAAATGCTAATTACTGACTGCAGCTATGTATCTGTTCGAAGCTTGTTTGTGTATTCCAATGTTATCAGATGGTTAATTTCTTTACTGGTCACTGCTACATTGTATCCGGTAAAGGGGTAGAAGATCAGAGTGCGGAAACGAAAGTATCATAAGGTGTTGTGAGAACTGGAAATGTTCAGAGATAAGGAGGCAGGAAACATGTTCTAGCCTCAAGGATGAAAGATGGCTAAACAACTTAGCCTGTGAAATGTCTAGAATGCTGGGGTGATGTTAAATGTATGACTTTCTCCATTCACAGCTTTGCACGCCTAAATTTGTGTGGAAGGGCATAAAACCTGTAACCACCATGTATGTTTCAGTCTCTGCAATTTCAGACAAAGTCTGCTGTGTTGCTTGCTCTGCTACAAATAAACACTGCTGACTACCTCTGAGTGAAGTTTGTGGATCTCAAGCTATCCAGAGCATGACAGTATGCTGCCTTGAGCTCACTGGAAGAAAGGCGGGATAGAAACGTAGGAAATTAATAATAAATGAGCAGTCAGTCAGCAACAACATGCACAGGATTATTGTCCCTAATGATGCCCCTCTGTATTTCTTTTTCTATGACTCAGGGATGATATGCTGCCTCTTTTCACTTCTGAGGAGGCAACTGCATTGGAGCAAAGAGTCTTCCCTACAGAAACATCTGGCAAGCTTCATAAGATGTCTCCTCCATTCCTGCCCCATGACTTACGTGAGGGGCCGCTCCAGGCGACCTCTTTGGGAGCCGATGACCTCACCCAGTGCCACGTATGCTTGTCCTAGGAAGTCCTGAGAGACAGAGAGAGAGAGAGAGAGAGAGAGATGACAGAGCACAGAACAACTGAGATAGGGGAATGGAGATCTCACTGAGCTAGTGAAAGTCCAGACTGATCTAGAGAACAGTGAATTCTTGCAGTGTAGCTCCTTGGTTTTTGTTTGATTTGTTCACCTCCATGTCCACTAATCACATTTGGCGGGTGTGTGCGTGTGTTGTTTGCAGTAATTTCTCAGATCCGCAGTAGGGTTGTTCTAAAGTGCGCGCATGCATGTGTGTGTGTGTGAGAGAGAGAGTGACTGAAAGACAGAGATCTGAGAGATAGTCTGCTGGTTCTAGGATTTGAAGGATGGATTTTTCTCCATTGAATTAAAAAAAAATGTTAGAGTAATACTGTCATAGTGCAAAAGTGCCATTTCATTGATGCAGAACAGCTTCATAACTCTAAGCAAAATTAAAATAAAAAAAGAAGTGAGGATTATTTTGTTCTGATACTTCTCAGCATTAAAAAGAAACTCACCTGATGATGGGTATAAAATATTGCAGCTAAATATGCCAGAAAATAGTCTGGGACAACAGAAACATTGTTTGGTTATTAAAGAACAAAGTGAAAACAAAATCCTCACAACTACAGCAACAAATGCCATAACTTTCTGACACATTTGTCCCAAATGGAGAAGCCCAGAGTCAAACAGTTTGTATTCTGCAGTCCACTTCTACACACTACCACTGCTGGCTTGCCGTGAGTATCTTTTGTCTTCTTCCCAGCACTAACATCTTGTACATGAGCACCTCAGGTAATAACCTGATTTTCCCTTCTCTGTGACCCACAGGGGTAGCTCAAGACATTTAGCTGCCTGAAGTGAAGGACAAGACAGCACCCTCCCTCTTCCATTAGATCTGTAGAGCCAACTAGACTATCAGCTGAATCTTAATTCAGTCAGTGATGTACAGGCAAAATCTGAAGGGCAAGCCCCCACCAGGTCAGCCTCTGTAGCAGCCTTTCTCAACCTTTTTACCCAGGAGAAACCTTGAAATAATTTCTTGGTCTCAGAGAATCTTTGCATAAAAATTATTACACGTACAGCTCAAAAAAGATTTTTTCTTTTCAGACACAATCTCCTGTGGAACCCTAGGGTTCCAGGGAAACTTGGCTGAGAAACATTGCTCTACAGTAGGGAGAATCTAAACATGCAGTGGTTGTCTTGATCTAAAATAATTTCTATTATTTTTAGTCAGTAACTGGAACAGGGTTTTGTGTGTGTGTGTGTGTGTGCGCGTGTGTGTTTGGTAATGCCACCCCAAAGTACTTTGGATAACAACAGATATAGCTCATGGAAATATACTTTTTCTAGGAAAATCCAATTCCCTTCAAGCTGCTGTGGGTTTCTAAATGCAGAGAGAACATGGGAAGCTGTGCCACGGAAGAGGACACAAATGAAGTTTGTGCGCATGTGCCTTCAAGTCACCAATTGATTTAAGGCAGCCCCATGGATTTCATAGGGTTTTCTTTGGTAAGCAGTACTCAAGAGGTGGTTTGCCAATTCCTTCCTCTGAATTATACCCTGCAGCACCTGGTATTCAAAGGCGTTCTCCTATCCAAGTACTAATCAGAGCTGACCTCCCCATACCTTCCAAGATCAGACAGGATCTGGTGCCTTTGGTGTATTTAGGCCACAATAAAATCATAGTTCCTGCTAACCAAAAAGTCCTGGGTTTTTGACCCAGAGAGCTTTGGTTTTACTACATCACTAATTTCAACAATGCCAAAGGACAGCATCCCCCACTGTACCTGGAGCAGCAGCCTAACACAGGAGGCACAGAGTAGGCCAATGGGACATGGATTTTCTGTTTTCCAACAATTGGGGAATGGCTGGGAGCCTCTGGGGGAACAGCAGAGTCTGTTCCCCCAATGCCTGAGGAGGCTACCTCCATATGTTTAATGGCAGGAATCGTCCTGGTGAGAAGGAAAATCCCCCCCCCCAAAATTAGGAAGAACTCTCTGACAGTAAGAACAGTTTGGCAATGGAATATCCTGCCCTGGAGTGTGGTGTAGTCTCCTTCTTTGGAGGTTTTTAAACAGAGGCTGGATGGCCATCTCTTGGAAGTGCTTTAACTGTGTATTCCTGCATGGCAAGGCTTTTGACTGGATGGCTTTTGTGGTTTCTTCCAACTCTGATTCTATAAGGCATCTGCATGGGTGTGGGCATGGGGTCGGATGCAGGACTGTGTGGAAAGAAGACACTCTCAGTGGGAGCCTCTGGTCTATTATCAAACAGTGTACAGGGATTCCCTGGATGTAGTTTTAAAATTTGTTATTTATTCATTTGCCTGTTAACCTACTAGTGTTCCTGATATGGTGTTCAATGGGAAGAAACATTTAAAATACCAAACACATGAATATGCACACTTAAAAACAGACAGAATAGAATCAGAGAACTGTGGAGTTGGAAGAGACCACAAAGGCCATTGAGTCCTGCCATGCAAGAATACATCATCCAAGCCTCAGATGAAAACTTATTTTTTAAAATGGTTTTTAAACAATAGTCAAAACAGCCACAGCAGCCACCTCTAATTTTAAAGACCTGCTCTGAGTATATTAAATTGGACCCTTTGTAGCCCTGGGTTCGACCAAACATGGCTTGAAAATATTCGGGGGAAAAAATCCAAAAAACAAACCTTGATTTTGCCTCACGCTGTGCACTATGCTAACATCCTGCTGTAGCCACATCCTGCTGTAGGCTCTTACCATTTCACAAACCCTTGGACTCTCTCTGGCACTTGTTTGAGTTCTTCACCATTTTATATAAGGAACACTATTTTACTATGCCATTGTATATAATTTGGATTTGAGCAGGCAGAGATTACGGTGGTGGTGGTGGTGGTGGTGGTCCTGGAACCAAGCCTCAACAGGTAGCACGGGCCAGCTATACACTTGAAGAGACTTGCTCCAATTGGAGATTTCCTTTATTATTGGTGCCCAACTTGGGGTGCTTCCAGACTACATTTCACCATGTAATTTGCTGCTGCCATCAAGTCAGTTTTGAGTTAGGGCAACCAAATGAATGAGAGATCTCCTAGAGCCCTGATGAGGTCTTGCAAACTTAGGGCTGTGGCCTCCTTTACTGAGTAAATCCACTTGTATTGCAGTCTTCCTCTTTTGCTACCACCTTTCACTTTACCAGGCATTACCATGTTTTCTAATTGCTTATATTGTCTCATGATGTGTCCAAAGTATAACAGTCTCAGTCTTGTCATTTTGGCTTCTAGCAAGAGTTTGAGCTTAACTTGCTCTTGGGCCCAATTATTTGAGTTTTGGGCTATCTACAACATACATAGAAGTCTTCTCCAGCACTTTTTGAACACAATAAATTGATTTTCTTCCTGTCAGCTCTCTTCACCATTAAGCTTTTACAACCATACAGAAGTATGGTGTCTAGATTGAGGGAAGTACTGGTACCACTCTACTCTGCTTTGGTTAGACCTCATCTTGAATACTGTGTCCAGTTCTGGGCACCCCAATTCAAGAAGGACATGGTCAAGCTAGAGCAAGTCCAGAGGAGGGCGACCAAAATGGTGAGAGGCCTGCAAGCCATGCCCTATGAGGATAGACTTAGAGAGCTGGGGATGTTTAGTCTGCAGAAGAGAAGGTTAAGAGGGGACATGATAGCCATGTTTAAATATTTGAAGGGATGCCATGTAGAGGAAGGAGAGGGCTTGTTTTCTGCTGCTCCAGAGACCAGGACAAGGAGCAATGGATTCAAGCTGCAGGAAAGGAGATTCCACCTGAACCTCAGGAAGAACTTCCTGACAGTCAGGGCTGTCCGGCAGTGGAACATGCTGCCTCGGAGTGTGGTGGAGTCTCCTTCCTTGAAGGTTTTTAAGCAGAGGCTAGATGGCCATCTGTCGGGAGTGCTTTGAGGGTGTTCCTGCATAGCAGGGGGTTGGACTGGATGGCCCGTGTGCTCTCATCCAACTCTACATTTCTATGATTCTGTGATTCTATGGGCTATCTTGACTTTGATACATATGATTTATGTACCTGGCCCCTCCTTAAACCGCAAACTCCAGGATTCCATAGGGTGTTGAAAGTAGAATAATGGCTCTATAACAGTCTAGTGCAGAAATGTCTCTAGTCTTCTCCTGATTTCTTGACTACAGTCTCCATTTTGATTTATGCTTGTGCCAAGGTATAAGAAACCTTTAACTATTGCCCTAACACATTTGTAGGGGACAGGTGTGCAGGCACTATTACTTTCTGTTTACTCCTAGTATTCTGTTTTCTTACCATTGAAACTTAATGATTAAGAAAAGATACAAGCGCATCCTTTTAACTGATAGCATAAAAGTTCTCAATACAGAATCATTCCAAGTGTGAGCTGGCCCAACTGCATTGTACCACCTGACCACCAGAGGGCAGTGTGGCCCCTTGAGCAGATGACAGGCCACTTACCTTCTACAAAGCCACGTTGGTCAAAGCAGCATGGAAAGAGAAATGGCAACGGTGAAATTAGTGGCTTCATCTTACATCTGCTAAAAAGCCCCCCAAACAGCTCTTGTGCAGTTCCTCATCCCTACTTCATGACTGGTGTTCCTCTATTCCCAGTCCTGGTTCAGCAAGTCACAGTAGCCACATGCCTCAAAGCAGAGCTTTCCAAACTGTGTGTCGCCGCTGCAGTGTGTAGATGTGTTGTGTGAATGTAGCAGTTGGAGGGGCTACCTCTCCCACCGCTGCAATGGGCCATGCCCAGGTGAAGGGGCTGCCTCTGCTGCTTTCACCCTGGGTCAAGGAAGACCTTGGCAAGGATGGCAATAGGCCAGGTCTGGATGGAGGAGCTGCCTCCACTTACAGAATTACTTACTGAATTACTGTGCCGTGAAATGATGCATGTCTAAAAAGTGTGTCACCAACATGAAAAGTCTGGAAAGCTCTGCTCCTTAAAGTCTAGAGAAGGGATACACAACTATGGCTCTTCAGATGATTTTGGAAGTCAGCTCCCATAATCTCTCACCATCAATTATGCTGGCAAGGGTTGATGGGAGTTCTAGGCCAAGTCTATATGGACACAATTTGCCCAGCTTTGCTCAAGACCTTGGAAACAAAATAGATGTTCATTTTTAATGTATTATATATAAAACAGCATTTATGTAACATGACGCTTTGCAAAAAATAGTTCCTGTCCCAAGAAGCATACAGTGTAAAAATAAATACAGGGGACAAAATAGAAGGAAGAGGATGAAAGAGAGACAATTAGAAAAGAAAGGGAAAACATGAAGTTACTTCAATTATGTACACTTTTGCTTAACAAGATACTAGGATAAAGGGCTGATTCCGAAGGATTAGTAGAGAAAGTGAGATGGGAGAAAAGATTTGAAGGATGTGGGATAGTGTTGTGGGAGGAAGTTCTAAACAGGAGGAGTGGAAAAAGAGAGGATGGGGTCATTTTAGAGAGAAAAAAATCTCTGGGTGATGGAGGAGGGGATGGCACAGAATCAGGGAAAAGCAGGAAAAGGGAGAAAATTCAAACTATCAAACAAAGAAGTAGGTATTATAATAATAATATTATGAAAAATGTCTTGTTTACTATGCAGCCACCCTTGCCATATTGTCTGAGGTAAGTTATATTTCATTGCCTATAGGCTTAGTCAGGCTCTTGGGTTAAGTTGTCCTGTGCATATATATGTTCATAATGCTTAGTTGCAGTGTTTGGTATTAGTTGGCCCTCCACAGTCACTAGGGTTAAGGAATCAGGACCCTCACAAAAGTGGAAAAATCGCAGCTATCAATGTGTGTGTCTCTGTGGGAAGGGAGCTGAGGCGCGGTGGGGAGAATGGCACCCATGATCCAAACCAGGTCAGGGAAAGGAGAGGGAAGGCAGGGGTCAACATGATGGCCCCCTACTTCTCTCTTGCCCATGTCCTTTCCTTGGGTGTATGTTTGAGGCACTGGGAGAGGGTATGTGGTGCTGAGAAATAACCATTTTTAGCTGGCCAGGCAGCAGTTGGTGGAGGAGGAGAAGGACCAGAGGTGGGTTTTCAAAGGTCTGCACAGCCTGACCAGAGCCTCTGAGAGGGAAGGTTCCCCTAGAAAAAAAGCTCCGTGGGGAGGGGGCCAAGATTTGAAGTAAATGGGAAATAATCAAATCCATGGAAGTCAAACCTGCAAACGTAAAGGGCCCAACTGTATTCTGTTTGGTACTTGTATTACTTGGTATTGTATGACATGACTGGTTACCAGTCATATTTAATTGTCCTTGGTTATTCTGTGGTCTGTATATTTTTCATAAGTTTATTTATTAGTGTAGCATATCTACTTCTTTGGTTATTTCAATTTCCTCCCTGTGCTGCTGCTTCCTAGTTGGTGTTTTGCTTGTTTTGAGGCCCTCCTGTGTTTCTTGTGTTACAGCTGAATCAGAGAAGGTCACCAAAAGGATGTATTGGTAACAAGACAGTGGAGAAAGAAGAAATAAATCCTACACACTGTCACCAGCCAGATGCCTCTGGGAAGTCCACACCATCTGGTGTTGTTAGCATACTGCTTCTGAACCAGAGCTTAGAAAAGTTACTTCTTTGTACTACTAGAATCCCTCAGTGGCCATGTAACTCTTCTGAGCTTTGGTGAGATGGCTGGTGAGAAGGCAAAGTATCTCTCTTAACTAAATAAAGCAAAGCCACAGGCAGGCACTGGCTTTGTAGGGCTGACCGGGCAAGTTCTGAAACTCCAGTCAGATGACATTTCTCTAACTATAGAGAGATATGCAGAGTTCTGTCATGGATATAGATTCTGGGCCACACTGTGAGAGACCTTGGGTCCTACCCCAGGAAAAAGGGAGGATATAAATTAAATAGAAGAAGGAATACATATAAAATGTTCCTGGTTCCAGATCTCAGGGGGCTCTTGAACTGAAAGCAAATTTTACCAGGTGTGGCACCAAAAGTTGTACCGTACTTTTCAGTAGAAACCAAAGTGGTTTTTCACTATGTTTTGCAATACAAAATGTAGCACAGAGAGCTACTTGTGAACCTCTAAGTATCATTGGGCTGCAATTCCCATCAGCCATATTATAGCCAGTGATGAAGGACTATGAGGTTTGCAGTAGAAAAATATCTGCAGCCCCTTAAGTTGAGCTCCCTTGGTATAGAGGGCTTTCAGAAGAGATGCCATGGGATACAATGATGGCATTCCAGAACTTGGAAAAACCAACTGTTTGGACTATAATTTCCAGAATCTCCCTACAGGAGCTGCAGTAAAAAAAGTAACTTCTCAAGCTCTGTGGCATCCCACATCCATAGTGTTGTGGTCAGTGGCATGTTTCAATTTTATTTGTATGTGAATTGTCTTTTTCTACTTCTGTAGCACCTTCTGCCACCACACAGTGAGAAAATGACATTTGTAGATTTTTCTGATTCTATACAACTTTTCTGATTTTATGCAGATCTCAAAAATATTGAGAGTTGGAAACCTTTAGAGCAGGAGTGGAGAAAGTGCCATCCATGCAGCTCCTCAACACATTTTTTGCATCTCTCCAAATCTCTGAACCCCTGATATGTGGGTGAAAATCATTTCAAAATGGTCCCAAACTGCCAATCATTGTTTCTAGAGTTTTGTCAAAAAACCCCAGTACGTTTTCACCTACTAATTACTCCAAAATGTCTGAAAGTCATGATCAAAACAAGACTTTCAATCATTCTCCAGTGCAATTTTAGGGGGAAAATCAGGCGATCCTGTCTGCTGGCTTCCACACCCACCAGAATTTCCCACCTCTACTCTACAGCAGTGTTTCTCAAGTTATCTGGTATCAGGGAACAGCAATTCCTCATGCTTAGTATCATATTTGTGCCATATTATTGCCATTGTGTTTCTTTCCTGGAAACTCACCAGTGACTGGCAACTGATGGCACATGGACCAGCACTGGCCTCAAGTTTATCAACCACCAGTAGGTTCTAGAACATTAAATAAGCTGCACAGGAAAGAGAGGAGGCAGGGCAGAAGTCCTATTCTCACGCCCAGAGAACACAAGCTAGATGAAATAACATATGGGGGTGAAAATATAATTGGATGCAGAGTAATTCAGTTTTCAAGAAGTCTCTACACCCAGAGGACTAGGAAGTTGTTTTCTGGTTCTTAAAAGACAACTGTTTAGGATATTAACAAACATGAGATGATTCCAAGAGATATAGATATTGCCAAGGCAACGGTAGGGTGGGCTGCATGTCAAAATTGTCTCATCTTTTCTGGGAACACAAAAACTTATACTTCCTTCAACTGTAACAGACTTCCCTGGACTTTCAATTAATTGGGTACTGTGGGTCCTGATTCTGTAAGAAAATCTCTGGGGGTTTGGAGATACTCGAAGAGGTGTAAACTATACTCACATGCTTGGGAAGGTTGCAGGTCTTGGAGTCCACATTGTAACTAGAAAAGGACAGAGAAACCGTTACTGCTTTGACCACTGAACATCCTCGAGGTCTTTCGGGGCTCATCATTGCTGTCTGGAACAGGAGCAATGAGAAATACAGAAGGCAGGCAAACAGTGGTGTAAGTGGGACCAGGGATCACAGGGTGGGAGCTCTGGGATTTTTTATCAGTAAGAACAATGATACCATCTGCCACGCGCCTACCCACTGCCCTGCCCTCTCTGAACAAAGTTCCCATCCTCATAGTAGCTGGAGGTGTAGACAGATTTTTACAGCAAGAATAAATTATTGTGAACTGCGTCTATTATACAGCAAGGTATCTGGGGACATTTTATTTATTTGTTTGCAGTATTTATACCCTGCTCTTCAACCACAAAGGCTCTCAGAGTATTAATCTGACAATTCCCTATCCTCAGACTCACAATTTAAATAAGACACAACACACAAGGAAAATAAGATGGAAGTGTGGGATGGGATTAAGTCTAGCAGATACTGCCAATTCTTCTCTCCCTCCAAAGCCAGGGTAGGGCCAGTTGGGATGGAGGGAGAGCCTTTCATCTGCTTCTGGACCTAGGCCTGATGGAGCTGTGCTTTCTTGCTTTTGAATGGGCAAGTAGGACTTGTTAACTTTGCAAAAGACCTGTTGGAACTGGAATGATGGGAATGAAAACTGCTTGAACTGATTTGTTGATATGAAGCAACAGCTGTTTGCCTTTTGGGGCTCTCCTTAGGAGTGCAAATAGGATGAAAAGAGGAGTACTTGTACTTCAGCACTGATGAACTAGATGCAAGGAGCAACATAAAAAAAAAGGGCTGGGTTGAAAGCAGAGGCAGAGGAAAGAGAGCAAGCAAGCAGAATCAACTCACACATCAAAACGCAAGTTCTGCTTCTCCTCAAAGTAATAGTCGAGGACAAACTTCCGGACAAAGTCTGGGTTTAGCGTGTTGTCAATCACTTCTGTGCGACCAAACTTGGAGGGAGCAGGGAAAGAGAAATGCAGAGAAAGGTTAAAGAGGCAACAGCATAGTGCCTACACTGTACATTGTCACGGAAGGTAATTACCAGAACTTGAAAAATAAATTCTTGAGACTACAACTTTGAAGGTCACCCAACCACTATGGACACTGACCACACCGGCTGAGGGGCTCTGAGACTCTAGTCCTCCAAAATTTTACTTCCCCCAGGTGTAGCTAAGATTCAGAGGGTTGCCTGGTTTCATTTCCACCTCTCTTACTGAAAGCTCAATTAAGTTACATTTTTGGACGATAACTCCCTGGAATCTCCCAGTCAGCAGGGGCACATGCTGGCTGAGGAAATCTCAGAGTTGTAGATATGCTTAAATACCCTGAAGGCACCAGATCTTCTCTTATCACAGAAGCTAAGCAGGGTCAGGCCTTGTTATACTTGGAAGAGAGAGAGCCAGGGAAGACCAAGTGCTGTAGGCTGTAATCAGAGGAGGTCAATGGTAAACCTCCTTTAAATAAATTTGCCAAGAAAACCACATGATAGGGTCACAATAAGTCAGAGTTAACTGAAGATGGCACATAACAGCAACAAAAGTCTAAAATAATAATGACTAGCGGCTTCCACATCAATGCAGCCAAGAATGCACTGTTCTTAAGGATTGTATATAGCATTTTAATGCATTTTAATATTTTTAATGTCTGTTCTTTGAACTTCATAAATTGTTTGTTTTTTAAATCATATATTTATACTTTTATTAATGCTTTTAAATTTTTAATTTGCATTGTTTTAAATATATTGTTAGCCACCTTGAGTCCCATTGTTGGGAGAAAGACAGGATATAAATGAATCAAAGAATAATCATGATCGTAAATAACGTACTAGAAATTTTAGTCTGAAAACTTAAATGGAACTATCTAAGGCGCTGAACGCTATCCCCAAAATAAAGCTACCTACCCTGGATAACTCCTTGAAAGTTTAGACTGAAACTCAGAGCAGAATTATCACCCCATTGAAATGGAAGCCACTAGCTGCCACTGATAGTACTACCTTTCCCACGCATTGCTCCTAATCTGTGGTGAGCACTAGTAGTGCAAGTGGCAAGGGGAGGAAGACTTATGGGCGGGGAGAGGCTGTGTGTCAGAGCTCTCCATGTCTGAGCCAGTGAAGTGCATGGCCCTTGATGAAGCAGAGGTAATGTGGCCACATAGCCAGCAAAGGGATCTTGTAGCACCTTTGAGACTAACTGAGAGAAAGAAGCTGGTAGTGTAAATTTTCATAGAGTTAAGTCTGCTTCATCAGATGCATGGAGCGAAGTGACTAGGAACAGACCTTTATGAGCAGGCTGCAAGTGTAAATAGCAATAGAAGGGCAAAACCTGTGGGTATGGTGAAGAGGCGACAAGTTCAATTTTAACTATGTTTGTTGGGGGACAAAGGCAGGAAGAAAGATGTTGCCTAAAAATGAGGGGACCAGATAACCATATGAATTAGAACGTAGTGAGATGTTGACTGGAAACCAGCAAGGAGATGTGATAAACTGGCCAAGAGAGCCCTCAAGAAGCTAGGGTGCTAACTAGTGTTATAATATGTATACTGCGAAGTGAAGATGTTACTCTGCCAAAAGGTAAGAAATAGCAGAAATTGCTGCTGGAGGCGGAAAATAGTTCATCCACTAGGATTAGGGTTGCCAGATCTCAGGGTTTGGCTCCTCTCCTCCAGTACAGGCATGCCTCAGTTAAGAAAGCCTCCGAAAGTAAAGGCCCTTTTCACAGAGCCTTTTTACTTGCACCTAGCCTCCGTTTCATCCTCATCCTCTGGATGTTCTTTTAGTAGCATTGGCATTGGGAGGATAATGAAGAATGCCTGGAGAAACACAGGCTGCAGCAGTATATCTGCAGTAAAACAACACAATAAAGTTTGAGCTGGGAGAAAATGAGATTCTATTCTAGCTGATTCTTCTCTAGCTACTGCCTACAACAGCCAAGATAAATAGTAGCTTCCCCAGAATCCCTTGCTGAGCATACATGAAGAGCAAAACAGAGAGAAAAGGTGATGAAGACTGCTTCATCAGTTACTCCAAGCATGTTTTAAAAAATCATAGATCTACCAAATGGCCACCAAAATGGAAATCATAAGAAAAGTGGAGGCTAGTGAGATAAAAGTCATACCTGGATGCATTTTGGAAGAAGCCTTCAGGTGGTCACTAGAAGGTTCAAAATGTTTTTCTTTACTTATGTAAAGTTCATCTGACCTAGTAGTTTCATTTTATATGTGCATATTATTAGTTTTGAATAAAGAGTTCACTGAACCATGTTGAATTGCTCTTGCTTGTTGTGGTGTTGGAACCTACCCCCATTCTGTCTCGGTAGGGACAGAATTTTGCCTCTGGTACCAAATTTTCTATTAAAGAAGTAATGTCCAGAAATACACAACTAAACTATACCTGTACTCAAGGAAAGAGAATGGAATCTCAGGGTGGGAATATATATTTTCCTCAATGATTAGACCTGATGTTATTTATTTGAATGGGATACTGAATGCAGCTGTGGTTTAATGTTTCACCATTAAAGAGATCACTATGGGCTGCCCTTTGTAATGTCACCCTGGTAATACAGAATCACAGAACTGGAAGTAGCCCCAAGCAACATCTAGTCCAACACTCTATCAACGCAGAATCTGCTGCCAAAGTACCTCTGAATGGTGGGCATTCAACCTTTGTATTAAAAGTGCCAATGAAAGAGGAGGTTTTTAAACAGAAGTTGGATGCCCACCTTTCAAGGTATTCCTCTGGGCCCATCCCCATGACATCACAAGGGAGCATGCCTGGGTGTCAAGTTTTGGCCCTAAAATCTAAGGAACTGAGATACTGATGACCTGCAACCCCAGCTAGGATGCAAGGGGTTTACCTACATCGCTTCAAGGAAACAATATCTATCCCATCTCCCACTGCACTGGGGCATTCACAGTCCAAATTCAGCAGCTTTGTCTGAGACCTACTCATCCCCTTGGGATTGTTGAGGGTTTCATTCCCAGTCCTACTTGCTCATTCACCACCCAGATCAAGACTGCCACCCCTGCCAGGAATTGCAGGGTTGCAAGCAGCCTCCTCCATGATTTGCTCACTGCCCTGGAGCTCTGGCAGAGACATGGCAGGAGTGATCACTGCTGCCCTGTGTCATGTTTTCATAGAACTTGAAAACACATGATTTTTAATATTTGTGAGGGGTCCTCCCAAGGTACTTGCACTGGACAGAATAATGGGAGGCGGTAGGCAGCTCATTGATGAAACTTGCCAGAAAGCCAGCCAGCCAGGAACTGAATTCAGCTCATTAACAGTAAAAGTCTGTGCTGCTAAAATTCTCCAGAGTGGTTTGTCTTCCCAGACTTGGTCTGAATGCAGAGATGGTTCCTCACCTCTCGCCATTCCTTGTCTGCAGTTCCTTGGATGTAGAGAATCACAACTGCAAGGACAGATGTTAAAATAATGCATTAGTGAAAAGAGGGTATACATTTCAGACCATCTCCAATCCAAAAACTTTCCTATGCAACTGCATTTTTATTTTTTGCAAATGCAAATATACATTTACTAATACTGTCCACGTCACACCCACAGTGTACCTGAGAGACCTAAAGGTTAAGATTTGTAGTGCCAACAATGCAGATTTCCATGTCCATTATTTTTAGGGAAAAGTCATTTGAGGATGGGACAACCTGGGATGGAAAAGCAGGGAAATAATTTACCCTCTTCTCCACTTTCTCTGTCTGCATTCTGAATCCTCACCCAAAGGGTATTCTTCACTGTATCTTTCCAAATGAACTTTGCCCCAGAGCCTGGAAATGTTACTTTCTTGGACTACAGCTCCCAGAATTCCCCAGTTACTGTCATGTTGGGTGGGGTGTTCCTGAACTTGTAGCTCATTCTTCCCCCAAGCAGATCAACATTAGAAAGTGACTTCACCAAGTCTAGTTCAAACATATGGTTTCCCTTCCCAAACTTTAAAAAAAACCTAGAATGCTAGATCTGCTAGCTTGCAGGAGCTTAGCAGCAGAACACATGCTTAGGAGGGGCTTGGAAAGAACCCAAAGAGCTGCTACCATTTAGGAGGGTAAACAGTGCTGAGGTCTACTGGCCAAAGATCCATCAGACTTCATACATGTTTCAGTTCAACGATCAGTTTCGATACACAGCTGCTTCCTATGTTTTCTAAGTACACGGCGCTGATCGGCTGGCACCTACGATATCACAATCTCCTTCTTTTGGCAAATCTTTTCAAAGTGTTTCACTTTAAAAATAAAGCAAAAGATGAACTACAGTCAGCCCTTCATGTTTGTGGCTTTGATTTTCATGGATTTGATTATTTGAGAGTTTCTCCAACTCCTCTCCCTCAGTCTCAGGTGCTTTTCTGGGGAACCTTCCCTCTTGGCAGCTACAATCAGGCTGTGCAGCCCTTTAAAAACCCACCTCCAGTCCTCGTCCTCCTCCAGTAGCTGCTGCCTAGGATGGCTCACAGCACAATTTCTCAGCACCACAAACCCTCTCTTGATTCTCCCCCACTTAGACACACCCAAGGAAGGAGATGGGTGAAGGACAGGAAGTATAAGGCCACCATGCCAATCTGCCCCTCCCTTTCCCTCTCCTTTTCCTGATCTGGTTTGGACCCTGGGGTGCCCACTCTCCCCACCACGCCTTGGCCTCCTTCCGACACACACACACACACACACACACACACACACACATTTTGATATTTCTGATTCTTCAATTTTTGCAAAGGTCCTCTGCCCCTAACCCTAGTGAATGGGGAGGGCCAACTCTATATATAGATAAAGGTGCACACAGCATTTCAGAACATATGTCTTCTTTAATTATGTGGAACCACTGAGTTGGAAAAGACCACAAACACCAACCAGTCCCACCCCCTGCCATACAGGAACACACATCAAAGCACTCCTGACAGATGGCCATCCAGCCTATGTTTAAAAACCTCCAAAGAATGAGACTCTGCTAAAGTCTGAGGCAGCATATTCCACTACTGAACTGCTCTTACCATCAGGGATTTTTTCCTAATGTTTAGGTGGAACCTCTTTTCCTGTAGTTTGAAGCCACTGCTCCATGTCCTAGTCTCTGGAGCAGGAAAAAACCAGCTGGCCTCATCTTCCCTATGACATCCCTTCAGATATTTAAACACAGCTATCACAGAATCATAGAGGTGGAAGAGACCACAGGGGCCATCAAGTCCAACCCCCTCCCATGCAGGAACCCACATCAAAGCACTTCCAACAGAGGGCTATCCAGGCTCTGCTTATAGAATCATAGAGTTCATGTCATCTCATAACCTTCTATTCCCTAAGCTAAACATACCCAGCACCCTAAGCAGCAGCTCATAAGACATGGTTTCCAGGCCTTTTACCATTTTGGTTGCCCTCCTCTTAACATGTTCCAGCTTGTCAATATCCTTCTTGAATTGCGATGCCCAAAACTGGACACAGTATTTCAGGTGAGGTCTGACCAGAGCCAAATAGATGGTAATATTACTTCCCTCAATATGTATATACGGTAGGGTCCCGGTTATCCGACGCGCGGTTATCCGACCTTCCGGATTAACCGACGTCGCATCGGCTTGGGACTTGGCTGTAGGTATTTCCACGCCCCAGGCACGCCCCCAAAATGGCGGCTGCCACGGCCCTCCGTGTCATCCGACATTTCAGTTATCCGACCCTGCGCCCACCCGTTTAGGTCGGATAACTGGGACTCTACTGTATTATCTTTCTGCTAATGAGCCCAAGGTGGCATGTAACACTCCCACTTTATCTGTTAACATGATTTCTGGGGTCCCTTGGAGGACGCCTTAATGTGCTGCACACAATAGGGAATGGGAAACTAGCCAGAGCATGAGCAGTAGTAATGCGAGAGGCAGGGTAACCTAGCAGGGTCTTTTTACCCAGTTTTTACAGGATCAGGCCAAGCCAAAAACTAAACGAAGATGTCCAATAAAATGATTTTATTGAATGAAAGTCTCACGCCCCAACGCAATCACTCACACACTCACTCAAGACCTATTAAGAAGCAAAAGAGAGGAAACTGGATAGGGGAACTATTGAAGGGATTGCAGCTGGGGTAATACTACCTTTTCCTGAAGTCCTTGGTCTGGGAAAACCAGCAAAGAAGTGGAGCTCAGCATGGAGAGGGCTGAGGGGATTACTCAACAGATGGAGAAATGGTCTGCTGGGATGACCGGGAGTGATCCAAAGAAACTCTCAAAAACTGGGACTATTTGTAGGGGAAAAGGTACCCGGAGAGCTAATCCTTTCCCAGGGAGAACAATAGGTGTTGCAATGGAAAAGAAGCTCCACGATGGCAACTCCTTTTTCATGATGAGATCACAAGGTGTTGCCAAAGTTTCAGGATCTTCAGTTGCATTGGGTTGTGGTGTGAATTTATGTAGATGGTCCTTGCCTGATAGGATTTTATTGCTATTAGTGCTCAGCTTGGGGAAAAGACGCTAATCTCCTCAAGTTGGCTCCTCAGCGGCTGAGGACCTTTTGTTTACTGTGGGCTTTCACAGCTTGAGGTGTCCTGGGGCTACATGACGGGGATTTTACTGGCCTGACCTGGTTTTCGATCGTTCGACTGTTGCTGCCTACATGCCCCTCCGGGTGGCCTTTTAGGTACATTGAATCATATTTTAATATCAAAATTGTAGACCCCGGGACAGGGTTTACCAGTGAGGTAACATCCTAACTTGTGACATAGGTTCAGGCTGAGAGGGAGATATCACTGGTCCAAAAGATGCACTGGGAATTTCATGGAAGGGACTCAGTTCCTGTCATGAAAGCATAACTAATTACTGGTTGTGACAATGTATTGAATATCAATTGGCTTGCAACAAGGTATTGTATTTCAATGGTGAGGAAGATCTGGGCTGGAGATCAAAAACTTCAGGTATGAAGTTATAATTGTAATACCCAGGGGTATCTGGTCAGTAGAAATGGGAAATACCAGGGCTGGAGGATGTACGATCCCAGGAAGGCAATGTAAAAACAATCCAAAAGGAACCTGGGAAGATTCCACGTTCCCAAGATCAAAATACGTAAACATCCTCCTTGCTTGGGAACCATTTGAGATTTGGGAAAATGAGATGACAGTTATGGACCCACCAATCAAAGCTGTTCGTGCACAGAAGTATATGTTCCTAGATAATCTGATTGCTTACCAATGTACCTCAGGCTTAACAACCTCCTCAAGCTGCTATGCCACTTGCTTTACCTCAATAAAAGAGTTGCGGCTAAACTCTGAGTGTTTCTTGGGAAAGCCAGTCAGCCAGCACATGACACTTAGTGGGTCTAGAATGTTCTGGTATAACATTATGACCACTATACACCAGTTGCTCTCAAAATATAAAAGGGGAGACAGCTTGCTTGAAACATGGGGAGCTGTGCAAGACAGATGGTTCTACCAGCCTTTGAGCCCCTGCTGATATATTGTACATCACTTGTTTAAATTGCGAAATTGGGAGGAGGCCAGGCTCACCCTGCGGGAGCAAAGGCTGCTGGCACTGTTTATGTGCTATTGATCATTAATCAACTACAATATCTTTAATAAGCTGACAACCCTAGCGTTCATCTTCATGATGAAGGTTTCCCAAACATTGTGATTGCCAATTAAAATATAGATTGGTATGCTCTCTCCCTAAGCTGTATTTTTTTTTGTCCAAAGGAGCCTGTAGAATCATGTACAAGGGACTCAGATGTACAACACTGTTATCTAATAACACTTTCCCCTGTCTACTACAATTTAAAAACCATTTTATTAGCAATGCATTATAGGTTGATATAATCCAAGAACATGTCAAAATAATGTCAGCAATATCATCCAACCTAAAATTCTACTAAGCCTATTTTGAAAAAGCCTGGTATTTTTAAAAAAATCTATATTATTGATCATAATTCATGTTAAGGTATATTCATTCCAATACTTTCTTATCTATGTTGGGCAATTCATTGTCACATCTTGATTCAGTTTTTCAGCAAATCACCCCAATTAAATTTTGCAGTGTCATTAGCTGTACTATGATTTCCATTGTTAAGAAGATATACATGTAAGAGCCTTTTTGGATTAATCCAAGAGCCTATCTAGTCTAGCCTTCTGTTCACCCAGTGACCAACCAGTTGTCTATGGGAAGCCCACAAACATGACAAGACATCAACTCCACCTCATAGTCTCCAGGAACTGATATACAGACAATGCCTCTGATACTAGTGGCAATATACAGCCATCCTGACTAGCAGCCATTGTTGTTATTAGTTTTATTGAAATACTAGTGTATTTACCTGGCTTTGCCCAGGATTTTATTTTCTCATAGGTAATACTTGTTAGAAATATCTTAGGAATTACCTTACCTTACCTCACCTCAGGAATTGGATGCAGTTGAAATACACAGATTTGAGATCCTGTGTCTCTAATTCCCTAAAGTACTTTATCCTGTAACTTTTCCCCATATTCCCCAATCCAATCTGTATTCAGAGTCGTTAATATACAGAGGTTTGGTTTCTGAAGGAATACACTGGCCTTCTCTTTGCTGCCATGCTTCGTCTCCATAGCAACCAGCCAGGCCCAAGACCTCTCTGGCTGAAAATTCTAAAGGTCCCTCCCTAAACTGCCAACCCCAGGATTCCATAGAATCTTCTCAGGCAGCCAATCATATCAGGTCTTCTCACCTCACACAGCCAATTATATGCCTACCTGACACAGACAAACTCACACATTTTGACTGTTATATAGTAGATTGAAATAGCTTTTCTCCTGGACCCATTTTCTGCAAACACTTAATTTTGTATTCTCTGAAAAAATACATACACTCACATATTATACCAAAATTCAGGATTTAGGGTATCTCATTTTTCCCACTCCAGTGCTGGGTTAGTAGGATCTTTGTCATGAACAGAGAGCAAATGTATTCAACTTTCTGCTCTAAAAACAGCTTTTAAAAATAATTTAAAGCACTATAAACTCTAATCATTCCAGTATCACAACTCATTTCATGGAGTCTAACACCTGCAATATGTTTACTCATCACCTAGGAAAATAAATAGGTTTCCATGATGTTTTTCAATTTTAGGATTTGGACTAAAACTCTCAGCATCCCCACCTAGCATGGCCAGTAGCCATGACGGATGGGGGACTTTCAGAGTTCTTAAATGGAACTTTCCAATCCCTGGACCCAGCCCATTCTGACATGCCAACAGGTAGAAGATGTTCTCAGAGAGCTGTACCACAGAAACAGAAGAGCAGTTCAACATGTTTCAGCAAGTTTTGTTTTAATTCAACACTAACAATACACACATATGAAATGAATCAACCACATAAGCCTTGCATGAGTAAATAAAAACATTTTGAACTTTCTAGACACCACCTGAAGGTCTCAAACTTTCAGGGCACACAGTCTCACAGCAGCAAAGCAATTAAACTAGGTTTTCTTCCAGCCCAGAACTATTACCATTCTTGCCTGATATGCAGCGAAGTCTCTGATGTATTGACCTGGAAGTAATTTCCACTGGTTTCAGTGCATGTAAGTAAGGTTACAACCTTAAATTTGTAGTGGTCCAGAGTGAGGTGGGGGAGGATTGCTTCGTTTAAAATGTAATTGCCAATTCAAAGTTCCTGGGTGGCATAGATGCAATGACATAGGTAGAAAACCTTGTTAAACCATTAAAAACCCATTTAGTATCCAATATGGCTTTTAAAAAGTACATAAACAAATTTTCCTGTCAAAAGAAGCTAGGCTGGCCCATTTCCCGTTCTTCTTCCATTAGCAGCCAAAGACATCCTGTCTCAGTAGGCACTGTGGGCGATATAAAAGATGCCGCAAGCTCTCCCCAACCCCAACGACATATGAAACTGCCATTGAAGGGATTTAGTGACAGAGGTCAGTTTAGATGTTCATATTTCTAGTCCCACCCTGCCACATGTAGCCAAGAAGTACGAAGTGTGCTAAGGAGAAAGTTTAGTTCTCCAGATGTTTTGCACTTTTAACTCCCAGAAGTCCCAGTCAGTGCGGCCAATAATCAGGGATCCTAAGGACTGAAGTACTCAACATCCGGAGGATTAAATGTTGAGCGCCACTGCTCTAGGATGAAGTAAGGGTCATCATGGTGAGCTCCAAGCTCCCTGGCTAGGACAACATGCAGACTGATGAGAGTACAACCTCAAATGTTCCACAGAATCTGTTACAGCAGGGGCGACGAGTCTCACGCAAGGAGCCAAACTTGGCCCTTCATACCCTCCAGCATTTCACAGATGAAAACTGGAACATGTTTACAGTTCTGGGGGTGCTGGTGTAGTGGTCTGAGCATTGGGCTACAACCTTGATATCTAGAGATATAAAAGACTTGGTGGAAATGCTGGTCCATATTGTTTCTCTTAGATATTTCAACTTTCTTTTCTCTCATTTTAGAATCATATCAAATTAGATCAGACAAATATATAATATTGAATACTGAGAGTCTATAGAGATTAGAATAATATATATTTTTATTTTAAAATGGTTAAAGGATAATTATTTCCTTTATTTATAGAGCTTAATACATAATATTGTACAGTATGTTTTGGTACTACAATTATCAATTTTTAAGAATAAGACCATGACATGAAAAGGAAATGTATAAGTGTTTGTTGCTTTTTTTTTTAAAGAGAACACATCATTATCTATATACATGCTATATTTATGTAATACAGACGTATGTTAAACTATCATCATCATCATCATCATCATCCTTGGAGACCAGGCTTCGATTTCCCACTTGGCCATGGAAAACAACCAGGTGACTGTGGTCACCTCACACACTCTCAGCTCCAGAAAACTCCATGATATGGCTGACTTAGGGTCACCATAAGTCAGAAATTACTTGAAGGTGCACAACAACAGCAGTTCTTTAAGAAAAGCTCCTCTAATTGGCAGGGTTCTCCCCTTTCTCTGGTTTTTATGTTTATTCATTTTTCTTACCTCAAGAAGCAAATACAGCATAGGATATTCCATTCCAAAGCTAGGAGAGAGTACAGCATTCTCAACTGGGGCCATCCTCTCGGTGTCTGCTTGTTACCTCTCAGCAGGCTCCTTTCAGTTACTTGCGGCGAGGGGCTCTTTGTTGCCAGTCATAATGTTTTATTAGATCCTCGCTAGAAGGTTTATCAAACTGTGGCACGGGTTGCTGAGGTGGCATGTATTCTTGTATTTTTGAAATGTATTTTTGTCATTATTTTTCTTAGAGTCATAGCATATCAGCCGGGCAGTGAAATAGCGAAATAACATTTAAGTGCAAAAATGCTGTTTCACTATTTCACCGTTTCACTGATGCACTATGATGCTAAAACTGCAAAAAAACAAACAAATAACAAAACAACAAAAAACTATTTTAGGGAAAAGAAGAGGATGAAAGAGCTGCTTTTACTTTAACTTTTTCCACCATCCATCTTACAAACACCACAGCCTACCTCACAATATCATTGGGGGAGCGGCCAAAAACTCCCTGGTATGAAACACGAGAGCTGCACAGTACCCCTTGGGACTGTTTTGATCCGATACAGCTCAGCAACTGGAGGATAGGAAGTAAAAAAAAAAATGCAGCTGTTGCCAGGAAATGCCAGCAAATAATCCAAGGCATCAAAAATGTCACCTGGATGTTTAAAAACTCCCCCAAGAACCACAGCAACAAATACCAGAACCACCATTTGTCTTGTCTCTTTAATCCCAAAATAATTCAACTGATATGAAAAAGAGTGCAGAAGATAATTTATAAAGTTTAATGATTCCAAGGATCCTGAAGCAGTCAGATCCCAGGCCACTCAGGCTTGAGGGCCAGTCAAAATGGTCACAGGTGCACCAAAACACTGGTTTATTTATTACACGAAAGTACTAAGCAAGACAGAGCAATAAAACTGAAGGCAAATGGAACGCTAGCTCACATTTCTTAAGTGGCTGAAACAGCCCTTTGTCATAGCTGCTGTCCACCTGTGTCCTCAAACAGAATTAGATGCTTCCCTCAACAGACCAGTTTCCTGGGTTGAATAACAGCCAGGTTTCATCCCCTCAGAAGATGACTGATTTGTCTGATCTTTCCTGGTCTTTAAATAACAACTCTTCTCCCTTCCTCTAGCAGGTACTGACACTTTCACAGGCAGAGAGTGGAGAAGATCATCCCCATCTTAACTAACACAGGAATAGTTTCCCGGGCGTTCTAAGGTGGAAAAAATATCTCTTCAGTGTTAGCTGACCTTGCACAGTCCTAATAAAACTGCAGCTACTGAAAGCTGAAATATTTTCCCCTTACAGCCCTACTTGATTAACTAGTAAATGTCCAGTTATTATGTTATACATCACCTAAACATATAAAATGTGTAAAGGGGGAATGTGAGAGCTACCTGTAATCCTTGCCCATTCTTCTGGAAATTCCAAATCCCCACATGCAATGTAACTGCTAGCGTGAGGATGAAGGCAATGAAGCTTACTCCCACATAAGTGCACAAAAGAGGGAAGCCTACATGAATGGTTTTGATAGTTTTGTCTGGAAAGGGTGCTCTGAATGAGGAAAGTTGAAAACACGAGCAATGCTTGGGAAAGTTTTTTCACCAGCTACTCCCAGAACTGTGATTATGCAGGCTGGGGGATTCTGAGCACTGCAATACACAAATGTAACTTTTCCAAGCATTTATGAATGGGCAGTAAGGCAGAAACTGGCTATGCTGGGCAAAGGATGATGGGAGCTGCAGTCAGCACATCTGGAAGGTACCAGATGGGAAAAGCTTGCAGTAGGGTCAGAGGGCTAAAGAGTTGCACGTAGGGTTTTGCAGAGTAGGATTTGGAAACAGGCATTAAGCTCAGCAATATCTGTAGTTTTATTCGTGGTTAGGAAACGTTAACATGTGACCTCCTTGCAGCCCAACAAAACCTTCTGTGTGCTTTCTTGCTGCAGGTCACAGGTTCCCCCCACTGCAAGGGAAAAATATAGAGGGAGAAATAAACAGACTCAGAGACTTTCTGAAAGTCAAATTATCAACTAAAGTGAAGCATACAACTCTGCACCTTGTTATAGCCCCCAAACTGATTTTTTTAGATATTGGAAGTGGCCTGTTTTAAATAAAAGCATTGTTCAATGAGTGCAGGGATGCATAATAAATAACCTCTGGACCCACCATGATTGCAGACTACTCTATTGTGTCAGTTCAGACTTGCAGTCCTGCAAATCGCTTGCACATTCACGAGTAACAGTGCTATCCAAGGCATGTCTACTCAAAAGTAAGCCCCACTAAGATCAAGTATAAGGCATGCACAGCATTACAAGTTCCACTATTATGTCTATACAGGACCTCAGGTTCCTTGAACTCGGAGAGACTTACCTCTGAATAAAGCTACATATGGACACAAAATAGAAATGTAGGCACCAGATCCTGTCTGATCTTGGCAAGGTCAGCTCTGGTTAGTACTTGGATGGGAAACCATCAATGAATATCAGGTGCTGTAGGTTAGATTTCAGAGGAAGGAATTGGCAAAACCGCCTCTGAGTATCCTTTGCCTAAGAAAAAACTTGGCTTAGTTGTACATGTGGAAAGGACCCTGGGATTATTGTTGATCATAAATCGAACATGAGCCAGCAGAGTGATGCTGCAGCAAAGGAGGCAAATGCTATCTTAGCATCCATTAATGGAGGCATAGTTTCCAAGTCAAGGGAAGTAGTAGTCCCCTATATTCTGTGCTGGTCAGGCCTCATCTGGACTACTGTGTTGAGTTCTGGGCATCTTATTTTAAGAAGAATATAGACAAGTTGGAGCAACTTCAGAGAAAGATAATGAGGATGATAAGAGGTATGGAGCATAATACAATGAGGAGAGGTTGAAACAGCCCAGCATGTTCAGCTTAGTGAAGAGAAGATTGAGTGGTTACATTACTGTACTTTTTAAAAACCTCCAGGACTGCCACAAAGAGGACAATGCAGACTTGTTCTCTCCTGTCTCAGAGAGTAGAACTAGGTCTAATGGTTTTAAATCACAGGAGGTTAGATTTTGATTGAACAATAGAAGGAACTTCTTGACGGTGAGAGCAGTTCAGCAATGGAACCAACCAGTGGCGCACCTAGGAGTGCGTGGAGTGAAGGCGAGGGCGTGGCTACTGTCACGTGGGGGCGTGGCTACATCGGGGGCAGGACTACGATGCGTGGTGGAGGGCAGGCGCCCTCATCATCCCCCTCCCCATCCCTTTGCCACTGGAACCAACTGCCTAAAGAGGCAGTGGGAATCTCCTTTTCTGGATGTCTTTGAAAAGAGGCTAGATAGCAATCTACTGCTCGGGATGCTGCAACTGGGGATCCTGTACTGAGCTGGGGGTTGGACTTGATAGCCCACAGGCCCCTTTCCAGTTCTGTGATTCTGTGAAAAACCCTATGAAATTCATGGGGTCGTCATAAATTGACAGTGGCCGTTTCCGCACTACAGTGTTACAACGCTATTATTCCACTTTCAACATCCCGTAGAATTCTGGGGTTCGTAGTTTACTGAGGCCAAAGAGCTCTCTGGCTGAGAATTCCAAATTCCCCTCCCTAAACGACAAACCCCAGGATTCCATAAGATGATGAAAGTGGAATAATAGCACTATAACAGTGTCGTGTGGAAATGGCCAGTGATTTGAAGGTGTGCGCATGTGCGCGTGCACACGCACACACGCACATTCTGTGGAAAGCTTTTACAAGGCAGAGAAGGAAATACTTGCACCCAGGGGGTTTACAACTTGTCATTCCAAGCTGGGAATGCAACAGAAGACGGTGAAAAGACATGTAAGCATTGCAGAACCCAGTGATGAGGTGGGAGAAAAGAAATGTAGCGGATACTATTTTGATTTTTAAAAATGTGATTTGCAGAATTATCCTGCTGTATCAGCCAGTGTACACTTGCTTGTGCACCAGGAACCTTTTGCTCTGAGCAGCTCTGAAGCCCAGAGACTGGATTCTAGTACAAAGGCTGTCTCTCAAAGGAGCCCTTTGGTGAATGACCAAGAGGTGAACGAGCAAGAGATGTATCCAATTACAGACAGTCTCTGTGCTGATGGCTGAACCACAGAAAGCTCCGAACATCTCTTTGATGTGGTTTCAGCTTCACAATCTCTACAAACAACCTGTCTAGCTGAGCAGAGACTTTTTATGAAGACTCTGTGATGCTATAAAATGCTAGAGGCACAAGGGGATATGGCTCTTGGAACTATGAGATGTTGCAAATGTGGTTTAGTTAACAGCATTGATACATGTCCAGAAAAAAAAAAGCATATTGGTGGGGTTTTTCTTTTCCAAATACAAAGTGGCTTTTAGTTATGAATTATATGAGGTGGCAAAAGAGGTAGGCTTTACAAAGATTACTTTTTTGGACTACAGGTCCCAGCTCCCCCTTGACTGAACTGGGGAAGGGAATGTAGGAACTGTGGTTGAAAGGCAAAAGTTTTCCGGGCTCTAACCCAGTGCCAGCCTCAACCAACCTAGTGTGCTGTGCTACTACTCCCATCATTGGCCATGCTGGCTATGGATGACAGCAATAATCTAACAGATCTGGAGGACAGCAGAAAGGGACATGGTGACACAAGCATGGAAAACATGTGCTACGAAGAGTGGCTTAGGGAGCTGGGTATGTTTAGCCTGCAGAAGAGAAGGTGAAGAGGTGATACGGTAGCCATGTTTAAATACTTGTACAGATATCATACGGAAGATGGGAAAGCTTGTTTTCTGCTGCTCTAGACATGGAGCAATGGCTTCACCCTACAGGAAAAGAGATTCCACCTAAACATTACGAATAACTTCCTGATGGTAAAAACAGTTTGACAGTGGAATACACTGCTTGAAGTGTGTGGAGTCTCCTTCTCTGGAGGTTTTTAAATAGAGACTGGATAGCCATCTATCGGGAGTGGTTTGCCTGTGGCCATTTCCGCACCGGCCATCCCCTCCCGAAACTGCAAACCCCAGGATTCCAGAGGATGTTGAAAGTGGAATAATCGCGCTATAAGAGTGTAGTGCGGAAACAGCCATTCTTGTGCCACCAGCCTTTTAGAAACTGAATGGGATGGGCATTTCATGTGCTGTGCTGTTTCATGGTTTGTATATTCTTTTAATTAATTTTAGTTTTTAAATGTTTATTATTTTAACTGTAGAAATTGTTTAATTGCTTTTTAAATAACTTTTACATTTATACTTTTCTTGAAGTTTTATATAGTTTTTAATCTGTACAGTCAGATATCCATATCCACAGATTCTACATCCTTGGATTCAACCAACCATGACTTGAAAATATTAAAAAAAAAATATCCAAAAAGTAAACTTTGATTTTGCCATTTTATATAAGGGTAACCATTTCACTACACCACTTTATATAATGGGACTTGAACATCCACAGATTTTGGTTATCCATGGGCAGTCCTGGAACCAGACCCTAGCAGACGTTGAGAGTCCATTGTATCATTTTATGTTGTTAGGCCCTTTCAGTCCCATTACTGGGAGAAAGGTGGGATATAAATGAATAAAACAACAACAACAGCCGCAGCTACAACTGAATGCACAATCTTCCATTTTTAGGCCTTCAAGAGGATTCTAGCCTTGCTTCCTACCCCATTTCCTTTCCATTCCCAGGTATCTGCCCTGAGATCAAGGATAGGAATCGCGTAGCCTTCCGGATCTTTTAGAACTGTATGTTCCAGAAGGCCTAGAAAGCATGTTTTTGTGGTAAGAAATGTTGGGAGCCAGGGTGTTTTTAAAGAAAGTGTTACTACTAGATGCCCATTCTTAAACTCAAAAGATTCATGAGTGAAAGTTTCTCAATGACATACAATCCTGACATTTAGCTTGTTTTGAAAGTGATTTTTAAAGGTGGAAATCAACGCAAAGCTACAAATACATCTAAATATATCAATATCCTAACAATTTTGTAAAATCCTGCTCACCGCCAGAAAATAACTCAATTAAAGAGAAGAAAAATCCATAGAAATCCCAGATCAATGGTGTTTTAAGTCAATTTTTCTAAGCTTTTGTAAAAGCTTTTGTCAATTTTTCTAAGCTTTTACAAAAGCTTAGAAAAATTGACTAGAACACAATTGATCTGGGATTGCAAGAGATATATATGTTTATTTTATGTTTGCAGTACTTTTCAGAAGGCATTGAAATAGTCCTAGTAATCATGTAGTTCATGGATTAAATTGTATATACAACAATTTGTTTTCACAGTGTCCAAAAGTCAAGACTGTGTGTCTGTTTAGATACACAACTATTAATTTAGAATGCCTTGGTGGGAATTGCAGTCAAACACCAACTGGAACGGCACCTGATTCCCACCCCATCTTGGGGCCATTTCCACACTACACTGTTATAATGCTATTATTCCACTTTCAACCTCCTATGGAATCCTGTGGTTTGCAGTTTAGGAAGGGACATTTAGAATTCTCAGCCAGAAAGCTCTTAGGCCTCAGTAAACTACAAACCTCAGAATCCCACAAGATGTTGAAAGTGGAATAACCACACTATAAGAGTGTAGTGTGGAAATTGCCCCAGACTCTCATTACCCTTTGTAAGATTTTTTTCTCCTGCCCAAAACAGTCTTTGGATTTCTCTGCAGTAACAGCGCTGACTGAAAACATTTGAAGACTGAACCTTGAATCTACACACTCACAATGTTTGTGAGCATTTCATTACCTTGTTGCAGCCTGAGTAGCATAACATGATGTTAACTGAGTCAGCAGTTTTCAAAAGGACAGCCACGTTAGTCTTGGGCAAAATGCGTCCTGTGCAATACACGTGGCCCCAGGACTATTTTTGGGCCCCTTGGGGCCCGAAGTATACTCTCTCTCTCTCTCTCTCTCTCTCTCTCTATATTGCAAATTTTTGGAGTAATTTTGAAACTCCAAAATGTCTCTAAAAGCACTTAGGGGATATTGAGGTCACTTCTACCATATTTGGAAACCACCTGGAATCATCAGAGGGCAAATAATTAAAAAAAAAAAATCCCCCTCAAAATACCCCCTATGGGGTAAATAGTGCATTCCTGTCACCTTTTGGGCTCTCCCAGGCCAATTCAGACCTGAGAGGTGCCTTTTTTTGAAACAAGAAGCAAAAAGACCTCTCCTGGGGCTAAAACGGCCTAAGAAGACACAAAAGTGTGGAGAAAATTACCCACTGTCTCCTAGAGGGAATCTGGGAGGAATTAGGGTTGATTTTTCTTTGCAGGATCATGTCTGGCAGGTTGGTGTGGTCCATCAAGGTCTTGGGACGCTAATGTGGCCCTTTCCCTTCCACAGTTGCTCACTCCTGCAGCAGAAGACGGAAGTCGGGAGCGGAGAGAGAAGCCTGGTGGCACCAATTTATTTCAGTACGATAGTCCCCCTTATCTGCAGTTTTGCTCTCCATGGTTTCAGTTAACTGCGGTCCAAAAATATTAAGTAGAAAATTGCAGAATTTCCAAGCAGGTTCCCCAAGGCCAGGCACCTCCATCCTCTTCACTCACAGACCTCCCTCCCTCTCCCCCTCCCACCCTTTGCTCTAATCCATCCCCTGGCATCCAGGCAACAGCATCCACAAGCCTGCTCCAGGTCTTGCCACCTGCACCTTGGCTGCCTGCCCTCTGCCAACACTGCCAGCAGAAACCGCTCTGGCATCACCAGTAGGAGTCCCCTAGATCTGCAGGGATCACACAGCAATGCAAAAGACTCAGAGAAGGGCTTTGACAAGTCTGTAGTATAGAGTTTGTGTTGGAATGTAGGACTTACAACTTCAATCATTATAGGGTTAATTGTGTATTAGTGAGATAGAGAGGACCTTCCGCTGTAAATGTATTTACAGCAGCTGTGAAGCCTCTGTAAGTGTAGTGTTTTCTTTAGTGAGTTTATCTGCTGCTCTGCTGTTGCCATATGTCCTTGTATAGTATCCTGTTTGATCCTGCTTTATTGTGGTATTTTGTAGTTTGATATATTTTGTTTTTTCTATTTTACTTGCCAATATTTCTCATGTTCATTTTAACTTTTTGACTATGTTTTTCCTTTTGTATATTGTCTTTATATCAATACCTATGTTTGCTATTTTTTCCTTTTAAATAGAATAGATAAAAGAATTATTTTTATTATCCATTTGTCTTCTGAATTTCTATTTTACAACAGTTTGGTACTATCCACAGTTTCAGGCATTCATGGGGAGGGGTGTCTTGGAACATATCTCCCATGGGTAAGGGGGAACAAGTGTACATGCTGTAGTGGACTATGGCCTACTTTTTAAACAGAGGCTGGATGGCCATCTCTCAGGAATACTTTGATTGTGTATTCCTGCATGGCAGGGGATTGGACTTGATGGCCCTTGTGGTCTTTTCCAGCTCTATGCTTTTATGATTATGATGCATTTGAAGCCTCTGGAACCCCTGAAAACTTATGCTGAAATGAATTGGTTAGTCTTAAAAGATACCACAGGACTTCTTTCCCTCGATTCGTCCTGTCTTTTATACTGAAACAGTTAAGAAGAGTTTTCTATCAATACACAACATGCTGTCCTATATGGAAGTTGAACAGTCAAAGAAAAAGGCTCAATGAATCTGAAGGCTGGAGTGAGAATGCATTTGGCTGATTTTGTGACAACTTCATTGGCTCCGTGCTGGCCTGCAGGTACAAAGAATGCTGCTGGTGACTACCTCTTAGGCCCTAAAGAAGCAAGAGAGGTCCTCCGTTTCTAGGGGAAAACATCTTTCCCAAGCAGCTAACTGAGACTGGCTGGAAGTCAGTCTTGTTTAGGCTTCCACTGGGTACATGAACCAAGATAGGACCTTCAGTCATAGCCTGGCCTTTTACTGAAAATGTTCCTTCAAGGAAGTTTATTGGCCATTTATCAATCTGTTCCTTGAGACATCCTTAATACCATGAGGAATATAAAGTTTCCTCAGAGGGGTGGTTCTCAGATTTGGATCTCAAGGTGTTTTGGACTGCAACTCCCACAAGTACCGTATATGCCAGCATGACACAAGAATTCTGGAAAGGAAGTCCCAAATATCTAGAGGGCCAAATATTGAGAACCAGTGCTCCAGAGCACAGCCTAAAAACCTCAGTCACCAAGGTAACATCCATAACATCCGTGCTGAGTCATGAATGCACTATTTGGAAGAATGAGGCAGGTAGGAGCAATCTTTTGGGGGGTAAGCCCACATGTAAAGTAGTGGAGGATAATCTGTCAGTCTAGGGGAGGATGGGCAATGGCAGGGTACTGGGCAAGGAATACTTTTTCCCCTGTGACACCCCTCTCAGGCTGCATCAGTATGTAAGTGTACTAGAAATAATGTCGAGATGTTTCTGGCCACTATTTTTGGTTGCTTTTTCAGTCATTTTTGGCATGAGGTTTCTGGCTGAGATAAACCACCACATGTGAGGACTGCTTGGGGGCATCTGAGTCTCTTTTAGGGGAAAAAATCACCTGGATATTGACCTGATTTTTAAAAATTGGAGGGTATTGAGGTGGCTATGAGGGTCTCCAGAGGCTGCAAAAGCAGAGTTCAGGGACTGCATACAGCCTGCACTTTCCTCAGTCCTGAGGCTCATTCACATTACACAATTATGGTACTGTTATTCCACTTTAACTGCCCTGGCTGCATCCCATTGAATCCTGAGGTTTGTAGCTTCGTGAGACACTGGACCATTCTGAAAGAAAATTTTACATCAGCTCCCTAAACTGCCTATCCCAAGATTTCATGAAATGTTGCAAGGCAGTTAAAATAGAATACAGTGCTATAATCGTTTAGTGTGACTGGTTCCCTGGTTTAGGCCCACATTAGCCCAGAAGAAAGAGGCATACTCACTACCAGCAATGGAAATCAAGGCCTCTGGGCAAATAGGCAAGGGCTTATTTTCTCCTTCTCTGCCCTGATTTTCTCTCCCGTTCCTCCTCTCTTTGTCTGTCATCCAGACATTCTCTCTTTCATTCATCTTCTTTCTATCACACCTATGCGAGCACGCGCATGCACACTCATTCACATATTCACCTACTGTAGCTCTCCTCACCACCAGCAAACCTCGCCAGCCAGTTTGCATCTTTCTGCTCTCTCTCTCAGCTACTGCTCGCTCTGTAAGGTTTCCATTTAATTTTTAAAAAACTGATTGAAAAATTAATGAGGCAGCTTCGGATACCCTGAAGACCAAGAAAATGATTATCACATCAGCCTTTTTGGATTATAGCCCACTTCATCAGATGCAGAAAGCATTATCCAGAATTTCAGTTACAAATACAGTACTTAAAATGGGAAAGAAGGAGCCGTAGACCAAAACCTGTATTTATATCTAAAGTTCTGGCATATGGTCCAACATTCCACAGATGAAAACTGGGACACATGTGACTATGGTCAAGATAGCAAAAGTTATTAATGAGGAAGAACACACAAGCTATGAGAGACCACAGCAGTTTGCTTTTGTGTAAGTCTACTCTCCTCCTTGTTGAGGTAGTTGAATGCAAACTACTTTTGCATTTTGAACTCTTTTTGAAGCAATGAAAGGAAGTGGAAGACAAAGGGGAAAGTGGGAGGGAGCAAAAGAAACTGGGACATTTTAAAAACAGCTGAAAAAGTGGGACAACATGCTACAAGTTATAGTACTAAGATGCCACTTTAACTGCCATGTCAACATTCTATGGAATCTCGGGATTTGTAGTTTAAAGGGGGGCATGTAGAATTCTCAGACAGAGAGCTATAATGCTCCACTAAACCAAAAATCCAAGATACCTTAGAACAGAGCTTTCCAAACTTTTCATGTTGCCGACACACATTTTACACATGCATCATTTCGCAACACAGTAATTCAATTTTACTAGCAAACTGGAGGTTAAACTAACCCCTTATAAAAGATACAAATACACACATACATAAATTGTAATAACTAGGGCCATTTCTGCACTTCCTTTGAGGTCCCTCCCTAAACTGAAAACCCCAGGATGCCATGGGATGTCAAAAGTGGAATAATAGCACTATAACAGGCTAGTACAGAAGTGAGCAAAATGTATGGGGACACAACATATCTCATGAAAACCTTTCATATATGACGTATATTTCCAATAGCGTACATTTCCAAGATTGTAGGCAACACACCTACACACTTCAGGTGACACACTAACGTGTTGCAACACACCGTTTGGAAAGCCCTGCATTAGGATATTAGCATTCCAGTTAAAGTGGAATTAATGCTATAACTGTGTAGAAGCAATATGGCTCCAGATCAGGATAGGAGATTCTTATCACAATACATGTGTTAAGTGGCTTATCTATTGTCAAGATGTTTGTACTATGAGCAACACAGTCTTAATTCAGTTGTCACTGCTGGAACTTACTAAATTTAATTTCCCTCTAACTTTGCTGTTTACAATCCCAGCACAAACTATATGTAGTGTAATATACCCAATAAATTATGTCTAATAGTTCCTACATCTGATAATATGAGGCTATAATTCACAAATGCTCATACTATAAGTGAATTGTTTTGTCCTTAATATGCCAAAAGGCCTTTTTTTTTTCTGCAGTGAACTAGCACAGCTTTGGAAACAAGATTCTCTACTCTCAACCATGTAACCTGGTTGATGGAGGCTGGATGAAGTAAATGCCTTTGACCAGAATGCCTTATGGTGGTGAGTTGCACCGGACAGAGCTATAATCCAAAAGAATAACTTCTCCAGTCTCTGGCACTGGACTAGAAGAATTTTATGTCCCTTAATGCTGGCCAGGTGGTAAAACAGATGGTATGATAGCAAACAAGACAACGCCAACCTATTTCACCCTTTTCCTCTTGCCTTTCACAGTTATATTCCTTTAACTCCTGGCGACTACACTGCCCTTTTCACCCCACCGTCTCACCCCATTTTTGCCAGTTTGGCACACTTACTTGGATCAGACTTGGAGAAAGTGTCCAGGTCCAACAGGTTCCTAAGGAGAATGATAAGCAAAGGGGTAGAAAGAAAGATACAGAGTGTAAGTTTGAAAACAGAGAAAGACAGAGGAGTTGTGTATATGTTTGTGCAAACATGATATATGTAGGATTTGTTTGCTTCTATTCTATTCTCCACAGCTTTAAAAAATTTCTTTTTTGACAACAATTCTCAGAATTCCCCCCAGCCAAGATGATCAGTGGAGGATTCTGGGAGTCACAAATCAAAAAAAAAATATTTCCAAGCTCAGCACTGCCCTACAGCAAAGTCACCCTGACCCTTCTTATTTGCTTCAGTTCTTCAGGCAAAGGACTTTCTGTTGTGCGGTTTATTAATGCATCTGAATTAAGACCATTAACGGAAGCAATCAAATCCACAGCTAAGAGTCAGCTTTGTACTGCAGATAAGAGGAAAGGGCAAATCTATCACTACTCCATTCTTACCACAAAGTCCTTGGGGAAGGATGCCTCTGCAGAGGTAGCCATGAGTGAGAATTTTGTGTGGTTCCTTTCTGATGAAAGCATTGCAGACTTTTTAAAAATCACAGTTCATCCATTTGATGGGAAAACTTGATTTAAAGAAAAAAAGATCAAAATGTAGGAGAAAGCAAAATAGACAGATTTGCCCATCCGCACAGAGGGCTTTGAATGGCTAGCTCTTAAGAGTCTAGCTTCAATTTCCTGTGAATTTTATCATGTGTGTAATGCTGAATTTCTTCCTTTCTTTCCTGACAGATTTCTCATCTCTAACAGCTACAGGTGCATCATGCCTTCAGACTGCCTGCTGACTTATGAATTTCATACGGTTTCCTTAATACTCAATACAAGGAATGTTTGTATTACTTCTTACTCCTTCTTCTTAATACTTATTACAAGGAATATTCAAAAGTGGTTTGCTATTGCCTTCTGAAATACAGCCAAAAGCTCCTGGTTGGTAGCCCTCCATCCAAGCACAGACCAGGCTTGATATTGCTCAGCATCCAAGATCAGACAGGATCTAGTGCTGAAGGGCATTAGGCATTACATGTACACCATAATCTTCCCTGTTGTGGAAAAGCCCACACCTATTTAAATATGCACAGTACAGTGCTCCATCCACATTCAAAGCTTTGTCCTTTGTGAATCTGATTATTTGCGAGGCACACACATGCCTCCCCCAACTCTCCTCCTGCCATTCCTTTGCCTTCCTTCTCCACACCCAGTAAAAACACAAGGGAACGGGAGCGGGAGCATCACATATGCAAAAGGAAGGTGCGCACATGCCTCCCTGCCCCATTCCCCTGCCTTTTGCCCCAGTGCATGTTTTTTCCTTTTCCGTGCCCTGGCAAAAGGCACATGAATGGGGGAAATGTATGCATGGGCACACAGGAGGAAGGCAGGCATGCCCAGGCAAAAGGTAAAGGAATGGGGCAGAGAGGCATATGCGTGTGTTCCCCTCATTCCCCTGCCTTTTGCCTGGGCATGGAGAATGCACATGAGGGCAAAAGGCAAGGGATTGGGGGGGAATTAGTTGTGATTTTTTCCACTTTCGTGAGGGTTCTGCATCCCAAGCCCTCTTTTTAGTAAGGCTTTTCCAAACTTTACAAATATCTGGAGAGGTTCAATGAAAAGGTCTTGATTTCTTTAAAAAAAAGTGGGAGAAAGCAAAACTGACAGATCCATCTGTTCCTCTGATAGAGGCAGGAGAAGCAAATTTGGGAATAGAAAAAGGTGAAGTAAGCCAGGTTCTCAGAGCTCCAAAAATTATTTTTTCACCACACTGCCCAGAATCTCTGAAGCAGCATGGCCAACAGCCACATTGGCTGTGGGACTGCCAGGGGTACAGTATTTAAAAAAAACTAAACTTTTCCAAGCACTCCTTTTTCCGTTTAAGGTAATTACTTCCTGATCCTTTGCCTGTCACCGAATGAATTTAATGAAATTTTTCATTCTTACTACTGTAAACCAGTTTGGGATTTATCTTTTAAAAATGAAAAGCAGTATAAACATTTCCTTAAACAAATGAATAAAACATTTTTTGCCTTAATGGGATATATCTCACCCTTCTCTCTTTGGCTATGGTAGCTCTACATACCACAGAAATCGTCTTCAGATATTGTTAGACTGCAAGTTCCAAAAGCTCCAGCCAGCATAGCCTAGGATGAAAAATGCTGGGAGTTGTAGTCCAACAACACTTGGAAGGCCACATAATTCCTACCCCTACTCTGAATACAATTAAAGGCACACTTGAGAAGCAGTTGTCACTGTTGCATTTGTGGCAGCTAGGTGACAAAGCTCATGGCTTGCAGTTCCTTATACAACACAGAACTACTGTGAGGAATCTAAAGAAGCAAGAGAAGTTTCCATATCTCTCCTGGTCATGAAGATGGGAGAGGGTGATAAATCACCAGGCAGTGTAAATTTGTATACACTTTCCTTCTTTATTCAGGCCAGGTTTGCACACCCCCTATATGGGGCTCTTCTCTGGGGTTTTACCACCTGCCCAGATCTTTGCAGAGTTATTTTTAAACTATAGTTTCAAGAATTTTGCAGCCAGCACGGCTAGTATCCAACTTCAGCTTTGTCTTCCAACTGCTGGAGACATAGCTGTGACATGTTACATGAGAAGTTATGTTAGGGAAGTTACAGACCCAAAATGCAACTTTTCTAAGCATTGCAGCTGCTCTGTTGCTGCCTCCTCTTGGTTCTGCTAAATGATTCTTGTTTTACCCTTCTTCTCCATGATATGCCCCCTGGCTGTCACCCCCTCCCTTAAGCTCATCTGTTAAGGCTGGATCTATCTACATGGGTATAACTGCTGCCCTGATGTGGGCATGTGGCTGGTAAAATTTTCATCTCTTAAATGGGCTTCCTGTCATGTTTAATCATCATCATCTGGGCAAGGAACTCCTCTGTGTCCTCACACTGTCGACCACATCACACTAAACTTTGCTCACAGCCCGCCCTGTAGTTACTGCTCTGAGCCTGCCTGTGCCTGGAACTGGCTACCAGTTTCACTCAACACAATCCTAAATATCTTTAACCAAAGTTAAGTCCCAAGGTCATTTCAATGGGATTTACTTCTCAGAAAGTGTGCCCAAGATGATAGCCCTGATCTGTTTCAGCTGCAAGCCAAGTTATGGGAATATCTTCAGAAGCTGAAAACATTATGGGATGGTGTCCTACAGATCTTAGGATCCCTCAGTTAGCATGCCTATGTTAGTTGGAGGATTCTATGAGTTATAATCTCCTCAAAAGTAACATTTCCAAGCACAGCAAAAAGGAATCTTCAAGGCAGTCTCGTAGATTTTCTGCTTTTCCCGTCTGTGGGTGAGCAGGACAAATCATGTTCTCTATGATAACTAGGTACAACATTTTCCCCCTACTCAGAACCAGGTATCAAACATAGAGCAGAGTTTTCATTTCAAAACCCAAGTTACTAGTGCTCATGGTTATCTTGAAAATCCTGGGAATTTCAACTATGTGCGGTGTAGTCAGAGGGGGCATAATAAAGACCACAGTGATCACAGGACAGTGAAATTTAGTGGCTTTCACAGATACTTTTCTCAGGCCATTTCTGCAGTAGACTGTTACAGCACTCTTATACCACTTTCAACATCCTATGGAATCCTGGGGTTTGCAATTTAGCCCCTTCCGAAACTGCAAACCCCAGGATTCCATAGGATGTTGAAAGTGGTATAATAGCGCTATAACAGTCTACTGCAGAAATGGCCTCAGTTACCAACAATCTGTCAGCAATACTCTCCATGCTCTTCTCCATCTGCCATGCCTTCTTGTCTCCTTGCTCTCTGCCACCCTTGATCCTGCTCAAAACATTCCTGTTCTTTGAAAACTTTAATCTTAGAAACCAGATAAATTATGTAGACCATCTAGCTATATCCAGAATATTCAAGTCGCATAATTCATTCTGGGCACAGATCTGGGGTTCCCTTAGAAAAAGGCACGGACCGTTTTCAAGGCAGAATACTTCCAGCCCAGCCTGTAATTGTGGTTTTTTCAGTGCTGTCTCCCCGCTGCAGCTTCTCCATCTGTACTAAATGTGATATGCTATTATGACTCTTGAAGTTAGAGACTTTGTCTTTACAGAGACACCAAGAGGTGCTGCAAGGTAAGGGATGTGGCAAAGGGTACTGTGCCCCTCTCTGTGGCTGGAGCACCCAGACTGGCACCCACTGCCTCCTCATTGAGGCTGGGCCAGATGGAAAGACCCCTTATAGAAACCACCAAATCTTTCACAAAGCCTCGCAAGAGCTGGTGAAGACTTGAGAGACTTTAGTGAAAACTCACAAGACTTGGTGAAATATTGAGAGACTCCCAGTGAGACTTGGGGAAGTCTTTATAATATAATCCGTTTCAGCCCTCGCTTGAGAAAGGTGCTATACAAATCTAAATGAATAAATTTGTATTTGCGTGCTTGCTGCTTTGCTTCTATGCCTTCAGCCACTTGTTCTTTCTTTCTCTTGCACGCATGCAGTTCTGTCTCCCCACCCCCATTACATCTGATCATGTTTTTTATTCATCCAGGCTCTGCCCCTTAAGCCTGACATGCACAAGGCATGGTAAAAGTGCAGATTGACTTGTGCTGTTTCCAACCTGATTGCAAGCAGCTAAGCCTTCCAGGTTCTCTCTGTGGCCACCCTTACATCCCTCCCCCCCACTGCCAACTCTTCTTTGGTCCTTAACAGCAGCTCAGATCAAATTAATCTGCTGCACTTACAAGAAACAGCTTCTCTCTGCAGATCCGGGACTGTCAGAGGCATTTTCTTTACCGCTGCTAAATGAAGCTGAAAAGCCAAGTTCTATAATAATGCTCTCATTCTGGACTGTAGACTGGTCAGCCTTCCACAAACCCTGCACCCTCCCGATGTGTTGAACTAACACTTCCATCATCCCCAGATAGTATAGCCCATGAGACTTGCAATTCAGTACATTTAATCAGAAAAATCTGGTGCAGACATAACATTTTCTGGGGCATAGCAAATGCTAGGCAGAAAAAAAGCTCGTTTAAAAATATATTTATCACAGAAACAAACAGGGACTTCCCACAGATGCTTATTTTGGATGGAAAGACCCTGTTCCAGAAGTTTCAGACTCAAATAAAGAATGCCTCCTCTTGCTGCACCCATTTCTTTGTGGAGACTGGCCCTCCTCCCTTCTTGTTGTGTTTTCTATAGGAAGGGCTGAGTGGACCACGATTGTGGAGTCTACCTTGATTTTAATGGAATCCTAAGATTCACCAAATGTAGCCTGATACAAAAGGCATACACACTCAGTTTAAGGATTCTGAGCTGAGGAATTTAAGTATCACAACTGAATGGAGCTCGCTATACCCCTACATAGGAAAAAAAAAAACTTGTTCTGGCTGTCTTATGCTGTGTTCCTTTTGGTAATAAAATTTAGGGAGGGGATATCATTTTGTTAAACATTCTTAAACATTTTAGAAGTAAAAAAAGTATTGCTGATCTACAAATTATCCAAATATTTCGATATGTGTGTGTGGGGGGGCTTTCTATATGTTGCTGGACTATAACTTCCATCATCCATAACCAATCTCATTAATGGTGAACATCATGGAAGTTGCAATTCACCAATGTCTGAAGGGCCACACAGCTGCTATAGAAGACCACTTTGCAGCTATAGCAAGGTTTAAATCATTATTCTGTGATCACTGTTTTAGAAAGCACTCTTAATATGTACAGCAAATTAATTACAGCTTTTTAACCTTGTTTGTTGAGCCAATATTGGTAGCTTCTGGTACCATCAAAATCTGGTGTCTGCACAGAAATGGGAAAGTGTAGCTACTCACAGGAAGACTGGCTGTCGAAGATGCTGGATCTGGCAGAAATGGATAAATCAACTATTTTAATCAAGGAAGGGTCTTTGGTTAAATTTAAAAATGTTTGGGATAAATCGATCATATATCTAAGAGACTGTTGGAGAGAAAAGTCAATTCTTGGTTTTGAAGGTTAACCTTATAGTTATTAAATGCTAGGCAATAATGTGCTAATGATAGAACACTAGAAGTGTATCTTACAGATTATCTTAGAATCAAAAACTGATGAGACAATTATATGTCTTTTTGGCCCTTTTTTTAGTTTAGTTGTAGTTTAATTTAATTTAGTATTAGGTTAGATATCAGAGTTTCTTTACTGTTTATCTTTGCAGCTCCCTATATGTTGTTTTATATACTAAATACATGTTAATAAAAATATTTTTTAAAAATCTGGAATAGAGTCTGTGAGCATAAGGGTGAATACAGAGAGGCCTACATTTAAGTATTTATTTCTAGGATTGCACAGACCTTGGGAGAGTCACTTTTTGGACTACCAATCAGGGCCGCATTAATATTTCCGTAAACTGTATGTACTCTTGTATTTGACTCCCTGCCTCAGCTTGATGTTCCACTAGGGATGTTTTTGTAGGCCCTAATATCCTGTTTTCATACGCTTTAGGCACTGTGCCTAAAGTGCTCAATGGATAAGGTGGCGTTGTTACAGACCCGTAATCCCTAGCTAGCATGACTGCTGACTGGAGAGTCTGGGAATTATAGTTTTTTTTAAAAAAGGACATTACCCTAACTCTGGGATGATACTGAACATTTTTAGCCATGGGGCAAATTTTATTCAGTGAGGCAGAGGTGAGGGTGTGCATAGTAATTTTTCCAGGATGTTTTTTAATACCAGAATTTTACAGCAATAGCAGATGAAAAGGAGAGTACTGAGCAGCATTTTTCCTTCTATCAGGAAGTGGTGGACCTCATTTATTAAGCTGCAAGTTATGAGAAACACTGCTTTGGAATCTCCAAGTTTTTGTAATATACAAATGTACTTAAGTTTATCATCTACCTTTTAACTAGTTCATCAACTAAATACCCTCTGCAAGGCCAGCAAACTGAGCTATGTGGTTGTTGTTGTGTTCCTTCAGGTTGTTTCTGCCTTATAGGGACCTTAAGGCGACCCTATCATGGGGTTCTCTTGGCAAGATTTGCTCAGAGGGGATTTACCATTGCCTTCTCCCTAGGCTGAGAAAGTGTGACTTGTCCAAGCTGGGTTTCTGTTGCTAAATGGGGATTCAGACCCTGTTTTCTTGGACCCCTAGTCCATCATCCAACTTGCTACTCCACACTGGCTCTAAACTGAGCTATAGCACCATCTGAGTATTCCCAGATGGGGTGAGGCACAGACACATTATTTTGTCAGGAACTCTCTGAAACCCCATGCATTTTGCAGCAAGAGTTCCCCAGCTGCCCACTAGCTTCTTCCCCAAGCCACTCTCCCTTGGCAGAGAAGACAGGAAGCTGGTTGGAAATAAGAGCTCCCCACTTCCACACTGAAAATATCTTACCTTCCATCATCAGTTAACTGGAGTTAAGAAATGTGATCTGCTATGGCCTTCACTTTTCACTGAGCCTTTTGAAAGGTTTCTGTAAGTGACAGTGGAAGCTTTTAAAAAAATTATTGGCTACAAGGGGGACATTTCTGGGAAGACATTGCTACTTGAGAGGAAAGCTTTCCCTTCCTAAATACTAGGACAGTTCCATTGTTGTGAGTGGGCTTTTAAAAAGAATCCACTGTTGTCAAGGGAGGCTGTTTGAAAACCAAAACACAGCACCAGGAGAAAGGGTCCTTTTTTTTGAGATCAGGGAATATATATTACACATTCAGTCTGTGTGTGTTCTGTGTTTGCATGCGCAGTGTAGCAAAGTCACTTTTTGGACTACAGCTCCGAGCTGTAATTCAAAAAATGTCCTTACTAAGCCCTGGTACTGTGTGGAAATGTGTGAAGATGAGTTAGTCGGTACAGATCAGCATGGAAGTCTGTATATTTATTTAAATGGGGTCTAGGAATTCATGATGGGAAAACTGATTGCAGCAATGGAGAGACCCAACTGCTTTGGAATAAGACCCCGTCCTATTGCTAGAATGTGTTTTTGCCCATTCTCCCTGATCCTGTTTGACTGGAGTGCACTTGGCCTCTGTATGGGGAAAGATTCCCCATTCCCTCCTGTAACGTGCTTTTACCCTCCATCCTCAGCTGTGAGATTCTACACGCAAGATTCTACAGCTTCATCCCAGAATGTTTTTTTTCTAAATCAACTACACAGTTTTATATTTTACCAGGTGTAATAAAAGGATCACCTGCTAGCATCCTTTTTCCCCACATGGGCTAGAAGAACATCAAATGGGGAGGGGACATGGGGACCTGTACCATATTTTAGGGCATAGCCACTGGCCATCTTGGCTAGGGATTTAGGGAACTTTGGTCCCCTAAGAAGTAATTTTTCCAAGCTATGGAGCCCTGATAGGCAACTGGAGGATCTAGATCCAGAGAGGCCAGAGGTTCAAGACACCAGAGGTTCAAGAGACCAGAGCTCTGGAATATATGCAGCTCTTCCTGTAATGGCTTTGAGCCTCAGTGGAGAATGGACAACTGTGTTCATCTTCCTCCTCTTGATGTGGTCCAACTCTCCACTTCCCATGGGCACAGAGTGGGTAGACCCTTCCCTCAGGGAGCTCTAGAGAAACACCATAGCAGCAGGTATGCCTAGAAGCCCCGGGCCAGAACTTCCTTCAGTCAGAGTAAGCACAGTTTCTCCAACTCCTACTGCTGCATCACTTTGCTTGAAAGTTTTAGTGTATGAAACTAAAGGCTTTCCCAACCTTCTTTAAGCTCTCCTTCAGGGGAATGTTTATGGGGACCATCGTCAGGAGTGACTGCTTTGCATTTCAGAATTTAACACTGTGCTGCAGTGAAGGAAGGAGAGTTCCCTATCCACTGGTATTCAGAACAATCAATGCAGGACTGATTCAGGAATGTGTTTACTCTGGAGCAGCCCTGGCTGGAAGGTGATGGTGGTTCTCCTTTCCCTTCCATTTAGAAGTGTAGTATGAAAAAGTTACGCTTCTGGACTATGCCTCCCAGAAACTTCCCTGGTCAGGCTGACTGGGGATTTGGGGGAGCTGTAATCCAAAGGGCAACATTTTCGAGCTCTAGTTGGGAGAGAGGAAACAGGTGAAACAAGAGCTGTTGCTGCATCAGCTGCCATGGCACAGACTTGGCTGCTATCCCTCCAAGATCAGCTACTCTTGATCTTTGGAAAATGAATGCTCTTCATTTGCTCATGCTGATCTTCTCTAGCAAGGCAGCTATCCAGTGTGGTTCCCACAAGCAAAGAAGCAAATCTGTTTGAAGAGACAGAAGCTGGGGAGGCTGGTGGTTCTTGCGTCAGTGAGACAGTGATATCCCTGTTAGTTTTTGTTGAAGCTTTAAAGGAGCTATTCAGGGTTCTGGTCCTGTTTGAGGATAGGGTTCAGCACTTTTGAAAGCTGCCTTCAACTCTGGATTAAATTCCAGAGTTGACCCACCGCTTCACTGACATTCAAGTCTTCAGCCTCTGGCAATGGCAGCTCCAGCACCAACACTAACAGCAGCACCAACAATAATTCTTTCTGCTCTCTGGTATCAGAAAGTTGATGACTCAAAGCTGTTCATATAAGTGATTGCCTGCACTGACCACTGATGGGTCCGAGTCCTCTCCTTAGAACAAGCAGGAAGACTTCCAATTCCACTCATCCATTCATTTATTTTGGCACATTTAGACCCCAGCTTTCCCTGTCCTCCTGAAAAGCACAGCCCTCATTTCCATCTTGGCAACAATCCTGTGAGGTAGGTTAAACAGTGGCTGAACCCACAGTCGCTTCTTGAGCTTCCTAGCAGGACGGGCTTTTGAACACGGGTCTTCCCTGGTCTAGTCTGACTCTCCAATCCAAAAATAGGCTGACTGCAGGCTTGTAGGATTTTTTTTTAACTTGGCTGTTGAGATTTGCCCACCAGAAACAGACACAAAATAGTGGTTCAATGACAGAACCAGTTACCTATGAACTATACAAACACACACACACACACACAAACACATATGTAATTGTGAATTCTAGAGATAAGAGATTTTCATCTAGTTTTCTAAAACGGGTTGAAAGAGTTGAACAAAGACTTGGTCCAAAGCAACCATCTATCATGCCCGTTTCAGACTAATCATCACAAGGCCGGCCATGCCAGGGTTTTTTTCCCTTCTAATTTTTCTTCCTTTCAATGAAGTATTGCTGTTGGAAACTTTGGGGATCACTCAGTGGTCTAACACTAGATTCTGATCTCCCTTCTGCTACCCCAGCAATAACCACTTCACTGCAACGGGTCACTGAATGAGAGGAATTTGCCTAAACCTTCCACTAAGTCTAGAAAAGTCTCATATATTATACCAAGTTTCAGTCCTCTGAGTCTCCATAGGCTGCCATCCTGGAACATTCCATACCCATGGCCCAGTCAGGAGCAGAACAAACAAACCTTCACAGGGAATGAAAGTCCTACATGGAGGTAGTTTGGCCAGGGATTGGTTAAGGGGTTTCCTCTTTGGAGAATGAGGATCTGTTTAACACTGACATTTCAGCTCTGGACAAAACAGATTTCCATGGAGAAAAAGGGAGATGGGGTTTGTAAACAGGACTTGCAAGAATGAGCAAAATGTATAGATAAAAGCTGCATTTTGATAAGCAACTAGGTTTAAAACATTAAAATGAAAAAAATTAAATTTAATTAGATTTAAGAAATCCGAATGCACACAAACCCAAGGGGTCTTAGCTGAAGTGGGAAAACATCCTTTTTCGGGGCTGCCGACCCTTTAGAATTCATCATTCCCCAATACTGTGGCTCCCACCTTCTCTTGCCAGCATGGCAAATAGATGACGGGAACTTTATTTTGACACATTTTGACACTAGATGATGGGAACTTTATTTTGCCTTACACACATGGATGGGCAGCAAGATTTAGCAAAATAATTTTAAAAAGAACAAGGAGAGATTAGGCATGCACCGTTTAAAGGCAATTTCTTTAAGAACAAGCTTTCTCCCATTTTGTAAGGAATCTAAGAGAGAAGGATTGATGAACTTGACCAAAAGCCCAGAGTCCCACATTCTGTGAACAACCAGCTGCTTTTCTGGAAAGTTAACAGCTTCTGGTGTCTCCACCATACCACTCCTGAACCAGAACTGGGAAAAGTTACTGTTTAGGCTATAGCTCCCAGAATCGCCTAACTAGTACAGCCTTTGGCCATGGGAGTTCTATTCTAATTATGTTCAGCTCTGCCCTGAACAGAAAAGTCTCCTTGCTAGTTCTCCTGGCTAATGAAATGTACGTACCTACTTACTCTCTTTAGAACAGCATTCCCTGCTTTTTATGTATGCCAGCTAACTGCTCCCCCCGCCAGGCAACAGACTTGGCACTCTTAGCAATGACACAGCCCAGACTCGTTGCAATGAGAGACGCACATCCCTTCTGTTCACCATGGGACATGGATTTTTCCCCCACTTGTGCATCTCCTATCCAAGTGGGTGATGCCTGTCGCTGGTGGTAAGCGCTCTCCTCTCCCTGACTGGAGGAAGGCTTCTTTTCTCTGTCCATTGAGGTCTATTTTTAAACACAGCCTCCAGGGGCTGGGATTGATTGGTTTACAGGCACTGCTGCGGTACAGGCCTTCTCCCTGCAGCCCAGGTTTTCCTTTTCTTCCTAATCCCCCATCCTTAGATCCAGCCTCCCATCATGCAGGACTAAGGAGAGGAAAAGGAGGAAAAAGCTATCTTCTCGCCAAATAAGTACTTGTCTATGTTTCTCCCCTCTCTCAATTTTCTTCTGTATTCAAATTCTGCCAGCCAGAAGCAAAACTTCCATTTTGTTATTAGAGTAATTGCAAATCAGACAACTTTACCAAATTTTTGAAAACCTGCAATGACTTTAACCTGGATGTTTGTGTTGTATGTGTTTTTGGCATTGGCATGCAGTATGTTGCTCAGATAAAGAGAAAATGAAGTGGGGAAACAGAACAGAGACATTAAAAATGGGGAAAGGATGAAGTCTGTATGAGGAAATCTTTGGGGAACTGCAGTAAGGAGGGAATGTATGTCCCCTGAGTGACAGAAAGCCTGGCTCAATATTCCTATAGTTTCTTAGACCTGTTACAAAAACCAAGAGCAACTTTCTTAACTTTGTAATCATGAGGGCTAGAAACTTGCTGAGGAGTCTTTTCTTTTGTTTTTGTTTAAAAGAATCTTCACATTCTACAAAATGCATTGAACCTGTGAGCAAAATTCAGAAGTTCGTAGTAAGATCCATTTTATGCCATGCTCTGAGAAAACTGTATAGGGTAATAACAATTCAAACAAGGACCAAACTGAGCAGGGAACCACATGGAGATGCTAAGTCACTTCAATGCCATGTGTAATTCGTGTCCAATAAAGAATATTCCCTGTCTGTGTAGCCTGTTAGGGCAAAGAGCAAGACTCAAGACTTCTTCCAACCCTGTGATATAAGTACAAGGCATTTGCACAATGACACCAGTACAGAAGGTGAGTGTTATCTGTATCAGGGTGGCAAATAAAACATACGTGGGGATGGGTGCATGCAGCCACAGTCAGGAAATGTGAACAACCTTCTGGAAGTTGATGCCAATAATATTTACAAAGCATTCCCAACAGATGATACAAACACACCTATTGGTTGATGATCCTTTATGTACCAACATGAAGACCAGAAACAAGCAAGCAAAGTAAGGGCGTCCGCACGTTCACTGCATGAGTGAACAAGAATGCAGTCCTAAAATGGCAGAGAAAATGTATGAATGTATGTATAGTGGAAAGACAGGGAGCGCTCCGTGCTGAACCTAAATGTACGCAAGGTACACACAGGTAACGGAGACACAAACAGGTGAAAAGGGTACACCCAAACAAAGAAATGACCATAAATAAATGATCACTGGTAGCATCCCTCGTGTCCCCCCCCCCGCACGGTTACTACCGTTTGCAACCCTCCCGACTGGCACCCCTCGGCCGTGGCGCCCTGAAACGCGCCCACAGGGAAGAGAGCGAGCCCGTCGGGCGCCCACTCCGCTCCCCGCGCGCGCTCTCGGAGAGGCTCCTCTTTCGCGAACTCCGCTCTCTCCAGGCGCCCATCCGGGCCGCCGCCCGGCCGAGCGCTGCTGACATTCACCCCCACCCAGGCCCGCCTTCCTCTGTCGCGGCTTCCCTCCCGAAGACTCCAAGGAAGGGGGGACCGCGGACGACGGGCTCGGGGCGTCAGGGCTCCCTCTTTCCTTCCTCCTCTCGTCCGCCTTCCTCCCCTCCTGTCCCTGCTTCCCCGTCGCACCCACCTGCAGGACACGGTGATCTCCACCTTGGTGGCGGGCACTCTGGACGGAGCGGGCTCCAAGTCTCCCGGCGACGCCATGCCGGCGGGACCCAAGCGGCGCTAGAGGCGACGCGGGGCGCGCTCCATGAGGCGGCAGGGGACGGAAGCTTCCAGGCGCCTCTCTAGGGCCGAGGACGGCCGCCGTCTCGCTCCCGCTCCCGCTCCAGGCGGCAGCACGTGCGCCGCGCCCGCGGGAGGAGTCCGGCCCAGGGCAGGGGTCTCCCCACTTTCCCGCCCTTTTCTCTCTCTCTTCCTCTCGCCTCCTCCGCCGCTCTCCAGGGGGCGCCTGGCCACAAGCCGCCCCTTTCCCCCGTCCGAGCGCCGCCTCGCCGCTGAGGAGCTGCCCGGGGTGCCGGCGTCGCCTCGCCCGAAGAAGAGCAGCAGCGCCGAGCCGCCCCTCTTCGCGCCGAAGACGGGCGGGCGGACCTCTCCTCAGCGCGGCGGCCGCCTCGCTCGCTTTGCCGCTCCACGCCCCCGATTGGAGGGAGGGGGGAAAGTGGCACCGGGGTAGCGGTTCCTTCCTCCCCCGCCCACACCCCAGCCCGCCACTGCCTTCAGCTTCCCTCCCGTCTGCAAAGGCGAGCCAGTTTGAAAGCTCCGCCGCTGTTCCGAGGCGTGGGCCGACCTATTTATAGCCTGGGGAGAGGGAGGCGGAGGGGGCGCGCCGCGCGACCCTGAGCCACGCCTGGACCCCTCGCGCCCAGCGGCGCTCAAAGACCCGAGGAAGGAGCGGGTGCGGGGGAAGGGCGGCCGGGGCAGGAGGGGCCCCTCTGAGGAGAGTTTCGAGCCCCACCGGGCAGCGCTCGCACGGCGGCGGCGGCCGGGACCTGCTCCCTTTCGGGAACTCCCCTCCCCTTCTCCCCCGCGCCAGCTCTAGCAGGGCGCCCCGGCTTCTCCTCAGCCGTCAGGCAGACGGTCAGGGAGCGAAAGGGCTGCGGTAGGCCCGGCGCCCGGTCTTCACGCAGGCTGCGCAGAGGGTGTCCAGGAGAGGCACAAGAGCTCCAAAAAGGAGGGCTGTTTGTGCTTCTGAGAGTTCCAAAAAGTGGAAGAGGAGAATACAGCACTTGGAGTATGTCAAGCGCTCAGAAAAGGTGTATTAACAGACTGGTTGGCTTGGTAATTGAGCGGTTAGGGTGTCCTCGGACCTGGGAGATTCAGACTGGGATTGCCACTGAGCCAAGAAGCCCAGGCCACTTCTGCACTGGACTGTTATAGCGCTATGATTCCACTTTCAACATCCTATGGAATCCTAGGGTTTGCAGTTTACAAACCCTAGGATTCCATAGGATGTTGAAAGTGGAAGCATAGTGCTGTAACAGTCTAGTGCAGAATGGCCCCAGTTGGGCCTTTCAACTTCATCTACCTCACAGGGTTGTTGTGATGATCAGAACAACTAACTGTGGCTATCTGTACCACCTCTGTAGTGACTGGAGAGTACCCATGAAACAACCAAATTACACTGCATCCCAGGCTTTCAAGGCAGAGTGCCACTAGTACATGGAAAAGCCAAAATAATATTCCCACAATATTTCAGTTCACCACCATCCTTTCCGTGGACTTTAATGACAAGCTAATTTTAGCTTTTCCCAACTCCTGCACCATCCCATTTGTTTTAGTTTCCATGAATCAGATGACTTAAATTCTGGGTTTGTTTGTTTTTTTGCCTTTAAGATGGGGAAAAAAAATCACATCTACACCTGTTATAAAAGCTACAATGAAGTAGCCTCCAACTGTGAGTAGTCCATTTTTCTCTCTGTGTCCTGTCATATACAGGCACCTTGACATCTGCTGGTTTTGCTGATCCACCTCATTCTAAGTTTTTGGCAAGAGACACCATAGAAAGCAACCGGCAGTAAAAACAAAAACAAATCAAAAAATAAAAATTAAAAAATTAAACATCTAATCTAGAAATTAAATTAGATAGAACAGTGGGTCTGATGTACAAGAAAGCAGTTTCATTTAAAAAAACAGCAGAAAAGACTCATAGGGTCATGAATAATGCGATCCACTATTACCAACCTCTTCTTATTCCCTTCTTGGAGGACAACCACCCATTATCATGCAGATGAAGCCTGGAAATTCCACTGCTCACACTATTGGGGAAAAAAATGTACAGGAGTCACCAAAAGCACCACAAAAAGAGATAATCTCTTATATTCTGGCTAGTTTGAACTTTCGTAGTGTGCCATTCCTGCAGCCAAAAATACCCTACAACCAAGTGAACATGGGCGTGGGGCATTTTTATAAAAAGAAAGTTTAAAGTACAAAGGTGAAATTAGAGAAAGCAGAGTAGCAACTAGTTTTCTCTGATGGGGTGGGTGCTTTCTTGACCCAATCACTCCCTATCAAAGCCCAAAATAAATTAAGCAGAGTGACAAAAGGTGCTGAATTATACAAAAGAACACAAGCTTGATCAATTTGCACGTATTTATAGAGGTCACAAAATTCAGATATTTTTGGTACAAGATTTGGATTGCCTGGGGCCAGAACTTTAATTTTGAGCACACAGCCTGATTAAAGCTGAGAGAGTTTTTGCTTTAGATCTGCGGAAGAGTCAGAATGAGAGCTCAAACTTCCTTTGGCAAGTACAAGCTCTCCCTTAAGGGCTCCCACTTTAAGAACCAGGACACCATGTACAGTGTTCCTAGCCAAACCCTTTCCATAAAGTTCACCAAGTAGAAAGAAAAACATTCTGCATGCCAAAGTGAAGGAAAACATACACACGCATACAGACACGAGGACAGAAGACTGGGTATTTTGATACATTTTACTGTGGTGATTTGTCAGAGCCCGCCAAGTCCTGTTTGAATGGGGGTGAACCCCTGCTCCCAGCTTTCAGTGGAAACCAGCTCAGCCCAAGGCAGCCGAGGCTATGCCCACAGTCAGATGGACCCAGAAGAGCTGGCCGTCAGGGCAGTGCAGCCAGCAGCCTCAGAGAGGATGAGGGTCAGAGGTTCTGGCCCAGAACGGAAGCTGGCACTTGGGCTCTCATGGCTTTTAGGTTCCTTCATCTTTCGGACTGGAAAGCAACCTATCTGAAGTGGTGGTAGTAGAGGTGACCTCAGGAGGGGGTGTCAAAGGACATTGCTTCCTCTGAGTCCAACACCCCGTGCAAATTGCTCCAGAAGGCCACCAATGGCTCCTGATGGGCTTGGCGACACAGACTTCAGGGCCACTGTGCTGTTGTAGGCAGCCAAAAAAGTTGAGCGCACTTCTTCCAGCCGAGATTCCCTCTCTGTCACTGACACCAGCCTGTAAGGGCATAAATAATAATGATTCATAATCACCAACAAAATTCTCAGAAGTTCAAAGAGCTTCACATAAAATTCACAGTATAACCTTAAAGCAAAACAAAACACTGTGCCAATTATCATGTTGTAGACAGAAATGAGAAGGGGCCTTTGGATCACCAGATGTTGTTGGATCTAGCAAACACAGGAATGTGAAAAGTTCAAAGCACGTGAATGGCCAAAGGTTTGTCACCCCTGTAAGAAATACTTGTCTAAGGGTACCTAGAAGACGTGTGATGCGGAGGACTTTTGTGGCCTGCAGTGTGACTTTTTACCTACTACCTTTTAACTTACAGGTAAAATACAGGAGTTTTATTTATGCTGCACCAAGGACAACTGACACTTCACAGAGCTCTCTTCCATTTCCTCTTGGGGCACAGAGGAGAGAGGAAAAACATATGAGTGTCTCAGATATAGTGTATCTCCTCACCCTTTGTCATCTTGACCCAGCACTGCATGCTCCTAAGTTGGGCCTTGAAGCTGGCTGGCTGCAGCACTCCTACAGCCATCCACACAAGGCACCCTCAGATCACAAGTGGAGCTGCTCACTGCAACTGCTTCTGGGACTGCCTTGAAGTCCACGGCAGTTGCACTGCATGCTGCCCCCTTCCCACTGCTGAGCTTTTATGGCTCAGATTAAGGGTGTGGGGGCAGAAGGCAAAAGGACCACAGCAACGGTGGGAGAGGACAAGGCCTCAGCTGAACAATGCTTCTGGGAGGGAAGGGTGGCAATGGCATCATAGCAGAATTACAGCCACAGAAAGCCTTTCGGAGGCTGAGACAGCCAACTCTATTTGAATACAGCATTTGCATCCCTTGTGGCGTGAGCAGCTGAACCACCTGGGTTATACCTTACGGTCCAAGGAAGGCAAGGACTCTTTCCTGCCACCATTTTCTTTTCCTTGCTGCAACAGCAGCACTTAAGATAGAGCACCACACCCTTGATTAGTTCCTGTACCTGAAGAAGCTCACAACCAAAGATCAGCACTATAGCAAAAAGAGGGAAAGATTCTGATCCCCCACCCACCCTCTCCCTGTTTAAGTGAAGCTGCCAAGCTTTCCTCTCCAACCTAAACCCACTCCAGGGGCAGGGTGCTGTGCAGGCTGCTATGTTCTGCCGGCTGAGCTCTTGTCAAAGTGCTTTTGGGATAAAGCCTTCCGGCCAGGAGCGTCCGTATTAATAATGCTCCTCTGGCTCCCATTAGCCAGCCAACTTCCCGCCTCCTTGTCCGTTCCTCTCCTACTCCAGCTCCCACCGCCCATCCTTCCACAAGTCCTCAGCTGAGAGCAACATTTCCACTGAGAGGGTGGGGGAAGGGGTAAAAGGAAAAAGAAACTCCAAAGGTTTCCAACTGTGCCTCCTGGCATGATGCTGCTCCTCCCTCCCCAAATCTCCATTCTGTGAAGATGAGGAAGTACAAGGGAGATGCTTCACGCAGAGTAGGCCATGGCATCCCCTGTGACCTGCCTCTTTTCCATCTGATCTATGTATCTGAAGGGGGGGAGGGTGAGAGGCAAAGAAGCAAACAAGACATTCCAGATGAGAGCAGCATGAAGGGAGATTACAGTTCAAAGGCATCTGTTCTGAGCATCTTAAGAAAAACAATCTTTGTCGTGCATGCACACATCTCTCTCTCTCTTTCTCCCCCTCCCCTCCCTCTCTGCCATTTGTCTCAAAGAGAATAAGACATTCCTTCAAAAAGGTCATCCCAAGGGCATGGCACAAACCTGCCCATCAAGAATTCCCTTTCATCTCCCCAGTGTTTCACAGGCTGGAAACTGGCACTGTTAATTTGAATGGAAGAGGGAGAAAGCCACCCACTGCCACCAGCTTCGAGCCCAGAAAGAGCAGCAAAGGGATATGGCGGAAAAGCTTGGGATGAAAAACAAACGCCGAAACGGAAACACAGCCAACCAACTGGGCTGCTGAGGTACCCTGCCCGCCTTGAGACCAAGAGAGTCAGGAAGGACCAATGTGGAAGAAATGGACTTTCCAACCTCTCCCCCTCTGCCACACTACAGGCAGATGGAACTCCTTGTCAGAAGACTGGATTTCTGATATTTAAGAAAAAAAAGTGTCTGTGCATAGCTGAATGTGAAACTTCATAATGCCAGAAATGACGGCCATGTTGTGACACTTGAGTAGACTCAGAAGCTGCACAAAGAAATCTTCCTCCTCAAACTCCATAATGACCAAAAGGTATTCAGATTTATTAAAGGGAAGCTCCATACCAATTCCAAAAGCACCAAGAGAATGCAGGAGTGAAGGCTGGGAAATGAAACTAGGACTGCAGTCTTGTCCTACTTACTTAGGATTAAGCTCCACTGAACCCAGTGGGACCTAGTTCTGAGTAAACATACATAGGCTTTTGATGTCTATGGCTTTGCCCGTGGCATCCAACTTCCACCCTTCATCTCAGCTGCCCAGTAAGCAGGGCTCTGACTCTCCTCTGATTCCACCTGGCAGGGAAACTGAATCCTGGATTTTATGAAACTTGGCTTGATCAACAAGGCTACATCATCACCATGAACACTAATACTGATTCAAGTCTTCCTGTGCTGGTAAAGTTGGAGCTGGAACCATATCACTCGCAACAGGCATCTGTAGATCTGAGATTTGCAGACAGAAGGTTTAAAAAAGAACCCCAAAGAGCAACTCTTCTGTTCAAAATGCCTTGATAAGGATTCAGGGGCACAGAATATTGACTGGGTGGGATGGGGGAGTGAGAGGTAACTGGTTCAGAGGGAGAAACAGAATAAAGCCGACAGAGCAGGAGGACAGAAACAGAGGTGTACAAGGGCAGAAGCAATCAGTTCACTGTCTGGGTAAGTCATGCCCTGGTTCACACTGAGAGGCTATTTCTAAATGGTTCCCAGGCAGACGTGATAGCTCCTGCAAATCTTTTAGTATAGCTGGAACTGGGCACTTCTCAAATCCCCCAACTGGAGGGGAAAAGCAGCAGCCCACCGAGCATGCTCAGAATGCCAACTGACTGTTGGATGAAAACCAGAGTAAACCAGAGTGAGGGGCCAGAATGACCTGAAACTCTCCACTTATTTTTGTTTACAGGGCCCCACTTCTTCAGCTCTGACTCTAAACCTGCATTCCTGAGAATCTGTCTCTGGAAAAGCTTTCCAAGTAAGTGCACAGTTTTATTTTGACTTGGTCCTGTAGTTACGAGTGCTTGCCCAGAGTTTGCATGGGGCAACAGTCAATGGTATGGACACACTGCTTTGACTTTTACTCTCTCCATTGCATTCCTTCTCTCCAGTATATAAGATTTCAGAGGCTGTCATTCGAAGAATCGAACCTTAACTCGCATGTTGAGGCAGAGCTCTCCCACTTCACTGAAGATAAGGTGAATGCGCTCAGGCATGAGCACACTGACAAACTAAAAAAAGGAAAGGGCTAGAGTTTCCCTCCTTCACTATATCCCAGGTAATTCCAGCTATACACACACATATGTACATGCTCAAAAACTCACACTCTCCTGGTGAGAAAGGAATGATCCCTGCTTACTTGTGTCACTACAGATGAGCTAGCGGCTCTTCCGCAAAAACTCCCAAGATGCAAACAGTGCTATCAGGAGATTACACAAGACTTTGGTGTAAGCCTCGTCTGCAGCCACATGCTGTTTCCTCTGTGAAATTACCCACTTACTAATGCTGCAGCTGTCCAAACTGGATGGTGTCTCTAGTGGGGAGCAGGGAAGGGAACACAACATAGTAGCAGAAGCAGCTTGGAAGAAAGCCAAAAGGTTTATGCTTGTGTTGACTTGGGATAATGGGTTTCCTTGCAGCTAGTGGTGGTGGGGTGTTGGGTTTGCCCAAAATATTGGTAGCCTCCTCCCGCCTTGCCATCATCGTTCTTGTTTCATAGAAAAAAAAAAATTAGCTCATTGAGAACAGTTACGGATCATAACAAGCACAGCTTCCGGAGATTTTTTTTTTAAGCATCGCCCCAAATATGTCTCAGTCATGATACTGGAACTCAGGATAATAAATTAAATTCATCTGCAGTATGGCTTAAAGAAAACTTTAAACTTTGTAGCCTTTGTGTTCACTTTTGCTCTCTCTTTCCCCATCTGGCATTTGTAAAAGTCCCACCTTGTATCTGGCTATACGTACATATAAGTACATATACGTACATATAAGTACCCACACCCCTCCTAAGATGACCATTTTATGCATCTGATTGACAGTTCCATCTCACAAAATCTTGTGCCACTGTCTATCTGCTGATCTTCAAAGAAGACAAATGACACTGCTCTTGATTTTACTAAGGCACAGGTATGCCTCTCCTCACTGCACAGAATTCAGCATTCAAAATGCTATGCTGGTTGCCAGCTCAAATGGTTTCTTAAAGGCGCTCGACCCATTTATGGCATGGTAATAGCCTTTCAGCCATAGCAGACAAATAGAATCCCCACTTGCAGAGGCAGTCTAGCTGTGAACAGTGGATAGCAGTCAAAGACAATTGGAGGAGAAGTGTCATTAAAAAAGCACGTGGCAAATAAGCCACAAAAGCTGTTTGCCAAAGGAAACAAAACAAAAAGACAGGGGGATGCCTATCATGGAAAATGGGCACAGACTAAATAGGGTCACTTATAAGCAGAATGGTCATACATCAATGGTGGAGAAGCTCAGCCTCTGGGACTAAATCTAGACTCCCTCAGACAGCCACACCTTCTTCCCCACAACACCCTATTTTGTATGGTTCCTCTTCTCCCTTTTTAAAAAGCAGAAATACCTGCCCTAAGGCTTAGTTACTTGCAGTACGACCCTTAGGCTAAAACATGTGGCATTTTTGGTCCCACTCTTTTTGCCTTGGCTCTAAACCATCGGCATACAGGCTCCTCCCACCTGCCCCTTCAGAAGTTCACCACCCTTCTTGCATGCGTGTGTTCTGGAACTACGCCTCATTTCTAAGGAAAAAGAAAATATCGAAGAACTGCCACAACCTACCTGAAGGTGTGAATCAGACTTCTGACCTGATCCCCTTGGGAAAACTGTCAAATTGCAACTCCTATCATCCCCAGCCATCAGTCCTCCTCTTCTTCCAGAGACAGGATTTTCAATGCATTAAAACCATACCAGTTGTGTTACAGACTGGCCTACGTGCATCCTTCTCATTACTCTCTGCTGGAAATAAATCCAGCACCTCTCTCTCAGGACTAGAATTAAAAAGCATAGGCTTTATATTCTGCCATTTCAGAAAGACTACAATTCTGCTCTCTGAACTCACTGGCTCCTTTAAAAATCTGTGCTGTTCAGAACACAGCAGCTGCTTCCCTCCTTGCAAGACCCAGGCTGTGGCCATTTGCCCAGCTGTAGGAGAATTAGAACACTGGCAGCGTGAGAAGCTCCAGAAGAGATTGGGGGGGGGCAGGCGTGGTGGTGTAAGGGGAGGAAGGGAGGATCAGAGGGAAAAAGGCAGTAGGCTGCCTTTACATATGGGTGGTGGGGAAGGGATTGGCTTGCTTTATGAATCAGAAACATGGGACCCCAGAATGCAGTTTGATACAGAGCAAGGGCGGGCAGTTCAGAGGTTAGGGGGCCACACTGACCCCTCAGGAGACCTTGGAAAGCCACATCTGCTGCAAAATAAATTGAAATATAATAATAAATTTTTTAAAAAACACTGCTCCTAAATTTCCCTAGGGGAAATTTCAATATGTTTTTGTCCCCTTGTAGCCATTTTGGGCCCATGAGAGGCCTATTTTTTCTTTTTTTTTAACATCAAGAAATTACGCATTAACCAATTTTTTTGGACCTTGAGGCCACAATACAGCCCCAGGAATTCACTTTCCCCTCCCCAGTATAGAGGCCTTGTGTCCCTAACAGAATTTCACTCTCAAACTGGGAGATGAGAACAGAAGTAGAGGCAAAGGGAGGTACGGGGGAATATGTGAAGAGAAACAAAAATAAGCACAGCCAGTTTTAGGAGAGATCTGGCTGGCAGGAGTGAAGAAGTCAAATATTGCTTTCCTGCTTGCTGTTTAAGACCCCCTTCCCAAGCATTCAGAACTGCAACATTTGTTCCTCCAGTTATCTTAGGACAGATTATTCCCTGGATATGCTCTGAACTTGCAAAGGAATAGCCTTTGGAGGGAATTCTATCAAGCAAAAATGGATTCTTTCCCCTCTCCCCTAACAGAAACTCCCTTTCTCTCCCCACTCTTTTGAGTTAACATATCTGTCTTAGTTATACATACAGTAGGGGAGCCTTCTTCAATCCTGCATCCTTTGGATGTGTTGGACTGCAACATCCATCATCCCCAACCAGTGTGACCATGGGGTATACAAAACATTCTAAATACTGAAAAAAAATCTTGCTCAGCTTGTTCATCTGGCTTTTGAGATTTGTTATATTCTTTTTCAGCTTCCTTTTGACTTTCCTTCCATGGGCTCAACTGTTAGTGAGTCTAGGGGAAACTGACAATGAGCTTGGAGAAATTACTTTTTTGAACTATACTGTCTATACTGTCATGCTGTCTGAGGAATTGTAGTCCAAAAAAGTAACTTCTCCCCAACTCTGGCCTGATGTAGCAGTGCTGCCGAAGGCAATCCTTGTACTTTACTTGAACACATTTCTTTAGAAACCTCCACTTAGAAGCATCCAACACACTGTAACTTCACACCAGAGAATGGAACAATGAATAACTTCTTAAGAACAATTCGTTGGTGCTATTTATTAGTGTTTGAGAGGTAACTAACTCCTACAATTAGTTGTATGTAGCTAGCAGGCAGTTAGCTACATTCATTAGTGGACTGTTCCTTGCTTTTCTGTTTGACTTTGACACAGAAAACCCTGAAGTTTGGTAAAAGAATAGCAGGTTTTTTCCTTCCAGTCCCATTCTATAAAAATGCATCTGAAACTGCTCCCAAAATATAAACATATCGTAACTTTGTGACTTTGTTACATTCTTGCTTCCCCACAGAATAACTGCTTACATTGTAAGCACATTGCTTATCACATGTTACCTCCAAGCTCTCCTTAACACACTAACTCAGCTACATCTCAACTTAGGGTGACCCTATGAATGAGAGCACGCAACCAGCCTCAGTCATCAACTGCTTTGCTCAGGTCTTGCAAAAGCAGGCTTGTGGCTTCCTTTATCGAGTCCACCCACCTATAATGCGGTCTTCCTCTTTTCCTTCTGCCTTCCACTTCAGTGAGCATTACTGTCTTTACCAATGAGTCATGTTATCTTATGATAAGTCCAAAGTACAACAGCCTCAGTTTAGTTATTCCATTTTCTAGTGAGAGTTCATGCTTGGTTTTCTCCAGGACCCATTAATTTGTCTTTTTAGCAGTCTATGCTAGAAGTATCCTCCAGCACTTTCAAATGAGTTGATTTTTACCCTGTCAGTTTTCTTCACCAGTTGTTATTCAAAGGAAAGAACTGATGAGCATATGCGAAAAGCAGAAGTAGGAGACAGAGCTCCACGTGCTATTTGACGGTCACTTGCTTTATTTTTAAAAAGCCCTTTTTAAAAATAAAGCAAGTGACCATCAATCAGCAAGTGGAGCTCTGTCTCCTGTTTACTTCTAGCTTTCTTCACCGTTTGGCGTTCCATACATACATATCCATACACACACGAGAAATACAATGGCATGGATAATTCTGACTATGGTATGGAATGATACCTTCCTACACTTGAAGGTCTTATCTAGTTCATATCTGGAAAAACAGCATCTTCACTACACCAGGCATGTAATCTCCCTTACACAATCAAATATAAACTTCTGGTTTAAGAAGTTCAAGTACCACCTGCTTGTATGTGTTTCTTTGAAGAACTGGGATGACTACATAGCATCATACATGTTTCCTTCACCAGGCCACCATTCTTAGCTTCCACCAAAGTCAGGAAGAAGGGATTTTGAAGAGCACTAAAATCACTCCAGCCTCATCATAGGCTAGTGGGAAGTTTGGAATTCTGTAATCACGGAGTGAACTGGCCTAATTGCTCCTGGAATGCATTCAACACCAGAGGACCAGATGGATGTCTGGACACTTTCACAGATTGACCCAAATCAGTCAACGCATCTATGTCATGGTGAAAATGAGTGACTGTATTTTCAGAGTACTTTGAAAATATCTTACAACAGCCCTCAGAGTTTTCCACAGTAATGCAGTAATGGCAACTGTGGTCTTCCAGATGTTGTTGGATCTGAAGTTGCTATGATCTTTCACCACAGGCTGTGTTGGCTGAGGGTGATGGGCACTACAGTCCCAGTCCAACAATACATAAAGAGCCCCAGCTGCCTACTCCCTGCCTTAAAAATCACCAGGAACACCAACTGCAGAAGGCCCCGTACTAGCCACAAAAGCTGCACAGAGTACAACTCAGGACTCAAGAAGAAATCTGTTTGCCTGCCAACCTCACAGCCACCAGCCAGTCTCAGCAATGAACACAGACTATTGCTAAATGAGATTCACAGCAAGTCTTTCTCTGGTCGTGCTCTAGCTGCCCGCCTCCTAACGTCGCTGTCCTCAGCTCACTCAAAACACCAAATAGGTGGCTAAGTGGGCTATCCACAGTACAAAGGGGCACTTTGGAACCGCTCCAACCATCTCCACATTCTACAGAGTGCCAGTCATCCCACCCAGAAACTCTCCATGAGCCTGGGGGCAGGCCATCATAACTGATCCATCATCCCTGCAAGCATAACAGGTTTAGCTGCTGAGGCTAAACTTCAACATATTGTGACCCATCCATGGCAAGAGGTCAAATCACCTTGCTCCCAGACCACCATCTTCCTGTCCAATTATGAGAACTTAGTCAAGAGCATGTCCTAAGTTGAGCCAATGACTATCTTCTTGGTAAAGCACCCACAGTTATTTAGCAGCTATGACAACCTGAGCTGCTTTATTAAGGCAGCTATGTTGAGGTTTCACTCCAAACTGCCAAACTAGGCATCACCATCACCTCTTTTGTCAGTACATGCGGGGCAGCACCACCAGCAGAATCTAACCCAAATGTCCAACCCAAGATTTAACCACACAGATCTGGAACCCAGATGGACAAGAAGACAGAACTCTTGTAAGTCACACAATGCCAGCCCCCAGACCACACACCTAACTTGATGCTGATTTTAAGCAGCCAGATGGACACATATGAAAGAGGGCTACTCCAGTCAGGTTTCACTGCTATATCCCAGATGACTTGGCTTTGTTTCAGGATAGCTTTCTGAACTGGTGTTTTCTGCCCTACATTGTGAGCCCAGCTCAGAGGTGGGTAACCCCTGGTCCTCCCAATATTTTGGACCAACTCCCATCAGTCCCACCTAGTATGACCAAAAGTAAAAGGTCTTGTTTAAAACATCTGGATAGCATTAAATTCACCATTCTTGGCCTAGCCAATTTCTTCACTTAACTTTTCTTTAAGAAAGAAAAGTGTCCCACTAAATAGAGCAGGACTATTATTTATTAATCCTTCCTTTAAAAAAAAAACATTTTCCCAAATTAGATACATTTTCCACCTTCTTTCTTCCACTATGGTTGGTGTAATGACTTCATTAGTCTCAAGGACTTGGTCAGGACACAACTCTCTAAGTGAAGAGAGTATCAACTGAAAACTCCTCAGTTTCCCAAACTACTCGATCTATCACTTGCTGTTCAGGGTGGTCCTTGTACCAATGTTAGAATGGAGAATATTAGGTGTTGTCTCAGGGGTTCAGCATGCCAAGGTTGTTGTCATTGGTACAGCAATTTCAAAACTGTGTAACTGGTTCTTCCTGGGGCAAAGAAGAGTGATTAGGAAGTGACAATACAAGCACAATGTTATGGGGTGTGTGTATGTTAAGGATCCAGCTGGGACTCAAAAGATGCTCTGACTAGAATATGACTCCTACGCTGATTGAAAGGCAGGACATAAATTAAATAAATAAAAATCAAATCAAATAAATATTGTCAACTAAAAATATTATGGTCCACAGTTCAAAGCAGTCACTTGACGACAGCCAGCTACAATATGAAGCCTAGCCTGCACTGGAGCAACCAAGGAGTTCAAGGGCAAATGCAGTTGAAGTGACACTATCCATTCCCAACAAGGCATTACCATTTGTCTGGTCACTCATGTCATGGAAAGGGAGTAGGACTGGAGAACTTTTGTGGCCTTCAAGGGGTATTGGTGTTGAATTCTGGTTCCCACCAGCTCCACTACTGGAGAGGCATGATAGAATTAGTATTTCATCAATATCTGGAAGGTCCAAAGTCTTCCACTCCTAAAAATGGGGCTTGCACCATACCAGTGCACAGGTAATACATCTCCTTCATTCATCATTATGACCCTGCCATTCAAAACAAACAGAGGAAATTAAGAGAATTTGTCACTTTGATCTTTTTGTCACTCAGCGGGCACAATACCAGCTCTTGGAAGGAATGCATGGGATTTAGGTGTACAAATAGAGAGGACAGATGAATCAAGAGCTTGCCTGTATCTTGGACTTGGAAGGAAATGGAGCTAGCAGAAAGAGGGGTCCTGAAGGTCTTGGAAGGGGGGCCAAGGAAAAACAAAAGGTCTGATTAAAGAGACAAACATACAACATATGTTGTCTCAAAGAGCTCAGCACAAATTAAATCAAAGATATGTCTGATATCTTCACGTATTGCATTGAGAAGACCAAAGGGGCAAGGAAGACTGACTAATTAAGGGACACATACGATTTAGAAATAAGTACACACTTTCCTGGAGGAAACCAGCTCTCCATCTAGAGAGGAAGCAAAGTTATCCATAAGAAAGACACAAGCACTTCAAGATGAGACATATGTTCATGAAGACAATTTCTAGTCAATCAAATGTAAAGTCCTAAGACATCCAGTTTTATAGTAGATAGAGCTGCACCCCTACGGTTTAGAAGAAAATCATTTCCATGCTGTGCCATCAGTTTTACAGTAGCAGGCTCATGAGGAAAACATGCCTTGCCTAAGGAGGGCCCCCATAAAGGAATGTCATACTGAGTTAGACCAACAGACCAGCTAGCCTTATATGGTCACATCAAGCTCAACTAGTAATGCCCCTGGAGGGTCTTTGGCAAAGGCATTTTTCAGACAGGCGAGTCTGGTTTTTCTTGAATAGCAAGGACTGAATCAAAAGCCCCCATCCCCAAAAAGTTCTGCCCTCACTTACAAGGAACTGTTAGGGAGCTCATCCGGGAAGCTGCAAGGAAGGGAGGAATCTGTTTGCTCCTGTACACTGCCACTCCCTGTTACCAGCTGCCAGCTGCCGAAGTCAGTAGAGATGGAAGATCCAGGCAGAGAATGGTCGGCCGATCTGGGGCAGGGGAGAGAGGAGATGGTGCAAGTCAGTGGCTTCCTTCAGCGACTTCTGGCCTTCCTGTTACAGCCTTCACTAGCCCCTGGCCCCTCAGAGCTGCACTGCCAGTGGAGCTGCATAGAAGCCATCAAGGATGCAAAGCTGTGGCAAGTCACAGAGCCCATGCTGATTTCCTCCACAGTGAAGAGATGATGAGTTTGATGAAAGGAGAAGAGAGCTGAATTCGCAAGGCAGGCTGAACTGGGCCAAGCAAGAAGTCAGTCATGCAGGAGCCACAAAAGCCAAGAACAATCTTGCCTGAAGAACCCAGGAGAACAGATGCTATTCCCAAACAGGAGCCCTCATGTCATGCCATGCAAGCTAGCAAGCTGATCCAACACAAGTGTGCAGAGGAGAATGGAAACAAACAAGAGCTTGGTGTGGCTAGTGCTTCTGGGAGAAGGTTCTTCTCTTCTCTTCCCCATCCCTCCCAGTCAGATGAGAGCTTTTGTCCTGAAGCCACGTCCCCAATGTTGTTTTCCCAGAAGATGGAGGTAGCACCCCTCAAAGAGACACAGTGCACCACACAGGAAGGAAGTTTGTAAAATCAGGCATTGAATGCAAAGAAGTGACTCCAGAAGAGCAGAACAGAGAGAAAATCCCACCTCAAAGAGCATCAGCCCCATTCTCACCTTCCTTCAAAGATAAGTCATTTTTCAAGCTCAATACCACATTCATGCCTCTCTTTTCATCTGAGAATACGTAGTTGCTGGCTCAAGACTGATACAAATGCTAAGCATTAAGTAGTGGTATAAGATGGGTGATTTGGAAGTAATAAAGCTGCCAGCAAAGCAGTATCAGTTTTGCAGTAAGCTCATGAGGACTGATTTAGAAAAAATAAGAGAAGACCCTTTAGGCTATTGCTTTCAATTGGCACCCCAACAGCTGCTGACATTTTGCAGTAGCAACAGCCCTCCTTACCTGAAAGGTCATTTGGATGTACAGGGAATAGTCCAGATTTTAGTTTGAAAAGGCAAACCTGAACTCTTGGCAAACACCACCTTCCCCCTTTCCACCCCCCAAAGTCATCATAGGTGGGTGGCTGCCCCCTTTGAGAACAAGGAAAGGAAAGGAAAGGAAAGGAAAGGAAAGGAAAGGAAAGGAAAGGAAAGGAAAGGAAAGGAAAGGAAAGAGCTGGCTTTCCAGATCCTTTTACTCGGACCAGCCCATCAACAGGGCAAGCAGCCTGCTGGTTGCTCCAGAGGCTCTACATCTTAAAATAAATTTATTTCTTGTCTATTCCAACAAAGACTTTCCACAGTAGCTTATACTCCAGAGTACAAAGTTCTCTATTTTAATAACCCAAAGCACAGAAGGCAGGATGCTTAGCCAATGTAAGAACAGCCCTCCTCTCTCAGGGCAGAAGTACAGGTCCAGCATCCTGTTTGGCACAATGTCCAATTGCATATCTCCAGTAAACCCACAAGGGCCAGTCGGAGGCCTTTGCAAAACCCACCAGCAGGTCTGGTAGACAGTAGCTCTTCCCTGTATTGGTTCACTAGCAATAATACTTGTCAGACAGCTCCTGACTACCAGTCATTATAATGGGTATCAATAAAAACGTAAGAACAGGTTGCTTACCTGTAACTGTGGTTCTTCAAGTGGTCATCTGTGCCCTTACACACTAGGAGCTTTCGCGGATGCGTGGTACCGTTCAGAAATTTCTAGAGCTTAGTAGCTTGGTGGGAACCCCTCCCCCCATGTATCCACTGAGCATGCTCAGCCCGCCAAGCAACGGTCTCTCCTCAGTTCTACAAGTCCGCCAAAAAAAGGGGACCCGAGAGTGAGGGGACGGTTGGGCGGGTGTGTGTAAGGGCACAGATGACCACTCGAAGAACCACAGTTACAGGTAAGCAACCTGTTCTTCTTCTTCGTGGTCTCTGTGCCTTACACACTAGGAGACTTTGTAGCTTACCAGAAGGACGGTGGGTCAGGTCCCTAGAGTACGGAGGCCAGCACCGCTCGTCCAAACCGGGCATCCCTCCTGGACCGACAGTCCAGCCGATAGTGGCAGATGAAAGTCGAGGGCCTGGACCAGGTCGCCACTCGACAAAGTTCCTGAAGGTCCACACCTCGCAAGAGGGCTGCTGAGGATGCCACAGCTCTGGTGGAGTGTGGCCGAAGCAAGTCAGGAGGAGGCTGCTTGGCCATCTCATAAGCAAGCAGAATTGTCTGGGCCACCCACTTGGAGAATCTCTGGGTGGACACCTTGCGGCCCCTGCGACGATGACCATGGCACACAAACAGGTGAGGGGTCTGCCTGTAGGCCGCAGTCCTTTGAGTGTAAAAGACCAGGGCCCTTCGAACGTCCAGGGTTTGCAAAGACCTCTCAAGAGGGGTCGTCGGGTTAGGATAGAAGGTAGGTAGGATGATGTCCTGGTTAAGGTGGAAATGAGAGACGACCTTCGGGAGGAAAGAAATGTCCGGGCGGAGAACCACCTTATCCCGGTGAAAAACCAGGAAGGGGTCGTCGACACGTAGCGCTGTCAATTCGCTGGCACGCCTGGCAGAGGTGACAGCCACCAGGAAAGCAGTCTTGAGAGTCAGGAGCCTATCATCAACAGTGGCCGTAGGCTCAAAGAGTGGTCTCGTAAGTTGAGAGAGTACCAGAGATAGGGACCAGGGAGGCAACGGCGGCGATACCGGCGGGTATAGATGGTGAAGTCCCTTCAGGAACTGTTTCATCGTGGCATCCCGGAAGAGCGCTGCTGAAGGAGAGCCTCGGGGTTGGTAGGCCACAATGGCAGACAGGTACACCTTCAACAAGGAAAACGAGAGACCCTCTTGTCTCAAGTGAAGCAGGAAGCGGAGCACGGTACCGAGAGCAACTGGCAATACCGTGTCTCCACGCTCCTCCGCAAAGGTCACAAACCGCCGCCACTTGTAGGCATAGTTGTGGCGGGTCGATTCCTTTCTAGCCGCTGTAAGGACGTCCTGGATAGCGGGATTGTCTAGGGCTGTATCCTCCACACGTGGAGGTCCAGGACAGGCAGGTCAGGATGGAGAACGCGACCGCCGGAATGAGACAGCAGGTTGGGCGCCACTGGAAGCCTGAGCGGCCGTCTCCGAGAGGCCTCAAGCAGCGGGGCGAACCAATGCTGCCTGGGCCAGTACGGGGTGATGAGGATGGCGTCGGCTCGGTCTGCCAGGATCTTGGGTATCACCCTGCCCAGCAGGAGGAACGGTGGGAAGATGTACAGGAGACCCTCTGTCCATTGGTACCGGAACACGTCGCCGAGGGAGTTCGGTCCCCGGCCGGCTCTCGAACAGCACTTGGCGTTCGACACTGTGGCGAAGAGATTGATGTCGAGATCGCCCCATCGGGACCGTATCAAGTGGAATGCTTCCTCCGAGAGGGACCACTCGTGGTTGGTAGAAGTGTCCCTGCTCAGGGCGTCTGCTGTCGCATTCTCCTGCCCTGCCAGGTGAACAGCAACAGGGTGGACTCGGAGGGACACGCACCAGTCCCAAAGCTGGAGAGCGATGGTCAGGAGTGTGGTAGAATGGGTCCCTCCTTGTCTGTTGACATAACACACCGCCGTGGTGTTGTCAGTCAGGATCAGCACCGCCTGTCCAACAACCAGATTGCGGAACAGTCTCAGAGCTTTCCCGATGGCTAGGAGCTCGAGGGCGTTTATGCGGAGAGCGGTCTCGTCGCCAGTCCATCAGCCTCGGACTCTGAGGTCGTCGCAATGCGCTCCCCATCCGAAGAGGGAGGCGTCGGTCGTGATTGTGAGCCGAGGGGTCAGTCGTGTGAACGGCATCCCGGACAGGAGATGACGGTACGAGAGCCACCACAGCAGAGAGTGACGGACAGGTGTCGGCAGTCGAAGTTGTAGGCGCTGGTCGTCTCGGAGCGGATTGAAGGCTCTGACAAACCAGTGTTGAAGGGGGCGCGCTCGCAGCCTCGACAGGTACGTAACGGCCCTGGTGGAGGCCATGTAGCCCAGAAGCTGTTGTATTCTCCTCGCCGATACCGTCGAGGACAGCCGAAGCAGATCGGTGGAGGGTACAAGCCCGCTCCAGGGGCAGGTAGGCCCTGGCCGAGACTGAGTCCGGGGTGGCTCCGATGAAGTCCAACACTCTCGCCGGCTCGAGGTGAGACTTCTTCGGGTTGACCCAAAGACCCAGGCGGGTCAGGAGAGACAGCATTTGATGAATGTCTGAGTACAGTCTGGTCTTGCAGGACGCTACCAGCAGCCAATCATCTAGGTAGGGGAAGACGGTGATGCTCTTCGTCCGCAAGTGGGAAACCACAGGAGCCATGCACCTCGGTGCGGGGGAGAGGCCGAACGGCAACACCCGGTACTGGTAGGAGGTGCCGTCGATCGCGAACCGAAGGTATCGTCTGTGCTGTGGACGGATGGAAATGTGGAAATACGCATCCCGCAGGTCGATCGAAGCGAACCAGTCTCCCCGGTGGAGGAAGGGTAGGATCGTCGACAAGGTGACCATCTTGAACCTCCTGGGCCAGATGTATTCGTTTACCCCTCGGAGGTCCAAAATAGGTCGCAGGGTCCCGTCCGACTTCGGTACTGTAAAGTACCGGGAGTAGAAGCCAGTGGTAGTGGCCGAGGGCGGGACCGGTTCGATCGCTCCCTTCTGGAGGAGGGACTGGATCTCTTCCAGAAGAGCCGGGCTGGCCTGGGTGGAGTAGAAAACGCCTCGAGGTGGAATACTTGCGAACTCGATGGCGTAACCAAGCCGAACAATGGTGAGCACCCAAGAGTCCGACATGATCTATCACCACGAGTCGAGGTGTTTGGCCAGCGTGGGATGGTTGGTGAGGGCTGATGGTAGGCGGAAGGTAGGCTGAGGTAGGGTCCTGCAGATCCCATCAAAACCGGGATTTGGATCCCGACGAAGATTTTTTGGAAGCCGTCTGTCAGCCCCATGCAGAACGTCTGGAGGAGGATGTGCGGGGGTCCGAGAGGACCCGGACCTGGGCGAGCAAGGTCAGAAGCTCGCAGAGGACGAATGGCACCACGTAGGCCGCGGACCACAGCGGGTCTGCGGAGGCTCACGGATCCCCATCTTTTTGGCCGTTAGACGGGCCTTGATGATGTGGTCCATCGCCTCATCTGTCGACGCATTGAAGAGACCCTTGCCGTCGAAAGGGAGGTCCTCGATGCGTTTCCGGGTGTCCTCCTAGAGGCCTGAGGATTGTAGCCAGGCATATCTCCGGAGGGCGACAGAGCCGACCATGACTCAGGACGCCACTTCCACAGAGTGTCTCGAAGAGATGATCTGCTGGTTTGCGAGCGCTACCGCTTCATTGTAGAATTGGTTAGTGCTCGCCCTATTTTCCTCCGGAACAGTGGAGAGAATAGGGGCAACCTTGTCTAGGAGACTGCAGAGGTAGGCGGCCATGCAAGCTTGGGTGTTAGACACCCTCGCCACCAGGGAGGAGGCAGAATAGAACCTCCTACCAAAAGTGTCCAAACGGCGCCCTTCTTTGTCCGGCGGTGTCGTGTGGGGCCTGGAACCGCCCTTGGTTTGCGCTGATTCGGCCACCACTGAGTTGGGCTGAGGATGATTAAACAGGAACTCAGCATCCTTCTTCTGGGTGCGATAAAGGTGTTCCAGCCTGTGTGGTATGGGCTGGGCTGAAGACGGCTGAGGCCAGGGGTGTTTGAGAGCCTCCATCAGGGCAGGCAGGAACGGTACTGGGGCTGCCGCAGGAGGGCGGGTATCCACGTAGTGGAAAACCGGATCCTGCACCGCCGGGGCCGGATCCGCCACCTTCAGACCCAGGGCCTTAGACATCCGGAGGAGAATGTCCGAGAACTGTTGGACATCCTCAGGAGCCGACTCAGGAACTGGATCGCCAAACGCCAAGGGAGGGGACTCGTGTGAGGCCGGTGTAGAGTCCTTAGAGTCCGTCTGCGAATCGTAATCCTGGGAGGACGCCGTGGAGGACCTGTCAGGAGAACAGTCCGAGCATTGTTCAGGCGATTGGGAGTGAGACAGTACCGGCAGCGATACTGTCTTCGGAGCCACAGGTGGTTGCGTCGCAGACGGCAGGGGAACCAGCGAAGGCACCGAGTGAGAAGCGCCTGAGTGGCAGTAGCGACCGCAGAAGGAGCAGGCTGGGCGGAGAGAGCCTCAGACATTGGACGGAAAACCGTAGACGTTACCCGTGGAGGTGGAGAAATCGGCCAGTGACGAGGGGAAGGCTCTCAAGTCGGGGTCGGAGTTCCAAGAAGAGGAGGAACAAGCACCGAAATACCAAAACCAGTCCGAAATCTGTAAGAGTAGTCGAAATATCCAAAACCGAGTCGAAAAAACCAGAAAGACTTGCAAGAAAAGGCCAAAGAAGAAACGCTCTAAGCTCAGAACCTCCGTACGCGACGGCGGACGAGAAAGAACTGAGGAGAGACCGTTGCTCGGCGGGCTGAGCATGCTCAGTGGATACATGGGGGGAGGGGTTCCCGCCAAGCTACTAAGCTCTAGAATTTTCCGAACGGTACCACGCATGCGCGAAAGCTCCTAGTGTGTAAGGCACAGAGACCACGAAGAAGAACTATAATTCCTACTTTGTGCGTGCTTTGACTGCTCTTCCCAGCCAATGTTGGGGTGGTGGTGAAGAGAAGTATCTGACCTACAGAAAAAGAGGCAGGCAATAAGGTGATAAATGCTGGAATTCATTGCAATCTCCAGCTATCTTCCTGGGGAGGGATATGGCTGTGTACTCACTGCTTCTTTAAGAACAGCATATTGATGCAAAGGGGAGGAGGGAAGAAAAGGAATTCACAGAAGCCCACTTGATTCCACTCTGAAGGTGTTTACAGCAACAGCGTCAAACCTCTGCTATAAGGAAGCCTGCAAGACAGGCTTATACAGATGTAAAAACAAGGAGGAGCAATGTGAGTGCATTTGATGCACAGTATAATGGGGGGAGTGGGATGAACAACAGATATAACTCCTGAGGTCAGGCATTTGTGAATCCCTGATGCAACCAGCATAGATCCCTTTTCCACTGTAGTCACAGGCACCATTCTCTTCCCTTTTGCAGTGGATGTGTGGTGGGGAACACAGCTAGTCTGAACAAAGCCTCCATGTGAACACAAGAAAGGATTTGGTAAATGGTTGGCCAAGAAGAAGGAAGGAATGTTCTGGATGATGATTCACCAACATTGTTAATGTGGAGACAAAGGCAGCAGGTGGGGGTTGCACAGAGTACCACCACAGGGTTCAAGGCATCCTCTTCACTGCTGTGCTAGTTGACAGGAACGACTGAGCAAAGAGAGGAATTGCCCACAAAGAAGTGAATGATACACAAACTCCCTCTGAGTCAGGAACTCCAGCAACTCAGGAACTCAAAAGTGACTCAGGATCTCAAAGTCCAAAGGCTTCATCTTTTCTAATGCATACTGTTCCAGATATAGCCATGCTTTTTTCAGATAATTGAGGGCTTGGACTTCTTGGACACTCAGGCAAAGTTCATATAGCTCAGTTTGTCTTTGATGTAGTCAATCTGAGACTTGAAATATGTAAAATACCAGCTGCCTAAAGAGGAGTGCTGGAAGGACAGGCAATGGAGAAAATACTGGTTTCTTGGTCAGCAAAGCAGAAGTATGAGCAGAAGCCAAAGAGAGTGAGTGAGTGAGTGAGACACAGTGTGATCTTGCACAAAGCTGGATAGAAAAACCGACAGGCTCAGCCAAAGAGATCCAGTACCAAGAGCCTTACTGACACCGTTCTGTATTTTCATCCATCTGCGCTACCTAGAGTACTGACTGTTGCTCAGTACAGTGTAGAAGATTTTTTTTGCTTTCATTAAGAAACAGAAAGGTTCTAGTCCTCACAGTTGCAAAGAACTACTGGGGGAGAATAATGTTGAGAAGAAGGTAACCTAAGCAGGGTACCCAGCAGATAGGACTCGTGTGCCCACTCCCTCCTCCACCCAGGGTCTCTGGCTTCATTCTTTAAAGTACATTTCCTCTTGTCTTTCTCTCTCCCCTCCTCTTTCTTTTTCCTTAAAGGCTTCTGAATTCCATAAAAGCCCAACTCTTGCCAATCTCAGTTATGCAAACCAAACCATTCTTGCAAGAGTAAAAATGACACAATTTCTATGAGCAGAGCACTGCAGCAATCTCATCAGTGAAACTGGATTACACTTCAAATGCTGTATACCTGCACCCCTCCAACAGTTGAAAAGGTATTTTGGTATCAGAGTCTACCAGATGTATAAAAATCGGGAACTTAAGCCTTGATGTCAGGAAACAGAGGACAAAACAAAGTGTCAGAAACTCTTTCCTTTTCTTTTTTTCTCTTTAAGGTTGGTTATAGATCCTAGAAATAAGTTTTGTTAAAGACTGCTCAAATTCTGTTGCTGGAAAATGTTCTAGAAATCTCCCATCTTTAACTCTTTTGTGAAGGATTCATAGCTCAGGGATTTGCATGTAGTGAAAGACCATTACCCAAGGTCCAAGGCAGCAATGCCTCATCACAGAAGACAACACCAATGATTTGAAAATATAAAAGGTAGTATCATATACTCCAAAGAAATCATGTCCTTTTACTACATAATGCTCAGAAACTCCTTGGTTCTCATCCTTCTAACCAGGCACAGCAGACTTTTCTCTTTTTAGTTTTTTTCCCTCTGTGGTTAACTTCTGTTGGAGTTTCAGCCCATTCTTCTTTCAATAACAAACACCTGAGCAAAATACAGAGAGCTTTTATGAGTAGGAAAGCAGAGCTCAGAGGCAGGTGGGAGTGGCTTTGGAAGGTGAGAAATACCAGCAAAATCTGACACTGTTGCTTACTGTATTGCTGGCATATAAGATTCACTTTCCCCCCAAAAAATACTGTTTGAAAATGGAGTGTGTCTTATAAGCCAGTGTGTCTTATATGCTGGTAAATAGTATTTGCCAGTATATAAACGAGATGTGTCTTATACACAAGTGCATCTTATACACTGACAAATACAGTAAATTGCTGCTACCTGGATTGCTAAACAAAAGCAATGACAAATTTCTCTAGGAGGAAAAGGCTGAAGAACTACTTATGCGGTCCCATGTCCTGTACTGTCTAATACAAAACCAAGGTGGATTGTGACCAGTAATTCCAAGAGCCTTATGTCTTCTTAGGAAAAATGATACCTAAGAAATTTCAAACAACAAGAGGGGGAGGAAGAAGTGAATCCGAACAGGTCAGGAAATAATGAGGAGTGGAAATCAGACCAACCATATTGTAAAGATGCCATGTCACTGTCCCGCTCCTGTCATACCCTCACCAACCTAGTCTTCCATATCCCATCACTGTTTCCCACGCCCTCACAGTCCCTGCAGTAAAACAGAGGCAAACACCAAAAAAATCCAAGCAATTAAAGCACAGTTTTAAGCTCTTTAATTGATTCTACTTGTATACGACCCTGAGGTCCTAGGATATAGGGCAGGATATAAAAATTAAAAAGATATAAACTAAAACACAATAAAAGTTTGTTGCCATGCTCCTTCTGGCCCTGGGAGCTGAGCCTTTTCTGTTTTAAATTAAGAGCAAGAATTATACATGCACACCCTAAGGACCTGAGGGTGTTTTAGCCTAAACACTAGGTCAGGACAGAGGAAGTGAAAATCAGCAAGGTGACCTGTTAATTGTGAACATATAAAATGCTGCTCAGTTCTGAGCCAAGCTGAAGTATGTTGTTGCCTTTTGGGGACCTGATCATGGCTGTTCAGACCCTGCTGGCGAATGAGTGCCATCCTGCTCCTCAAATGAGAGAACTGGAAACATTTTATGCAGAAAGCCACACTCTTTGAAGACAAAGCAGGATAATGAGGGGAAGGCAGGCCATGACAGTGCTGTCCTTTTCTTTAGCAGGAAGACTATTATGAGGTGCTGGTCTTCAAGCAATCCAGGGTCTCTAAGCTGAGGCTTCAGAAAAAGGGCTTCATTTAATTAGGTCACTCCTTCCCACTGCATCACCTTTCTCTGCCAGTGTTATCTGGGTTTCTGGGAACTCTGGTTTCTCCTCTAATTGGCCAGTCAGTCATATTAACTGGAAGGAGGAGGGAGGAGAAATTCTCTTGCTCACCCTCAATCACGCGCGCGCGCACACACACACACACACTCTCAAGCACCCAAGTGTGGGGTCCCAGGAATAGTATTCAAGCTTTGGACCAGGGGTTTAGTTCAAGATGAGGCTCACTGAATATCACTTTGGAATCCATTTTTACATGAGTCTGCCTAGCTACTGTTCCCTTCACCTGACTACCAAAGCTAGAATCAATCATGTAAACACAATTTTTAAAAAGAAGTTGAATAAATTTGCATAATTTCTAGCTATCATAATCCTATAATACCTGTAAATTGTGCAGGCTGCAGAATCTAGGTTTTTTTTCTGATCCAGAACTTTTGATTGCATGGGCGTAAGATTTTGATTACAGCCAGGATTTAAAACAACAACAACAACAAATGTTTGACACTAGCTACTGCTGTATATGACCAAGCTGGCATAAGCAGGTGACTGCTGTAAACAGACACAGCATTAAGAAGAGTTCAGAGTACAGAAATATTTAACCATAAAGACCAGAAATCTAATATTTACTCTATTAGGAGCAGCTGGATGGTAGAAGGTCTTTGTGGCAACTCCAGAAGCACAGCTGGCAAGTGAACACCTCTTGGCAGCCAGCAGCGCTTTTCCACCGTGCCTATTTTCTGACACATTAGAGCATTTACCAGCCTGACCTAAGGTAATAATTAGAAAACCATTAAGGCCACGAGCCAAGCCACTTGCTGCAGAAGTCACATGCGAGGAAAGGATTCTGGCTCTTTGCCGCAGCTGCTGCCATCTCTGCAAAGAGAAAGCATCAATGGTTCACAAGGAACCACAATTACAGGCTTCCCTGGCTATAAAGGGGTTTCAAGAGAGATATTCTGGGAAACAATCTGCATTTTTCAAAATGGCCACATGCAAACAAAGAAAAAGGGTCTCCATTTACTGGCTAGAAATCTGGACTATATCTGCAACTGGTCCAAAGTGGGACTGGGAAACACAAAGGTACACAAAGCATAAACAACTGCTCTTAAGGCCTTTGAGCAAGGGTGAGTAATCTCGTTCACCCTGAGGGCCAAATTCTATTTTAGAGAAGGCTATGGGGCCACATAATGATGTGGCAGATCAAGAACAAAAAAGATGGAATAGCAGCATATTTTAACTTATTAAAGTTCTTGCTGCCAGGAACTAAGACTTCAAGAAAAGCATTTCAAACTTTCAGAATGGGGAAAAAATCTGTACGAAAGCTGAGAAACCACTCAATAATGGTAGCATATCACAGGGGGCAGGCTGTTCATGGAACCTCAAAGGGCTAGACTGGCACCCTGGAAAGGTCAGTTCAACCCCAGGGCTTGAGGCTGCCCATCCACCTTGGAGAAAAGGGGAATCTGTAAGTAGGAAACTGCAAAATGGCACAAGTTAGAACTTTGAGTAAGCCTGGCAGCATGTCACACCAGATTTGGTTCAGGTTCTAGTTTTTAAAGATGTTACATAGTCAAGGATGGTGGAGAGTAAACTGTTAAAAGTGTGTTACACTTTTAAAGCAGTCATTGTGGTTTCAAGCAAGCCAAAGTTTTGGGTTCCTTAGCCTTGAGGGAGCAGCAACCGAAGAAAGGAAGTCTATCAGATGGCACCTTCACGAGCTATAAAAGAATTATTACCCCAAGCCCAACCTGACAGCAATCTCCAACTAGCAACTATTCCCAACTATCAGGGAAAAAAATACTTTTTGGACTACAGTCTCCCAAATCCCTATGCAATCTGGGGTTTCTGGGAGCTGTAGTACAAAAATAGCAACTTTCCCAAATTCTGTCAGGCAGCATCGCATTTTATCTTCTGATAGTGCTGTTTCTGAAACCAGAGTTCCTTTGCAAATCCAAGCACCTTGTACTGGCTTTGTTTAATAGATTTAGCAAAAGTGCATTCAGATGCAGCTTAACCAGTTTGCTAAAGCTGCATTAGTGTCCTTGTGCTTCTTCCACGGTCTTAATCTCACCTCCTAGAGACAGAGACTTCCTCTCCCCTCACTCTTTAAACATACTACCCCTGGGGAACACAAGCGAGCCCAGGAGGCTCAATTTTCATAAAATGCAGACAGTGCCACCCTGGCTTCATATATGGTGTGTACTTCAGAAAAGATTGTTTGGCCCAGGGTAATTACTAGCCCGTTTTTTTTTTTTGCTTTGTTTTGTTTTTAACAGAGCATTTTCAGATTAGCTCCTTATTCGGATTACTTTCATGTGTGATATTCTTCATACACAATGGTGATGCCTCTCCATGAAGGGAAGAGGGAAAACTTCCCCCAGGAAGTGGGAGACAAGATTTTACCATGCCATAAATACAGCAGTTAGGCAGCCATGTACTTGCAGGTAAGTAAGCTCTTATGCAACATTTCATTTCTATCAGGGAACATGCCAATTAAATGGAGATAATAAGGCTAGGGGTGGGTAGGAAAGCTGACCATTGAACAGGTTGTTTGAGAGGTACCGGTAGCTCCATGGGCCAGGTGGGGAAGGAGGAAGAGGCTCAGCTTGTTCCACTGGGCACTCAAGGCTTCCTCGTTCCTGCTGTTTGGAAAGCAGACAAGCCCCCACAGGGCAAGACTGAGCAATGCTATTTTCTTGTGCTCACTCACAGCTTCAGGCAGCATGGCTGCTGGGACGCAGGCGCTTGCCAGCTTAACTACCTCTATGCTTATTTGGCTTCAATTAAAGTTCTCTGCTTTGGCCTGCAGAGACAGATAACCATAGGGTTTTCCGTCTGCAGAGTCTGCCAATTTGTCTGTATAACAAGAGCCTTTCTCTCAAGGATCCATGGAATGGGAGGAAAACCAACCAGGAATGGCTTCTTCTCCTTCTCTCAAGCTAGCAGGCACTTCAACAGAGCCATCTCCCACACGCTTCCTATTACAACAACCCTTCGTGACTTGCTTGCTTGCCTCCTGCCAGTCAATACACACAGGAAATGGCAGGTAGCCAATTAAGTTACCTATTGTAGTAGCTGCTGGCCTACTGGAATGCCTGCTTCTCCAGTGCGGCAGTTGCTAAGTGTTTTGTTACCATGGCCACAAGTCCAGGAGATCAGAAAGCCACGTGCATCCATCTCTTCTTTTCCAAAGGTGACACGCTGTACTTGTCTTGAGTAGGAACTTTTGCAGCATGGCATCATACTAGTTGGCATGGTAGGGACCAGGGCCTGCCCTCATACCCAGCTGATCTTCAAAGAGGCAATATCCGTTGGGAATTCCCTTCCATAATAAATCAGCAGTGGTCAAAATTGTTGAGTCTGGAAAGCCACATGTTCCTAGGCCAACTCCCTCTCCTCTCCTCTGGCAACACATCCGAAGATGACAGTGTCATTCTCCCTTCAGGGTGGAGCACTCAGCTCTCCTCACCAGGAAGATATGGATATCATAAAGCATCCTTCCCAGAACAAGGGAAGGATGGTCCAGAGGTCAGTGGAAAAGCACATGCTTCTCATGAAGACAAATCCAGGTTTCAAAAAAAAAGGAAAAAAAAGAAAGAAAAAAAAGACAAATCCAGGTTTCATCATGTCTAGCACTAACAGGGGAACAGATCCCTTGTTGCTAGTTCTGTGGAACAGATGACAACAGGTTGTGTGCTTGCCTCCTCCGATGTCTTCAGGTCCCTGACCAAAGTGCCAGGTGGAGCTCTTCAAAACCAGGGACTGAAGAAAGAGGAGGAACAGGAAAGCAGTCTCAGCCCGTGCTTGTAAATGCTGGTTGACAAGAGTAATCAGCTTTGATTCTCCTCTTCCTTTCCTTCATGGGTAAGAGAGAAGTGGGCCCAAACCAGGGAGGAAATCCCCACCATCCCCAGTCAGTGAGTGAAGATAGCTGGGATGCTCTTCCAAGAGTCCCCATGGTGGGGTCCACAGAACTCCATGGGAAAGTCTCTCAATGGGCTGGATGTCCCCCTGTCAGCACCTTCCTCTTCAGTTTAAAACAAAACACAACAAAAAAAGCAGACTGGGAAGCAGCGATGCTCTGACTGAAACAACAAGGCAAGGGCTAAGTTTCTGTCATAGAAGCTGCCATCTTGGGGACATCTGCCACCTTCACGGAAGCAGAGTTGCCATATGGCTCAGAAGGGACACACTGTGTCCTAGTAGGAGGTGGGGGCAAAGCCACGTCCTGTTGATTTGCTTGGGAAATGACACTGCTTGGGCAAGGAAACTGTGCACAAGGCACCACTTCAGAGCCAGACAGGAGCACATGCTGAGACCTGACATGACAAAGGCCACTGCATGATGGAACAGTCCCTAAAGGGTCTTCTCAGCCTCATAATGAAAGGCTGCTGGATAAATCAGCAGTTCTGAGGAATGGCCGTCACCTCTGCTACTACATAAAATGATGGAAGCCTGACAGGCTTCAAGAGCTTCCAGGTGGTCATTCCTGATCTATGCTATTCACATATAGTCTGTGACTCCAGACTATATGTGAATAGCAATCTAGTATGGTGTGAGTGCGCAAATGTGGGATCTTGTTTAGTCTGAGGATATCTGGCTTTCTCCCTTTTTAAGGTATAGTTTTTGAGCCCTTGGGATTACATGTTGAAAGGGGTCCACTGAGGCCTAGTAAGTCACTGATGTGTCTCATACCACATTTTCTAGCTTGTGCTTTGGAGGCCCAGAGATCTCTTGAGCCTCTATAAGAGAGACTGGGCTTCAACCTCTCTCTTATACAGATCTCCCCTCTTCCCCACCCACAACTTCTAGACATCCCCAAGCACAAAACACACACAGCAATGGATTTTTTTAAAATACAGCTGAATGGTTTGCCAAGAATTAGCACCACCTAAATAGCAAACAAGCAAAGCAACTAATCTCTCTCTCTCTCTCTCTCTCTTTTTTTTGTTTTCACATTGGTTACAACACGGGTGGGCTGTGTAACATTTAACTATGACTTTATAAGCTTTTAATAAGTAAAAGAGGATTAATCCATGATTTAACACTTGCATCTTTTTATGATGAAATAAGGGAAGATTAGGCTATGCAGGAGTGGATTTTGGTTGAGAAGGATTGTGGTCTCTGCTACTCAAAAATAATTCTTGAAGTCAGGATTTTTCAACTCTAAGTGTGTGCTTTTTATATATGGCTAAAACTGATAGATTCAGGATTCTAATTAAAAACGAAAACCACACCCAGCCCACAAGGTAGACCCTATTAGCCTGAAGTCTGCCCATTTCTGAGTTAGGGTGTGAAAGCAGGCTGAAAACAAGCCAGTGCCAGAAAATATACATGTTAAAAACCCCTAATTTTAAAATAATCAAAGCAATGCAACATCCAGGTCAGCTCAATACAAATCTGCTGAGGAGACTGGTAATACAATATCTTATTGTGTTCGGAGAAAATCACCAGAGATATGCCTTTCACACACTTCCCAGCCAGAGCTCACTGCACAACTTTATTTTAAAGTGAATCATGCTTAATCCAAGCATAATTCTGAACAGCATACAATTAGAAACAAGACAAAGACCTTAACATCAGTTGATTCCACAAGTGCCAAACTGCATGCGCATATATACAAACATGCATACAGAGAAGCAGATAAGTGAAATGCAAATTTGATTTCACAAGTTTTAGAATGCAGCTAAAACTAACTTGAAAGATTTCTGAAGATCAGAAAATCCTCAGATTGAGGGCTACTTTCCCCTCCCCGTCCCCAAGAAACCTGCCTAGGATTCCAAACAACCTTCTTTCCCAAATGGAAGAGACCTGAGCAAAATTTCCTTCTATTGCTGCCCTCCAGCCCTAAATTCCAATATTAAAAACCAGCTCAAAAGACAGCATCAGCCCCTAGAGGAGCAAGCCAGTCTGAGCAGGTAGGAGACAAGGGTTTTGAACAGATATTCTAAATCTTTAAAAAAAAATACTACTGCATGTTAAGCTGTATTTTTCCCACTGGTATTTTAAGTAGAGTTCAGTTTATTTTTTTCCTTTGCTTCATTTTTTTATAATCATGGTTCTTCTTCTTACTGATTGGAGAGATTTTTTTTCCTTCAGCCCTTGTTATTCTTCTTCTTTTTTTCCTCTGTCTTTCCAAATTCACCTTTCCTCCAAAAGAATGGTATTTGATGCAAGGTGGTTTTTAGTTCCCACTGTAATCAAGAGCCTTGCAGTTTTGGTAATGTATTCGGTCATGTATGATTTATGCCCCAGGAGGATTCTGAGTAGCTCAGACATTCACCTCACGTTCAAAGCCACAGGACAGAACTTACACAGCATTAAGGCCCTTTCAACACACCTATCATCAGCATACCTGCTTCTCTACTGCCACTGGTTTCTTATTCTCATCCCTCCATTTCCCACTAGTCCTAGACCAACTCCTCCACCTCCTATCTTATCCATCAATTCTAAGCAGTTACTTCAATTCTAACATCTGCCTTTATGACTTCCAAACAGAGTTTTTGACTGCTTTCATGTGAGGGATTATCACATGTTAGAGGCCTTGAATTCTTTCTAAGCTTCACCAGAAAAACAGCTAGACAACACTACTTTATAAAATCTTGTCTTATGGAACTTACCCATGATTTAGTTCATTTTAGATGTAGCATATTTAACCATGCTTAGGCATCTGAACAAAATTTTGATGTACTGAACACCATGGGGTACATGGTGGTGGTGAAGAAGAGAAATATATTTACCTAGCCAGCATTACAAGGGTTCCCACCAATTCTGCACTGACCGTAGAGTGCCATATAGAAAAACTTCCTTCACTCTGCTCAACTTTGCCTGCCCATGGCATGGCACCCTTCCCTCTGCCACAGCCCCATCACACACAGAAATGCTTTTATGCTTCCACAGAGTCCTTTCCTAACTACACCTGGCCCTTCACATTCACTAGGCCTAGAGACACAGGACCCTCGCAAAAGTGAAAAATTCGCAAATAACAAAAATTGTGTGTCTGTGGGAAGTGGGCTGAGGCACAAGTGGGGAAAGTGGCCATCCAGGGTCTACAGGTCAGGGAAAGGAGATGGTTGGCCTGGTGGTCTTGTACTTCCTCTCTCTTGCTCGTCTCCTTCCTTGGGTGTGTGTGGGGCATGAGTACAGGGTTTGTGGTGCTGAGAATTTGGGCAGAGAGCCATCCTTAGCTGGCCAGGCAGAGACTGGTAGAAGAAAAGGAGAACCAGAGGTGGGTTTTTAAAGGGTTATGCAGCCTGACTGGAGCCACCAAGAGAGAAGGTTTCCCCACAAAGGAAGCACCTGAGGTGGGAGGACAGGGATTGGAGAAACTTGCAAATAATCAAATCCGTGAATGTCAAACCCACAAATGTGGAGGGCTGACTGTATGTCCAAGGTGTCCTACACAGTCCTGTAACATTCCCTTCTGAGCAAGAAGCAAGAGTCAAGCATGTAACGAGAAAATCTGTAAACACTTAATAAAAGACACTGTCGGGAACTATGTTAGATATTCGTTTCTGTGTATCCATGGATTTACTGTACACACATATACGTATGCCTGAAAACTGAACTTGGCATCAACAAAAATATGCACTTCTTCTTTTTAAATATCTAGTTTCTAGATCTCATGGCCAAGGAAGGATTTCTGAAAGCTGTGAAGCACATGAAATTCCCAAAGCACAAAAAGTGAGCCAAGTAGAACTGACTGCTTCAATTCAGTACACTTCTGTGTTGCTCCCATATGCGTACTGTTTCCAGATCCACAGACTACAAAGGTCACTAATTCAGAACCTTGGCACCTACTTCCAACTTTTATCAGTCAGGGGTCAACTGTACCACTGTACCATGAGGTACTGAGAACAGTTCTCTTTAGACACCAAAATCTGGACATTACTAAAAAGCAGTGAATTGTCACTCCAACTTTATTTTTACTGCAGGAGACAAGAGGGTGCACATAATTCACTTTTGCCAGCATGTATTCATGGAGAAACACTTGCTGATAAAGTTTCCAAAAGCCTCCAACACATGTGGAAATTTGCATTTGCCAGGTAGACTTCTTCTGAGTGCATATAACTTAAAAAAAAAAAACGGAAAAAAATCAGGGTTTCATCTTCTTTTCAAGTATCAAATAGTCACCTTCCACTGTAGCCCCAACTCACCTGTTGTGCTCATACTGGTTCTGCTGTTTCACAGGCCTCCAAAATCCCAGTTCCCTCACCCTCCTGCCTTCTCTTTCCAATTACTGTACAGTAGGCCCACCATATCCAGGTGACTAGTATCCAAGGTTTCACTAATCCATGCTGAAAGGCAGTCAGAAGACATTTTGTTCCCATCTCTTTTTGGATCCTGTGTTGCTGTTAATTTTTATGTTTTTATCAGTTGAGCACTGGCTTTGGACTGCAATTAATGGCTACAAAGCCTTTTTTTCCTCTTAGATTCTATGATTCTTGGAAGGGACCTCCTCTCCAAGCTGCATACTCCACTCGATACCTATGTTGTTCATCTCACTGAGAAAAATAGCATTTTGTTATCCACAGCAAGTCTGGGAATGTAACCTGCATAGATATGGGAGATCTAGGCTATTTTGGCACTAGACTGTTATAGTGCTATTATTCCACTTTCAACACCCTCTGGGATTCTGGGATTTGTAGTTTACTGAGGCCAAAAAGCTCTCTGGTTGAGAATTCTAAATTCACCTCCCTAAACCACAAACACAAGAATGTTGAAAGTGGAATAACAGCATGATAAGAGTCTAGTGCAGAAATGGCCCTATTGTAACTGCAGGACAAGCCTCACTTGTACCTCACCTGGCCTTGGGTACTTCCAGGGGACTGCTGCCCAGCCTAGAGAAACTATCCGAATGGTTTGAAGAGGAAGAACTGGAGGACTTTGCTTCAAGCACTCCCTGGAGAGGCAGCTTGTCTTCAGGTTGTTGTGTCCGGCTCCATAGAACTGTTTGAGGGGAGGATGCACAATTCTTCCTCCTGCAAGAAGAACATGCATACACACAGAGTTGGGATGGGCCTGGAAGTAACATTAAAAATAACTCACTGCTTGGAATTAAACCCTTTCCCCAACACGAATACAACAAAGGTATATAGTCAGCCCTCCACATTTGCAAATTTCACTTTTGTGGATTTTATTATTCACAGATTATTTGCTGCCACTTCTGCCGCCTCCTTATGTCACTTTTAATATGGACTGCAAGCCTCGCTTGACTGAGAGACTGCAAACATGGCTTGTTAAGTCCCCATTAAAAAATGGCATAGGGCAGCAGTGGAGACAGCAGGAAGCACCACCAGTCACCTACTCCTGCCTTGCAAAGAAACCCCAATGCCTCAAAAGCATCACAGTAGATTGAATACACTGACCATACTTTTTGTGTGTGTTAAATATTTTTTGGGGGGCTATAATTACTCATGTTTTTTTCCACTTTCACAGGGGTCCTTCACTCCTATCCTAGTGAATGTGAAGACATGACTGCACTGCTAATTTGCATACAAGTTACAACTGTAACTTAATGAGGAATGACTTTACTCCCTTTGCAGGGGAACAGTAACCATGATTGCAGGGGATGGCCACACTCAGGGCCAGAGGAGAAACACCATGTGGTTTTAGTGGTGCCTGATGCAGTGCCTTGTGCTTCAGTATTGGTGTTGAGATGACAGTGAGGTGGATAGAAGGATGGTTCATTTTGTACCACTAGCTAAGTGGTTTGTAGGATTCAACTGGTTTTTCAAAAGTAACAACTTCAGTTTCAGGAAATTTAATTTTCCCCATTAATTGCCACTGCAATTTTTTTTAGATGAAACTTTTCAAGTTCTGGGATGGGCAGGTTACCAATCCAAACTCAAATAAGTTCCTTGTCCCTTTATCAAAAGGAGACTGGGTCACAACACACTCAGTATTTTCAAAAAGCTAAGGCATTCAACTAGAGCTGAGAACTGTCTCTCCAAGAGCCAGAGCTAACAGCACTTTCCTTGAAAAAGGCTCAAGGGAACAAATATGTTAAAACACAATTAAACCAAAGTTAGTAAATTATTTAAAAAAACATTAGCAGAATACAGAAAAACAGGCAGCCGTTAAAACAATTAGAACATCCTCTAGCAATAGAACATTTCAGCGCTGCACATTAAACATACAAATCACAATTCAGCACAGGAGCCAAAAACTATTAATATCTCAGAAGCCCTCCTAAACAAGGCTTTAGCCACACAGAACAAGATGGCCAAGGAGGGTGTTTATATAGTGCTTTAAAAAATTCCTAGAACATACCATGCAGTACTTTTTAATACTGGAAGCCCTTGCCTTTTGATGCTCTGCTATCTGACAACCCACTCTTTCAACACTTCCAGATTAAGGACAAGTTTCGCTAATTTGATGGGGACTCAGCTCTTTCATCAGTTCTTCGTGCCTATGGAGACTTGCTTGGGACCACTCGCAAACACACACCATCTGCAAAGCAAGCCGGGGGCGGGGTCAGTACCAAGCTGGCTGGGAGACTTTGCAAGCAGTGTGTGCACGGTTGGTCCCAAGTGAGCCTTCGTAAGTTCTTCATGCTCCTTATAGTACAGTACATGGATTCCGCTTTTCAATCAATTCTACTTTCTGACAGTGCTCTGGTCGCTAACCTGTTAGATAAGTGAGGGAAGCCAGTATTTAGTATTTAGTCTGTATTTTCAGATGATATAAGGGATAATCAGTATTTTTGCCCCATTCTGCAGATGGGAGGCCTGAGCCTGAGGGAGCCTAGAGTCACCTTGTAAGTTCATAGCTCTTGTTCTTAGGTGTTACAATGTACTATCTCAGCTCTCTAGAAACCAGGCAAGATAACCTCTGCATATTCTGTGGTCCTTCTTTCACACTTCCGGGACAACAGCGCCTTTGGTGCTGCTGCTGGGATTCACTGCTCTGATCTCCTGGCACTTGTATCATAAAACAAATCTTGGAAGAGTTTCTTGAAAAGGATGAGAGACTATCCAAGGATAAGGCTTGGCCGAGTTGAACTTCCACTAGCTTGCTCAGAGGTGACATCTCCATGCCCTGCTTACCCGAAGGACCTCTAATTCCCCTCATGACTCAACTCCCCCTTTTCCACATCCCCCCTCCCTGCAAATCACCCCATCGCTTTCTGTCCTCCTCTGCAGTTCAAGCATTTTCAAAAAATGGTAGGTTACAGACAGGTTACATTTTGAAAGCAGATAAAAATGTAAAGGCAGGAAAATCTGCATAATCAATTCCACTGGTAGAAATTTACTTTCCCAGCACATAGAAGGGGAGGAGTGGAGGAGCAGAAGCAGTATGGCCAGGCAGGTCTCATGAAATGGCTTCCTTCTTCCCATATTGTTCCATCAGGCAGCCTTGGGAGCTACTGTTGGGACAAGTGGAATGGATCAGGAACGCTTTCCCAGAAGGGTTCCTATTCCTGGACATCTTACATAGACGAGGTGAGACAAGTGAGTGAACTAGGCTGTTGCCCAAAAGCAGACTGCTGTGAACACAGGAAAATATGCAGTTTGCCTCAAGATACAGCCAGGTTGATGCATACAAAGCCCTGCTCAGTTGCAGACGTGCATGGGACAAAGGAAGAGCTGTGGCTGCTCGTGAGTTTGGTGGGGAGGACATTTTGCATGAGCTAACCCTTGGCAACCAGGAGATTTGAACTTGCCTCTCGCTCCCTGCAGCCACACATCCCCGCCCCGAATCTTTCAGCCACCTTCGATTCTCCAGCTGCCAGCTGAGCGATTATCAGAGGACTGGCTTATTACCCCTGGCTGTGCACAATAATAAGGGCTCTCTGCAAACCCCAGGATTTCCTCGGAAGACCCTCAGCAATTCGCTCTCCGAAAGCGTATGACAGTGGGGCGAGCTTTCAAGAGCCTTTCTGCTCTCACTGCCTTGTGATTGCTGCATTGTGCGCGGGCACAAGACTGAGACTTAATGAAGTGCCTAATAACACAGCCACAGGCACTCAAGCAGGCAGGCAGAGAAGAGAGGCAATTAAAAAAAGAGAGGCTTTTAAAAACAGAACAGGGCTTCCCGCTGCTTGTGCAACTGTCCCCGCTTGAGCAGGAGGGGGAGGCTGAGAGAAAGAGAGACCAGGAACGCAAACAGAATTGGCAGCTAAAAATGGTCTCCTTGCATGGAGGAGATGCCTCCTTCCCTCTAATCCTACCTGTGCCAAGCTGCCTGAGCAGTCACGGCCTTATGCTAGCCATACAAGATTTTTGTTCCCACTTCCATCAGATATGCAACATATATGCATGTCAACCACAGACAGAGGACTTTAAAAACCACAAACTACCCCTACAATGTAAAATGCTGGCTACAACTTCCATCGCAGAGTCCGGCAATTAGGGTTTCACCCCAAAAGCTCTGGTTTCATTTTAAGACAGAAGCTCCAGCCCTCACGTTTCCAATATGAAAATCTGAGCCAGCAAATATCTTTTAACCATTGCTTTTGAAGTAGTTAGGAGGGAGATGTAGGTCTTCTAGTGGGTTTCAATTCAACTGATATTAGAGGTGAGTAACTGCCAATTTTGAGAAGGAAAAAGAGCCACTCCACACCCACTAGGAACCACTCACTCCAAAGCCATTCTGCCAAACTTCAGTGATGCCAAGGAAAAAAAAAGTTTCTGCCTTTTAAAAAGGCACTTCTTCCTTAAAACAACTTGTGTGGGGTATCTTGTTTGGGAAGCACTGCCACATCTGGGAAGCTTTGAGAAGATCTAACTAGCTCCTCAATAAGGTGCATGCTCCTTGTACAACTTGTTTTAAAGGGGGAGGTGCCATCATTAAAAAAATAAGAGCTTTTTATTGGCAGCACAACAGCAGTGGCAGCAGGAATCTTGGGTTCTACATGGTTCACAGGCAACATATTGTCCCTCCCTCTGGGTTCCACTCCTAAACCTTTTCTGGTAATCTCTAGCCACTGTCCCAATATACACCGGCTTTATTACTATTCACTGGGCCATCACCTCCTAATTCAAGGTGCTCACAAACAGCACACAAGGACTTTACTGAATTTGGACCACCTATGCATATGATAGAGGCTGGGAAAGAGAAAGATGGCATTCGTACAGAGAGAAGCAAGGATACCTATTCAAATACAGGAATTTAAAGAACAATTTACAGTGCAAAATAAGAGGTTAAATTATTAGTGCTCTATTTTTTCCCATTCAAGAATATAACCAAAAGTAGGCACATCAGGAAAGTTTGCTACTCAGTTCCATCAATTTATCTTAGTAACAGAATCTGGGTCTTCTGGCTACAGAGTCAGTATTTCTTAGCTCAGAATTTTGTATGCTCTTGCAGGCAACTAAGGTGACCCAGAACAATATTCAGCTTCTAATGAGAGGCTCAGCAGCACTGCTGCCTGTATGACATTCACTGTCAGCTTCTGAGCATTCACTGCTCTGCGTGCACAGTTTGAGGATGGGTACTGAACAGACTTGGCAAGGGCCCTGTTCCAGCTTTCCCATAACCTCACACACACACACACACGGAGAACTTCAAGAAGCCAGGTGTGACAACTGCAAATGGAGGGTTCACTGTTACCCACAGGATTTCCAGCTGCCTCTCAGCACAGCCCCGATTTAGCTCAGAATAATTGCACTGTAAAATATCATTAGCACACATGCTTGGGGAGAAGAAAGAAAAATTAAACTGAGCAGGGCAAGCCCACAGCAAGGCTGCGAAATCCCCAGCCCTAGGCTCCCCCCTCATGTCACGTGGGAATACCACTAGAGGCAGAAGACTGGCTCGGCCCACTCCAGCACAGACTGCAAGGCCAGGACAAAGATGGTGTAGGGGGGAAATTAGCCCCAGACAGAGATGGCTATTTCTCATCTTCATCACCAAGAAACCTATTGACCATCCTCCTGTTGAGTTCGATGTTAGGTTTTTGACAAGATTGTCTGGTTTTAGGAATCTTTCCTATATAAAGATGATAGGAAGCTGCTTTATACAAAGTCAGAGCATCAACTCATCAACTGCTGTATGTCTCTATACACAGCTTGGCAAGCAGCTCTGCAGTAGCTCAGGTAGGGATTATTGAGAGATGCCACAAACTGATTAGAGCTGCCCAGCTGAGAGATGCCACAGCCTGATTAGAACAAAGGTGGGCTAAGATGAGGATTAAAGCCCAACATGTAGCCCCTACAGCCATTTTTGTAGCCCCCAGGGCTCCCCAGAGTCCAAATCATTTTTTACTAATTTTCCCCCAAAAAATCTTTTTTAACCCCTCCTCAATGCCCTTTGGAAACCACATTTTGGGCTCCCTCAGGCCATTCCCTTAGGAGAGCACTGTTTAAAAACAGGAAGTGATTTCCTGATGTAAGAAATCCCCTTCCCGGATGGGGAGAAATGTGGAAAAAATGTCGCCACAGCCTCTAGAGGGCTTTGGGGGCACTTAGGGGAAAAAGTATTTTTCTTGAGGAGTGTGCGGCCCTTTCAAAATCTCCTGGGGGGCCAGTGTGGACCCCTTGCTTCCAATGTTTGCCTGCCTGCTTTGGATCAGAAGATGGAAGAATAACATAGGAAATGGTAAGATGGATAGCTTCAGCCTCAGGCGTTGGGCTATCTGTTGTCAAGATACAGGGAAAAAGCCAGGGCCCTATGGCTGCCAGGGGTGTGGGACGAAGTGGTTTATTACTGCCTGACTCCTCCTGGCAACTCCATGCACTTCAAGGTTGGGAGGACCAAGCTTCCAGAGGAGCCTTCTAGGCAAAATTCACATGTGTAACTCTAGTTGGAACAATGGAAGGAGAACCAGTTGGAGGAGAGAGGATGCCCACTGAGTCATTTCTACTTTGATAGGTAACCTATGCAAAGTACTCCAGAAGACACTTTTTGGATGCTGCTAATCTCTAATTTTGCACTAGGACATAACCTCCAAAAACCTGGCCGGCCAACCAGTATAGCATGACTGAAACTGCTCAAGACCTATTCACCACCACTGAATGTCCCCAAAGCATTATGCTGATCGGGGCAGCTTTCTCTAATTAATGAAGGTGGAAGACTTTGATGCCAACCTGTAAGACATGCCTTTGTTTTGATACAATATTCATAAGTGGATAGGCAACTTGAAGGCACATACACTACCCCCCCGCCCCAGTCTTGTATCTAGCCCACGTATAGATGACCCAAGGCTAGAAGCAGAGACACAGATAGGTAATGACTTACCAAGCAGCTTGAGTTTGAGATCCTGCTGGTGTCAGCTCCACGGCTTCATAGGTGAAACTCCCTGCAGCTCCAGGAGAACTTTCCATCACAAGAGAGAAGTCACTGCTCAGACTGGTGGTGCTGCCCCGGTCTCTCTGCTCTGGAACATAAAAGTAAGACTCCTACAGGATCAGCTGACACCTCTCTTTTCATTTCTCTCCTCCAAAGTAACAATCTCAATGTCTTCCTGAACAAATTCATGTGGAAAAACACAACAAAACACAGATGCCAGAGATGCAGTGAGTGGAAAAGTCTACAGCCCCAGCAGTGGATTAGGGATGAATGATGCAGTTGGGAAAACTGCTGCTGTTACTATAATAGCCATGGCTCAAGTCTGCTTAGTGTGGCCCATGTATGATGCTCAAGTTCTCCAGCAGATCCAGAAACTCGAATGCCACAGAAAAACAAAGCCTAAAGCATAGTCAGTTTTGTTGAGTGATAGACACTGCTACCCCTTGGGAAACTACTGGATGCCATTATAAGCAGGGATGTTATAACTTGTTATAACAGGTTGGAATCAATGGGAAAAACTTTTCATGAAAGCCTTTGCCAGCTACAGATCAATAATTACATTCAATAGTTACTTAGCAAAAGCTGGCTAAGGCTTTGAAACTGGAACATGAGCAACCCCAGAAACACGCTTCAAATTAAAACATGTTCTATAAAGAATATATACTCTGCACAATAAAAATATTCAGTATTAATTCTGATCCAAAAACTGCAACCCACATGCATAACTCATTCTGCTCCTGTGTTCTGACAGACAGTGACCACACAAGACACTGAAACTCTGCTATCACCACCAAAAGTCTTCACACAAGCATCCGTTCAGATTCAAGAGGACGGAAACTTGAAGTTTTGCATGTGTTTGTGATAAAAGACTAAGGTTCTGGGGAAATAAAATAACAACAACAACAACAAAAACTACTACTACCACTACCACATATCACTTTACACGATTCTTTCCAAGAAAAAAGAACAGGAAAAAAACAGTTCCCTGACCTCAGACTTACAATCTAAAAGACATGACACACAAGGAAAGGGGAGGCAGTGGAGGAGAGGATTAAGTCCAGCAGGCACTGCCTCTCCTTCTCTCCCTCCATGGACAGGAAGGAGGGACGCCCTTTCATCTGCTTCTGGGCCTAGGTATGCTGGAACAGTGCCTGCCTCTTCTTCTCTCCAAATGTTATGGCCATTGTGTTAAGTTATAATGTGAACTCCCCACCGCTATTACAGTCATGTTCATTGCCCACTCTCCCTTCAAAACAAAGAACACTTGAAATTGATTTTGGAAGCTTTTGAACCATTTTAAATGTGCTAGTTTCTGAAGTGCTGCAACACTCTTTGTTGGTTTTCATGGTTACCCCTCTGGAAGCTTTCCCTTACAGATTTCAAGGGTATGTCCTCCAGGCCCTGGAATGGTATTACCCAATCATTTCTGTCACCAATGGTCAGACGTTAGTCTTGTTGCTCTGGCCGATGAACAAGTTGTTACAAGAAGACTCAAGGAAACTCCCAGGTTTACAGAAGTAAAAGAACAAAAATGTTTTAGGAACAAAGAAGAGGGGAACCACAAGCAAAAGCCACAGAGGACTGAATGTACTTGGTGACCCCAGAACGTCAACAACTGGGATGAGAGAGATGGAAACCTTGGTGCCAAGAGAACGGAATATTGTGGAGGAAGCACGGCTGACTAGAATATTGAACAGCAGTACTCCACATGGCAACATTTTGCAGTATGGGTTTCACTTGTTGTCTTATTTCAAATTACCTTGCTGCAGCTTACTTTCCACTCCATCCAGTGATAATGGGACATTGATCTTTTATAGAATCTGAACCTGCCAGTTTTTGGTGTCTTGCCTGTTTTCTTTTGAGCCTGTCTGCACCAATGACTTCAAGATTTTCCTAAATCTTTCTGGCAAGTGAAATACTGTTACCCCTGTTTCCTAGAAACACATAGAACTTAGACTAGGGAATTGGGTGGAAGATGGCAAAGGGCACTCACGTAGCATACAGATCTCGTCCAGAGTGAATCCAGGTGGCAGACTTTTCCTCCTGAGGTTAGAAAGATAAAAAGAAATAGAAATTCAGACATCACTATTATCACCATGCCATCACACTGCTGCTAAGGGACTTGGACTGGAACAAGTATTCCTTCATGTCTGATTGGTTATGATTACTAACCAGGAAGGGAACGGAGTTAGCTTTTGATAGAGGAAATAAGCTTTTGAACCACTTTGAGCATTCATGAAAATGTAAAGGAAAGGTAATGGGGTTTTAAATTTATAAACAGCAGTAAAAGACTTTTTCCTGCTCTATTCATAGAAGTAGGACATTCATCATGACTATTGCCATTATCATTACCATGACTACCTGCATCACCATCTATATAGCGGCGTCAATGTGCATGACATCTTGGAGACCAGCAAGGAAGGTAGGATCCTGTCCTGAACAACATGATATCAAAATTCTATACAATGAAATGGAGAATGGAAGAGAAGCAAACAGGAAGCAACACGAAATGTGCTCAGTAACATGTACTTAGGCTTAGTTACAATAGGGTTGGGTTTGGAAAGCCGCTGCCCTCCAGAGGTTTCAGATTGCAACTCTCACAATGCTTTGACTACTAGCTGTGCTGGCTGGGGCCAAAGAGAGTTGCAGTCTAAAATATCTAAATGGTGCCAGGTTGCCTATTTTTGTGGCAGGGCATGAGAATGGACCTGTTAGGCATAAGTAAAAGGCTTCAGGGACAAGGTGGGTTGTGTGGGAGGAGCAGAGGGAGAAAGAGCACATAAGCCTCTCCCAATCAAGCAAATTGTTTTATCTTCAGGGCCTCCATCCAACAGCACCAGATAGACAATGGAGGTTTGGGAGGCAAAGCTAGCTGTACTTATGTGACAGCTGGTCTAGTCAACTGGTCAACTCTGGGCAGAACCCAGTTTGAATCGTCTCCTTCTAGTATGCCTTCAAAGTTTTATCTCCAGCATTCTCACAGAACCACTCCTCCCACTATTCCATATTTGAAGAGTCAGCTCCAGTGCCTTTTTACTACTAGTAACTGTTCTTCCATCAAAATCCCAGGACAAGATAAAATATGTTTTCCACGATCTCCCCATCTCTAAGACGACTGAAGTTAGGAGCAACAAGGGCACAACCCAGCAAGTACACCCTTCCTCAGAAGAGAAGTATAAGCCAGTGCCCCACCCCTTTTTACTGCACCCACATTCAGACAAGCCTCTAAATCCAGGATGGGATTTTTTTGTAGCCAATCACAGGTTGTCAGACTGCAACTTGCAGCATTCTAGAAATGCTGGCTAGTGCTGGTAGGAGTTGCAGCCCAACAGCATCTGAATGGCCACACGAATCCCATCCCAACTGCAAATTGTATTTTGGAGGATTAGAAACAAGCTCAGACTTTGCACACTATCCACCTTGCCTCCTATCTTCATCAAACCATATTTTCCAGCATGTCTGAATTTGCCAAATAATAGTCTGATCAAGTTTGACCGGAAGCAACTATTTCAGTCATGTGCATGAGAGAAGGAGGAGAGGTACAGAACCCAAAGATCCAGTCTTCCATGGTTTAAAGCAACATTTGCATGTAGCCAATGCATGGGGGCTCTCCACCCCTGCAGCCCCAGATTAAGAAGTCTATCTTCCTCCTCCAAGGAAAACCACCCAATCAGCATCATATATGGATGCTCTAAGAAGAACCTTCATGAAAAGTGAGTCTCAGAAGACAATCAAGAAGGATCACCTTGCTTGTGGTCTGCCAGTGACTGGAGGATGCAAGGCACTGCAGTCCAAAAAAGTAAGTTTTTCCAAGCTCTGGTAACTGGGTCTGATTTATCAGATAATTCTTGCTCACCAGCGCTATCCCAGTCATAGCCAGTGAGATGGGATATGTTCTGTCCTTATTGCTAATGTACCCCATAGGCTGACCAAACTAGCAGTCACTTCTCATCTTATGTAGGACTTACAACCCAAACAGCTTTGGAGATAGCTGTTCGTGGCCCCATTCCTGCTCCTTTCTGAGCACAGTATAAATTAAAGTGAACTGGGCCAGGACACCAGGGCCCCCATTTCCCAGAAGAAAGAGCATGCATTAACGAGATTCTCCTCAGCTCTTTTTGGCAGGCGGCTCGCGCAGGCTCTTACCTCAGCTGCTTGGTGGCAGAGAACTCCTCTGAGGTGATGTGCTTCAGAAAATCGAAGCAGAAAAAGAAAATCTAGAGCCAAATAAAAAGAAAAGGGAGGAAGCTTAAAAGAGAGCAGGGCAAGAGGGGTGGGGGCTGCACCAACAAATGAGAGCTGCCGTACTGAACATCTCTCTTTCATCACTGCAGGGTGCAGGACCAGGGAAGGGGACTGTCACCACCACTGTCTTCCTCAGAACCCCCTCATTACCCAACCTTTCTGTAACCTTGGGGGCCTCAGCCTCCTGCTGGTCAGGCCTGGGTACTGCTTATCAGAAAGAAAATGACTGATACCACTCTCCCCCCATCCCCCCACCGCATCTGCAAATTTTAACATAGATACGACATGGCCATAACAAAGTGTCACACATACCTAAGTCAGAATGCGTGACAAAATCCTTCACTCTCATGGGTTCAAATTATGCTGGCATTTTAGAATTTTAAAAGGACAGATTAGGGAGCAGAGGTTTTGTTTAAACATTATCTGTCATCAGCGGCCAACAGAGAGCCAAGTTCATATTCAGTGGCCAATGTGACTCAATTCTGTATTTACAACATGTGCACTTTTCTTCTAAGTTCAATGTTCATATGTCCATCAATTTGTGTAGGTTTAATGCACAAACCTGTTTAATTGCAAGAATATGGTAGAAAACATGCCAAATTTGGTGTAGCACTCCATTAAAACAGGGGGCAGCAGAAGGAACTGTTGTGATAAGGCTTGGGAAAGTTACTTCCTTGGATTACAGCTCTTAGCCAGCACAGTCACTGCAACTTTTCCAAGTCTAGACTAGGACAGTGTACTCTTCTCCCCTCCCTAAACAGAATGGCGACCTACAGGCCTGGCTGTGGAACAGAATCAGGAGAGCTTCTTGATCAGTAAGTGAAGTGTAGAGCCACATGGAAGGTTTGTGCTGATGACTCCACTACAAGTTGTAGTATCTAAGTGGAACTAACCTGATCATAAGCTGTGTAGCACTAGGTGCAGGTTGCTAGGGAGAGCAGAAAACAGGAACAGGCTACCGACTCTAACTTCTGCTTATGGGTATCCTAGACACTTCTGACTGTCCTTTAAGGGAAGTAACTTTTTTTTAAAGATAACAATTCCGCAACCACTGGCCATATGGGTTAGAGGATTTTGTGTAACTTCCAAAATCTCTCAGGCAACCTTTATGTCCTTATGATATGTAAATTATAAGTAGCAGTCTTTCACACATGCTCAAAACACTGGCAAAACATTACTGAAGGTCACTGAATTTTATAGGGGCCAGTAGCAGAAAACATGCAGAAAACAGAAGCTCCACACAGCAATATTGCTGAACTTTCTGCTTACAGTTGCTATAGTGAGGAAAGAAGGCAGAAGCGTCAATTCAACTGGGTGAATTTAGTCAGAATACAGAAAACATATCTTTCAGACTATAATCACCATATCAGCCTGAACACACTTTACCTTGTATGATTTCTGAAGCTAACTAGGGTCAGGCCTGATAAGTACCTGGGTGGGAGACAATCAAAGCATACCAGGGATCACCAGAGGGGGGCAAGAAAAAAAATCCTGCCTGAAATCTTGTCCACTGACTCTGTCTGTATAAGCTGCCTTATACTGAGTCAATTATTTGACTCCATATAAAACATTTATCCTTGTTCCTAATCCCCCAACCAGCAATCGTGTTAGGTGGAGGATTCTGGGAGCTTTTTAAGAATTGGATTTCTGCATAGCTCCCTCTCTTTTCCTCAAAGCCAGGATTCCTGTCCTACACATCCCCTCATTTCCCACTACATCCCTTACCAAATCCCTGCAGAAGTTACATGGTAAAAAAAAGCTGAAACCAGAAGTCAAGCAAAGTATGTGTCTGTTCTGTACTTTACTATTCATAGCAGGGGGGCTTTTGGTTGCTCAGTAGACTCCACAGCCAAAAGCAGGAGTTTTGTGTTCAGAAACAGTTCACCACTGAACACTGGTATACCCCTTTTAACAAAGCCCTCTGAGCTCCTATTTACAAAGCAGTTTGATGCTTTCCCAGTTCTGCCTTTCTTGTTTATTCTCTACCTAGTTGGAAGTTTATTTTTTTTTTAAGTAGATTTGGGATTGGAAGGATAGTGAAGGAGGGCTGGAGAAACAGACTGCTGGTATTGGTTGCAGGAACATATCTGCAGTAAGCAATGCAATAAAAGCTTCAGATGAGAAGGAACAAGATTCTGATCTAGCCAGTGGTACTGCAGCTATGGGTGCCTGCTCAGAACAGGAAAGATAAACAGCAGCTGCCTCCAGAATTCCTTACTGAGTATACACGGACAGCAAAACACAGAGAAAATGGGAGAACAGATAAGCCTGCCTCACCAGCTTCCCCCAGCATGTTAAAAAATCACAGATCCATATGTTCAACCACCAAAATTGAAATTATAAGAAAAGCAGAAGCTGCTGAAAGAAAAAGTCATCCCTGGATGCATTTTGAAATAGGCATTCAAGTGGTCTCTAGAAGGTTCAAAATGTTCTATTTACTTATGTTCTATTTACTTATTTACACCTGATTTGGTGGCTTCCTTTCACATGTGCATATTGTTAATTCTGAATAAAAAGGTTGCTGAAGCACGCTGAACCACTCTTCTTTTTTTGTAGTGTAGAAACCTATCCCTGTTCTTTGCATGTTCTTTCTGCTTCTGGTACCAAATTTTCTGAAACAGGAGTAATGCCTTGCAGCACATCTACTTCTTTAACTGAGATGTATCTATAGTTGTAAGGCAAAAGCAGGGAGAAAGGGCTACTGCCTTTTTGTCTTATTTGTGTACTTCCCAGAGGCATCTGCTTGGCCACTGTAGGTAGCAGGATGCTGGATTAGATGGATCTTTTACTTGATCCAGTAGGGCTCTTATGTTCCGTTTTCCTTGGCAGAGGATCTGGATTTTTTTTTTTTTTTGTACTTATCCACCTCATATCTCAGGTGCACATAATACCTGACTAATTCCCTGCATCCCCAAAGGTGACCACAGCATTGTCAGTGGGCCTCAGACCCCACAACTACTTGGTATTGCTCCCAGGTTGCCTCCAGGCATACTCACCTCCTCTCCTTTGCTGAGCCGATCCACTAACATGTGACTGCAAGGCAAAGAGGAACACTCAGTATCAGCCAAGCAGTTTCTGATACTGGTATCAAGGCATTCTCCACGTCTCTGCAAACTTTATATAATACAACTCTAACCCTCCATCAGCAGGCCAAGTTCCCTCCCCACAGAGAAAAGCAGGACAAACAAAGGGGCAGAAGGCCCTTGGGAAGAAAGATATAGAGACAAAGTTAGCCCAGAGCTTCCTTTTCACCCTAGCCCCTTTCACCCTAGCTGGATCAAAAGATGTAAGCTACTCAACACTGGATTTGCAAAGAGGCTGTTGCTCCCATCACTATTATCATTTCCCAGTATATGTAAGCATACATACACATGCAGTATACATACACACACTAAACTGCATCTGCAGGGTGGCTCTGGAAACTAACTGGTTTGGGAAGGACAGATCTCTCAATGGCAGCTTTAAATGAAACTTCTCTGTGTGCAACTTTAGGAGACAGAGATACCCCTCTCTTCCTATCCCCTGTTTGATCAATTTGATCAGCCTGATACACAAACTGTTGCTTGCAGAAGGACCTCACTCCACCCTTTCTGGGTGCAACTATCTCCTTTTCTGTATACAGAAGAGATGATCAACACTAGATTAAGCATGTGTAGAAGGTGGCCTCAACCTCACATTGAGAAACATTTCTTTCAGTAGGCCTGGAAATGGTTTCCAAGCACATCCTCTCTATATCACCACATTCCACCAGATGCACCTGTCAATGTATGAATTTGGAAGCTAAGCAGGTTTGGGCCTGGTTACTTACCTGGATAGAGGAGCATCAGGGAATACCAAGGGATCTTCAGGTAGGGTTTGAAATAATTCTATCTGAAATCCTAGACAGCCACTACTAGTTAGAGTTGGCAATACTGGGTAAAGTAGACTAGTAGTTTGACTTAGTATAAGGCAGCTTCCTTATATTCCCAAATGAAGCAAACCCAATTTCCAGTAAGCTTACCCAAAGAGGAACCAATCATAGGCCACTGTCAGGTAAAGAATCTCGGAAGGTTCCAAGGATGCATGGATCAGTCCATCCTAAGGAAGAAAATGTGACTAATAAACACACCATGAGTTACAATAATTCTTTGCCCAATACTTTCTTCCCTGTTACAATCCAGGGCACTGAGCTCTGAATACTGGTTCCTTAAATCCATACAAAATCTATCCACAACGTATATGCTATTTTCTGTCCACAGCTATGCATTTTGCCAGTCATAGGACAATAAGATCACCCACATTTGAAACTTATTTTGAAAGGTATGTTTCTAGCCCTCACATTGAAGATGAAATTCCTACATTTGCTAAGAGCATGTGAAGTTTGACACTCAAAAATTCATAACAACCAATCTGTCTGCATCTTTTACAGCTACTCATCCCTTGCTGTACTTTCTCATCCCAGAGCTTCTTCCTTCATTCCTGACATCGTAAGTTGTTATCAGCTTATCTAAGCCACTAATTTAACTTACACAAACAGAATAAAATCAATGCAATTTTGTTTTATTTTGAGCAGAAATTGTTCACAGTGCTGAAATCTACTTGAGCCAAAGACAGATTTCTACTTCAAGAGAAAGAAGGCCTGTACAGATGACAGGATGCCACTGTTATAGGTCCACCAAAACCTAGACTAGTACAATGTGCCACAAGGACAACATAGGATCTAGAAGTATGTGCAGAGGCACCCAGTCAAACATAAAATCTCGAAGGTTTTAGGGAAGGAGCCTGTGAAAATCAGCTAAGTGAATAATAGTCAGAACCCAGAAATAGGAAACCAGAAAGTGAAAAAAAATTCAGTAGTAAGATTCTGGGGACTCCCTCAGCAAGCCTCTTTAATCTGGAAGAGACAGCTCACTCTGCCTGGGCTATTGGCTTTTGGGGAATAGTCTATATAAATAAAAAGTGTCAGTAATTTGAGAAAATGGGTTTTGGTGTTGGGAGGGACCTTTCTGCCACCCTGGTAGCCTTAATAAGTGTTCAATCTCACTCCCGTACCTCTCCACCTATAGGGAGTTCTGAAAACCACCTGTTTGTTTTCAATTCAGTGCAACTAGAGTTGTCCTCATTCTTCCTTCCTTCTGCTGCCACCTCCAGAAACACACCTAATGTTCTGCTCATCCCAAGATGAAATGCAAGAATTCATCCATTTTGAAAGCTGCTACCTTTCCCAAACTTTGTAAGCAACAGACAGGGCACCCCATTAATGGGATGTGCATCTTCTGCTAGCAGAACCTTGCACCTCCTAGAAATATACATACACACTAAGCAGTAGGAAGAGTACTTATGCCAATTTAGTTGGAGGGAAGAAGTACCTCACTCCCCAGCCCCATCTGCACCCCACCTACATCTGCAGCAGCCAAGCCAAGCCACAGCATTCACTGGTACTCACAGCCCACAGAGAGAGGCGCAGGAGAGAGATGAAGAGTGGCGTTCTGTCCCAGCCGGATATACAGTGTACCAGGAGCCCACTGTCATCTGTGCTGAGCCGGCAGGAAGAGAAAGAAAAGGCAAAGGGGGAAAAAGAGCTGTGTTACTTGTATGGCATTCAGGTTGAAAAGACCCCCACAGTACTGAGGCCTCAGTTAGCCCCCAGGGGAGGCAGTGGCATATGCTAGGCCAGCTGCACGAGGCTGAGCATTCTCGGGGGATAGTTTCTGCAAAGCAGAGAAGATAAGAGACAATGCTAAGCCTGAGCCCAGGGGACAGGGGTGGGGAAAAGGACCAGAGAGAAGTCTCCACATCTAGACAGAGAACTAGCTGCACATTTCAGCTACCTGAGAAGTCAGCATCCATCATTAAGAATGTGAAGTAGCTGGCTTCTGATAACTAGTTACTTCACTTCTAATGAGCAAGGTATAACTACATTACTTTACAAGCATAACTTAATGAGGGATAACTTTTACTCCTCTGGAAGTATAAAGGCAACTATTCTAAAGTATTTCTGAGAACAAGGTAATTAAAGTTTTGTTTATTTTAGAAAATCATAATTGTAAAAATAAAAATGGTTTTCAGTATTTTCTTAAAGAATGTTTCAGCATGTTTTATTGTATACTGCTTGGGCAGCCCTGGTGAGCACAAATGCATTTTATTGATAATAAATAAACAATAATGTAAGAACATATTGTATCATATTGTATGCAGCCATATTGTATCAGACCAAGGACCTATCTAGTCCAAATATTATGTTCACCTATTTGCCTATGAGATGCCTCCCAAACCCTTCAGTTTGCGTTTCCCATGACAGACATAACACTCTGCTCCTGATACTGGATGTGATACGCACCCACCAACATCTGACTAGCAGCCACTGATGGCTCCATCTGCCTGGACATCATGCAGTCATTTAATCCACTTTCAAAGCCATCCAACTTGGCCGCCACAACTACATTTTGGGGAAAGCAATCCCACTAGTTATTTAAATGCTATTGGAAGATGCACTGCCTTCTTACTAGTGGCAGCAGTAACAAACTACATTTTCAGGCCTCAGAACTCTGCCTAATTAATTACTCAGCCATACTTCTTTTGAGCAGAGCTTACTGCATACTCTTCTTCTCTAGGATCCAAGCCAGGCCACAGTGGTTTCAGTAGGGCAAATTAACAAACAAAGCAAAACAGAACAAGCCCTGGCAATATCTTCCCGAGCCTCAGAGGTAGAGCCAGCACTAAGGGTCCTTAATGTCATGATGTCCCTTGAAAACAGTGAGCAAGAAGGAGGCCCATCAGCCAGGGAACTGAGCACCTTTACGAGGTTGCGTTAGGCTTGAAATTTGGGGCTCTGTAATTTGCTATAGAATTGATGTATTCATTGGCATTTTGGACACTCAGAGCTCATCAAACAACCTTGCTTTAGAAACTGTTTAAGAACTGTTCATTCTGCTCTGCTCTTGTTTATAGTCAGTACATACAAGTGAAGGACTCTTGAGAATGACCTAAGATGAAAAAGGGTCATGCAGACTCATGAACTTAAGGGTCAGATGAAATGCAACACGTGTACAAGCTGTAACTTCGCTGATGATGATGCATGAATCTTTTCTTCCTGTAAGCATTCTTTAGTATATAAACATAAAAATGGTGTAAGAAGAGAAGCCTGAGAGAATAAATCATCCCTACCTGGGACCCTTTGATCAAAACACGTGTGTGTGTGTGTGTGTCTGTCTGTCTGTCTGTCTGTCTGTCTGTCTGTCTGTCTGTCTTTCTCTTTTCTACCTTCCTACCTTGAAATTTGGGGGTTCATATCAGCTCTGTGTCCATCTGGGGTACAGTAAGGTGTGGTCTGTTTATCCATCCTAACAGTTGCACCCCTCTGTTCCCAAAGTGTAATATTAAGGCATGGAGAGACCGACCTGGTCTATGCACTGGCCAAAGAAAAAGCAGCTGCAGAGAACGCCTTCCCTTCACCCACAGAGAGGGGGAAAAATCTCAGATCCTCTAGTTACAAAAATAAAGATAACCATGTTGATCCGTAAGAACAAAATAAAATCCAACACACACAGATAGGGCACTGTTTTCATCAGGACCAACTACAGTTCCCCAGAAACAAATGTCCTGGCCTACTACCAGCCTTGCACTTCCAGCACGGAAGACCCAGCATGTTTTGTTTTCATCCCAGCATACACTGCTAATTGTCATGTGATACCTGCACATGTAACAGTGAGTTGTCAATCCTGCTCTATCCTGTCTTGGAAAGCAGTTTAAATACTGATCCCAAGGCCTAAAAAAAATCTAGTCAAAGTATGAAATACCATAGCTCTTTCCCATCTCCCCCCACCTTTCTTTTGACCACCAACCTGATGGACAGTTCTGTAGAACTCAAAAGTTCTATTACTCTGGAACTGTCACAGGTCCCAATAAAGTATTGCATTCTTATAGATTTTAGATTCTGCCCATTGTCCTGAGATCAGAGAAGCATGGGGTGGGTTGTGGGGAGAATAATTAAAGACCCATCAGCAGGATCAGGAGCCATCCGTTGTTATTCAGTGCAAGAACACCAGCAAGGAAAGAAGAGCCTGTCTTGAACTGGATATAAACATCTAACTAGATTTCATTATTCTCTTCCGGCTTTGAAGAATTTCCCTCCCTCTTCTTAATTCTTCCTTCTTTCCTCTTCTCTTGTGGGTCTGGTCATTTTGGTTTGTAAGCATGATGGCAGGTTTTAAAAATAAGAATAACGTGCGCTGCTGTGTGAAATTGTCTGAATTGCAAGATAAAGTACCTTAAATGAACACTTGCTAAATGTAGTTACAACCATGGAACTCCCTTCCTGTGCTCCTGGGGGTCTGTCACACTCTGATCCCAAGTGTTTTTCCCCAGAAGGATAAAAAATTTCTAGTCCAACCTGATTTTAAAATAAGCGTTTGGAAAAAAAAGAAGAAGAAAGAAACATGTCTACCAGAGATAGAACAGAATTTGTCAATTTTGCAACTGGGGGTGAATCTGGAGTTCCCACCCATTGAGAAACTTGGATACAAAGAAAAATGTTCCTAGCACACCATGACCTGTGAAGTTTTCAAAAACTGTGCAACACTGTGAGATACTGCACTGCTCCTACAGTAAAAGTCTATGCTTGCAGCCTGTTTATCACACACAGAAAAATGTGCAGCTTTCCGAAAAAGCAACTCCACCTACTTACACTGTTTTTCAACCCATAGGGCAACTTGTCCCCCCTAATTTTGTTCTGTCTCTATAGGAAGAAGAGAAACTCACCGTCACCATTGATAATGGAGATCAGAAGCTTCAGGTAGTTCTGCGTCTGCTGCACAAGGTCCCAGCTCTGAGTGGAAGGAAGTGGGTGGGGATGGAAAAGAGAATAATAGAGATGAAGCAAGATCCGCTGGAATGCCACTGTAAATCTCTTCTAAGTGTACTCTCAAAAGCACTTCCTCTATTCATTACCTACTACCTGCCTTGCATTCCATATTTAGTGTTCCTATGAAGAAGCAGCTGGAAAACTGTGGTAGTTGTCAAAGGAGGGAAACTCAGAGACATCTGAGCTGTCACAAAAGTCAGTCACTCCATGTCAGTTTCTACAGAGTCCTCCTTTTTCCTTGGAGGTTCTTGCCCCATTGTTTTTGGTGTTTTCCCTTTTAGGAGCATCCCCAACCCTCCCCCAACTTGCAAAAGCCCAGTTTGGATCAGTAACACCCACCTTTATTCACGTGATTACAAAGGAGAAAATAAGGCAGGCTCTTTAGTAACGATGCAAGTTAAGAAAAAAAGGTTATTTTTGGACAGAGTAGAAACAAACCAAAGGTGCCTTAAGAACAGCTACAGACATATGCACACATGGGAGGTTTTTTTTTAATTCCTATGAATGATTGGTTCTCCAAAAATGTCCCCCCCCAATGAATAAGCTTCCAGATCTCATTGGCAAATTTCTGCAGAATTCTCAAAAAACAGTTCAGATAAAACTGTTAGTGGCCAGATATATTTTTCACATTCTACTGTAGTCTTCAGGGAATCATGTTCGCATACACCCAACCAGAACTCCCTTCTATGTCCAAAAACAGAGTCCCAAGTTTTGCACTTCAACTGCATCTATCACCTATGCAGCTTGATGTTGTTCAGAAGACTTCACATTGAGATAATTGTGAGTGTTGTCCTATTTTACTTTGCCACTGCCTTGTAGACTACAACAGATTAGGTAGAAGTGCAGCAATGTGCCCAAGGGCAGCCAGCAATTCTTTCATATTGAAGCAGAGACCTGAATTAAAATTTTCCCCACTCCTAGTGCAACGTTCTGGTCATCACACTATAATCTCGGTTGGGCAACTTGTGGCCCCCCAAGTGATACTGTACTTGAACTTCCATTGGTTTTACCAAGTATTAAGCGATTCGAGGAAATGGGGTCCAGAAACATCTAGTCTCATCACAATATTTGGAGTTTCCTGGTTCATTTGGGAGGGATTTTAAGCACAAACCATCAGTAAGTGGTTCTAATAAAACAGTATTCAAAAGAAATTGGGGCAGATGACCAGAGAACATGCTTCCGTTTCTGATTCATTACTCAACTGTTCAAGAGAATTTGGTTCCACAGAATCACAGGGTGTGTTCAGGACCCCTGAAGCAGAGAAAAATCATTCCACAGTCCAATAGCAGAGCACATTCTGAAAGGCTGATTAGAGCCCATGAATGTCCTGCTGGGTTCCGACCCACTTCTACAAGGCCCCCAAACAGGGAAACTCAGTCAATGATAGCTTCATCGCAGAATAAAAGGTACACTGCACGTACAGGAGATAACACAATGGGGGCAGGGAACAGTAGGTAAAAGGAAAACTCCCCTCCCCAGGGAAAAACACTGTAATTGAAGTGGTGAGGACAGGCATTTTACAATGAACTTACATTGCCATAACCTCCCCAAGCTACCTGCCAAGTTTTAATCCACTTCCAACAACAGTCATGGGATGCAATTTACTGGTTTTGCAGACCACAGTTCCCAGCAGTGGTAAGATAAGAGGTAGAAGTGTCTTTGACCCAAGTGATGATATATTTTTCTTGTCCTAACTTGTCAGTTAACAATACCCACAACACCTAAAACTTTTCATGTATTACTCAGAGGTGGCTCAAGAAGACCAGAAGATAGACCATGGGGATCATTCAGACTTGGATAAAGAACTTGGGGCTTCTTTCAGCCAGAGAGAGCAAAGAACTTCCTTTTACTATTGTCTATGCCTCTCGAGTTAGATTCCACATTTTGCAATATATAGGGAGAGGTGTTTATGGTGAAAAAGGACACCCTAAGAAAACAAACCTGCAGAATGCTGTACCTTAAAAAAAAAGTCCGCCACAAAAAAAAAAGTTCATGAATGAAGATATAGGAGATTGTCATCTTGAGTGCCATTTTCTTTTTCCATTTAATGCAGTAACATGGAATCTTTGGCGCTGCACATGCTATGGATAGTTGCTGTTGTGTGCCTTCACGTCACTTCTGATTTATGGTGACCATAAGGTGACCCTATCGCAGGTTTACTTGGCAAGATTGTTCAGAAGAGGTTTGTCTTTGCTTCCCTCTGAGGTGGGGAGAGTATGACTTGTCCAATGTCACCCTGTGAGTTTCCATTGCCAAGTGGGGATTTAAAACCTGGTGTCCAGAGTCATAGTCCAATGATCAAACTACTATGCCATGCTGGCTCTCACACATTCCATGAATACAAACTCCATAACCTCTTATTCCTGGCCAAACTGGTTGGGGTGTCCAGACAGCTAAAACTTCCCCACCACTCATTTAACCACTTTCAAAAGTCATTCCGAAGCTCACTACTCAGTTAGGATGGGACTTTTTTCAACATGGTGCTTGAGGGCTGAAGCTTGGTTGCTGCCTGTTTCTTTTCCTAGCATATAAGTCCAGGCCTCAATGGTGCTATTGCCCAGGACTGACAGGGCCCTGGGCAAAGCACTTTCGGATGGATCCTTCAGGTTTACCTAGAGGTACCAGCAACTCAACAACAGCAACACACTGATTAGAATTACAGCATAGGAAAGTCATATTTCTGGACTACAACTCCTCAAATTTACCAGCTACCATGCTCTGATTTATACTTGGCAACTATCACTGTTTAGACTTCCTAGAGCAGCCCAGAACAATGGTATTTTTGAGGGGTGCTGTTGGGTATCTAAATTCCAGCAGCTGTCTGCCATTTGTCAGAGCACTAGAAAACGGGCTGCCAGGAAAGGTGTCAGTGAAAACCTCAGTTAGAGAGCCAGGGCCTAGCCTCTAACAGGGCTGTGCACTGACACTGAGTTTGCTATGGGTCATTTTATTTTTAAGTGTGTTCATGCATTTCGTATGTTAATTTAACAATTCAGTATAAAACATATAGTCTGAAGGATTTGTCTTTCTATACGAGCCTTCCTGAACTGTAAGATCTCTGGGAGAGGTTCTTCCTTCTGTTCCACCACTTTCACAGGCCCATTTGGTGGGAACTCAGGAGAGGTAATCTTGGTGGATACTTCCAGGCTTTGGAACTCCCTCCCCAGAGAAACCAAGATGACTCCCCCCTTGATATCCTTCCATCAAGAGGTGAAAATCTCTATTCCTACAGGCTTTCAAGAACTGAGTGCAAGAATTTTTAATAGCGGACCATTTTAATCAATTTTTTTTTGCTTTAATTCTATAAATTGTTAAAAAGCATTTTAAAATAATTTTGTATCTATTCCTTTGCTTTTATACATATTTGTTTCAATTGTTATAAGCTTGCCCTGACTCCTAGTTTTGGGCAAAAAGTGAGATATAATTGAATAAAAAAATGAATATAACCAAGAACAATCATAATACCTGCTTTTAAAACAATCAAGTCATCATGCCACCAATTACTTTGAGAACATAGATGGGCGTGTTTGTGTTGGAGAAGCAGTAAAGAAGAAAATTAGCTATTTTCCCACCTCCTTTTCTCCAGCACAGCTAAGAATGTTCTGCACAATACCTGCCTCAAGCTGTACATTCAAACCAATGATAGTTCATGCTAATTCAATCTCTCCTACAGCATATGGAAATTTTAAGAGTAAGACATACCATGGGCATTAACGGGTTATCTCCCTCCTCCACCAAGTATTAGCATTACTTGGCTGCTGAAGAATCAAAAGAAGTGACTGACAGTCCACTGAGAAGCTCTTCCTGGCAAGGATGTGTTTTAAAATGCAATAAACGGCACCCTACGCTTGGCAGAATTGAGGTGAAATTGCAGGGCACCAGCATAACGCTACAGGCCATTGCTTTGTCATCAGTAGCATAGATTTCTGGTACCGCATTAAAGAGACACCATCCTGAGGTTGTTGCATGTTACAGCACGCTTTTTTAAAAGTTATCTACAGTCAGGGACACAATCCACTAAGCACTGAGGCTGCCTAGCTTTCTCCTCCTTCTGGGCCCCGTTCCCTTCCAAAAGGGGCAGAACGTTGCAGTTCTAAGAAACAGGGATTATCAGTGAGGAGTCTAACCTCCCAGCTTAGCAAATATCAAGTAATTGTTAAGTGGCTTACTTCATAACTTGGGAACTCTGGAGTAGGCAGAGCAGAGGACAGTGGTTGTTAAAGGAATGGGCTAGGGCAGAAAAAAAAGCATGTATGGACAGCTAGAAAGGGTATCCATGTAAGGGAGGGAAGCAGAGAAGGCTGGAAAAACAGTGTGGCATTTCTGGTTGAATGACAAGAAAACTGCATGGAAGGAAATGCACAGTAAGTAAAAAGTAGAAAGTCATAGAGGAGTATGACACACCATGACATTTCAGGTCACTTCAAAAAAACACAGAAAGAATGCATGTGACTAGCAGACTCTCCTGAGAATTTTCAAGGCCCTCTCTCCAGAATGCTACGCAGGAAGAAGTCATAACACTTTGGGGAGGCTAACTGCTCTTTAATCTCACAGGTTAAGGAAGTTATTTTTAGATTGTAATTACAACTCCCAGAATCCCCCAGCCCACATGGCTAATGGGCCTGTGAACTGGAGGATTCGCGGCACTGCTGTCCAAACATAACTTTCCCAAGCTCTGCACGATGGCTTGGCAACAACTGTCCAGAAAGACAGACAGCAGGACTTGAATCCCAGGCCACAGGAAGCTATAAGACTGTTGGTCCATGTAACCCAATACTGCAGACACTCCAGGGTTTCAAGTAGAAACCTCTGAACAGTATCAGAGGTGTCAGGGAATGAAGGGCGACTTTCTACAGGCAAAACAGGTGCTCTGTACCACTGAAATACACTCGTCTTCTTATACACCTCGCTGATGCCATTTCCGCACCACACTCTTATATCACAATTATTCCTCTTTCAACATCTTATGTATTCTGGGGTTTTGCAGTTTAGGGAGGGGCCAGCTGGAAATGGCCTGACTTTATACCCTGGATCCATATGCAAAGTATCTTAACCAAAATGGTGAAGGGTCTGGAAACTATGCCCTGTGAGGAGCGGCTTATGGAGCTAGGTATGTTTAGCCTGGTGAAAAGAAAGTTAAGGGGTGACATAATAGTCATGTTTAAATATTTGAAGGGATGCCATGTTGAAAACGTAGCAAGCTTGTTTTTCTGCTGCTCAAGAGACTAGGACATGGAGCAATGGATTCAAACCAGAAGAAAAGAGATTTCACCTAAACGCCAGGAAGAACTTCCTGATGGTAAGAGCCATTTGACAGTGGAATATGCTGCCTTAGAGTGTGGTAGAGTCCCCTTCTTTGAAGGTTTTTACTGGCAGTGCTTTGACTGTGTGTTCCTGCATAGGAGAATTGGGTTGGACTTGACAGCCGTTGTGTAATTGTGTAAAAACCACTCCAACTCTATGATTCTAAGGTCAATTCAGAAAAGAAATTAGAAACTCTACATATTTAAAGGGGTTTGTTATGGCTTGGCTGCTTTCCAATAATCTTTCATTCTTCTGTCTCTGTATTTTATGTTTTATACTGTAGTGGGGACTATCTGTGTTTTGATTTAAACTTTAATTACTGGGGCTGGATTTTTTTAGAATTGTAAAGTGCTTTGGGTATACACTGCTTGTAGAAAAGCCAGTTACAAGTTGATGCAATAAGCCTCCATGATCCTTTCTCTCAATCATCTGAAATAGTGTTCCCACATACCTCTGAATACCAGCTGCTGGTATAACATGGGGAGAGTTGTTCCAATCATGTCTCATGTGTGGAGCATGGGAAAATTCATTTGTTTTCATTACAGTTCCTCAAATCTTTCCAACAAGCATGGCCATCAGCAAACGAAAAAAAACCAGATGAAGACATCAACTGCTCATCTTACCTGATACTCGCTCCAGTCAATGTTCAATGGCCGCGTGAGAGAGACTGGGATGCTTAGTGGAGCATCTACATAATCCTGAAAATAGATACGCACAGTCAGTCACTCAATGGATGGTGTGAAAAGGAAACTTCAAACATATCAGAAATTACAGACTGTATTTTGCTCCTGCATCTAAAATGTCGTATCAACTGAAAAATAAAGAAAAGGATGGTTGGAGGGGAAGGAAAAAGACATCTAGCAGCATCTTTGAAACTGACTGACTTTAGCATGAGCTCTGTGCATTTCAATTCCCCTCCTTCCGAGTGAATCCAAGTCTTCCAGCTAAACTCTTTGCATATTTACTTGCCAGTGGGAGTCCCTTCCAAGATTGCTTGAAGTCTTTTTCTGTCCTGTCATAACATGCCAGTTATTGTACTGAGCCAAAGTACATGCAAAACACCCCACAAAGCAATCCTGGCTTTGAATTTTCTGATCTGACATGGCCACTGAGAGCCGATAATACCAGATCAATTTTGCTAACCACTGGAGACCTTATTAAGCCATGGCAAATGGTTTTCTCACTTTCACTTACACACAAAGTATTCCACACATTAACATCATACTCCTCCTCTTTGTTTTTGTATACAATACACATTAAGCAAGTGAATAATTCTCAGCCTAAGCACATGTATTTTACAGCCAAGAACACCTTTTGGCTGGATGGCACCAGCTTTATTATAGAGTCTGGCTACTCATGAGAGTACCATACTATGCAGCATTGCCCTATCTAGAGTCTCCAAATCAAATGTAAAAGTGATGTTCACCCACCACTACAGAAATTGAACTCTCCCTAGAAGTCAAGATAACTACACTGAGATTGCTGTACTCCGGACATATTATGAGTAGACACGACTCTCTAGAAAAGGCAATAATGCTTGGCAAGGTAAAAGGCAGTAGGACAAGCAAAAGACTGCATTACAGATGCATAGACTCAACTAAGGAAGCCGCAGCCCTCAATCTGCAAGACCTGAGCAGGGCTGTTGATGATTGGGTGACACAGAGGTCTCCCATTCAGAGGGTTGCCATAAACTGAAGTTGACTTCATGGCAGTTAACACCACCAGAAATTAAGGGAGCTATTCATCTAGAAGGGATTTTAAAGTATTCTTCTTGATCTGTGGATCTTGACCTTTCAATTCAGACCGACAAAGGAAGATCATGTGGAGTATCAATGCTGCATGCCTGCTAGCTTGAGCAGAATCTACGCTTTAGATGTGCCATGTCCCCCAGTTGTGAAATAGATTATTTTTGCACTCTTCTGGATGGGAGCTGGGGAGGAGAAAAGCCTCTTGGCTGCATGTGTTCAAAGGACTTTCTCAGAGAGGACTGCTTTGGAAGAAAGAAGCAAAACTGAGTGCTGCAGATTCCTGACCCTCTTGTGGTTGCAAGCGTGAGGCTGGGACAGGTATTGATGGGGCAACCAAAGTCAGCAAGTCACCAAAACAGACTACACTTACTTGCAACAAAGAGGGGCACGGTTCAGACCTGGGCTATCTGAAGGACTAAATGCTTCCATACATGGTCACCCAGGCTTGGTATCTTCGTGGCACACCCTCCTCTCAGTCCCACTTCACTCACAAGCATGTCTGGTGGGAATGCAGGAAAGGGCTTTCTCTATGGCTACTCCTAAGCGCTGGAATTCTCTTGCCGGGGAGGCTAAACTGGCTCCTTCCTTTCTATCTGTAAGTAAGGACATGTTTACAGATGCTGAAAGTTTATAAGAAAAGAGATTTGACTGTGTACTGTGCTGTTTATAGTTCTTGCCTTTTTAATGGACATGTTTTTCAACAGAGGTTTCTTCTCTCACACACATACTAGAATCCAAAGTCATACACTGAGCTGAATAGCAGGAGCTTCCAAGCAGATAAAAGGAAGTACTTCGTCACTACAGCGCATGGCTTGATTATGGATTTTGGTATCACAAGAAGGAATGATGGCTGACAATTTAGACAGTTTTTATAAAAAGAGATTAGACAAATTAATGGAAGCTATAACACTATCAGTGGCTATAAGACATGATGGCCATATTAGACCATGAAAGATCAGAAGCAACATGACTTCGAATACCAGTGGCTGGGAAAAGAGGACTATGGCCCTCATGCCTGTAGATTTGTCATGTGCATCTGGACAGCTACTATGGGAACTAATGCTGGACTAGGAAGACCTTAGTGTGATCCAACAGGTCCTTTAGCTCTTAAGGACTCTAAAGTCTTAACATGGAATAAGTGTTAAATTCATATTTTCATTACTTTTTAGGATAATCACATATCAAATTCAATTTTGAAGAGTTAATTTTTAACATAGCCTAAGTAGCACCAGAGAAACAAAAGCAGGAAGTCATCAGGTTCAGGGGCAACCAAAGGCTTTCAAGAGTTTAAAAAAAATCTATAACCCTAAGGATTAAGTAAGGGGATGGGAATCTAGGAAAGCTAAACCATGCTCAGTGGCCACAGAAAGCTGAATGTCTTCTACGCAAGGATGCAAAAAAGGGAAATGGAATGGAATATCCTGACAAAAGTTCATGGAGGGCTAGTGCTATAACTAGGAACTCTACATGCTGTTTCAAGTGCCACAGCTTATTCATATGTTCCACAGATGAGCCCTGGGGAAAAAAAGATGTTTGGATTGGGGCAGTGGTTCCCAAACTTTGATCCTCCAGGTGTTTTGGACTTCAGTTCCCAGAAGTCTCAGCCAGCTTGGCCAACAGTCAGGAATTCAAAGTTTGAGAATCACTGGATCAGGTTCTGGCAGAGAACACTAAGAAGCTACCTTATACTAAGTCAGACCATTACTTCAGTACTGTCAGCTACGACCACGCACACAACCCTCTGGGGCCTTCAGGCAGGATTCTTTCCTAGCTCTAGATAGAAATCCATGGAATTGCCTGGTGGTCTCCCCTTTAAATACTAACTAAGACTGGAAGGCTTAGCCTCCAAAAACCTGCAAGGTCATACATATTTGGGGTGTTAACAAAGGAAGCCCATGAAGAGATTTGGCTGGCAAGATGCATAACTAAACATCTGCTCCTATGTTTCATTCACAAAGGCTTTTTAGCCTTCAGCAAAAAGCAAGAACCATGCATTTTATGAACTACTAGTAAAGAAGCACTTGAAATAAAATAGAACTGCAGCAGCTCTGATTCACTGCCTGCTCCATACCTGCTTCCAGTTAAAAATAAGCCCTTCTGCGGTGTAACCCCGCTCTTTGTACTCCTTGAAGAATTCACAGCCTATGTGAAGAAGCAGAAAGGGAAGCAGGAAATAGGTGAATAAGCAGAATGGTAGAGATTATACAAAACTGAAACCCCACCTAGCCATCCATTTTGAGACAGAGACAGCTCACAATTTTTCTGCAGGAATTACGCCCCCCCCTTCTTCTGGAACAAGAAGGTATATCACAGCCAGAGCTGGGCTGTCATTAGGAGTTAGAGTAGCAGTCAGCCTGGTCTGCAGCAACAGCATCCTCTGGCAGCAAGGCATCAAAAGAGCTTGAGAGCAAGCAGGCAATGATGAGCAACTCTTGCTTGGCAACAGACAAGGCTTGTCGCCAGAAGCCCAAACCAGCCGAGTGCTTAAGGGCCTGTGTCCTCAACTCTACCCCAAGAGGATATTCAAAGGCCAGAACACAGTTCTCCAAACCATCAGTATTTATCCCCAAGCTGGCACAGAAAAGGAAGATATTCTGAAGCAGGATTTCTTGGCAGGAGTATGGCACATCAATGCAAGCCCAGAGGCTATAAACTGCTGATGTACATAGGAAATAGAAGAAAGAAGATATGGTTGGACAAGTGATCTGGAAATTATTATTGGCCTCACCCACGTTTTAAAACAGCTGTAGACATTCATGCCCTCCCTTAACACTGGTGCCGATAGGACTTACAATCTAACACATTTGAGGGACACCAGAACACCCACCACCCTTGCTTTAAAGCAACTCCTTCCAGACTGTTGTAGTCACCTGAAAAATTTTTTATTATAAATTTATTATAAATTTTATTTATGCCCACAACTTCATATGACTCAGTTGATTCATATGTAACTACAGGAAAATGCCACTGAACAGGGAGGAGGACATAGTTCTCTCTTTCATACAAACTAGAATGTGAAGAACTGCACCACAGATCCCACAGAAATGCCCAACTAGGAAGAGAAGGATTGGGTCATTTGAGCACACATGTTTATAGCCTGGTAGAATTTCTGTTTAAAGTAGATTCTTATCAGCACTGCTTCAACTGTTTCAGAGCTGGGGGAGAAGTCTTGTGCAACCCTTTCCACCATCCTCACTTGACTATTTCAAAATAATGTTCTGGAAGCAAACATTCATCCGTGGCCTGATGCAACTTTAATTAGAACATTCCCACTGTGGGCTCCCATCCATTAGAAGATGTTGAGCACTTATGCGCTCATAACGCCACCCAAGGAACATCCCATAATGTTTCAAGACTTTATTGACTTTCCAGGTCAACACCTGCTAGCCAAAGTTTTCCTCACAGCACTTAGTTCCTTTGGCAGTGGTTTAATGTTTAGAAATAGAAGGGAGGAGAAAGGAGGAGGCACTCTAGCATGGCAGGTAAGCACCCAAGCCAAGTACAAAGAAGCGTGATGTAGATGCAGTCACACATTATCCCAGCATGCAACATCAATTTTTTCAGCATCATCCACTTATGACGCAGAACTGGCTCTCGTCCCATAAATGAGGGATGAAAGAAAGTGACACAAGTCTCAGACCAAAAAAACAAAAAACAAAACAAAACTGTCAGACAGTTGTTACATACCCTCTGACTGACTCTTATCTTTTGGACCAGCACTCCTCAAGTTATGTTTTTATGTATTTGTTCTATTTTATCCCTCTTTTTAGACAAAACTACCTCCTAAATTAAATTCACATGAATTTAAAAAAACAGAAATGGATACTTGAATCATGCTTACAAACTACAGAGGAGAAAACATAAGGGTAAGTGGATGGGGAAAAGGAAGGGGAAAGAGACTGGCTCTTCAAACAAGGTGGTATCCTCTAAGGAGGCACTGAAATGCAATTTTAGCCACATTATTTGTTCCATATTGGGGAGTTTGCTTGGAGCTCAGCTTTTTTTAGGATCAGAACTTTCCAACTCCCTAGTAAGCCTGGTCATTACTCCTTTGGTCAGTGGATGGGAACCAGTGGCTCTTTCCTCCTGAAGTTCTATGTATTCTTTCCTGCAGAGAGAGAACTGAACTGCTTGCTTCTTTGCTGGCTCATCTATGGGCCAGGTTGATCTCTCCCTTGGTACAAGGCTACTCTTTGGAGCATGGGGACAACCTCCCAAAGGTTCTAAGTCTGTGGGAGGATGACAGAAACCAGAGTGTGCTTCCCTTCTGGCGCTCCAATCCCTGGGGCAACTATCTGTTGGAGGAGAGGGCTCCCTTGAGCAGGGAGCAGGAAGCAAGCTCTCTGCTGTGCCCCTTTTTAAGTTGATGAGCAGCTCCTCAATTAGAGAGAGAACGGGGGCAACTTCTGTCTCTGATAAAAGAGCATGTTATGCTCAAAATGTATTGGGTGGGAGTAAGAGCCAGAAATGCTTACCAATAAAGAATACTGTTAGACATCTGCTTTTCTGAGTTTCACTTTCTTTGCATTTGGGGGTTTGTATGGGAAAATAAACCAGAAGAATTTTGAGGAGGTTTAGGAATGTCCTGACCCCAGTTTGTTCCTCCATATCCTAATTGTCCACACTGTTGCTAAAGAAGGTCTTAGAAAGGCCTTCTGGTTATTTTTCCATACTCTTAAGTTTCTGTCTGCTACTGCTAAGAATTCTGGGTAATTAAGCACGCTGTCTTTTAGCTTGGTTTCTGTCTTTTGCCTTGCCCTCTCCAGGTCAAGGACTCTGTACGCTTGCTAGCTGTAGACAAAAAGAAAGTTGCAGATGAGTGGCACCTGCTCTTGGCTCAAGACTGACAGCCAAACAGCACTTGACAGTGGGCATGGGGAAAGAAGTTAGCTTGTCCCAGATGTGTGGGACTCTTGAACAGTCTTTGGAAGATAGTCAAATCTCCCAAGCCAAGGGGCAAAAATATACCCTGGACTGTGCTATTGGGGGGGAGCTCAGCATGGGCTGAAAGCTGCAGTGCCATGCATACTGGCTACCAGATGGAGTCTCCTTCAACACTTTCTATATGGGCTTCTGTAGTGGCTGATTGAAGGAACCTGCTTGGGTGAGACCATCTATCTTTATGTTATCTAGGTATAATAGGTTTAAGTGGGTTCCATCTGTAACTGTATGTTAATAATGTTTATATGCCTATGCTGTTTAAACTGCTTGCTACTGAATAAATCTACAACTGGTGTCTTTTGCTGCCTCCAGATCTTCCAAAAAGAACCTCCTTGCCTTTGGTGAACTGGCCAATCGCCTTTGGCAAGACAGGGTTGCCTGTGTTCTGTCTTAAGGCTTAGTAAGTAAGCTTCATTAGCAAACCCAAAGAACTGTGCCAACCCATCCACAAACACAAATGAATTTGCGGCAGCATCAAGATAAGTTTTCTCTTCAAAACAAAGTTCAAATTGACCAAGGGGGTAAAAAAGAGCCTTGGGGTGGAGTGCTACATGCAGGCTGCCCAGCCCTATCCTAGGAGCAGCCACCCAAAGCTGTTCTACCAATCTCTACTAGACATTCTCAGGTGCAACGTCCGCTTCCTTTCTTCCCAGAATATTTCCTTCGTACCTGGGTATGGGATGGAGAGAAGAGTAAAGTCTGCATAGCGCTGTGCTTTATCCACCTTCTCGGAAGATGTTACACTGAGAGAGAGAAGAGAAATTATGAGATAAGCCAAACCTAGATGAAAAGCGGCAGGGGGAGGGGCATTCAGCTTATTCTCCTTTTCAAAATGACTTTCCATAGGCAGTTGAAACATGCCAGAAAAGAGAAGTGGGAAGGTAAGAACCAAGCCTAGGAACGTGCTGCCCCACAAAATCTGACAAATGCAGATAAAAGAATACAGTTTCTACCCACCAGCGAGTGGTTGAAACTGGCCTTCCTTCACACAAACAAACTTCTTTCTTCATTTTATTTATATCTCACCCTTCCTCCACAGAGCTCAGGGAACTTTATGAGGTTCTCTCATGCCTTTGTCCTCCCAGCACTTCACGAGGCAGATTAACTGCGACTTTCCCAAGCTCACTTAGTGAGATTTATGTGAAAAAGGATTTTATTTGGATCCCACCACTGGTCTAATTTCTTTAACCAAGTATTCCCCCCATCAGGTGTCCACCAGATAAGCTGGACTACAACTCCCCTAGTTACAGTGGGGGCTGTATCACAACAATCAAATTGGTGGAAGGCTACTCTAACCACCACATCACACTGATTCACAGAAGAATTTGTCACATGGAACACAACTTGAAACTTGCCTGTGACCAACTGGAGCACATACAAGTCACAAATCTATCTGTACTTACTTCAAGCCAAACTTCACTTTCTTGTTTTCTACCATCAAGTCGCAGATGTACGCAACTGACAGATAGCGCAAGAGTTTGATGTCATGACCTCGGACCTTGTCAAACAGCTGAGAGTCTGCATTTCTGAAAAGTGGGAAAGACAAAATGACTTTGCCCAAGAAAGGAATGTGCAGGGCTCTGCCAAAGAGAATCAGGTACAAGCAAGTTTTACACAGCAAAGCAAATTCCCACCCTTGTGCAACAGCTTAAATACCCTATAGCAGCCATGCAAAAAGATACGATAAATGAGGAAAGCCCATTGATTTCACAGCAACTTGCCTAAAAGCAGAAGAGCAATAGCATCTGAAAATAGTCTCCAGGAAGTAAGTTGTTATTAAGCTCCAGACAGATTTGTGAACATATATAGTTTGAAGATTTAAACCGTTTCAGACGTTGTGGCTTCACAATACAATTATTTTCCTGGAAACAGTTTTGTAAAGCCTGTTGAGAACCACAAAAAGTCCCCCAACATGTCTCCAAACTTAAAGTCCTTAGAGCAGAAATGGGAAATCTGTAGCTCTTTAGATGTTGTTGGTCTATTAGGCTGGCCAATGTTAAGAGATGCTGGATGTAGCAGTTCATCAGCATTTGAAGAGTCACAAGTTCCTCCCTCCTGCATTAGAATTAACTTGGGAGAGAAGCCAAGCCAAGCCATTTAACCTGCAATGTTTGCAATGCACACATGTTCCATTTTGTTCTGTAAGTAGGAAATAAGGAAGTCCTCGAAGGTGGGTCTCAGTAGTCTACATTGCCAAGGATCATCCTAAACCTAAAATTAACTTTGGGATGTTATTTCTGGAGACCATATTTTTTAACTGTTTGATGTATGCTTTTGATCTCAGCGATATTATTCTTGCTGAAGTCTGCAGTATACTTTGTTGTCATTTTTTACACAGAAATCTAAGTACTATTTCAGGACTGTTATTTGTTTTTAGCTTTTGTTGTGAAGCACCCTCATGATAGAGCCATCTTTCACACGAGCCTTCTTTCCAGCTGTCTCTACCACACAGTCACCCTATCCAAATCTTCCTTCCTCAGTATCAATACAAGAATAATGGTTGAACTGGCCCATCACCCAAAGGTGGCTGACCCCTTCCTTCACCAGCATGACAGCTAAAACCTCTCCTAACCCCAGTCTCCTGTATTTTTAAGACTGCCACAACAGAAAGAAATTCAGTAGTGCAGCTTTTACAGTCACTGGAACCAGAACTCAAGGCAGGTAGAAAAGATGCCTCTAAAACTACTCCCTACCATACCAACAGAGAGGAGATCTCTAAGATAGAAGTGGACAATTTCGGAACACCTAAGGCTTATTTTACATCTTAGCAATCTGTCACAGGCTGCATATCCTCTCAAATTGCAACGTTTTTCACATTTTGAGGGAGGGGAGTGCGAGTAAAATGACACATATAGATTAAAGCAAGACTCCGTCTTGTTCTAGATTAGAGCAGCTGCTACTGAAAGCTTCCAGGAGCAGCAGTTTTCATTTTAGACGAAAAATGGCTTGGGCAGTGTTGGGGGGAGGTCAAATAATTCACAATGCTGCTCTACGAAAAACTGTTAACACTTTTGTCCAGCCACCTTTTGTCCATAGGAGACAACAGACCTGAAGGCAGAGTCCTCTTCTGACAGGTCCTCTGTATCTGCCCAGGCATCATCTGAGCCCCCTGCAGAAAAATAATAAAAAAAAATGGGGGTTGGGAGAGCACATTGGCAACCGTGTCCTTTGTGTCAACTGGTTTGTTTGACCAGAACGATAACAGATATGTTCCACAACTACTGGTCAAGACCTCACCTCTTTTCCTACACCTGATGACTCCAGACTTGCTGTGTGTTCAGTAATACAAGCTGCCAATGGAGCCATGGCAGAAATGGACAAGTCTGTGGCCTTCCCGAGCATTCCTCTCCATCAGCAATGTGGGTTAGAGATAAGAAATGCTGTCCCACATTTGGAGGGCAAGAAAACTGCCCAACACCAGTGTACAGTGAATGAATCCTATCAGATCTTCACCCCGGCCCACAGATAACTTCCAAAGTAAATAGGAGGATACCACCAATGGCACCAACTCACACTTGTTTTATAATGTAACTAGCATATACACCTGGCACTGTCTGGGATTTTATTTTCTCATAAGTAATATTGTTTAGAAAGATTTGAGATCCTGTGTCTCTAATTCCCCAAACTGTCTTGTCCAGTACCTGTAACTTTTCTCCATATTCCCCAATCCAATCTGTATTCAGAGTTATTAACATACAGAGATTGGGTTCTTGAAGATTGGGTTCCTCGCTGCTAGGCCTCATCTCCATAGCAACCAGCCTATTCAAGACAGGCACAGTTGACCGAGGCCCAAGTGCTCTCTGGTTGAGAATTCCAAAGGCCCCTCCCTAAACTGCAAACCCCAGGATTCCATAGAATCTTCTTAGGTAGCCAATCATACAAGGTCTTTGCCTGACACAGGCAGTCATATGAGGTCTTCACTTGACACAGACAAACAAACTTTGACTTTTATATATTAGATTTCTGGCTTTCTATCCATACCAACCACCCTGTTCAAGAGGGAACTGCTCCAACTTCCCACCTCTTTTTATTGATTGGAAATTGGAGTAGACTCTGCCACCTGCTCCTCAACTGTGTTATGAGTTCATACTAATCAGAAAGCTGTTCTTACAGGCCCACATCTTTCCACTGGACCAATTTCAATACTAAGCATCTATGAGACTTTTAGGTGCTATGCAAACCATTTACATAAAATATTTCAAATGTTAATTATACACAACCTATCCAGTGGATAATCAATAAATGCCTACTTTCCATACAGTAAAAACATGATACTGGCCTCCATCAGGACTGTATATATTCTACTGCCAAAGTGCAGAAACTGTGGCACTAAGTGACTTTCTATGAATTTCAGTGATTTTTTTAAAATAAATTATCATGTTTCTAGATGTTGGCTGGAAACCAGAAAACAAGGACTATGACTATAGGTGAATGTGCAGAGGGAGAGGGGGAGAATTTTAGTATCTAGCATAGTTCAATGTACCTCCCCATAACGAACAGGATAAACTGTTCAGTATTCATGGTTTTTCACAATTTGGAAGTGGTATCAAGTAAGGCATCTTCCTCAGAAGAGAAGTTCTTCCAGTTTCAGAGGTATATACAGCTATAGCTAAAAACTGAAAAAAGGTAGCCACGCTGGTCAGGGACTAGGGGCCTCCCAGCTACTTGTATCGTCACTGAAGATAGTGCCATTTGCACACTGCTGTACTAAAGAGCTGACTCAACACCAAAAAAAGGAAGCCTCTATGAATCACCTGGGCACACGAACCAATGTATGGTCACAAACTGCTACCACTATCTCTTGCTAAAGGCAATTTGCGTCTCAGATCAGATGCAACCTCAGCCACAAAAAATTTATCCTTTACATGCACAGGATAGTTTTCCAAATGCATACTGTTTCCAGTATAACTCATCAGGATCAACTTTTGAGGGCCCAACAAGAGCTTGGCTGCCATCTTGAAAATAACACCCAAGTTCAAATCTGCTATGGACACCAACTCTCAAGGATGCTTCTCTCCCTTCAATTAATATTATCAAGCAAGGTAACAAACTGCAACTACCCCCAGACTCAGTCCTCCCTCCCTTGCTCTGCCTTACCTGAGAAAATGTAGTTGTATCCTGTGCGCCCATAAAGTTCCCCCCACCCAGCCAGGGTGGCTGATCGGCATACATGCTGAAGAGATACAAAGAATGACCATGATAGTAAAGGGAAGCAGTGGAGTTTCTTCTTTTTCCAAGGCCTTTTCTTAGCCTAAATCAATGAGCAGCTTTGCACTGTGAGTTGCAGACGGATATCTGCATGGCTCAAAGGTCAGGTTTCATTATTTCCCAACCGCTTTGCTTAGCACTCTGCTACATTTCCCTATGACCCCTTCCCACTTTACATCACTATTTGCTATCCCTTTTTAACTAATGTCAAATGTGCATCTCATTAACATGCTCTTTGAACCCTCTTTCCTCAAACGCTTAATGAAGATTAAACTGCTCCCTGCAGGATGCTTCTCAATTCATGTATTTCACTTTCAAGAATAGCACATCTGTAGCAAAGCTAAAATGAGCATGCATGTTATAGGACAGCTAATCTCCCTCAATGGTCCAGCCACTTTTCTGCGCTAAAGCCACCTGGCAATAAATCCAACAGAACTGTGATATATACAAGCAAAGATGAAAGCAAGCCATAAAGGTACAAGCTACATACAAAGAACCTTACCTTTCCCTTGTAGAGGATGACTGGGCAGACAAACCGTCCCCTGCACCTGGCCATTTTGCTGCGGTGGATGAGGTCCTGCAGTTTGCCAACTTGGACAGTACTCTCAAATCTACTGGAGACAAAAACATTTCTTATTTTGACTGTGTACCAACTAGACTACAGGGGGTAGGGTGGGGGTGGCACTGCCCAGATATTACAAGTGATTGCAGATTCCCTCCTGGGCATATATCCAAAGCATGGCCAGTCCACAGCAGCCAGACAGCTCCTGCCATTTTGCTTTGAGGTCAGTAGCCAAGGATAATGGAAGGGGGAGAATGTGTTTCACCAAAGAAAGGACTGATTTTACAAACTTAGTTTCTTTGAAGGATGTCCCTCAAATCTCACTTGTTCCTTGCTGAAAAGGTTTTATCTGGGGTAGAGATCTTATTGGGGGAGGCAACTGCAGCTGCTCAGAAGGGAGCAATTTTCCACTTCTGGGACCTCCAGAGGCAAAAGTATTTCCCTCCCCTGACAATTAAAAATGCTGGGTACTTCTGCAATCTTTTAAAAGGTGAAACCGTGCTCCTGGATCTACCCAGAGAGACAGCTCACACTTTGGAGGGGAAGGCAAAAGACAGCAATCCAGGGAATCTGGAGGGATCAACAGCCACAAAAACAGCCTTGGAGAGCTGCACGCAGTCCCATGGCCACACTTTGCCCAGCCCTGTGACAGGCTTCCCCTGCTTATCTGACAGGTTAGGGACTGGAGCACTGTCAGGAAGCGGAAATGGTCACAAAGCAGAACCCATCTATTGTAAGGGACATGAAGGACTTATGGAGGCTTGCTTGGGACCAACTATGCACTGCTTGTAAAATCTCTTACCCGTCCCCCACAGCTCACTTTGCAAGCCTCCATAGGCAAGAAGAACTGACAGAAGCTCCCTGTTTCAGTGCTTGCAATACAGACTAATTCCATTAATTTGACCAGGGGATCAAATTGGGATCACAAACACACGCGAGCAGTCCCAAGCAAGCCTCTGTACACAAGAAGAACTAACAAAAGAACAAACCCCACATCAAATTAATGAAACATGTCCTTAATTTGGAAGCGTAAAAAGAATGAGTCGACAGATAATGGGGCACTGAAAAGAGGGGGCTTTCTGTATATGAGAAAGAAATCTAGGAGATTTTTTGCCTTGACAACTCCAAGTAAACAAGCAAATCTTAGCCTGCTCCCCACACCTCCTGCTATTTGTTTAAAGTGGCCAGGACTTGGAAAAGTTACTCTGTTGAATGACAGTTCCCCAAAGGCCTCAGTCACCATGATCACTGATCACACTGATTGGGGGCCCGAGGCTCCAAGAACAGAATAAATCTTCCCATCAGCAACTCAATCCTTGTTATAACCCTGTGTAATTGGGTTAGCTTAGGCTGGAAGATCTGAATGGGCAAAGGCTGCTCCATGTACTTCACAGATGAGAGGTCTTCAAGCTCTAAGTCCACCACTTTCTACTATTCCACATTTCCTTCCTCTGGAGCCATATTTTTGAAAAATGTATTCAGCTTACAATAGACTAGGTTTGATATCATCAGCAAAGTTCAGGGAGAAAAAAGAGTATAAGAGCAAATTATTTGACATGGCTGAATTTAGCCATGCCCATTCCTCTTTCCAAAGGTAAATGTGATCAATGCAGGAAGACAAGAATGAAGACTAACATTCACAAAATGTTCTATCCCCTTGACCTTCCAAATCCCTAGTGAGATACCTTTCTAGTTTCAGAACTGTTTCTGAAAGGGCGGGATGACCCACTAGGTAGTATGTGCTTACATGGAAGGGTGTATGCTACTGCCACTGAGTGTGGCCAGTTTTGGAGACTGGCCACACTCAACGGCAGCAACATGCACCCTGCAGGGATAGCACTGCAGCTTACAACCTGGTATCCCTCAAATGTTTTGGATTACAACTCCCATATGCCCCAGCCTGTCAGGAACTGAATTCACATACACAAATATAACAGTGCATAAACACTATTTATTAGGAGCGTGATACATCATACAGGACTTCAGTGAGTGAACTGGGAGCTATTAGCAAGATTCAAAACATAAAAGACAAAGAATACATCATCCCGCCCACAAAAGACCTTAAAGTGTCTGGCGTAGCCTGGCTGCGCTTATCGCTAAATTCCTAGCTTTGTTTACCTAACGGTCTCTGCTTCTCATACCTTGTTACAAGCAAGCTGCTACTTAACTCCTACTACACATCCCATAACTTAAATATGGAGGGCTATCTGACACAGCCAGTCTAGAAGTCTAAGACATCTGGAGGGTATCAGTTTGCTTATTCTGCCTTCCACCTATGCAGATTGCCTAAAAATTGTCAATGGTTTTCAAAAACCCAAGAAATACAGCAAAATCCATACAAATGATACATCTAAACCCCAGCACAAAAATAAAATCTAACTGTTCAAATGAGGACTGCAGCATATGGTGTTTAAAAAAACCCCCAGTATCCATTTATCAATAGCCTCAAAACAGCCAAATTGATGGGATAGGCAGGTGGCTGCATAAGCAGGCAAGTTATTTACAGAGGGTAATGAGATGACACACACAGGGAATTCTAATCATCCCAGGAGTTCAATGAGATCAGATGCTCCTGGGATTTAAAATTGTGCAATAAAACTCTCAGAACAAGTTATATGCAAGTCTGTTGACACTGATTTTATGTCTTTTAAACAAAGTATATACAGATCCCTCCCCTCAAGCAAATGTGCATGTATATTTATGTATTTATAAGCCACTGCAATGCCTCTCTCCTCTTACTAGTACTCCCAACCAAGCTCCCCTCTAGGTTCTTAGCATCTACCATAAGCTCTCTGCATTTTTTTTATTTTTCCAAAATGTCTATAAATCTTTAAGAAAAGAAAGACTGATAGTTGAATGGAGATTCTTTTTGAATCCTGCACCAGATTCCAAATTCTGGGATAGAGGCCATATTCTATGCTCCACTGCTTGCTACTGAAAATTTCACAGTTCGAGAAGCCCAACAGATAACTGAGTTTTACTGTAATAGGAAACAATGTAATCAATTCTCAAAAAAGAAAAAAACTCTGCCTTGCATGAAGAAAGTACTCTAAATATTTTCTTTATGACTGTAATTAAGAACATGGACATGTGGGAATCCAGAAGTCTGGTCTAAATGTTTGCATGATCTCAGTCCAAGGCTTTTATGTTTGTTTGTTGCAGCATAAAATACTTTTTTCCTGTAGAGTCTGGTGGCCCATTTGGAAGTCTTCAAAAAAAACCTACAGAATTTACCAGCTAAAGAAATCACTGTCTCAACCTCCATCTTCTCAATACAAGGTGACATGTGTGCCTGGCAAACAGAGTCTAAAATAGCAATGTTGATTTAAACTCCACCAGCCTGTAGCTCAGGATATTTAAATTTTCCTCCATCCCATCCGAAAAAAGCTGAGCAATTTACAACCAGCTCTATGAAACGCATAAGATCAAAAACCAGGATGAGCAGCTAGTTTGGTATTCTAATAGGGAGGAAACATCCTCCAAGGAGAAACAGGGTTGGGACTCCACTAATATTTCTGAAAAAAAAGGCAATGTGGGTAGGCGTCCTAATTTTTAGAGGATAATCTTCTGTTTCAACGGTGGAATGCCTTTGGTCCTTTGTATATTTTAGGGCACAACTCCTGTAACTCCCTCCTTCCAGGCCATGCTGTTAGCAGTTCTAGGAACTGGTTCAAAACATCTCAGGAGCCAAAGATTTTCTACTCTCGCTCTATTTGAAGGTGTCCTCTACTTGAGGAGCTGTCCAATCCAAGACTGGTTTAAAAAAGGATAACATGACAAAGAGAGAGACAGAGAGAGAGAGAAGAAAGAAAGAAAGAAAGAAAGAAAGAAAGAAAGAAAGAAAGAAAGAAAGAAAGAAAGAATAGAGACCTTGAGTGTAGACAACAGACTGGGCAGCTCAGTTGACCACAGCTTTTTTCAATTAGGATGAGATGCAGTGTGTTTTGAATTAACCAGCAGAAATTCTGTGCCTGCATTTAAATATTTTAATTTGTATATGAAAAAATTAGGCAAATCTATATGCCTTTTTTGACTAAATATACAAAGACAACTAAGTTTCTGATAATAACGGCAGATTCAGGAATGTCTAGCTACAGCCATGGAGGTTTGGAACTGGGTTGCTTTAGAGAAGGGATGGGCAACTACCAGAGGATGGAAACCTGACAGACACCACAGGGCAGCAGTCAAGATATGAGGAGTCTCCAGCACTGGCTTCTAGATCTGCCCCTCAAAGAAGGATAAGGCCCATAAAACATGCTGCAGAGAGGCCCAGCATAGCCAATAGGGAAGTGATTCCCCCGTCCAATTCCAGTTATCCACCAGAATGAGAAAAGTTGCCTCTAATTCACAACTGAGCCTGAAGCTAGACAAATAAATCCAAATAATCTATCTCATCCCAGAGCACCTGACATTGCAGGGTACTACATGTCTGACCGTATTGCCGAAAAATGACACACTACAAGCTCATACGCATCTTTTCATCCCATGAAAAGAATTTAACAAGAGTGGGAAAAAACCAAGTAGATAACGTAAAAGCAGTGGGATTAGAAAATATATGAATTTAGCCATTAGTATCATTAAGATGCATTGAGAAAACTTAATAAGTCTTTTATCTCCAAAGACTCCACCCTTAAGCCCCCACATCCCTCTCTGGTTCTTCATCATAAGCCAGAAAATCTTTTCTTATCTGTCATTTCCTGTTTCATCCAGTCTGGTAAATAATGGTTTCCAGGTTCAGAGTAAGACTGATTTTTAAACAGGGATTTGAACTGGTTAAATACCCCAGCTGCTTCTAAACTTGGTAATCACAGTTGCCTGATTTGGATGAAAAAAGCAATGGATAGCTACCTGATGGCTTTCAGATTTACCTGCATGCCAAGAAGGAAGAAGGGATGGGGATGTGTATATGTGGGGCACGGGCCCAAGGCTCCTGCTCTCTCTGCTTAGTTAACTGAAATAACATTGCCCGAATATGGCTTATGTCAGAGAACATAAGAATCTTGACGTCTCTTCTCAGGAAATACTTAACTTCTTAAAACGAACAAGCAAAACTGGAAGAGAGGAAAAAGGAATGGGAAAGTAAGGTGAGGTGGCTGAAAGAGTGGCTTGGAGGAGAGAACTATCTGAAGGCACAGAGCTAGAAGGCAGTGATAGATGGGGCAATGCGGCAAATTCCTAAGGGATGCCAATTAGTACTTGCTCGTTTCAAACTTATTCTGTAAGTCAGATTAGAAGGCTTGCCCCCACCAGTACTCTCCTTATCCTCATTTCCTTAATGAGGCTGAAGTTGATTCCAGTTCCTCTTAACCAGGCTGCACTTCTGAATAAGTTACTGGGATATGAATCACACTCTTCTGCGCCCTAAATAAACTTGAAGCCTTCCCCGCAAGCTCAGCTCAGAATCTCAGCACCAAACACTGCTTCTGGCTCAAAGACTCATCTTAGGGCCAAGCCCTTTCAAAACAAATCACCTCCCATCACACAGAAACAGCCTTAACTTGCTAAAATAAAACTTTCTGGCAGACACTGCCACAGTCTCTCAGAGAATTCTTAAAACAAACTATGCACACACAAAAACTTTGCCAAAACTCTATATCCATGCATTCTGCTAAATGGCTAGGTGGTTTCCGTGTGACAAACTACCCTCTGAGCTGTCAATTCTTTGCTTTCCCACTAAACTCTGCCCATTCTGTCACTCCATGTTTTTCAGGGCTCAGTGGCACCACACCCTCTCAGCCTAAGTGCAGAACTTGCAAAATTTGCTTTGGAGGACTGGAGTTTCCAGCATCCTCCAGCCAAAAGGATCAACACTTATGCAGGCTCAGAGGTTCCTGGAGCTATACTCTCAAATAGTAACTTTTTCAAGCTCTGTTTAATTGTGTGTGTTTTACCTCCTCTACTGTTATTCTGCCCCTAAATCCAACTGGTAAATATCTAGGTCAAAGGAAAAGGAAAAAATAGAACTCTCAGAAGCCTCATTCCTGTTCACTCTGCTATAGTACCTTGGTCTCATATTTTTGAAAATTTCAAAGTGATTATAATTAGCATTTTGAATTAAAGGTTGGAAATGCACCAGCAGCTAGTGCATCCTAATATAACCCCATTATGCCTAGGAGGTAATTGTTTGAACTTAGCATGAGGTAATGGTTTGAAATTTGCGCTATGACTCTGGAGACCAAGATTTCAATCCCTGCTCAGCAATGAATATCCAGTGGTTACCTTGGGCAAAATCACACTGTCTCAGCCTCAAAGGGAGGCAAGGCAAGCCCCTTGTGAACAATTTTGCCAAGAAAACTCTGGTGAAAGGTTTGCCTTAGTGTTGTTATGATGTGGAAATGGCTTCAAGGCAAACAACAACATGTTAAGTTTCTTCCTAGAATGAAAGGACTGCAGATCTGGGCCAAGCAAGTTCCTTTCTATTGTCATGGATGTCAGTGCAGTATAAATAAAAAATACCAAGTACAAGGCACTTCACACAATGCATCTTCAGTTTGTCACCTTGTCTCCATAAAGGTGAGCCTACGAGTGCCAAGCATGTGTTCACTGATTGGTACTAGAGAATCAAATACTTCGAACATACAATTGTGGCTTCTTTAGACATAGAGGGAAGCGTCATTATAATATCAAGCTGGAGTCATGGCCCTCCTGAGAAGCATACCCAAAGACCAATGATTTTGCACCAAATCCATTAAACTTCCTAGGCACTTTTAAAAGCTTTTGTAAGTCCAGAGGTTTCTATGGTAACCCCAGCCCCTGCTTATAAAAAATACATCAAGTTACGGTGCTTCCCATTTTTAAAAGCTGAAGCACGAATGACAAGCAAGTAATGTTAGATAAGGTTCACTGCAACAGAATATGCTAGGATGCTGTGGGTTTCTCGTAACCAGCTTCAGAACACAGTCTAGAGAGGAGTTATTTTACCTGATAAGCTAATTGCTAACATGAGGAATCCCTATCTTAAGGGACCAGTTTTAACAGTATAGCAAAAACGCAAAGCATGTTTATGCCCACATCCACTCATGCATACATACTTAATGAACATGTGGGGAGAATTTAAGTCTGGCCCAAAATATGGTGTCAATCATTCTCCATGCAGAGAATCCAGCCAGGCTGCAGTTGAATTTTACTGCAACACTGCCAACAAAATGGTGTCCTCTGACACATCTGAGGACAGTAGGCTAATTGGGGTGGTGGGGGTGGTGGTATAGAACAGGCTGCAAGGCAGAAGCAGCCCTAAGCCCCCAAGATTATGCTTTTCCCCACTGCCTAGAACCTGCTGTCTGAGGCAGATGTGTCTCTTTCTGTTTAATGTTGAGGTCAGCCTTGGAAGAAGAATATGCTGATTCATTCAATATGTCTATAAACAGAGAAACACAGGGCTTCTCTCTTAACTGTTATAACAGATTGTTCACAGAAGCCTGAAGACCAGAGGCGGGAATAATGCAGATCTTCAGATATTGCCACACTGCAAGTCCCATGTGCCTTAGCCAGCACAGAAAATGTTGAGGAATGCTGGAAGTTACAACATCTGGAGGACCCAGTGTCATAGATTTGCTGATGCCACCTTTAGATTTCATGTTAAATCCTAGGGCTCACTCTGGTGGGGAAATTGTGTTGTTTAGACCAAGAGATGTGTAGCACTACAACTCTCAGCATCCCAAAACAGGATAACCAATACCTCAGTGGGCATCTTCTTGAGCTAAAAAGGCAGCCAGCATGCCTCCACTTAACATATCAGAAAAGTAGTAACGAACTCCTTAAATCAGACAGCAGACTTAACTTAGAAACAGCACTTGCAAAATGACTTTTGCTGTCCCTCACCCCATATTCACCATGTCCTCTCTGGATTCAATACACTCCTCTGTATTTATTATAACAGAAAGGCATTTTAGATGAGATACTGAATTGGTCAACTTTGAAGACAAATTTGACTCTTTGAAGGCAGGAATCCCCCAGCTAATTTTATGCGACTTGAACAGTTCTGAATTCAAGACAGGCATGGCTGCAGTCCTTGAGAAGTAATGGCAAAGCTACCATCAGAGACTTGTTGAGAGCTTGATCATGGTTTCAGGTGTCTGCTGTCAGACTGCTAATTCCCATCACAATACAGAAATTCACTTATAATGGATCTGGAGGGCAAAGAAGCCAACCTGAACCCGAAATAGCACGATCTTTAGGACACTTTTATGCTTAGAGTCCTACCTGCTTCAGTAATTTAAAACACTGGCAATCTTAGACTCAATCCTAATCAAAAGGGAGGAGTTGATCACTGGAATCAAACTAGTCAGTACATCAGGGGGAAGTGATGAGGTAATGCCAGCAATTGTGGGACAGGGCAAAGAAAAATATAGTCAAACATGGACCTTGGATTTCAGGAAAGCTGATTTTAACAAGTTCAGGGAATTACTGGGTGGAATCTCTTGGCCAGACATGCTGAAGGAAAAAGACATCCACAGCAAGGGTGGGAACTCTTAAAGAAGGAGTTGCGAAAAAAAAGGGTGGGAACATCTGAAGGCAGAAATCCCCCAGCAGAAGTGGCTGATGCACTCAGGCTGTTATTCTCATTCACACATGGGGAAAGGGGGAAGATGATCTGCTCACATGGTACTCTTCAGATTTTGCCCTGTTTTACAAGATGCTCCCCCAATCACTTTCCAAATGGTGAGAATGAATGGGTGTGGGGGAATTTGTAGAGGCAAAGGATTCTCCTCTGGACCCTCATGAGTTGAATTCTGGACATCACTGGCCCAGGGGTTCCCTTCCTTGCTTTAGAATCTGACTTTAGAACAAAGACTGCCAATCATTTCAAAGAAGCCCATCAATTAGCAGCAGGGAAGCAACAGCCACTACATTAGGTGTTCAGAAACTCCTTCACCAGTTTCTCAAACATGGTGATTGAACAGACCCAGAATATTCATTTCTATCAAAGACAATGCAAGCCTGCGCACACATCCCGATGCCATCCTCTCCAACATGGTGCATCCAGTTTGCATTTATCTTTCCAACCTGATTCAAAGAATGCTTCACAGCAAAACTCACAAAGCAAGAGGCAACATGGCTGTAGCCAAACAATGGGGAACATGTGGCCTTCAAAAAGGTATGGACTACAACTTCCATCATCACACACCATCAGTGATACCAGTTAAGGCTGATAAGAGCAATAATCTTACGGAGGGCAACATGCTCCGCCTGCAATAGCCCTAGCCAAACCCCAAAGAAACCCTTGTAAGTCAGTCTGAACAGACACCTCCCTAGCAATTCTATCAGCTGCTTCTTCTGGAGAAAATGGGAAAGAGGGTGCGATTCGTGACAGCTGGGGAGAAAAGAATACCAATTTCAACATGGCACTTGTAGACTAAAACGGCAAGAACTGGAAGCTAAGGAGCCCCGTCACCCACTTTCACCAGTAGCCTTCTCACATTTAAATACCCTCAACCTTTAACTATAGTAAAGCTAGGCAGAATGGGGTTAAAAAAGGAAAAAAGCCCTGAACCTAGTAAAGACAGCTGTTATACACAAAACAAGCAAACATCAAATACAGGAATGGCTTTGGCAGATAAATGAGCAGGCTGTAGCACATCAGCTAATGGTCTGCAACTTGTATTGACTTAAGCAGTATATGTGCTAGAACTCAATGTTCTTTGAGGTTCAATGGTTCCTTAAAGACTAACAGGTTTTATTTGGCAGCCTCTGATGAAGTGGGCTGGAATCTGCAAAAGCTTATACCAAATAAAAGCTGCTAGACTTTAAGATGCCACAAGACTCTTCATTTTTGCTGCAACAGACTAATACAACCACAACCCCACTGCTGTGGCTCAAAAGGCCACTGTCTGATGATCATATTGATAAGGTATTAGCTTGCTGCATTCTGAATGAGAGAAACATCTTTTAGAGAACAATATTCAGTTCTAGGTATCTACACAAGCTGGGAAGGGCTGAAAGGAGATGGCGAAGTGTTAAAGAGCGGAATGTGTTTAAAAAAACCCTTCCCCAAACATTCCCTTTTCAAACCTGTATCATCTTCTTTCATCACAGATAAATTATGACTAGAGTTTTCAAAATGTTAAACGAATCCCAGAAAACAGAGGGAGCTATTGTGTCGTGTGACAACATAGGTTAACCAGACTTTTTTAGGTTACAGTGAGGCAGACTTGGAATAAAACACAGTGGTCAACTGCACGGGAGGTAAGAGCCAACTCCCCTTCCAAACTACCCACAGGCCACACAGGCCTATCCTGAAAATCCAAATACCTCCACTTCCTTCCGCAATCCTTCTCAAAACAGAGACCAGAAGTGATATCATGTAAGGGACAACAGAGGAAAACAAAGCTTTTGGGGAATAGCGGAAGATGCTGACTGAGTAGTCTGAGTGTATTTTCATGAATTTCAGGGATTTTCTATGTGGTTTTCAAGCATTCTTTTTAAAAAGTCTGGAGGATTTAAGGGCTTTGGAGGCTAGCAGAAGGCTTCATGAGCCACAAAAGTGGAGTAGAGGGGCCACATGCAGCCCACACTCTGTCCATCTCTGGAATATATCACAAGCTGAGTTCAGACATGATGGAAAACTATGGTTTGTGTTACATACTCTTGGAGTTTGTCCTCTTTCTCCACCCCACGCTGCCACTAGTTGCTTTTAAGAAGGAAACTGGAAATGTTGTATTTTTTGTATAGAAGCTCTGTGGTTTAGGGAAAGAATCCAGGATCAAAAGCCATGATCTGAAGTTGATTAGTTTCCCAAAAGTAGGGATGGAAAACTATAAGCCCATGTATAGATTTCGCTAAGCACACAGGCCAAGAGCCACCAGGGATGTATCTGTGGAACTGATATAAGGGGCATGGAAAACACACACTCCTGTCCTGCAACATCGCTGTGTTCTTGAAGCAAAGCATGGGGCATCTGAGAATCCTGGCTGAAAATGCCATCTTTGTTGCATTTCCCACATCTGGAGGCTCAGCAACCCCCAAAAGAGATGAGCAGCATACAGAATTTTGCAAGCTGCTGTCCCTCCTGACTGGGATTGAGAGCAGTGTGGACAGAAATCCCTGCTGTTATTTCTGATTAATTATGTACCTGCACTCCTAGTCAGCACCATGTTTCATGGTTCTGTTGCAGATAGCTTTCTGACCTTCCTGTTCTATTTAAATGCTCAGCTTATAGTCACACTGTTACTCTGTAGAAAAATGAAGTGGAAAAAACAAGCAGAAGAATCAACAAAAGCTATTCAAGCACAGAATACATACCAACAGCACAGGGGAAGCACCCTGCAGCTGATAAGCACACTAAGAGGAAACATAGTTATGCACTGCTGCATGTGAATATCTGCAAGTGCTTTTTTCACAGGGGCAAAAAGGAAGGGAAAAGCAGACAACTAATATTCACCCAAGCACATATGGAAAACAAAAAGAGAACTATTTCAAGTGTGAAGTCAGAGAAAGCAGAAGGCCCACACATATATTCCTGGAGTAGGGTAGTTAGGTGGACAGATTTCTGTTACATTCAACAAAGAAATAGAAGCACAGAAAGTACTCTGTATAGGAACTAAGTTATATGAAGCATTCATAAAAAGATACAAACCATAGTTGTTTCATTAAAAAAAAATGAGAGCAGGAAATCTGACCCAATGATCTCTCTAGCAAATCACACTACAGTAAACAAGATATGACTGATTTTCTATAAAGCTAAGAAGTAGCATGCACCTCATTACATGTGACGTGTGTACATCTTAGTCTGCCTGAAGTTACCAAAAAGTTACTCTCCCGATCACAACGAAAACTGCAATCCATTAATTGGTATTAAGTTTAACTGAACTCAGTGGTACTTTCTTAAGATTAAACTCATATAGAGTTACACCGTAAAGATTTCTCCCAGGTGTGAACAAAAGGAAGCTATCACTCACATTCTCTCTTATTTCCAGCTTTGAATGTGACACAAGTACCAGCAAAGTAATCATTTTAACTGGTAAAATGTCTGAGGCTTATTTGAGGATCTGATCCCATTCTCCACATACAAATGCAGTAGTAATTTAGCATAGGCTGGCGACTTCCTGGCACACATACACAGTGAAAAGCACATTTGTTTATCATATGTGAGTGTCTATATACAAGGAATTCATGGTGGCCTACAAGTAAATCATTACTGTGTGGTAAGGTAGTAATATGGGAGGTGGGCATTGAGTGTTTATAATGATGGCATAGACATTTTGCTACCTGAAGTGAAGTCCAATGTTAACATCCCACCCCAATTTTTTAGGAAAGCCGTATTGAATTATTCAGACACTAATCCATATCTTCACCTACCCATCCTGTCCCCACCTGTTCTGAAACAGGTCTCTCTCCTTACGCAGAGAAGGCCCCAAATGTCCAACACCAAACTTCTCAAAATCTTAACTGCAGCATTTCTGTTGAAACCTATTACCCAACTTTCTTGCAGGAAACAGACTTCGTAAGTTGCCATGTGGCTTCATTGAACCTAATCCTCATGTGCAAATGAGGTGGGGAATATGCATACGTACATTGTAGAGAACACTCTCGGCCATAAGAAAACATCATGGCCACACATAATGCTATTCACTATTATGTGATCCCTTTTAGAGTTAGTAAATAGGAGAAAAAGATAACTGCTTGGTGACTTGCTAACAGTACCCCACAAAGGAACATATTGTATTTGCTGGCATGTAAGACTCCCTTTTCCCCCAAAACATACTGTTTGAAAATGGGGTGCGTCTTATATGCTGGTGCATCTTATATGCTGGCAAATAGTATTTGCCAGTGTATAAATGGGGTGCGTCTTAAACGCCGGCAAATACAGTATATGCACTTTGCAGGCCACACAACTCTTCGGTTTAAAAGAGACTAGACATAATTCTCCCAGAGACAACCAAAACTCACGTGTTTCTTTCTTGGTCAGTGCTCTCATACTCTAAGAAGACAATCAGCCGGGGGTAATGGCTGCAGATTTCACCATTCATGTTGTGGATTAGGCTGTAGCAATAGTCCCTGCTGAACAGCTCAAGGCAGCACTTTTCAATGCGTTCTACCTATATGCGTAAGGAACAGAGTTACTACAGCAGTTGTTACAAACCTTTTATATGTATTATAATCTTAGGAAATATCCTAGCCCATTCTACCAGCACTGTACAACAGAGAAGGTTCTCTTTGCCTTTGACAGAAGATATATTTCCCCATACCAAAAAACATGTAGGTATGGAGATAAGGATGTGGAATAAAGGAAAACTTTGCCACATCAAAAATCCAAAAGAATCCACATATGTGGCATCTATTTATAACTACCAGTTTACTGTATGTGCTTTGACAGACTAGCACATATTTGAAACGCTTACTATTCAGAATACTGGAGTGACGTGGGTTTTCCAGAAAAAGCAGAAGCACAGAATTTTCCAGTGCTCTAAATGTTATCTTACCTAGCATGTTTGGCTGAAATATTATATTCAAACATATTCAAAACTTTATCTTGGAATTATTTTAGTGGAATATTTCTAACAGTGTAAAGAGAACAGTATCTAATGTTTACCTTCAAGTTGCTTCCAGCTTATGGCAAACCTACCACAAGGTTTTCTTGGCAGGATTTGTTCGAGATGGTTTGCTCTGCCCCTCTCTGAGGATGAGAGAATGATACTTGCCAAAGGTCTCCCAATGGGATTCCATGGCCAAGCAGGGATTTGAAAGCTGGTCTTCCAGTGTTCTAGTCCAACATTCGCCATGCTGTTCCTCAAACAGCATATCTTTCCTTTATATTTAAGAAAATATGACCAAGTGAAAGAACCCTTTTTTTTTTAAAGGTCACATATCTAAAGAGAGCTGCCCCAATATATATCAAAAGTTTAACTTTCTTTTCTTGAGGTTTAACTTAGTACTTTCAGCTTCACTCAGTCACTTTCTGCACTGCTTATCAACTCCATTTCAAGTTGGAAAAAAGTGATTCAATACAGCTAGTTGAACATTTTATCTCACTAAAAGATGGATGTGAATCTATGTACACAGACAACTTATAATATTTCGTCTTTACTACTGGCACTTGGAAATGATTGAAAAGCAAGAGATTTTGTGGGGAAAAAACAAGCTTTGCAGTGTGTTCTTTTGTTAGTCTACTTCTCCAAGCACTATTGTTTGTCTGGTGCCGGTCTTCTTTGAAGAATAATTAGAACTTCATATCCTCTATTTAGGTCTTCTAACTTGATTGACTGTAGTATAACAGCCAAGATAACTAAGAATAAACAAACATATACAGGCACACATGCGGTGGAAAATATTCCCTGGAAAAATACAACATCGGAAAATTTTCTGCTCTGCATCTCTTGAATATCAATTGTTTGGCAGTCTTCACACAGGGAAGATACATAATCAGAAGTGTTCACCACTGGCATGAATTTATACTACAAGTTACACAGTCCAGTCCCAATAAGTCTGCTCAGATAATACACCTAGAGTTTCCCCACCAATTAGGATGTTTGCTTTGGTCATTTCTGACAAAATTAGGGGAAAATAACTATTTCTTCATTGAAAACTGTATCTTCCTTTCCTCCCAAAGCCACTTCCCTATTGTTCTTCTGGTGTTCTTTATTTTACAATCAGGTCCAAAACAAGAATATGTTTTTTTTAACTGCACCAGAATAAAACAGAAGTATTCCAGTAGTAATAGAGATCTGTACTGCTGATAACAGAGGTGTCACTTATATTATCTATCCATTTGTCTGAGAAAAAATTGGCTATTAAAGTGGCTCACAGCAACCAAAATCTACCCACCAAGTAAGAAAGACATTCTGCCCATCTTATGAAACGAACTCGGCTTTGCAAAAGTATATGTGATATATCACTGTTACTGCAGGCCACTTTTGCAGTTGTTGGACGTCTACATGTGTTTCTCAACAGCAGACTAACAGTGCACTCTCTCTCCTCAGAAAATCAATTAAAATGCAACACAAAAACACTGCTCACATTCTCAGTTAGGAGTTTGGGTTGGGCTTGTCAGAGTGAGAACTGGAGGGGGCACTTAGCAAACGTCCTAGCTGGTGGGAAAAATCCAGGTGTATTATCCGAGCAGACTTACTAAGACCGGACTGTGTAACTTGTGGTATAAATTAATGCCAGTGGTGAGCACTTCTAATTATGTATCTTCCCTGTGCAAAGATTGCCAGACAATTGGTATTCAAGAGATGCAGACCAGACAATTTTCCAATGTTGTATATTTCCATGAAAAATTTGCCACAGCATGTGTGCCCATATGTGTTTGTTTATGTTTATTCTTAGTTATCTTGGCCATTATACTACAATCAATCAGGTCAGAAGGACTAAACAAGGGATAATTAAGTTCTAATTATTCTTTTAAGGAGACAGGCACTGATAAACCTTAGGGTTTGGAGAAGTAGACTAACAAAAGAACACACTGCAAAGCTTGTTTTTCCCCACAAAATCTCTTGCTTCTCTATCATTTACAAGTAGTAAAGACAAAATATAGTATCTTGTCAGTGTAAAAGAAGGAATTTCAACAGGTGTTCTTTGTCATGCAACCTGCTGAAACTCCGTCTTCTACACAACCATTAAAGGTACAGGAGCCCTCTCCAGTTTTCACTCTGACAACCATAGTCTGGGTCCAAGCACCAGGGAAGTGGATTCTTGGCTACCACTCCCTCTGATGGACTCAGCCTTTCAATTACAGCCCTCCCTCCACATTCACTAGGGTTAGGGGCACAGGACCCCCATGAAAGTGGAAAATCTGTGAGTAACTCTAGGCTTCCCAAACCATGTTTAACACACAAAGAAGTATAATCACTATATTCAACCCAGCGTGGATTCTTCTGGGGCATCAGGGTTCCTTCACAAGGCAGAAGTGGGGGGCTGGTGGGGCTCACTGCCATTTTTAAGAGAGACTTACAAGCCTCCTTTACAGTTTCTCAGTCTCAGGAGGCTTGTAGCCCCTATTCAAAACAGCAGAGGGAAGCGACAGCAAGGAGCCTGTGAATAATCAAATCCCAAAAAGTGAAATCCGCAAATGTGGAGAGCGGACTGTATAACCATATCCTTACAACAGGGAAAGATTCCTCCCTTGTTGACTTCCGCCTGTCATTATTCAGCTATTAAGAGGAGCCCTGCCAGCGAAAGAACAGCCACCCAAAGAACCGGCGGAGGAGGAACCCCTATGCAGCAAGGCTAGGAGACGACGAGACCCCTCCCCCTTCCAGGCTCACCTTGGTGTTGCTGCCAGCCCCGCCGCCGCCGCCGCCGCCGCCGCTTCCACCTGTAACGCCGCCGCCGCCGCCGCCGCCGTCCCGGGCCCGGTACTGCGCCCTGGAGAACTCCAGCAGCAGCTCAACCAAGGCGCGCTCCCCGGCGCCGGCAGCCTGGAGGGAGGCGGAGCCGCCCCGGGCCCCGGCCATCCCCGCCCCGCACTCACGGGCCCCCCGAGCCCTCCACTTGTTTCCCCAGCCGCGCCACCGCCTTCCCCATCCCGGCCTCCTTCCGCTTCCGGGAAAGGAGAGCGATGTCGTCATCAGAGCGCGACGCAAGCGTCCCCCTCCCCAAGCGAGCACCCACCCGAGGGAGGTGGAAGCGTTGGAAAGAGCCCCCCTCCCCGCTTCGAGAGGAAGAAAAGCGGCGCCGACGCCAACGGAAGGGCGGGGCCAAAGGGATGAGGGGGCGTGTCCATAGGCGGGGCCAGGGAGGCGTGACGAAAGCGTCGGGGATGCGGGTTATTTATAACCAATGGCTGGGCGTGGGACCTTGGGGGGTTGCGGGGGTGGGGCATTTTTTTGGTTGTTGTTGGTGCATGCGAGAAATGGAAAGCGCACAGCAAAAGTCAGGCAATGTTCTTAAAACCGGCTCCCCACCAGCAATCTTGCAGAAGCCCCGAGTCCATACCCATTTGTGCCTGGGGATGATGGGAGCCATAGTCTGAGACCTCGGGAGGGCGTCTAATGGGAGGGGAATCTCACACCATTTCCGCACTACCGTGTTACAGTACTATTATGCCGCTTTTGACCTGTGGAATTCTGGGGTTTGTAGTTTCCTGAGGCCAAAGAGCTCTCTGGCTGAGCATTCTAAAGGCCCCTCCCTAAACTGCAAACCCCAGGATCCCATAGGATGTTGAAAGTAGAATAACAGCATTATAACAGTATAGTGCAGAAATGGCCTTGACCTACATTGACCTATCTCAGAGGAACAGATAGAGTTAGCCTCCTGTAACCAAAAAAAATTAAACCATAAATAAAATTTAATGTGGCGCCTCAACAGAGTACACATATCTAGCTATAGCTCACATACTGAGTCTGTTCATCAAGCATCTTGAGCATAATATGCTCCTCTGTTGCAGGAAAAACCATGCAAAATCCTGTCACAGCTTAAAACTTTTTTTTAAAAAAATAGTATAAGCTCGTGGTTCTTAACAGTTTCTTTACTGGGGACCCCCTGTAAATATAATTTGTTGCCGGGGTCCCTGAAGACTTAACTTGAGATTTAAATTTTTAAATTTAGATTTAAATATTCAAATGTTTATTTAAATTTTCCAATATTTACTTATTTATTAAAACTTCTGGAGAACAGGATTCAAATCCCTGCTCAGACAGTGGGTGACCTTAGGCAAGTCACATTATCTCAGCCTCAGAGGAAGGCAAAGACTCTGAACAAATCTTGCTAAAAAAAGACCCTTTGATAGGTTCACTTTAGGGTTGCCATAAATCTGAAGTGATTTGAAGGTGCACAACAACAAAGTCCTGCTGATGGGGAGGTTCTTTCTAGCCATCATGTCTCTCTCCTTTGAAAACTAAGTTACTGTGACCCCAAAGCAACTCCGTCAATGGAGGCAGGTAAATGTGCGCATGCCCAAACTACTCCATCATTTGCAAATGAGGGAACAGTTTGGATACATACACATACTTGGCACCATGTTCCTTTATGTCAGGGACATGGCAGTGGGGGTGTGTGGGCATGTTTCTGACGAAAGGGACATGGTGCAAGATGTGTATATGTGCCCAAACTGCTCCCTCATTCGCAAAGAAAGGAGCAGTTTCAGCGCCCCCCCCACACCCCTCTTACTGCCACTGTTGTTGGTGTCCAACAGCATGGCTTTGCAGACTCCCCCTGAGGGCTACATGGACTCCCAAGCATCCCCAAGGCCCCAGTTTAAGAACCACTGGTATAAGCTTCTACCAGTGACATCAGATGAACATCTGGGCCATTTCCGCACTACACCGTCACAATGCTATTATTTCACTTTCAACGTCCTGTGGAATCCTGGGATTTGTAGTGTAGGGAGGGGCCTTTAGAATTCTCAGCCAGAGAGCTCTTTGGCCTCAGGAAACTACAAATCCCAGAATTCCACAGGATGTTGAAAGTGGAATAATAGTACTAGAATAGCGCAGTGCAGAAATGGCCTTGGACACAGATATAGAGGGGACAAAGTGGGACCCAGTGCATCCAAAAATTAAGTGGGAGGGTTGCCATCTGACCAAGCTCTTGTGATTTTAAAGGTAGACTGGAGTATAAAGTCCAGCAGGTGACACTCTTAAGACTATGGAGAGATATAGGGCTAATGATGAGTGAGCATTAAGCTACTGATGAAGGCACAGCTGCACTTACAGGTTCCAAAGAGGGCAACTCAACTCCAGAATGGCTGTACGATGAATAGAAGAGGGCCGGTCTGCACAATTTGTAATACCTTACCAAGCTGAGTACATGGTGGCCTTCCAGGTGCCTGACAACCCCATAGCATTTGCAGTCCACAGCAGGCAGCAAAAGCAGGATTCACTGAACCCCTTGATAGGCTGAGTTCAGCCTCATGGGTTTCAGAACAAGATGTAAAACCCTGAAGCATTTCAGGTATGGGATTCTAGATGTGGTTAGATTGCAATTCCCATCATCTCTCAGGAGAGACTCAACTGATTAGGGCTGATGGGAACTGCAGTTTAATGACTGCTGGAGACCATATGTTCCCGAGCTGTGTTGCAGAGGAACTAGACAGTTAGTTCAATTAATGAGGAGCAGCAAGTCAGGCACACAATTAAGTGCATTCATGGGCACTATACCTCTAGATAGAGATCAGAGTTTGCTCTAACTTCCGGAATCACTTAGTTAACATGGCCAGTAGCTGTACCAGTTGGAGATTCTCAGAACTGTATTCCAAAAAATAACTTTTTCAAGTCTGAGGGATGTCCAAAAAAACAAAAAAGACCAAAAAACCCCAGGCATGTTTAATGTTGGCTGCGTTTCCTTCCATTCTCTTGGTTCTCCAGAAAAAGTTGACCCTGCAAAAATTGAAGTCTGAGAATGCATGGAAACAGATGGCTCAGCAACACTATGGTGGGCAACTGTATGATGCTGGATCACAGCTTCCATTATCCTCAACATTGGTTACACAGTGAATGGCCAACATAGAACAGAGTTCAGCAATAGTTGGAGGAATGCTGGCCTTGGTCCTTGGCATAAGGCCTCCTCATTCTTTACTCTACTAGTGTCTGATACCAAGGGGTATCAGAGGCACAGCTTGCAAGCTGAGGGGCTCAGCAGCCCAGGGGCAGCTTGCTAGACTTCCAGTCTACGTCCTGACCTCCTGAGTCAAGCACTGTGGTGATGGCAGTGGCTGGATACTCTAAGGCTTCCTTTCAAGTGGCTGCAGCCAGCTTTTGACACATTGTGTTCCTGAGCCATTGCATTCTCAGTGACTTGGCAGTTCCAGCTGTTTCTCCTTTCCACTACATGCTGAAGTGCTACCCAGCAACAAGAAGGCTTCTTAGAGACTCCCACAGGGAGGCAGAATGCGACAAGCCATTTTGTCAAGACTTTTCACGCTTGGCCAAGTTCCTCTTCCAGCAAAGGGCCCTTAGTGCATGGCAAGTCAAGAACTTGCCCTAAATGGAAAGTCAGAAGTGATGGCAACAGCAGCAGCCTGCTGTATGATGGAGGATCTTTGCTGGGAATGACTACAGGAATTATTCCCCAATTTGCCCAAGAAAGGTAGTCCCATCGGAACACAAATCCCAGCATTCCTTAGCTAGCACAGGCAGTGGCTATGCAGTCCGAGAGATTCTGGGAGCTGCAGTGCAAAAAAAGAAAACTTTTCCCCAAGCTGTAATCCTGGACTCAGCACAGAGCTGAGGTCAGGATGGGGGAAGGTATAACTCTGCAGTGCTGTTGGGTTGAAGTTCCCATTTTGTTCGCACAAACTAGAGCCTTAAGGAAGTTTTCAGATTGCAGCTGACAATGTTCTCCATCACTAGCTATCATGGCTGCTGGGACCTGCAGTCCAACAACATCCAGAGGGCTGTATTATTCCCACTTCCACCCCACAGTAAACCTTTATACTAGGTTTGATCAGTTAGTTGTTTTTTTAAAAGTCTGTGGCACTTCATTATTGTATGAGCCAATCCTTACATGCTAGGACTGATAGGAGTTGCAGTCCAACTATATTTGGAGAGACGCAAGATCCCCAGTCATCCTGGAAGTTTTATGTCCTGAAATTTTTCAAAACTTGCTGGAAGACTCACATTCTGCTCTTTTAAACAATCCACACGGGGTTATTTTAAGAGTTAAATTTGTAATTTTAATCTCCATTCCCACCTCCAGATTTTTTTTTCAAAGACTGATGTGGTACAGTTGCAATAGCAACTTAATAGGTCTCTAAAGAATGTGGCAATTGCCCCCCAATAAAAAAGATCAAAGGAAAATAGCTGCAAACTTGCTTGCAGATCAGCTTAGAGAGGTGTGGGCATCTTGTGGCCCAGACACAGTTGGACTACGACTCCTATCAGCCCTAGCTAGCAAAGGCAATGGTGAGCAATAATGGGTCTTGCAGTCCACCAAAATCTGGAAGGGCATGAACTGCCTACCCCTCTGTTAGAGGCTGAGACCTTGGGCCACTTCCTATCACTTGCCTCGGAGACTGATGATCCAGAAAAAGTAGCAAGTTGACCCTAGTACAATGATCCTGGTAGGGGACATCCTAGGTTTCCATACTCTTCAACTGTCCCAATACAAGGACAGTCCCAATTAAACCCTCTTTTTCCACTTTTTCAGCTGCTTTTAAAATCTTCCTTTTCTTCTCCTTTCCTCGCATATCCCCCCTTTGCCCTCAGCTTATTTAAATTGCTGCAAGCTAAATTAAAAGTGGAAAAAAATAGTTGACACTCAACTAAGTGTGAGGAGAGGAAAGGACGTGGCAGAACCATGCCCTTCCCAGAAGCTTCAGGCAAAAGCAAACTGCAGCAGCCTCTCCTAGCTTGTACGTTCTTCCTCATTAATAACTTTTGCCATCTTCATCACATTCTGATGTTAAATGGCCACACGTGTTTTGGTTTTCCTTTCTGAAATGTGAGAGGGAATGGTTTTGCACGTGGCTTGTGGGTATGTAAGAGTTTGACACTTTGACAAATATAGTAATCTCTGCATTCGCTAGAGTTAGGGGCACAGGACCCCTGTGAAAGTGAAAAAAACGTGAATAACTCTAAGCTTTCCCAAACCATATTTAACACTCAGAAAAGTATGAGCAGGATATTCAACCCACCATGGATTCCTTTGCAGCATCAGGGTTCCTTCACAAGGCAGAAGTGGGTGGCTGGTGGGACTTATCGCTGCCTCAACTGCTGCCCCACACTGTTTTTAATACGGATTTACAAGCCTCATTCGCAGTTTCTCAGTCTCACAGGGCTGGAAGTCCCTATTAAAAATGGCATACGGGGCAGCAGAGGTGACAGCAAAGAATCCGCCAATAATCAAATCCTCAAAAGCGAAACCTGCAAATGTGGAGGGCTGACTGTACTTCATATTTTGGAGGGGAACAGGAGTTGAAGCAAGGTTGCTAACTACCTGGGAGCCACCTCCATTTTTGTGCCCCCAAAAACTATGTTGTGAGATCCGCAGCCACCAGGTGGTGCTGGAGCTTTGCTTTCTTTCCGCGTTCGCATCTTCGCCCCAGATTAGGGAAAGTGGCACAAACAAAGCTTGGTTTACTAGTCCTTGTGATACGCAGCAATGTAAATCGTTCCCTACCGATCGATATCCTTGGAGCATTTAGCTGCATAAGGGCTGGAGCAGCACAATGGTCTGAGCTAGGAAATTCCCTGGGTTCAAAAAACAAAAAAGGCACCAGGCTTTTGGCTTTAGCTGGCCATCATCCGCACTAGGAAGACAGCAAAACCAAGTTGCATTACAATAGACCGTTATAAGTTCCTATTTATTTAGGTATGCCGAACGCTTTGCACACTCGCAGTGCATTCTCTGCACGCTAAATTCTCACCACCTCCCTGCGAATGTCAAACGCTTGCGCTTCTGGCTTCGATCCAACAGCCTCTTTCCACTCCCACCCATGCAAGCCAGGCCACCCGACTCTCAGGGACCCCAGAGGTATTTTTAAGGCGCGAAGCTCGACACTGTCAGACAGGTCGTTGTTCATCTTTACTACTGGCGGGTATAGTTTTGCAAAGCACAAGATATTGCATGAAAACCATGATCAATATCCAGCTGAAGGAAGTAACAAAACCTGAGCACCATGAAAACAACCACAGAAAGATGATACTTTAGTGCACTTCTGGTGCATAACTCCGGACGGCGCTCACCTGCATAAGAACCTTGGGGTCCCATTTTGTCTGGATGGGTCAGCCCCCTCCCCATCCTAGTCCTAGAGGGAGCTTGAACCCCGCGGCCCCGGCTCCATAGTCCTTGTCCCTCTCCCTTTACAGCTTAACCCCCCCCCCAAATCTGCATACCAGAGTTGTGGGATCCTTTGGTACAACTTTAGACTATGCGGCGCAGGGGGCAGGGGCAGCACTGGGCAGGGGCGAAAATTAAATGCTCTTGCACCCGCGCAGTCCGTTTTCACAGGCTTAAAGGCCGTCCCCGAATACAATCCCAGGAGAACACTGCAGTGCATCCCTCTACGGCTGGATAGGAACTGCTTTTAAGCAACTGAAGCCACTTCCGCACTAGCCTGTTACGGCGCTATTATTCCACTTTCAACATCCTATGGAATCCTGGGTTTGCAGTTTAGGGAGGCGCCTTTGAGGATTGGCAGAAGCCTATGAGGCCCCTCCCTAACCTGCAAACCCCAGGATTCCATAGGATGTTGAAAGTGGAATAATAGCGCTACAACAGGCAAGTGCGGGAGTGGCCCAGGTCTGTCCCCGCCTTTGCTGCGCCACCGCGGGCGGAGAAGCTGAGCAGGGCTGCCGGAAAAGCTCCGCCCTCTTCCCCTCCTCCTCCTCCTCGCCCTTGGCCTTCCCGCTCTGCGGTCCCGGGAGCGCCCTTGCCGCCGCCCGCGTCCCTCGCGGGCCGCCTCCCCTCCTCTCGGAGGAGCGGTTCGCGTAATCCTCAAAGCGCAACGGGATTGGCCACAGCGCACAGACCGGTGCGCCTCCGCTCTCCCGATTGGCTAATAAGGCGCCAGGGATGACCGAGCAGGGTTCTGTGGCAAAAGATGGCCCCGCGCGGTGGAGGGGGCGGGCGCGTCGTGCCGGGTCCTCCCTGTGGAAATCGCCTTCTCTCTCCTGCACCCGGGGTCCCAGATCCTTGCGTCACCGGCGGCCCTCGGCCCGGGAAGCGGGATGTTCCGTGTTACAGCGCCTGGCGTTGCAAATGACCGTCGGGGAACAGACACCGGGAGGGGCAGGCATCGGTGCCTTGCCCCTGGTGACGGGGGGCCGTGGAATTTCTGAGTGGAAATTAGAGGAGAGTCAGAGCATTTCCACACTAGTGCTATTTTTCCACTTTCAACGTCCTAATGAAATCCTGGGGTTTGCAGTTTAGGGAGGGGCATTTCTCAGCCAGAGAGCTCTTTGGCCTCAGGAAACTGCAAACCCTAAAATTCCATAGGAGGTTGAAAGTGGAATAATAGCACCATAACAGTATAGTGCGGAAATGGCCTTAGGGGCAGCTTCTGCTTAAAGACTATTTCCTTCTGCGTCTTTAAAAAAAAAAATTTGGGTATTTAAAAGCATAATTACAGAAAGACAGCAAGAGATAGGGAAAGAAAATATATAGGAAGGGCTAGGCATAATGTAAACTGACCATATTTCCAGACGTACATTTCTTTAAATGTTGCCATAAGCTGGAAAAGATTTGAGGGCACACAATAACTAACAAAATGCCTATAAAATATTTATTAAAATATTTATATTCTACCCTATATCAAAAGATCTCAGGGTTGTGTATATGTAAAATTGGTACTCCCAGGTGAAAATCATTGAAGACAACAACAATAATAATTCAAATAAACTAAAAACATATTGAACAGGTTAACCAGTTTGTGCACAGCTAAAGGAGTAATATCTTCTGACTACTGAATAACGGATGGTGAATATTTCTCTTACCGGTTTTGGAGAATCAGTCTTTTTGCAACAGAGTGCTCAGGATCCAGTAATGCTGACTCTCAGTTAAAATCTGTTTCACAAGAATGTACAGATATAGCTCAGTTAAAGAACATTTGGGGGGGAAAAAATAACATGGAAAAAATAGAGATAGGTTACTACACAATAAAACAGAACAGCAATTCAACGTATTTCAGCAAGTTTTTATTCAAAACTAATAGGCACATGTGAAATGAAGCAACTAGGCCAGGTAAGCTTTGCATAACTAAAGAAAAACACTTTCACCCTTGTAGAGACCACCTGAAAGCTTCTTCCAAAAATGCATTCAGGAATGTTCTTTTTTTCTTTCACAAGCCTCCAGTTTTCTTTTGATTTCCATTCTGGTGGCCAGACTTCTAGATCTAAGAATACTTCTATAACATACTGGGGGTTTCTGGTAAACTAGGTTTATCCGTTCTCCCCCTTTTTGTCTCCGGCCACTTCCACACTACACACAGTGCTATTCCACTCTCAACAGCCTGCAGAATTCTGGGGTTTGTAGTTTACTGAGGCCAAGGAGCTCTCTGGCTGAGAATTCTTAATGCCCTTCCCTCAACTGCAAACCCCAGGATTCCATAGGAGGTTGAAAATGGAATAATACCACTATAACAGTGTAGTGCAGAAATGGCCTCTGTTTTGCTGTTCATGCATGCTCAGTAAGGGATTCTAGAGGTAACTGCTGTTAACTTTGCCTGTTGTTGGCAGGCACACATGGCTACAGTAGAATTGGCTGGTGCAGAATCCCATTCTTTCCCAGAATGAGTTTTATTGTGTCGTTTACTAAAGATATGTTACTGCATCCAACGCTGTAGATCTGTGTTTCTCCAGCCCTCCCTCACCAGCCTCCCAAGCAATGCTGAAACTGCTTTAAAAAAAATATCTAGCTAGAGAACGGACAAAGAAGAAAATGGAGCTGGCAGGTCATAAAAAGCCTTTGTTAAAAGAAACCTCTCTCACACAGGATTTATTAACCAAGGCATGCCTGTAGTCTGAAAAACATGTGCATTTACAAATGCAAAAGATTTTTCTAATATAAAATGAGTATGTTCTAACATTTGAATGGATGTCATATGGAGGACGGAGCAAGCCTGCTTTCTGCAGCTCCAGAGACTAGGGCATGGAGCAATGGCTTCAAGCTACAGGAAGAGAGACTCCATCTTTCCTCCTAAACATTAGGAAGAACTTCCTAATGGCAAGAGCAGTCTGACTCAGAGTGTGGTGGAGTCTTCTTCTTTGGAAGTTTTTGAAACAGAGGCCATTTCTGCACTACACTATTAATAGTGCTATTATTCCACTTTCAACATCCTGTGGAATTCTGGGGTTTGTAGTTTACTGAGGCCAAAGAGCTCTCTGGCTGAGAATGATAAATGCCCCTCCCTGAAGTGCAAACCCCAGGATTCCATAGGATGTTGAAAGTGGAATAATAGCACTATGACAGCATAGTGCAGAAAGGCCCAGTATCATTCTTTAATATCAAGGATGGGTGACCTTATGTATAAAAACCATAAATGTGTTTCTGGCCAAGGAGAGGTTCTATTCATGTACTGATCAGATGACAAAATTACCCTGTATCAATTTTGCAATGGCATAAGACTGACACTTCTAAGGCCCTGCTTTGGGGGTCCCCACTATCAGTATGGTTTGGATGGGCACCATACCTAATTGGCATCATATGTAATTGGCAACACATTTTATTGGCTCTGATATCAAATTCAAGCCGACAGGTGACAGAGAGGTCAAACTGAGCAAGGGAAAGAATTTGACTGTAAATGTGAGAAGCATAGGTCAACTCCAAAATTCCTCCAGGTAAGACTTGAGTCATGTGTCAGGCAAATACACACCATTTCTGTGGATAATAGGCTTAAATAGAAGCTGGACTTTTCCAGGGAATCCAACTGTGAGGAGCCCACCAGGACACTGATTGACAGATATTCATCCCTTGTACGCCTGGATTCTTTCCTCTTTCCTCACAGCGCCCACAATAGACAGCTATTACAACATCCATCATGTCTTGGTCAATCAAAGCACTAAGCCCATCAACAGGTGAAACACTCATTGTCCACAACAGGTTCCCTTTGTCTTGCATCTGGAACCTTCACAGCCACAAGCCATTTTCAGGGTACAAATACCCCTGATTTGAGGAGGCCCAGGGCAGTCTCTTGAAGGTCTACCCGTCACTCTGTCCATCCGGCTCCTGAATGAGAACTGCCCTTAGGTCCTGCCTAAGCCAAAATACATCTCTGCTCTTCACTACTCTTCTGGAGTGGTAATTATAAATCTCCCCAAATCCCTCAGCCTCTCTATAATTTTTTCTCCCTTTCTCTTTCAGCTAGCTCTTGTGTGAATGTGTGACTGTGTGTATCTTGTGCGCATGCATGAGTGAATTCCCTTCAATAAAATCATTTTAATAGACAATTTTGCTTAGTTTTTGGCTTGGCCTGGCCCTGTAAACATTGGGTAAAAAGATCTCACTAGGTTGCCCTGCCTCTTGTAGTGCTACATCTTGTGCTCTGGCTAATTTGGAGCACATTGAGGTGTCCCCCAAGGGACTCCAGAAATCGGGAGTGCGATGAGCAAATGATCTCAGGAGTGCGATGAGCAGGAGAACTTCAGCTGAAAATGTCTCTGTTTGTGAGTATGTTTGAGAGTGAGTGAGAAGGTGGGGAGAAATGAATTGTTGCATTAATGTGTGACTATTATATGACCAGACCATGCATCAGCTCATCAGTCATCTCACATCTCTCAGTGAGGGTGGAAGTGGGATGTCGCCTACTTCCTTTATCTCTGTGGCACGTCACATAACTGGTAAACCAGTGCAGGCTTTGATCATGTGATAATCATAATACCAGCTGATGTGTACAAAGCTAAGCTAACTCTTCATCGTGGGTTTCAATGGAAAGGCCATCCAACAAGGATGAGAATGACCTCCAAGCACACCTGCTTAAATCTCCTTTTCTATGCAACCATTAAGGCATATTTGTCAAACACAAGGCCCGTGGGCCAAATCTGGTCCACCAGGCCATTTCGTGTGGCCCTTGCACCTCTCCTGCAGCTGTGGCACTCCCCCTGCCTGGTGAGCTTAATCCCCATATTGTGGGACCCTGGCTGCCAGTATTCTGAAGAAGGGCCCAGCAGCCAGCACTTGTAATCTACTTCTACTTCTGACTGCTTCTCTGTCCAAGTCTTGCTGTCAGAGGCTGCGGGTTACTATGGCAGCACTCCACAGAGCTCATGAGAGTTGGACAGAGGAGCAGACAGAAGTAGGAGTAGATCGTGAGTGCTGGCTGCTGGGCCCCTCTTCAGAATACTGGCAGTCGGGGTCACTATGTGGGGATTGGGCTCACCAGGTACAGAGAGGGGCAGGGGGGCAGAAAGAGGCACAGAGAGGGTCTGGGGACAGAAAAAGGCACAGAACAATTGCATGCAGAGGCAATTGTTTAATATGATAAAACAGTAGATACTTTGAGGGCAACCATAATGCTGATGCAGCCCAAGATGAAATTGAATTTGATACCTCTGTGTTAAGGGGACAGGAGCCCTGCCCCTTATTTCACCTGGCAGCCTTACTCAGGAGACTCACCTGAGTACCCTCTATGCTAGTTTTCTCTGAGATGATGCCTTCTTGAAACACAGCTGTGATGCCCTGACTGAGAATATCTAGCCTTTATCTAAACAAGATACAAAATCTCTCCTGTGCACACCCTCCACTGGGCCTTCCTTCCTTTTTATTCTTGTTTCTTCCATTCCTATACCCACTCTTCTGTTTTGTTCATCTTATATCTCTGATCCTTTTTCCAAAAGTTTCCAAAAGTTACTTTTTAGGACTATTGTTCCTACCATCCTTCCAGCAGCATGGTCAGTGACTGTGTTGGCTGGCTGGCAGTTGTATCCAACAGTATTTTTTCCAAACTTTCAATTTCTCTCTCTTCTGGTATATATTTATATTTCACGCTGCTCAGGGCAGGGACCTATATTTTTTAGTCTTTTTGTCAAATGTCAGACAAGGAAGCTGCTTTGTAAATGAGGATCATTCAGCGCAGAGAGAGTAAGAATGGATGAACCCCAACCAATAATGCAATTTTCACTGTGACCAGCACTTGAACCACAGCTATTCCCAACCTGGTGCCTTCCAGATGTGGCTGGATCACGGTTCCCATCATCCCCAGTCAGTATGGTCACTCAGTGGTTGATGATGGAAACCGCAGTACCGCGGCTGGGACATCGGGTTGTAGAAGGCTGCCATTCTGTGTCTTTCAGCATCAGTATCACATTCTTTCTTTGGGGCTTCGAACTGAACAGCCTGGCTAAATATCCAGATAATATTAAGAGAATCCTGCTGCATCAGAGCCAAATGCTCATTTGCTCCAGCATCCTGTTCCTGCACTTGCAAACCAGATGCCCCTGGGAAACCCACAGGCAGAAAATAGGGGGAAACCAACAACTGACCTTCAGTGGCGTGCTGTCCCTAAACATGGGGGTCTCATTTAGCCATTCAAACTAGTAGCTACTGATACTTCTGTATGGATCTGTATGATTTTCCTTTAAAGCTGTGTTAACTAGTGACATGCATCCATCATGTGGCAAACAATGATAAGCTGGGTAAAAAAAATCCTGTACTTTCTTTAGTCTGTCCTGAATCTACTGCCAAGCAATTTTATTAGAAACACCCAGGTTCTAGAATTATATGAGAGAGAGAAACAGCATTGTTATAGCCCAACGTGAGAATCAAGAAGCCATCCAGATGTTGTTGGACTACAGCTCTCAGCGTTCCTTACTTTTGGATATGCTGGGTGTAGAGCTGCTGGGACTCGCAATCCAACAACATCTGGAGTGCAGCATGGTTTCCCACCCTTGATCTAACTAATTTCTCTATACCAAGGATGGGAATTATGTGATCTTTGAGTGACTGTTAGACAATGAATAATTTCATACAACTCTGTACATGTTATATTGATATAATGTGCTTCTTCGCATAAATTAAAAAAAACTTTTTTGGTAATATTTATTTATTAATTTTCCATTGCTTTCACTGTAGTTAAGATTGTTAACCAGTTTCAGTTGGATGATAATGGTGATTATGATCATGATGATGGCAAAGATAATGGTGATTTTAATACAACATAGTCAATGTTTTCTTTGTTTTGTAGCAATATTTCTGCAAGTAGGCAAAACTAATGACAACCTGTCTGCCAATGTTGAGGTCCCCTCCCCTCTTAAATATAGTTATGAGGTCTCTAGTTAATGCTGCAAAAGAGAAGCAGTAGATGCCGCTATCTTCTTGTTCACTGTCTCAACAGGAGAGTGGCTGGAAGCAGCTTCCTGGAACAGTCACCTCCCTGCAGTTTTGCTCTTAGGAGTTCCCCGGAGTGAGCCAGAAGGCAGCCATCTGGGTATGTTTAGCCTGGAGAGTAGAAGGTTAAGAAGTGACATGATAACCATGCTTAAATATTTGAAAGATGGAAGATGGATCAAGTTTGTTTTTTGTTGCCCCAGAGACTAGGATATGGAGCAATGGATTCAAACTACAGGAAAAGAGATTCCACCTAAACATTAGGAAGAACTTGCCAATGATAAGAGCTGTTTAACAGTGGAATATGATGCCTTCGAGTGTGGTGGAGTCTCCTCCTCTGGAGGTTTTTAAACAGAGGCTGGATGGCCATCTATTGGGAGTACTTTGATTGTGCGTGGCAAAGTGTTGAACCAAATGACCTCCTTGTGGTCTCTTCCAGCTCTATGATTTGATGATTCACCTGCCTTGTGCCTTCCTCTGAGGTACAGGCAATTTTCTTGGTGATCTTCGGTAAACTTAGGGAGCTGCTGGCTGGAATTCCATGGTCAAGAACAGTGAAAGGGAAAGGAGTTCAGGAGGCATGGGAGTTCCTTAAAAAGGAGATACTGAAGGCACAGTCTAAAACTGTGCCAATAAGGAGGAAAAATGGAAGGCATCTGAAGAAACCAGAATGGTTGACTAAAGAACTTTCAGCTGAGCTAAGTGTTAAAAGAAACATGTATAGGAAATGGAAGAAGGGGGAAACCACCAAAGAAGAATTTAAGCAAGTGGCCCGGAGATGTAGGGAGGTCAGAAAGGCTAAAGCACAGAACGAACTTAGGCTGGCCAGAGACATTAAAAACAATAAAAAGGGCTTTTTAAAATATGTCTGCAGCAAAAGGAAAAAGAAGGAGACGATAGGGTCGCTGCGCAGAGAAGATGGTGAATTACTCACAGGGGGAAGAGAAAAGGCAGAACTACTTAACACTTTCTTTGTCTCAGTTTTTTCCCAAAAGGATACAAGCACTCAACCTGGCGGCTGGGGAGCAGGTGAGGAAGCAGGGGAAATGAGGCACATAATAGGTAGAGAGGTGGCACAGGAATACCTGTCCACACTGGATGAATTCAAGTCTCCAGGGCCAGATGAATTGCATCCTAGGATATTAAAAGAGCTGGCAGAGGTCATTTCGGAACCGCTTGCTATAATCTTTGAGAAATCTTGGAGGACAGGAGAAGTTCCAGCAGACTGGAAGACAGCAAATGTTGTCCCCATCTTCAAGAAGGGAAAAAAAGAGGACCCAAATAATTATCACCCAGTCAGCCTGACATCAGTACCCGGAAAGATCCTGGAGCAGATCATTAAGCAGTCAGTTTCTAAGCACTTAGAAAGCAAGGCGGTAATCATGAGAAGACAACATGGATTTCTCAAAAATAAGTCATGCCAGACTAATCTTATCTTTTTTTATGATAGAGTTACTAGCTTGATATATGAAGGGAATGCTGTGGATGTAGCATATCTCGATTTCAGTAACGTCTTTGACAAAGTTCCCCATGACATTCTTGCAAAGAAACTAGTAAAATGCGGGCTGGACAGGGCTACTGTTAGTTGGATTTGTAATTGGTTGATCGACCGAACCCAAAGAGTGATCACGAATGGCTGCTTCTCATCCTGGAGAGAAGTGACTAGCGGGGTGCCACAGGGTTCTGTCCTGGGCCCAGTGCTGTTCAATATTTTCATCAATGACTTGGATGAAGGAATAGAGGGCATGCTCATCAAATTTGCAGATGACACCAAATTGGGAGGGGTTGCTAATACACCAGAGGACAGGATCAAAATTCAAAATGACCTGGATAGATTGGAGAGCTGGGCCAAGGCTAACAAAATGAAATTCAACAGAGAGAAGTGTAAGGTCCTACACTTAGGTAGAAAAAATGGAATACAGAAATATAGGATGGGGGACAAGTGGCTGGATAGCAGTACATGTGAAAGGGATCTAGGAGTCTTCATAGACCACAAGCTGAACATGAGTTGGCAGTGTGATGCGGCAGCCAAGAAAGCCGATGCAGTTCTCGGCTGCATCAACAGGAGTATGGTGTCTAGATCGAGGGAGGTACTGGTACCACTCTACTCTGCTTTGGTTAGACCTCATCTTGAATACTGTGTCCAGTTCTGGGCACCCCAATTCAAGAAGGACATGGTCAAGCTGGAGCAAGTCCAGAGAAGGGTGACCAAAATGGTGAGGGGCCTGGAAGCCATGCCCTATGAGGATAGACTTAGAGAGCTGGTATGTTTAGTCTGCAGAAGAGAAGGTTAAGGGGGGACATGATAGCCATGTTTAAATATTTGAAGGGATGCCATGTAGAGGAAGGAGAGGGCTTGTTTTCTGCTTCTCCAGAGACCAGGACAAGGAGCAATGGATTCAAGCTGCAGGAAAGGAGATTCCACCTGAGCCTCAGGAAGAACTTCCTGACAGTCAGGGCTGTCCAGCAGTGGAATCTGCTGCCTCGGAGTGTGGTGGAGTCTCCTTCCTTGGAGGTTTTTAAGCAGAGGCTGGATGGCCATCTGTCGGGAATGCTTTGAGGGTGTTCCTGCATAGCAGGGGGCTGGACTGGATGACCCGTGTGGTCTCTTCCAACTCTACATTTCTATGATTCTATGATTCTATCTATCTCATAGTGACTGGCTCTGAGGAAGCAGCCTCCAGCAGATGCTGATATCAGGGTGTGATAGGCCAACTGTGATATTTTGCCAGTTTCAGACCCTGTGGGTAGCTATTAAGAAGTAAAAGAGAAGGGATAATCAAATTTAAAAAACCACAGTCCTTAGGAGTGCGTACTCTGACTGTCCTGATTAATCTTCTTGTCTCACATTTTCAGCTGCATTTAAAATGCCCCAGTTTCTCTCTCTTCCTCCACTTTCTGCTTTGTCCTTAGCTTACTTTGCTTAGAGATTTCAAACAGCCAAAGCAGTTTGCAGGGAGAGGAGAGGCGTGGGGCAGAGTCATGTCCTTCCCTGTAGGCTCAGAGAAAAGCCAACTGCTACAGCGTCTCCTACCTTGTCTGTTCTTCCTCATTAACAACTTTTGCCCTCTTGTGTCCCTTCTTTTCATCTGTGACATATTGGAGGGTATGGCGGGGCTGCTGTTTTTATCAGACATGGACAACTTCACAAGAGTTGTAAAGAAAAAGGATCTTGTTATCTAGTATGATTTCTTTCATCTTGGAACAGTGGTAAATAGTCTACCAGAGAGAAGGGGCTGTTCTGAGATTATATTTGATAGTAGGTGGAGAGAAATGACTATACTTGGTCATGGTTAGGGGTTCTAAAGGATTCTGGTTTGCTTGTTTTACTTTCACACTGTTACCAACCATGTTTAATATCAGCTATCATTCATATATATGTACGTGTGTGTGTGTGTATAGGTAGATAGACAGATATTTGCATTACCTGATTTTTAAACTATATAGATGTTCTCTGTGTATGTTTTGCGTATCTGAAGAAGCCCTAATAGTTTCAGAGTACAAGGTAATAATTTCTGGTGGATTCTGTTAGCCTGGGCAAGAAGGCCACCAAAATAGGAAGACCTGACAAGTGAGAAATCTGTACTAGATTTACTTCCCTGTTTCCTCCCAGTGACTAGAACAAGTGTTCAAAATATGTATATGTAGCTGATACTCTCAGTTTTTGATGCTGATTACCTTCACACAATATAACAATAATCAATGCCTTAATAAATTGTACCATTGCTATAATCAAGTTTGTGGCCTCCTTCATGCAGGCTTCTACAAAAAGGCAATACACCATGAAATTGAGTGACAAGGCTGGAATACCCTAAATATTGCCATAGTGCCTTTTTGCACTACACTGTTATGGTGCTATTATCCTGCTGTCAACATTCTGTGGAATTCTAGGGTTTGTAGTGCACTGAGGCCAAAGAGCTCTCTGGCTGAGAATTTTAAATGCCCCTCCCTAAACTGCAAACCCCAGGATTCCATATGATGTTGAAAGTGGAATAATAGCACTATAACAGTCTAGTGTGGAAAGGCCCCTAAAGTACTTTAAATGAATATTTAAAACAAAACACAACTATGCTGCTTTGCAGGATGGCACAATTCAGTTTCTCAGTCATAGCTTTGCTGTTGTTGTGCAGCTTCAAGTCATTTCCAACTTATGGCACCTCAAAGGCAAACCTGAGAAAAATGGACTTGCCCAGGTACTTCTGGGGTTTCCAAGTGGGGATTCAGAGCCCGATTTCCAAGCCACTACAGCACTCTGGCTCCAGACATGGCTTGGCCTTTGGCTCTGTGGGTATAATAATTATGAGTTTTATACCAAAATGATTATTTATGCAAAGTTATAGCATTGTATTTCTAGAATGTCCAGTTCTTGTAAAAATTTGCAGAATCAGTCTTGTCCAAAGGTCCCTCAAAAGCTGGAGCTAATACTGAATGTGTTAGCCTTATTGTATTCTTTTATTACGTGTCTCAAGATGAAGGACATCTTTTCTAAAGACTTTTGTTGAAGGAAGCAAAAGAAAACTGCAACTGCTTGCTAACTTGTGCCATGAGCCTTTAAAAACAAAACAAAACCTAAGGGTATTGTTGAGAGCTGAATCATATAGCTGTTTGCCCTCCACCCCACATCTGCCGAGGAACTGTTTACATTCATCTTTGTTCATCCTAATAACAACCTGTGTTTGTTCTGCAAGCAAATAGGAATTAATCAGATGTGAATGTTTGCTGGTGCCAAACTTGTAATCGTTTGTGAGCTCTTATTGTTGAGTGGTGGCATTAAGAACTGAATGCTTCAGAAGAGAGTTTGAGTATATCAGTCAAAGAATATTTAGAATGCTAGAATGGATAAATGAATTATGTTTAATGGCTAATTGTAAATCACTATAGTGTTGCTGAGTTTGGCCTAAAGAATTATTGGGAATCAAATGGTATTGTGTTGATTGTTGCCATTGTTTTTCTTGTGATTTTGTCAGTCTTGATTATTTGTTCATGGGAACTGCAACAAAATGTTGCAGTGTATTCCCTGCTTCCTAACAGGAGTGTTCCTCTTGAAGCCACACTATATGATGGAAGGGGGCAGCCAGCATATTAAAGCAATGCAGAAATAAGTCCTACCGAATTCAGTAGGACATATTCCCATGAAAGAAGCCAACATGACTAAACAAGGCTGCCATGCCTGGGGCATATCAGGACAGGACATTACTTATTGGAAAAGACCATGGCCATTTCCACACTAGACAGTTATAGCATTTTTATTCCACTTTCAACATCCTATGGAATCCTGGGGTTTGCAGTTTAGGGAGGGGCCTCAAAGGCCCCTCCCTAAACTTCAAACTCCAGGATACCATAGGATGTTGAAAGTGGAATAATAGTGGTATAACTGTCTAGTGCGGAAACGGCCCATGATGCTTGGCAAAGTGGAAGGCTGTAGGAAAAGAGGAAGACCACACTAGATTGATTTGGTCAAGGAAGCCACAGCCCTGAATTTGAAAGACCTAAGCAGGGCGAGATGGGAGGTGTTGAAAGTCTCTCATTCATAGGGTTGGCATAAGCTGAAGCTGACTTGGTAGCAAAGAAGAACAAGCAAAGTGTGTATAGCAACCTTCCCCAACCTGATATCCTCCAGCTGTGTGCAACTACAATATCCCTCACTGCCAGTCCAGTGGCTAGGAACTGTAGTCCAACGTACCTGGAAGGGAAAGCTGGAGAAGGCTGGATTGCTGCCCAAGTGTTGTTGACCCAACTTTGGGATTTGGTGCCATTCCATAGGAATGCCTTCAGATAGTCCTGTTCATTCTTAACAGAAAGGTCCCAGGTGACAGTGATTGATAATTTTGGACTTAATATGCAGGATCACACTTGGTTGCCTTTTGCCCTTTCTTCTGCTCAACTCACAAATGAAACTTTGAGGTGATATTCCAGCTGCGTGTGGTTCTAGCTAGTGGCAATGGGGTTTGCTAAACTACCTAGGCAATGCTGAGAAGATCTACCAGACTCCATGCTCCTACTCATTGGCAAGATAACAAAAGGTTGAAAGGAGCTGGCTTCCCTGCTTCCCACCAGAAATAACACTGCTACAACTGCCTGCCTCCTTGATCAACCCATGGACATTTTGCTGCCTGAGGGAGAGAAGAAGATGGCATCCCCTCACTTTCCACGTGCAAAAGCCAACTGGCAGGTGAAACTTTCTCCAAAACCACACCTGAAGGCAGGGAGCAGAGGATAGTCATACAGCAATCTTCTCCAACGCTGCCAGGAACTGCCACCTGGAAAACTGCCTCACTCTGTCTAATGCTACAGTTGACCAGATGCCCTGGGACTGCAGCAGCAAGAGGAAGGCCACTCTCTGTACATAGAGTGAAAGGCAACTGAGAAGTTGCACCAAGGGCAGAAAAGCCTGTCTTGAACTGAATTGTCATGAAATACATGGCAGCCAGTGCCCAATTCATCCCAGTATTCATTCTCATGGGGGCCTTTGGAGTACTCATTTTTTTCTCAATCCTTCTCCAGTTTGGCTGGTATTTCCAGTAAATGTTAGACCATTCTGTTTCTGGATTTCATGCCTTCTAAGCAGGCCACTGTCAGAACAGAATATGGAGAAACAATAGTTTCCAATTGGCAAGAGGGGTCAGGCAAGGCTGCATTTTATCACTCTGTATGTTTCACTTGTGTGCTCTTATGTAAAACTGAATTAGACTTGAAAAGGAAGGAGACAAGAAAATTGGAAGAAGAAATATCAAAAATTTAAGATGACATCATGCTGCTTGCAGAAAATAGCAAAGATCTGGAATGACTGTTGAAGAAAGTCAAGGAAGAAAGTGCAAAGGAAAGGTTACAGCTGAACATCAAGAAAATGAAAATAATGACCACAGGTGATTTACATAACTTCAGTGTAGATGAGAAAGACAGATTTTCTATACCTTGTGTTATTAATCAAGAAGAGATCAGAACAAAATTAGGTCTTGGAAGGAGAGCTATGAAAGAACTACACAAAATCTTCAAGTGTAAAGATATATTATTGAAAACCAAGTCAGGATTGTCCATGTGGCTGTATTTCTAGTTTCTATGTATGGTTATGAAAGCCAGACAGTGGAGAGAGCTGATATCAACTCATTTGAAAAATGGAGATGGAGGATTGTTCTGCAGATACCATCACTTCCGAAAAGACATGTAAGTGGGTCCTAGAGAAATCAAACCTAAACTCTTCCTAGAAGCTAAGGTGACTAAACTGAGACTGTCATACCTTGGACATACCATGAGAAGATGTGACTCACTAGAAAAGATAGTGATATTTGACAAAGCAGAAGGCAGTAGGAAAAGAGGAAGACCACATTATCAGTGGATAGACTCAATCAAGGAAGCCACAGCCCTGAATTTGCAAGAGCTGATCAGAGCTCTTAAGGACAGGGATACTTGGAAGTCTTTGATTCATAGGGTCACCTCTGGGTCACTTGGTGGATGTCAGCAGCACCAGCAAAAGCTATTTGTGCTCCTGCATCTAGGCATGTCTTAAATATACCAAGGTTTCATCCACTTTTTTTTCTTGCTGTGGTTGACTGCAGTGTGAGCAGAGTTTCCTTCTTTCCCTGTCATCTTCTCCAGGAACTCAACATCTCCCACCATAGTCCTCCAGTATCCATGTTTTCTGTCTCACACATTTAATAGTTTTTATTTTGTTTTGCTTTGTTTGTTGTAGTGTTAAAGTGTTCTACTACCTTAGCACTATGACTGTAAAAGAGAGTGGGGGAAATAAATATTCAGCTTAGTAGCTGGAAATGTAGTGAGGCAAGGAGGTTCAGAGGCAAACCTCCATGGCAAAGATGAAAGTGGAATAAAACATTTAACCCATGATCAATAGGATTCTCAGAAGTATAGGAGGGAGCAAGGCAATGGATACAGAATTGGGAATTAGATCTTATCTATATCAGAACATCCTTGGGCAGGAAAAAAAATACACTTCCTGCCCAGGTTTAAGAAGTTGTGGCTAGTCCTGGAAATTCATAAGAATTAGACCTGGGTAGGAAGTTCATTTGAAGAATCCTGATAAGTACAGGTACAACTTGTGCCAAATCCCAAGGCTTTGGGCCATACTGGAGGAGCTCTCAGTCTAAACAAACCTCCCAGGGTTCTTGTGAAAATAAAATGGAGATGAGGGTGTGGGTGTGAATCTAATAAACCACTCTGAGCTCCTTGGAGGAAGGGCGGGATACAAATATGATGTAGTTTGGCAACTAATCTCTTTAGGCTTGATCAAACTAATTTCTCTCCCTCTTTTTGCTTTGCTTTTTTATCCCTCTGCCTCTTCCCTTATGTTTCTTGTCATTCAGTCTGTAGGCCTGAGGGTAGGGCCTGTGTCTCCCCTTCGCATCTCCAGTTATGTACAGAGTCTGCGGCCTGCCCTGTGTATTGAATTCTAATTGCTGTGAGCTGCTTTGGGAGGCATTCGTTTTCTTCTGGAAAGTGGGATAAAACATTATAATTGATTAATAAATTTAATAGCCTTTTGTTCCTTTCTTGTGTATAAATGCTAATCCTGAAACATCATATCTTTCCCTCTCAGAACAGGAGACGGAAATGGCTAATGCAAAGATTAAATTTCTCTTTTTGTTCCTTTCTTTGAAAAAAGGGACATTCTGAGACTAGAATAAGAATTGCATTGGGGAGGTCTGACTTAAAGTCCAATAGTAGTGCAGTCCTATGCCTGCTTACTCAGAACTAGGTGCAATTGCTACATAATTGAAAATGATTCCAAGGTGACTGAAGACATTTTGCTGCCTGAGGTTGTCCATCCCCTAAAATCCAATGTCTGAACTATTTATTTTGGCGTTTATGGCAGAGCGTGTCTCTTCATTTCCATGGCAGTGCAACAATAACAAATTAATAACTAGCAATTTGGTGCTCTTTTATGATACCCCAATTCTGAGGCAGACACCTTACTTTGCCTCACACTAGGGCCAGCCAGGATGGGACTTGGAACTGGAGCTGAAGCTCATGGGCAGAACACCTGCTGCGTATGCAGGAGTTCTTGGTCCTTAGCATTAATGTGAAAGACTCCCAGTTAGAATAGGTGATACTGACCAGATAGACGAATTGCCTGACCTGAGAGAAAGCAGCTTCCTGTGACTTACTTTCAGTGCGTACAAGATACACCCCAGCCCTGGTGGCTTGCATGATAATGGAACAGTGAATCCATTTCAGCTTTTAGTGCAAACTTTAAAGGAGCCATCTGCACTGCTAAATTCCAGCTCACAAAATAGGTTCAGCAGCTTGGATAGCTCATTTAAAGTTCAGATTAAAGCCTGGAGTCAATTTGCCCTTTCAGGGTGCCGAACACTATCTCCAGACAGATTCATCACCTTGGATAGTTAATTTAGCATTCACATTAAGACCACAGAACATGTGAAAGGGATCTAGGAGTCTTAGTAAATCACAAGCTAAACATGAATCAACAGTGTGATGCAAGAGCTAAAAAAGCCAATGTGATTCTAAGCCACATCAATAGGAGTATAGTGTCTTGGTCAAGAGAAGTAATAGTACAATTCTATTCTGCTTTGTTCAGGCCCCACCTGGAATACTATGTCCAGTTCTAGGAACCATGTTTCAAAAAGGATATTGACAAGCTGGAAAAAAGTTCAGGGAGGTGTTACCAGGCCATATACCTCTACGTTTTGATATGGTCTAATTGGCAAAATATATTAATTGGCAAATTTGTTGGCATAAAATATAAATTATCTACCCTTATGGCTGGAAAGGCATGTGGAAAAGGACACTGACTGGGAATAAGTCTGAGATGACCCCAACATAGCCAGGTCATAAGAATTAGCCAAGAAAGCCTGACTTAATGGCTCTGAGCTAATCCTATTGATTGCCAACCTCAGAAAACAATAAGGTGCCCAGGTGTAGCAGCAAGGACCACTGTGGTGTGCATATCCTACTGAAGCCTGGCCCAGAAACCCACACTCAGCCAAGACATTAAAACCATTAGCATCATCCAGACCCCATTGTCTGTGCTGCAACTCCCATTGTCCATTTGGCTGGGAGAGCAATTAACGCACACTCCTTCAGGGAGGGAAATAGAGTATATAAATCTTTGGTGTTGAGAAGTCAGGTGCAGTCAGATGAAATGCTGGACCCCACTATGTTGCCCTGAATCTGTCTGTCCTTAGACATAAGTCTAAGTCACATTTCAACTGCTTCACTATTCTTTTGGACTGGTAATTATAACCAAAAACTCTTAGCCTCTCTGTCTATAATTCTTCCTCCCTTTACCTTTCTGTTAGTTCTTGTGTGCATGTTTGATTGTCTGTATCTTGTGTGCATACATGAGTGAATTCCCCTCAATAAAACATATTTTTAGTTTATTTTTGGATTTCTGGCTGATTCTTTTCCTGCGTGAGCCCATAAACATTGGTAGAAAAGGTCTTGTTAAGATACCCCCCTCTCACAAGCCTCCTCATTGAGCTAATTCATTCCCCACTTTTGGAAGGAGGTATTTGGCATCGTGGGGTGGCCCTTGTGGCACCTATGTTTTGGGGTAATAGAGGGTGTTATGCCCTGCTACCAGAACATGGACTCTGACTGAGAGTCTGAAATAGGGGGCACACCAGGACTGCTGTACGGTGCCACAAACAGACCAGGGGTGATGTCAGCTCCAGCAGAGTCCTGCCCTTTCAAATAAAGAAGATAACTTATCAGTACCTACCTTTGCTGACTGCAGACAAGAAACAGAGAGCCTATGTTGAGACTGGAAAATATATAACTGCCAACAATTAATCAGGCAACAGCTGTGTTAGGCTTCCAACCTATATAGCTGCCGCCCTTCCCCTCTAGGAGTTGTCAGAGGCTTTCCGCTCTGCTGAATTCCATGCCTGACTCAGGATTACCCTGATTGACTCTGGACTTGCTTTGCCTTAGAACTCTGTTGGACTTTGCTTATGACCTTATACTTACTGCCTAAAAGTAAGTAATGAGCTGGGAGCTCTTAAGTTTGTTTTTGTTTAAGTTATCAGCTGAACTGCTCTGACTGAGATAGGACAGAAGGCAACCAAAATGGTAAAAGGCCTGGAAACCATGCCTTATGAGGAGTGGCTTAGGGAACTGGGTTTGTTCAGAGAAGAGAATGTTAAGATGTGACATGATAACCGCATTTAAATATTTGAGGAGATGTCATATGAGGATGGAGCAAGGTTGTTTTCTGCTGTTCCAGAGACTAGGACACAGAACAATGGCTTCAAAGTACAGGAAAAAAGATTCTATCTAAATGTTAGGAAGAACTTGCCTAAAAGCAGTTTGACAGTGGAATGTGCTGCCTCAGAATGTAGTGGAGTCTCCTTCTTTGGAGACTAAAAGAAGCTGGATTGCCTTCTGTTAGGAATGTTTTGATTGTGTGTTCCTGCATGGCAGAGGGTTGGACTGGATGGCCCCATGTGGTCTCTTCCAATTCTATGATTCTAAAGCTCAGAGCCAATTCACGACTTCACTTACATGGAACCCACATGCAGTCAGTAACCAAAAGTGGCCAGACAATTGCCTCTAAGAAGCTTACAAGAAAGACATAATGGAGAAAGACATGAATTATTATGATGATTGACGATGGTGGTGATTTGTATTGGGAGTCAAAGTGATTTATAGAACAATAAAACAAGTACAGATTACACACAAAACATCAGTAAAGGTATATAAAAATTATTTTTGATTAAACAATATAGAATTAAGACGACTTAAACGTCTATTAAAAGGCAGAAGATAAAAATCAACATGAAAGTACACCATTAAAAGTCCATTGCAGTCAATTACCTGTTGGCACAGAAAATTTTTCACTTGCTGCCAGTAAGATGAAAAGGAACTAGGGAGGGAGGGAGTTCCAAAGCCTGAGAGCAGCCACCGAGAATGCCCTCCCTTGAGCTCCCACTATAAATGTTTGCTTGTAATCAGCATCCAGTCCACAGCCTGGAAAACTGTTGTCTGGAGAGATGGAAATCTTGCCCAGCAGTCCCTGATGTGAAAACTGACATGATCCACTAAGTTCGACCTGAATGTGGCTATGAAGTTCATTGGGAAGCTTATTCAGTGTGCTAGTCCCACTCCTGTTAAGAAGCAGGGATTCACCGCAACATTTTGTTGCAGTTCCCACTTATATTCCATGGGATGACAATTTAATTTTATGGGCTAACTATGAGTGGAAAACATGCATTAAAAGTAGTGAAATATTTTAAAATTTAAACATGTTATCCTCGTGGGTAAAGCCACTGCCAAATTTATGCAGCATCTGAGTAAGCTATTGCTTCGAGTCTCAGATTATGAGGGGCTCCTACACCAGGAGTGCAAAATCTGGCCCCACAGAGGCCGCTGAACTCCAACCTGAATGTCATGCATGGGATAACCTGCAAGTCACAAACTTCACTCTGAGACAGGCAGCAGTTTTTATCTGTAGAAAACGGAGCCAACTCAGCACACTTCTTCCAAAGTTTCAGAGATTAAGGCACAGATGGAGCTCCCACTTTTTAAGACACAATTCCAGATTTTAGATGTGGAAAGCTGTGATCATGGAGGATCATACATCTAATATCACCCCACTTCTTTAGACAGTTTCAAGAACTGCATTTGGTTCCCACTTCTCATCCTTGGGGCAAGATTTCCTGCCTCTTATCTTAGACACTTCATATTAAAACTCTCTCCTTGTCACTTTCATTTTCATAGAATCAGAATAATAGAGTTGGAAGAGACCATAGGGGCCATCCAGTCCAACCTCCTGCCATGCTGGAACCTATATCAAAGGACCCTCAACAGATGGCCATCCAGCCTCTGCTTAAAAACCTCCAAAGAAGGAGACTCCACCCCACTCTGAGGCAGCATATTTCACTGCTGAACAGCTCTGACCATCAGACTGAGTAAGTGGTACAAATTACTTCTAAAGAGTAACTTCACTTTCTTTGAAAGAAGCACAAAAATCAAACAAAGAACTTATTTATCCCAATTATAATTATATGTCTATGAAGTTACCACTTTCCAGAGCCCCAACACTTTTAAGGCCTATGCAATATGTAAAAATCCCGCTGGTGAACTTTTCCTGGAGGGGATAGGCCTTTGCTGACTGGAAGAACACCTGTTGAATTTTTGCCAATAGTGCCATGTTTTTAGAGATTCCAGAGTTTCAGGATCCAGGAAAGTACTGGCTTTCAGGAGATTTGGGTGCTTGATGAACTGATTCACAGGGAAGAGGAGAATGCAAAAGAAAATCTCAGGAGCAGACAGACGCTTCCAGATGCATTGTACTGCTGAACCCACATTCAATAAACAGGTGGAGTCCTCTGCTTATAGCCACACCATCTTTGTTGCCTTTTTAGGTGTGTGTGTGTGTGCGTATGTGTGTGTGTGCCTTCAAGTAACCTGTCAACTTACGGCAACCCCATGAATTTCATAGAATCAGAGTTGGAAAAGACCCCAACCCCTTGCCATGCAGGAACACCCATCAAAGCACTCCCAACAGATGGTCATCCAGCCCCTGCTTAAAAACCTCCAAAGAAGGAGACTCCACCACACTCCGAGGCAGCATATTCCACTGCCGGACAGCTCTGAACGTCAGGAAGTTCTTCCTAAGGTTCAGGTGGAATCCCTTTTCCTGCAGCTTGAATCCATTGCTCCTTGTCCTAGTCTCTGGAGCACTGGAAAACAAACCTGCTCCCTCCTCCATATGACATCCCTTCAAATATTTAAACAGGGTTATCATGTCCCCTCTTAACCTTCTCTTCTGCAGACTAAACATCCCCAGCTCCCTAAGCCGTTCCTCATAGGGCATGGCTTCCAGAGCCTTCACCCTTTCGGTCGCCCTCCTCTGGACACGTTCCAGCTTGTCAATATTCTTGAAATGAGGTGCCCAGAACTGGACACAGTATTCCAGATGAGGCCTGAGCAAAGCAGAATAGCATGGTATACTTTAATCAATCTAGACACTATATTGATGCAACCAAGGAGTTTTAGCTGCTCTGATCTTCTCCTTCCTCACTGGATACATTGTATCAACAGGCAATAAAGCAATTAACCAACTGATACTTTGTAATAATACAGGCATGCTCCAAATAGATACACTGTTCCAATCATCAGTTAGTACTGGATACGTGGTAGCACTATCACTTAACTCAGTGGAATTCTACACTACAGCAAGACTTCTACATTGACCACAATACACTATTATAATACACATCCAGCAAACCAACGTATGGCAGGGGCTCTGCCTTTTAACATCCAGGCAGCTTTCTCCCATATGGTGAGGGAGCTGGGACTTGCAGCCTAACAAAAGGAAGAGAGGTGGACATTCCCTGTCAGTGGGTAATGAATTAGTTCTGGCTTTCAATTTGAACTTTAAAAGAACTATTCAAAGGGCTGAACCCTGTTTCCAGAATTAGCTCTTTTAAAGTCTGTGTTGAGACCTCAAGCAGATTCAACTGCTCCACTGATATGGGAATCTCCAGCTACCAGTGCCCCCTGCTCTAAATGGTATTTTAAACCCCAAACCAAATCTGAATTTCATTTTAGATGTGTTATGGGGTGGAAACAAGAATGGCAGGGAGCCCTTTAGATTTAGCATAGCTGAAGGCATTGTTGCTATGTGCCTTCAAGTCATTTCTGACTTATGGTATCCCTAAGGCAAACCTGTCATGGGTTTTCTGGGGCTCAGAGTGTGTGATGCTCCCAAGGTCACCCAGTGGGTTTCCATGGCCAACCTGACCTCCAGGGTTGTAGTTCAATATTCAAACCACTGCATCACACTGGCTTTCTTAGGGTATTAGCATGTCTTAGTTTGCCCTGAATAAAGCCAAGTGGCTGCACAGTAATAAGAGGATGAAAAAAAATCTGCTCATGGTGAGATTTGTTGTTGTTGATAGAAGCTTTCCATCTTCAAGGACTCTGGGCCCTGACACAAAATTCCTGCTATCTCCTTCTTTGCATTAAGGGAAAGCTTCTCAGCCTTTGGTCCTCCAGATGTTCTGCACGCCAGCCTCCAGAACACCCAATCAAGCTGGCTGAGATTTCTAAAGGTTGAAGTCCAAAACATCAGGAGCGGTGGGAACCACTGCCTTAAGCTTAAAAAAACAAAAGCAAACCCTCTCTGGGGAAGCCACGAGGGGAGGAAGGGGGGCGCGTGTGCCACCGGTCGCCGCCATCACCGCCGCCTTGTTGAGGAGACCCCGCCCTCAGGGCGCATGCGGAGCAATGGAAGCCGGCCGGCCGGCCGGCCGGCGGCTCTTTCTCCTCCCTCGACCTGCCCGCCTGGGCGCATGTGCATTCCCATCCCTCTCCTTTTATTTTTTCCCCGCTCCCTCCGCCTCCTCCTTTTGGAAGCTGACCCGACGCTTCCTCCTCCTCGCCTTTCTTTTCTCCCGCGCTCTGGCCCTCCTCCGCCTCGTGCTCGGCGCTCGCTCGAGCCCCCCCGCGCGCGCGCGCTCTCCCGCTTCGTGCGCGCCCGCGCGCGCCAGCTCCGGCCAAAGCAGAGCGAGCGAGCGAGCGAGCGAGGAAAGCAGGCGGGCGGGCGAGCGAGCGGCGAATCAAGCAACCGAGTGAGTAGGAGCGTAGAGGGTGCAGCGGCGGCCGCAAGATGGAGTCGCGGCTGGAGGTGCAGGGAGCGAGCCGGCGCGTCTAGCAGGGGAGGGGGGACCTTGCCCGCTGCCCCCTCAGCCCGCCTCCCACTCCCCCGCCGCCCCATGGCCTGGCCCCTCGCCGGAGCCCCCTTGGGTTTACCCTCGGCCGGCGCCGCGGGGCTCCCGGGGCCCGTCGTCCTTTCCCAGTGAGGGAGGGCGGCGGCGGCGGCGGCGGCGCTGGTGGAGTGCGGTTGCCGCCGCGCGCGCCCCCACCCCAGCCCACCCCACCCCAGCGCCGGCGCCCCTCTGCCCGCATCTCCCGTGCCTCGGAGCCTGTGCTGGGCAGGATGCTGCCGTCGCAGGAGGCCTCCAAGCTGTACCATGACAACTACATGCGGAACTCGCGGGCCATCGGCGTGCTCTGGGCCATCTTCACCATCTGCTTCGCCATCATCAACGTGGTGGTCTTCATCCAGCCCTACTGGATCGGCGACAGCGTCAGCACGCCCAAGCCGGGCTACTTCGGCCTCTTCCACTACTGCGTGGGCAACGAGGGCGGCATGAAGGAGTTCACTTGCCACGGCTCCTTCGCCGACTTCCGCAGCATCCCCTCGGGCGCCTTCAAGGCGGCCTCCTTCTTCGTGCTGCTCTCCATGGTGCTGATCCTGGGCTGCATCACTTGCTTCGCCCTCTTCTTCTTCTGCAACACGGCCACGGTCTACAAGATCTGTGCCTGGATGCAGCTGTTGGCAGGTAGGAGGAGAAGAACCGGCCCCTTCCTTTCCTCCTCGTTCCTACCACCTCCCCCCTCCACAAAACCAAGTACTCCTCCCAGGCACTCACAGGTACCCAGGAGAAAAAGGAAGATCAAATCCAAATGAGAAAGAGAGAGGGGGGACTCCTTCCCACTCTCCGATGGGGAGCTAAAATGCAGAACAGGTTTGAAAAGAATGGGTTTGGGGGCAACCAGCTCCTGATACGAACTGGTTATTTTGGTAAAGAGGGGCAAACTTGGGTTACATGACCATCTGTGGTGTGGGCAGGGGAGAGAAACAAAGGCACATGTACATGTAATGCATTAGACTATCCTGGATTGTTATAATTCTGTGTAGTAGGACTCCAAATTCTCTGGAGGAAGAAGAGGCTTGTCAAAAGCTCTGTTACACTGGGGTCAAGTACACAAAGCCACGCTGGGCAGGCTCAGCAAGATGGGAAGGGAAAGTCCAATGAGGTCCCATGAACCAGGGTGGTGAACTTGCAGCTTTCCAGTTTTTGCTGGACTGCAAAGTCCTTCAGCCCTAGCCAGCATAATCAGTGGAGAGGACTAGTGGGAACTCACTCTAAGAGGCGTCTGGTAGGCCTATCTAACAACTATAAGGAACCAGCAGCTGGTTTAGGTCTTCTAGGCTAGGAGTGGGAACCATGTGTCTCTATATGTTGTTGGATTTCAAGAACCAGCAGCCTTAACCAGACTAGCCAATGATGAGGAATTTTGGAAATGCTATCAACATGTGGATGGCTGCATGATTTCCACTCTTTGAAAAATCTAAGAAACAGCAGTTTCAGATTGCCTTGGTCTCAGTGGTAAGTACTGGAGTAGAACTGCTTGGATAGCATATGAAACACTGTTGCAGTGTGTGTATGTGTGTATATATGTATGAGTCATAGGACAGAGTATTATCTATCTACTGGTGTCCCTCAATAAGATGTGGAATGTGACATTTGTTGTAATTTCATGTAAAACAACGGTTCTAAAATGTTGACCCTCAGATATTTTTGAACAATAGTGCCCATAATCCCTTAGCACTGGCCATGTTGGCTGGAACATCAATGTGCTGAAGTCCAAAAAATCTGGAAGACTAAAGTCTTGGGAACCGTTGATTTAGGGTTTGATTGGAGCAGGGCAGAAGGAAGCCCTGACATACCAGTAACTTTTCTGGGCTCAGATAAATGATTGCAAACTGTCTCCAGCTTAACTAGAAAATTCCTCTGACTTTAATTATGAGTGTTTCAAAGACTTAATGATTTAAAATGAGCTCAAAGACCAAATCCTCACGATGGGGAGCTGGACACGTAATCCTCAGGATTGGTGAAACTCCTTACTTTCTCTGGGACTCTGTCCATGGTGGTAAAGGGGGGCCCAAGGGAGAAATAGAGGACACCAATGAAAATGTTGATTGGTTGCAATGCTTGGGAAAGCTTTGGGGCTATGATCACACACACACGAACAAAGACATGGAGTCTGATTTGCTGATCACCATAGGATATATGGGTCAGGTGTAAAGGAACGTGTGGTGGCTGAGAGTAAGATATGGAAGCTGTTATGGGGAACTCTGGGGGATTTCAGCAAGTGTATAGTGAAAGCGAGGACAACGCAAAGGTGTCTCCCCTTCAAAATGGAGGCAAGAAGGTCTCCCTCTCATAATAAGAGCATTTTTGAGTTGATGCTCTGGGCTCACACCCAGCTGCTGGGCCCAGCCTAAGGAAGAAAGACCTGAATCCCAAATGAGACAAGCTGCCTAGCTCAGCACTCTGGGAAGAAGTGGTGAGTTAATGCCTGATTAGCAGGAAGGAGGATGTCTAAAAAAAATTGCGATTGGGCCTACAGGACAGCCCAGGAAAAGTACGTGTGGGGGACAGCAACTGTTAGGACTGTATTAAATCTGGAAGCATGGATCAGTCTTGCTGGGGTTTAATGTCTTCCCCATGACAAGCATTTTTAAATTACGAGAAGGGGTGTTTTCTCTACCTTACTATAAAAATGCAGAGATTATAGTGTGTATTCTTTGTACAGCAGTTCCTCCAGGCCAGCAAAGGTTCTGGTCAGCTGCAATGCATAGTGTGAAAGATAAACAACTGTGTTATAAGCTGGCAGGTGCTGCTGGGGTCCCTCAAAGGCTCATATACCTCTGGACCAGGGGTCAGCAAAAGTGTGACCCACAGGTCACATGCAGCCCTTGAGGCCCCAAAGTGTGATCTTTGAAGTCCCCTTGTCTCTCTTCAATTTTCTTTTTAAATTCAGACAACTTTTCATTCCCCCCATGGCTCAAACCCATAGCAAAACAAAACACAGTTTTGCCCCACCACAAGTCTACTACATACCCCCAAAGAAAAAAAAGTGGCCAAAAATCAGCCAAAACCAGAAGTGACACAACATCACCTATACTGTGTACATCACTGCTGCCTGTTGGGGGGGCAAATATTGGTTCCTATCCCGTCTACAGTTGCCTATTTCTCCTCTAAACTTTGACTTAGCATCTGCAGAAGTGTTGACTGGCTCTCTCTCCCCGTCTGCCAGATAGAGGGAGAATGGTTGGAGGCTTTGGGTCTAAAGTGACCAATAGAGCAATTCTACTGTGTAAACAAAAATAAGCCTGTGATTCTAGCTCAGACTTGGGCAATGTGTATCTCTCCAGATGTTATTGATCCATAACTCCCATCAACCACAGCTAGCATAGAAAACAGTGAAGAGCGAAGGCTGTTGTAGTTCAGCAACTGCTGGAGGGTCACAAGTGGCCCATCTGTGCCCTAGCTCAAGGACAATCTTTATTTCTGTTTGACTCTTGGAATAAGCAGAAAGCCCACAGAGCAGTCTTGGTGTATCCTTCTTAGGGCAATACCACTCAATATGATAATAGGATTGGGACAGCAGTGAGACCAGAAGCCACAAGAAGAGAGTTGGTGTGAGTTGGAACTTTCTGTTTGGCAACAGTACAAGAGCCGGTGTTGCTTAGTGGTCAGAGTGGTTGATTTGGAAAATCCAGATTCAGTTTGACACTGCTGTGACATTCACTGGGCAACATTGGACTAGTCGCTCTCCCAGCCTGACAGACCTAATCGGGTGTTGTACAGATTACGTGGAGGAAAAGAGCGATGTATGCTGTCTTCACTTCTGTGGAGAAAGGGTGAAGTATAAATGCAACTAATGAATTATATTAAATTAAGTTAAATTAGGAATAAATCCTGTTCCCAATGCCATCATTAGGCAAGAAAAAGCAATGGCTTGGAATAGAGTATAGAAGGGTTTTTAGATTAGGATATTCCACTTTGTAGTAGTTCTTGATATGGCAGAGAGATCGCCTTTCCAGAAATACTTGCTGAATTCTTTCAATACAGTGTCCCCAAAACAGGACCATTCAGTGGATCTGTTGCAGTGGGATGGTGAATCAATTCTCAGCTTTATGGCTTCTCTTCCTGCATCTGCTTTGGATTGCATGGGAGGTTCTCCTAGTGCTGAACCTCTGTCAGAAATAGGGACCAGCTGCTACATGGTTCCTATTTAGCCCAGAATAGTTGAAGGGCGAACAGCTGTAAAACCAAGAGTGGATTCACCAGCTGCTCCTGCCCAAAACCCAACAGTATCCTCCTTGGTTAATATATTAGCTATACAATATAAAATATAGTAATAATGGGAACTAGTCATTTCAGCTTCCAAAAAAGTCACACAGAAGAAAAGAGGCCAAGCGGAAGAATCTGGTATGGTTAGAGCAAAGGGAACTGCCGAAAACATATGAGGATGGCCTGCCAGATGTAGAAATATCAGCTGATAAAAGTCTCTTTTTAGCCCCATTAACTGTTTTGTTCTAACCAGCTAAGAGACTAATGAGCCAATGACAGTTAATAATGGAGATGTTATCTTCAGAATATCTACCAAAGGTAGCCCTTTGTCATTGGTTAAATATCACATACACATCATTTAATTTTTTTGGGCTGGGCTGGTGGAACAGGTGTATTTCCTAAATGTATCAGCTGAAGTGGGAAATGCGCAAGGTTGTTTGCAATAATGCTTCTGGGCACTAATCAGCCATTTCATAAAGTCCTATTTTGTGTACTGGATAAATTATCCAACAGAATATGCCGCTCTGAGTGATTTATCAGCTAATCATCCAGTTAATCAAAAGGTAAACAAAGTCTGAGCACTTAGGTGGCTCAGAATCTGTAAAGCCTGTTTAGTGCTTGCATAAATGATAGGGACAAGGACAGGACAGTATGACCATGGGACATATTAAGTCAAGGCTGAGATGATCGAAGTGGAAGACAGGGGACCAAAAATCTTAATCCTCCTCATCCTTCCCTGCACCAAGCATCCATGTTTCATCCCAAGTCAACTCGGATATCAAAGTAAAATACAGTTGTCCTCCATATCCAAAGATTCTATATCCACCAATTCAACCAATCACAGCTGGAAAATATTGCACCCCTTCAAAAAATAAATAAATAAATATCCAAAAAGCAAACTTTGATTTTGCTGTTTTATATAAGGGACGCCATTTACTACACCACTGTACATAAGCAGGCTTTTATATAAGCCAGGGAGCTTTATTTATTAACTTGTTTTATAAAATTGAATACTATTTTACCTTTTTATAAATTTATTTTTAATATTTTGTCTTGATTGTTTTTAATGTTTAATTTATTGCTAGAAACCCCCCTGGATTCCTTTTTGGGAGAAAGGTGGCATACAAATATAATAAACAAAGAAACAAATAAATAAAGGGACTTGAGTATCCACATGTTTTGGTAACCATGAGGATCTGGAACCGAACCTTAGTAGACACCAAGGGCCCACTGTATGCAAATAAAAATGTAAGAAAATGGTCTTGTGTTTTGTATAGATAATGTTGTTCTACTCAAATTAGGAGCTGTAATAGTTCATTTTGTTGCAGTCAGTGGTCAAGGTAGATATTTTGAAAAATAAAATTAATTTAGAAATAAAATATGAAAATAGATTAGAAATAAAAATAGAAGTATGTCTGTATACACACACACATATATGCTGATTAGGAGTTGGATCTGTCCATTTTCAAAGGATATCACCTTGCTGCCTTTAGTTAGACACACACGACTGAGGGATGCAAAGGAGTTTAGAGATATGAAAGTTGAAGTCTATCCTATCTCCCTTTGCTGCATCCATGGCTGCTCTGGAAAGATGTAGTGCCTCAGCAGGAGAGGGCATTATTTTTATCTTGAGCTCAATATGTCACATGGGTGGCTTACAAGTTGGGGAGCAGGGGATGTAATCCCAGTTTTAGGCCAAACTTTAAAGGAGCAATCCAGAGGCTTACCCCATCCACAAAACAGGTCAGCAATTTAGATGGCTCTTCTAAAGTTCAGACTAGAATACATGACACATTCCCTGCCCCACTGACATGGAAACCAGCAGCTGCTACTAGTAATCAAGGTGCTACAGAATCTGGAATGGTTTTCCCACCACAAGAACCGGACAGGAAGAAACGGGTGAAAGAAACAGCTTAGAAACAACATCTGGAGGGAATGATCATAGAATCATAGAAATGTAGAGTTGGAAGAGACCACACGGGCCATCCAGTCCAACCCCCTGCTATGCAGGAACACCCTCAAAGCATTCCCGACAGATGGCCATCCAGCCTCTGCTTAAAAACCTCCAAGGAAGGAGACTCCACCACACTCCGAGGCAGCAGATTCCACTGCTGGACAGCCCTGACTGTCAGGAAGTTCTTCCTGAGGCTCAGGTGGAATCTCCTTTCCTACAGCTTGAATCCATTGCTCCCTGTCCTGGTCTCTGGAGAAGCAGAAAACAAGCCCTCTCCTTCCTCTACATGGCATCCCTTCAAATATTTAAACATGGCTATCATGTCCCCTCTTAACCTTCTCTTCTGCGGACCAAACATACCCAGCTCTCTAAGTCTATCCTCATAGGGCATGGCTTCCAGGCCTCTCACCATTTTGGTCGCCCTCCTCTGGACTTGCTCCAGCTTGACTGTGTCCTTCTTGAATTGGGGTGCCCAGAACTGGACACAGTATTCAAGATGAGGTCTAACCAAAGCAGAGTAGAGTGGTACCAGTACCTCCCTCGATCTAGACACCATACTCCTGTTGATGCAGCCGAGAATTGCATCGGCTTTCTTGGCTACCGCATCACACTGCCGACTCATGTTCAGCTTGTGGTCTATGAAGACTCCTAGATCCCTTTCACACGTACTGCTATCCAGCCACTTGTCCCCCATCCTATATTTCTGTATTCCATTTTTTCTACCTAAGTGTAGGACCTTACACTTCTCTCTGTTGAATTTCATTTTGTTAGCCTTGGCCCAGCTCTCCAATCTGTCCAGGTCATTTTGAATTTTGATCCTGTCCTCTGGCGTATTAGCAACCCCTCCCAATTTGGTGTCATCTGCAAATTTGATGAGCATGCCCTCTATTCCTTCATCCAAGTCATTGATGAAAATATCGAACAGCACTGGGCCCAGGACAGAACCCCGTGGCACCTCGCTAGTCACTTCTCTCTTTGTTACCCTTGGAGGTCATGATGTGGCTTCTTCAAAGACCTGATCTGGATATCACAAAAGAATAGCAATTTATTTAATAATTATTTTATTGCCCTTATGGTTTTTCTGCCAGGGAAGATGAGTGGTGCTTGTCGGATTTTCTGTCTCAGATTCCAGTGTAACTTGATTAGCCTTTGATAGTTTGTTCCTTGATTGAAGTAGAGGTTCAGGGATTTGCTGCTCTGCCTCTTGGGGGTTAAATGTCTTGGACTGAACTCAACAGATAGCGTTTTAATCAGTCCACAGAAAACTTCTCCTGCTGTGACATTTGCACATTTCCAGATGTTTCAAAAGGTCTAGGTTCCTCTTTGAAAGAAGTTTAATCTGGAATCAGGAATCCGTGTTTTGTACCACATTCCTTAGATGTGGAACTGTAGAAAATTATTACCCCAGCCAGTCAGATATGTAAAGAGCTTGGGAAAGTTACTGTTTTGGACAACCTTTCCAATCGCCCCCCCACCCCCAGATGCATGGCCAGGATTCTGGGAATTTTTGTGCCAAAAATGTAATTTTATTCCAAGTTCCCGATCTGTGGACTCATTCAGGATCAGTGGTTCTTTTCTTTACCATGAATTCCCTTTAAATAACTTTTCTTGCTGCAGACTACAAGACTTAACTCAAGATTTAAATCTCTAAAGCCCATCAGATTTTTTTTAAAAAAACATTTGAATGGTTTGAGATACTGCGCTGAAATTTTGTACAGATGGTGTCTATCACTGGCAAAAAACTTCTGCTCTTTGAGATCAACGTATGATCATCCACTTCCCTCCTCCCTCCCTCCCCTTCCCTTTTTGATAGCAAAATCTCAATAACACTACTTCAAACATTCATGGACCTCCTGTGAGGACATCGCCCCCCCCCGGGGTCTGCAGACCACAAATTAAACCACTGTTCTAGTCCTATGTTTACACTGTATTGTTTATTATATTTACACTTGGCTTTCTAAAGTGGCTTACAATTAAAATGAACAGCAAGGTGCAACATAAGAGTGTGTGTGTGTGCTTGCTTGATGGGCAGAGGAAGAGGGTGACATTTGTAGTTCATTATCCCACTTGCATGCTCTTCTTTCCTGCACTGTGAAGTACTTTTGCCATAGTGTCCCTGTCCAACTTTTTTCCTTCTGCGCATTTTAAACTAAAACCAATCACTGAACCTTCCGAAAGAAAAGAGAGCCAAAAGCCATATTCAGGTGAACACAGAGAGGAGCATAGGGAGCAGGGGGACATCTTCAGTGTCAGTGGGTCCCATTTGTGAGAAAGGCAGAATATAAATGCAGTAAGTAAAATAAACAATAAATAAATAATCCAGAAGTCTGTGGGCCCACATCTGTTGGATTACAGCTTCCACAATCTCTGATAACTGACAGTCTTGTTGGTGGATTATGGGACCTGTTATCACAACCACTAGAGTGGGGAATTCCTACTGGGAACCACTTTTAACCCTACCCTTCCATCTGCTAGGGGCCAATGAGCCCTGCATTGTCCTTGGCCAGTGATAATGGCTTTTATATGCAAGTAGACTTCAACAAAGGAACAAACTGGGCAATACAGATCCCTGGGTGGTTTCTAGTAACTATGAGTAGTGAAAGCAGGAAGAACTTCTGTAATTTGGCAGGGCTAGCCCTATTCTTAGGCAATGTGATTTGGCAGGAAATTTGAGCAGTCAGAAAATAAAAGAGAAATGTTGCTGATTTAATTTGGTATAATTGTATATTTTTATTGCCAGGGATGGGACTTTCTGTTTCCCAGGACAAAATAATTCGATTGACTTTGGATACTGTGCACCTGACTTTGATATGTGGGGTGTTGTGCCCAGTGTTTGTCTGGTGGCTTCCATGTCAGTGGGGTTATGAATCTTGTCGAGGTTTTAGTTCAAATGGTAAAGGTGTTATTCAAGGTGTTCAAGTTATTTTGAGAGTAGGATTCAGCACCGTGGGTGCTTCTTCAAAACTCAGACTAAAAACCCAGAGTACATCCACCATTCCACTGACATGGAAGCCACTGGCTTCTGGCGTGTGTGCCATTTACTTCTCTCTTTGGTGGGAAAAGATGTTGGCTCTTTAAGCCCATCATTTATGTTGAAGGAAGGCTCTCATTTTCCTGTTTGTGGATTCTTTCATACCCTACAGTTATGGCACTATGATTCCATTTTTAACTGCCATGGCTGAGTTCTGTGGGATCCTTGGATTTGAAGCCTGGGGAAGCACTAGAATTCTTGGGCTGAGAATTGTAAGTTGCTGTTGTTTTGTCCCTTCAAGTCATTTCTGACTTATGGCGACCCTAAGGTGAATCTATCACAGGGATTTCTAGGGCTGAGAGTGTGTGATGCGCCCAAGGACGGCCGGTGGATTTCCATGGCTGAGTTGGGAAGTGAACCCTGGGCACCAGGGTTATATATAGTCCACTGTCAAACCACTATACTCTCTGCATTCTAAGTACCTCTCCTTAAGCTGCAAGTCCCAGTATTCCATTGGATGGAACTATGGCAACTAAAATGGAATCATAATTGCTATAATTGTGGAATGTGAAAAGACTCCATGACTTTTCCAAGGACAAAAAGGGAAAGGGATTTTGTTTTGAACAGTGCCTGTCCTTAGACAGAAAAATGAAAGGGGAACAAATCCTGTTTCTGCCCAGTGTTGTTTGGAAATCTAGCTCTAGTGAAAGGAGGGGGAACATATAAGTATTTTGCGAATATGGGCAGGGGTTTGTTAGAGGCTGTTTCCCATTGGAGCTGGGGAATGGGGCGTCCTGATTTCAGTGCCACCTCAGACTGAATTGACTCCATCTCTGTTTGAAAACACTTTAAATCTTTGATGCCTAATTAGTGGCTAACAAATCAGGGAAGGCTCTAATTAGGGCTTCCCAGAAAACTCCAGTGAAAGAACTGCTTCCCCCACCCCCCAAAGGAAGCAGAATCTAATTAAGAGGAAGGGTGCTCCTCTATTCCAAACAGAAGAACTAAGCCATCTGCCCTCTTAAGAAAAAAAAAATAGGGAAACACCAAACCACAATAACTCAGGACTGGAGATGAAAACCTTCATGAAAACTTACAGATTATACAACCAGCTCCTGGAACGCCTTCCAGGAGGAAAAAGGAGAGAGAGGTGGTGTTGGGGAGAGGGAATCCTCAAGTGGGTGACCACATCCCAATTTGGCTCCCAGACCTTGGAGTCCTTTTCCAGAATTGACGGATGGCAAACCCAAGGTGAGAGTCTGGAAAAGCACTGCTGTACACTGGAGTCCTCCTTGCCCCACCTTCTCTTCTTCCACAGATGCCACTTGTCATCTTTAATTGTGAGCCTTTGGGGATGAACACACGGAGATGCGGGAGGTGATGACAGGAGTCATGGCTAGAGGGACAGAAAGAAGAGCCATGTTTAGACCACTGACATATGCACATATCATAGTCTATACCTTGGCGTGCTTCTGCAGCAGAAACCAGGAATGGCTGCATTTTCCTCTAGATAACTAGGAGACTTCTTAGGTGCTTGGGCTCCAGCTGGCTCAGAATGGAAGACTTTTCTGCCTAGCTACCAGGCAAAAGTAGAGCTTGGGAAATTTACCTTTTAAAACCATGACTCCCAGACTCTCCCACTGATCAAGTAAGTAAGTAAGTAAGTAAGTAAGTAAGTAAGTAAGTAAGTAAGTAAGTAAGTAAGTAAATATTTGCCACTGATCCAAAGATAAATAAACATTTTTCCCCCAAGCTCTGCTTCTCCCTAATATCAGGTGGCTGGTTGGAGTAGAAATTGGATAATAAGGAAAAAACCTTTATAGCTGGCTCTACTTTGAGACTCAGGGCCTTTCCACACTATACTGTTATAGTGCTGTTATTCCACTTTCAATGTCCTATGGAATCCTGAGGTTTGCAGTTTAGGGAGGGGCATTTAGAATTCTCAGCCAGAGAGCTCTTTGGCCTTAGCGAACGACAAGCCCCCGAATTCCACAGGATGCTGAAAGTGGAATAATAGCACTATAACAGTGTAGTGTGGAAAGACCCTCAGTGTAGTGACTCTCTCAGGCAGCAAGATTTCTTTCTTTCTTTCTTTCTTTCTTTCTTTCTTTCTTTCTTTCTTTCTTTCTTTCTTTCTTTCTCTCTCTCTCTCTCTCTCTCTCCCTCTCTCCCCTTCCTTCCTTCCTTCCTTCCTTCCTTCCTTCCTTCCTATGCTACCCCCCCCATTTTCCATCCTGTGGTGCTTTCTTGCATACCACTTGGGGCAGGTATTAAAAACTGAAACCCATAGTAAATTACAATATCACTGCAAAACAAGAACATTGTGATAAAAACAGATACTGCAAATGAAACATTCAAGAGGCTGCTGGAGTTATAGTGGCTAGCAGACCATGGGAAAACTACTTAAAAAAAAAAGATCACAACTATCAGAATCTCCCATTCAGGGGCCATGGTGGCTCTGGAATTCTAGAAGTTCTGATCAATACAGCAATTTTCCCAATGTATAATCAAGGTATTCAGGGACAAAACTGTTTGCCCACATGGCTGGCCTGCTGCTCAGATTTGAGGTGGAGTAATGGGTGGAGGTGCCATCTTGTCCTTTGCCTCCCAGTGCTGGGTGGCTCTAAAGATACTGTGAGATTTATTTTGGCAGTGTCCTTCTTTGTTGTTGCTTGGTGTGCTCCAGGCCTGAGCTGTGGTACTGAAAACTGTTTCAGAGCCTCCAGGCCAGATAGGATTAGGTCTCCTCAGGTTCTTGAGCCTTGTTGAGAAGAGATAAGAGAAAATTGATCAGCAGTATAGTAGCATAACCCTACTATAATATATGGGAATTATATTTCTGGTTATTAGAGGTTTTTGTGTTAGATCACATGAAAAAGTTCTGCTCTTGAAATAAGACAGAAACAGTCTTTGGTATGCCAGTCACATCCAGGTTAGACTACTGTAATGCACTTTATGTGGTGCTGCCTTTGAAGATGGGTTTTAAATTCAAATAATGAACAATCCAGATACCTGGGAATCAGGTGGTCAAAACACGTGTCACGTTGGCTGACATACTGTTAGAAACAAATACACGGGTAAGCTTCCCTTACCCATATGTATGGCCTTTTCCGGCACTGTGGGAGTTGGTATTCCCTTCTCCACAGTGGCCAAAACTTCCCCATCTTACTAAACAGCCTCTGAAGCCCCACGGATGGGAATTACAGAAGCGTCTTCCCTTAGCCAGACATGAAATGGTGGCATCATTGCTGAGATCTGCTGGGGTCCTCTGAAGGCCTCAGTCCTGCTGTAGCCATTTCTGGGGACATAGCTTGATGCTTCAATAATCCTTCCTACTCTCCATGAGGCACGGAATGGCCATGATGGAGGGAGGCCTTCAGAGTCTGTTAAAAAAGTAAAGGGAGGGTTATGTGGCTCAGCCTAGTGTAGGTCCATATGCAGTTCATATTACCAGACTCTGTTCCAATAGCATAGCAATAGCATGTGTGTTTCTATACCACTTATCAGCCAACTGCTCTCTAAGCGGTTTACAATGTGTTAGCTAACTGCCCCCAACAAACTGGATATTCATTTTACTGATGTGCAGAAGGATAGAAGGCTGAGTCAACCTGGAGCCTGGCAGGATTGAACTGACAACCTTGTGGCTGCAGTACCAGCATTTAACCACTGTGCCATCAGGGTTCCAAGTCCTTGTTCTGACCTGTAGCACTATAAATAGTTGGAAACTAGTTTGGTTGAAGGACTCTCTGCATCCATACAAACGTACTTGGCCATTGAGATGTGGCTCAGAGACCTTTCTTGAAGGCCTACCTGTAAGGTCAACCTGGTTGGTGGATGTGAGGACTCCTACCTCTTCCATCACCATGCCACCAAATATGGCAACCCCCACTTGTCCCACTGCTGTGAATATCACTTGTGGGGTCCTTCTAGATGTCTTTGTGTTTTCTGTGTGAAACTCTTTTTTCCTATAAACCCACAGCTAGACACTATCATCTTTGGACTACTGCTGCAACCACAGATATCTGTGTCTGAATGCAACCAATAGCCATATTGTAGTGAGGCCAGAGGCACAGATGTCTAATACCAAAATAATTAATTAAACATTACAAATAATTCATTAAACTGTACGTTATTTAACATACAATTAAAGATTACTTATTTAACAAATCCAAATCCTAATTGACTCTCCCTAACTCTTTCTCTATCTCCTCATAATCCTAGCTGAACCTCATTAACTGACCCCAGTCTAACTAATCCCTGTCTCTCTTTCTGACTAATTCTAACACTGACTGAGTCCCTCTCTATCCCGCCAAACTTTCAGCCAATCACCAGTCAGCCCCAACATTCCATACTCTTAGCCCTTCTCAACAGATCCTTACCTTATTACATGTAATATTAATGACATCCCTAAATATAGTTTACCCTAATTTCTCTAATAAACTCAGCATTATTATTTTTTTTTAGAAAAGTCCATAATATCACGGTGGGCATAAGAAACAAGGTGATCATGCTTCTAAATTAACACAGGCTTAAAATTAAGGCACTGTTTTGACTGTTCATGTTTTTACTTTGTTGCTCCTTCCTTCCTTCCTTCCTTCCTTCCTTCCTTCCTTCCTTCCTTCCTTCCTTCCTTCCCTTTCTTTTGAAAGGCTTGTACTTTTGAGTATCATGCTAGTATAGGATAATGTTGTGATTTTGGTTTAAAATTTTGTTATATATGATTATTATACGAGATGCCATGTGAAGGTCTATGTGTTTGAAGGCAGCCTGTAAAGCCTATAAATACATAGGAACTGTGGGTCTTTGGGTCAAGATTCCCAAGTGGCAGGAGTTAGGAAGACAGAAAGCACAGAGCTGCAACCACTTAGAGTAAGTGCTGAATTAGATGGATGACTGATCTGACCCAGTACAAGGCAGCTTCCCATTATCACTGCTCTCCACCAAAAAGATATACGGTACTCTCTGGTCCAGAAGAAATGGGAAGATGTGTTCTGCAGCAGCATTTGTTGTTGTGTGCCTTTAAGTCATTGCTGAGTTATGGCGTTGCTGAATTATCATGGGGATTTCTTGGCAAGGTTTGTTCAGAGGGGTTTGCCTTCGCCTTCCTCTAAGGCTGAGAGAATGGGACATGCCCAAAGTCATTGGTGGGTTTCCATGGCTAAGCTGTAATTTGGTGCTCAGGTACTACCCCAGGCTGGCTCTCACAGCAGTTTAGACCCTCCTATGTAGGAAGCCCTTTTGCTGTTAGATTTACCGAGTGAAGAAAGTGTGGCCTCCAAAAGTTGTGGGACTCCAGCTACCACTGGCCCCAGCATGTCAAATGGTCAGAGACGATGGGCATTGCAGTCCATCCTATCTGGAGCACCACAAATTCTGCAGCTTTGCAGTTTAGAGGCTGAGTGCAGCTGCCTAGCCATGTCATAACTAGTATGCAAACCTTCCACCTCTGTGGTATTTTTAGTGCTCTTGTTTTTTCACACCCTTATTTTTCTAATTTGTTAACTTCAGATGTTTTTAAGATGATTTCTGCTGTTAGCTATCTTAAACCATACTTAGAAGTATGTACTACATGTATGTTAAATGAACAAAACATAACAAATCGGAGGTCCCAGGTTCATACCCAGACATCTTTATCTAAAAGGAGAGGTAGCAGATGATGGAAAAAGTCTCCTTTCTGCCCGAGACTCTGAAAAGCTGCTGCCAGTCAGAGTAAACAATACTGGGCTGAATGGACAAACAGTTGATCCTGGGATGCTTTAAGATAGACATCTCCAAGGAGTAACAAACAAAAGACATTATGCAGTTGATCTGACTTCTGCTGGTTAATGTTGACCAAGGGAGTGTGGCAACTGCCCTGGATACCCACAAGCCATTGGGTGGAGGCACCAGCCCCATGGTTCCAATGATCACTGCTTAATTTCAGCAGCTATAGCCAAGGCTTCTACTACTGCTACACCACATTTCCTCCTTTTCCTTGCCATTTTCAGTGCCATCTCTGTGACTCTCTATGGTTCAGGAAGGTGCCAGAGTGCCTGTTCTCATCATAAAATCCTCCTCTATGAAGGGCAGACTGTCTTATTACTTTCCAGAGTATGAGAGAATACCACGGAGAAGACATTTTATGGCGGCATTGTTGTTTTTCAGCAATGTGGTTGTGGCAGAGGCAGCTAAAAGGAGATCACAGGGGCCACAGAAAGGGCCTGTGTGTGTGTGTGAGGGAGAGAGACCATCCTGCCAGCTATGTGTTATCCACTTGGGGTTGTCAGTCTGAAAACTGGAAATGGTTCCTGTACCTCTAATGGCTATGTAGAAAAGGAAATTCCAATAAGTGTTGTTTGTCACTCAACCAGATAACAAGCAGCATCTGCTGAAATTCTCTCTTTTACACAACCATTAGTAGTAAAGGAGCCCTCTGCAGTTTTCACTCTGGCAACCACATATCTGCCCCTGATATAGATACTACTGGGTTATGTAGATTAATAGCCAATGGGACTTTCCACACTACATTGTTACAGTGCTATTATTCCACTTTCAATGTCCTGTGGCATCCTGGGGTTTGCAGTTTAGGGAGGGGCCTTTTGAATTCTTAGCCAGAGAGCTCTTTGGCCTCAGCAAACTACAAACCCCAGAATTCCACAGGATGTTGCAAGCGGAATAATAGCACTATAACAGTGTAGTGTGGAAAGGCCCCATATTCTCTAGGTAAGGGTGTAGAGGGATTCCCATTAATCTTAATTAATTAATTAATTAATCAATCCATCCCTAGGCAATGGGTAAGATCAAGTGAGTAAATTCGAAATGTGAGGCAGATTTCTGGAGTGAATGTCCAGTTTTGAGCTTCTGTATATTACATGGCTTCCCTGGAGTAGGAACACAGAATGGCTGGATGTTCTTACTTCTTGGAATCATAGAGTTAGACGGTATCCGAAGACCATCTAGGCCAGCCCTGCCGTTCAAGAATTCACAACTAAACATTTTGGAATGATGGCCATCCAACCTCTGTTTAAAGACCTCCGAAGGAGAATTTACCACCCTCTGATGCTTTCTATTCAGCTCTCACCATCAAGAAATTCTTCATAATGTTTAGGTGGAATCTCTTTTCTTGTAATTTAAATCCATTGGTTCACTGGGGCGGCTGAAAGCATGGTGGTCCCCATCTTCTACATCACATCCCTTCAGATATTTAAATATAGCTATCATATCAACTCTCACTCTTCTCTTCTCCAGGCTAAATATATCCACTTCCCTAAGTTGCTTATCATAGGGCTTACTTTCCAGAACCTCATATCCGGCACCCTACACTTCTTTTCATAGGATTCATTTCCATCGTGGTGGCCCTCCTCCTGCTTATCAATGTCCTTCTTGAACTTTGATGCCCATACTTAACACAGTATTCCAGCTGAGGTCTGAACAAAGCAGATCTCACTTCATGATAAGGAACATTTCCACACGACATCTTATAGCATGATGATTCCACTTTCAACCTCCTATGGAATCCAGGGGTTTGCAGTTCCGGGAGGGGCCAGGAGGCCCCTCCTGAAACTGCAAACCCCAGGATTCCATAGGAGGTTGAAAGTGGAATCATCACGCTATAAGAGTGTCGTGCGGAAACGGCCATAGGCAGGATATTATACAGTGCACCAGCATTCCTGGGCAGTGTGGATTGAGCTATAGGGAGCTGAGAACAGCCCCTTCTTATTCCTGCTTTCCCACCTCCATGCTTTTTGGCTGCTGGGACTGAAGTTAAAGAAGTATGTGCATGCTCTTGGAGAGGTATTATAAGCCAAATTTTTCTGTTTTGCATCCTGGCAACTCCTGCCCCATTAGGGCAATCATAGGGTGTTCACAAGTATTCTAATTGATCAGGTGACTGTTATCAGCTTGAGCAGAAGGGAAAGAAAAGTTGCCTTTACAGTACAGCCAGAATGGTGTAGTGATTTAAGTGTTGGACTAGAGTGCTGGAATCACCACTCAGCCATGGAAACGTCCTGTGTGACCTTGGGCAAGTCAAGGAAAAAAAGGGAAAGGGGGCGGGCCAGCCTGGTGACCCTATACGCCTCTCTCTCTCCCATCTCCTTCCTTGAGTGTGGGGAAGCATTGGGAGAGGGTTCGTGGTGCTAAGAAACTGGGCTGCAAACCACCTTTACTTGGCCAGGCTGGTAGAGGAGGAGCACAAGAGGTGGGTTTTTAAAGGACTGCATGGTCTGATTGGAGCCACCAAGGGGGAAATTCCCCCAGAAAAGAAGCGCTTGAGGTGGAGGGGCAGGGGTTGCAGAAATTCACAAAGAACAAATCCATGAAAGTGAAACCCACAAATGTCGAGGTCCGACTGTACTTTTGTGTTCATTCCAGCCTTTGCAACAGCATAGGCAGACTGGACCTGTACGTTTTAAAATCTGTGTTTAGTTCTGGGGTTGTTGTGAAGCTTTTTCGTTTTGTGTTTATGCTACTTTTCACTTTGCAGTCTTGTATTTCATTTTATAATTAAACTGGTTGTTTATCTATTGCAAGCCACGTGGAGAATGTTATGGGTCAGCATACAAGTGTTTTCCTCCATCTTGCTCGTTCTCCCCTTGCCTTTTAATATCTGAGGTCTTGAGTTCCTTTAACTGCTTCTATTTTAATCATGTCATGTTTTTCATTTTGGGCTGTGAGTTTAAATCCAATTGTCAGTATCAATTGTAGTAGACTCATGGAATCAATTGGACTTACATAAAGCAGAGGCTTAACAAGTCCCATGGATTCAATAGCTATATTTTGGTTGGCACTAACAATTGGATTTAGCCCCCTAAAACACTTTCTGAAATGAAAAAGGATTCCAGTATTAAAATGGCAGCAATGAAAGCGGGTTCAGTTAACATCCATTGAAAAGAAGTGGCACTGGAAGGATGCGGGAATGGTGTAGCACCTGTCTTAAAACATTGAGAAGAGGTGCCTCACAAGGGGCAGTCATTGGGAGGAGCCAGCCCAACCATTAGGCAGAATGAGACAGCCACCTCAGGCAATATGTTTTGTTTTTGTGTGTCTTCAACTTGTTGTCCAACTTGTGGCGATCCTATGGCAATCGTATCCTGGGGTTTTCTTGGCCATGCTTATTTACAGGAGGTTTAGTGTTATCTTTCTCTGAGGCTGAGAAAGTATGACTTGCCCAAGGTCACCCAGTGGGTTTTCCCATGGCCCATCAGGGTTTTGAACCTATGTCTTCTGGGTCCCTAGTGCAATACTCAAACCACCATACTGGCTCTCTAAAACCTAAGCCTAAAATAGATCTTGGGTTTCAGAAAAGGATGGCAAATAATGTCTGCATTTCAATTATTATAAATAACTGATGGGATTTTCTACCCTAGGTGTCAAAATAGGTGCTTCTGGATACAATGCCCTTTGGGAGAGCTGAGAAAGAGTCATTTGTCATTCTGCCTCAGGCAGCAGAATGTCTTGGATGGCCCTGCCTGAAGTCAGGTGCCAGGTGCCAGGTGTTAATAAGATATTGCAGAGAGGTAGATCTGAGTACGCTGTGCCTGTTGCCTGTTCCCCAATCAGAACTTGGAAACATTACTTTTTTGTACTAAAAAAAATAGAATTCCTGAGGCAGCATAGCTTAGGGATTCTGGGAGACCCAAGGGGCCTGTTATTGATGTGTGCTGTGACTAAAGATATAGCTTCCTGGTGCCTTGATCCTCAAGGTTGCCTTGACTATATTTTTCTATGAAATAGATCTTGTGAACCACAGAGCAATTATAAGGTCAAGTTGCTGAAGTGGGCAAGAAGGTTAAAAACATAAGAATTGGAACAGGTCAAAGGGCCACTGAGGTTGATAATAGGAGCTGTGCAGTGTTCCAGGTGTTGTTGGACTGCTACTTCCATGGTTTCTCAACATTGACTCCGATAGCTGGTGGGTGGGGGCTGGGATTTGCAGTCCAACAACATCGAGAAGGCTGCCTGATTCTCACTGCTGACATAGGTCCAGTGCTGCCCAGCCAGGATCTCCTGCAAGGTGACCAGTGAGACATGTTGGAGAAAGCCACCAATCCATATGAACACCAAAAATTGCTTTAAAGCAAGTCAAATTCTTGGTTCCCTCTTCTTAAGTATGGTGTAAACCAGTGGATCTTAATCTTTGTCTTTCCAGATGCTTGAGACATCTTCCCAGAATCTCTGACCACTGACTATGCTGGCAAGGGTTTCTGGGAACTGAAGTGTCAAATATAAGGAGCACCAAATATGGAGAGCCATTGGTCTACACTGTGGCAGATGGTAGATCTGGATCTATTTGTTTGCTTCCTGAGTAGTTTGCAAAGGTTTCTGAACTGGCAAACATTTCTAATTCCCGGTTGGTTGACAATACCAACAACAGAGTGACTTTTAGTACTAAATTATACTACTGAAATGAAGAGAGCTTGGGATAACTGGAAATGGAATTGTTGTCTGAAAGGAATGCAGTAAGCTCTGCTCAATTCCTAGGCTCAAAATATGCTCAGATGCACCCTGATCTTGAATTGTAAGTATACAGTACAGTCAGCCCTCCACGTTTACTAGGATTAGGGGTGCAGGACCCCTACAATGGTGGAAAAACTGCAACTATCAAAATGTGTGTGTGTCTGTGGGAAGGGGCTGAGGCATGGTGGGGAGAGTGGGCACCCAGGGTCCATACCAAATGAGGGAAAGTAGAGGGAAGGGAGGTGAGTTGGCATGGTGGCCCTATACTTTCTTTCTCTTGCCCATCTCCTTCCTTCGATGTGCTCGGGGTCATCAAGAGAGGGCTTGTGGTGCTGAAAAATCAGAGCGCAAGCCATCATTAGCTGGCCAGGCAGTGGCTGGTGGAGGAGGAGGGTTTTTAAAGGGGTGCGTGGCCTGATTGGAACTGCCAAGAGAGAAGGTTTTCCCAGAAAAAAGCACTTGAGCTGGAGGGGCAGGGGTTGGAGAAACTCACAAATAGTCAAATTTGTGAAAGTTGTGACTGCAAATGTGGAGGTCTGACTGTATTCCTTTTGCCCCTGCCTTTGGTGGATCTTGAGGTCTTACTGAAGCGTGGTAGATCCAACAAAGCTGAAGTCTGCCAACTCCTGGTCTATATCAACATTTCCAACCTGGTGCCCTCCTGTTGTTCTGACTAGAAATGTTCAACATATCTGAAGGGTATCAAGTTGAACAAGACTGATCTGCTATACTAAGTGGGAATAGCTCTTTGGGGTACTGGTTCTCAACCTTTTGGCCCTCTAGCTATTTCTGAGCCAAGTTCTCAGACAGTGGCGGAGCTTGGAGTGTGTGGAGGGGGGGGGGGTTACAGCATGAGGGGCGGGGCCACTGTGCGCAGGGGCATGGCTGCGGTGTGCAGGGGTGTGGCCATGATATGTAAGGGCGTGGCTACAGGCCGGGATGCCCCAAATGCATTGCCGCCCAGGGCGAATTGTCCCCCCACCCCCACGTCCCTACACAACTGCTCCCAGAGGCTCCAGCCATTGTGACCAATGGGCAGGGATTATGGGAGCTGGGATCAAAAAACCTAGAAGTCTAAGGATTGAGAACCACTGCTGTTAGTTTGTGGACCAGAGTGTTTCCCAGTCTGGCCTGGAGATACATGGTAGGGATTGAACCTGGGACAACTGGCATTCATAACATGTGCCCAGTCAGTAATCTACAGCCCATACTTGGTTCTTTGTCCCCAGCACTTGGTAATCAGCGAGGTCTGCTGCCTATAATATAAGTGTGTTAGGAACAGTAGGTGAGTCATGTCAGCCCCTTTGCTGGTGGCTTTCCTTTGTAGCCCTGTTCTTTATTATTTTTTTGAAAAGGGTTGCTTCATTGCAGGTACGTAGTGAGGTCAGGCAGCCTCTTCTGCAGCAAAAACTTGAAAGACTTGGATGATTGCAGCTGGCAACTGGACCTCAGAGGAGGGGGAGGAAACAGGGAGATAGAAGAGAGATGGAGGAGGAGAAAAAAAAAGATTTTAGCATAGATTTTGAGCGACTGGCTTTGCTTCCCTGCTGCTATATTCAGACTAACAGTATTTCACTCTGTGGTTGGCATTGGGGTTAGAGCCCTGCACACATACACATGTGCAGAGGTGTACACACAGCACATCAGGGTGTTGGATGCACAGCCCCAGATGCTGGGGAACTGGATCTTGGGCCCTTTCCACACGGGGGTGTGTGAAACGCGGGGAAATGGGGCGGCACACGCGGAAACGGAGCTTACCTCAATGCGGGTAACTCCATTGCCGCGGGGAGCAGCGTGTGTTCGCCGCTCTACACGGCAGCGGCACCCAAAATGGCGGCTGGCGGCTTCCGGCGGCTCTCCGCCAATCAGAGAAGTGCGCCAGCTGGAAGCCCGCCCCCGGGCAGCTCTGCAGGGATGTGCTTGCGCGCCCCTGCAATTCCACACGGGGCGCTGCGATGGGCTAGCGCGCGCATGTTTCATAAAGACCGCATGAAATGTGGTCTTTATAAAACATGTGGCGCCATCCCTGCGGCCACGCAAGAGCGATTTGAGGTGTGGAACCTCCACATTTCTAACCACCCTAGTGCACTCCACGGTGTGGATGACCTCCGGGTGAGGTCGTCCTACCCCGTGTTACCCCGTGTTTCCCCCCGTGTGGAAAGTGCCTTGGAGAAGGAAGAGGGGTGGGGAGAAGTAGCAACACATGCGGGAACTGGCACCACAGTCTGGAGACAACGACCTGAGACTAGATCAGCAAAAAACACAACTCCCCCCTCCAAAATCCCTTGCCTGCTGCTTTATTCTCAGTAGCTGCTCTGACAAGGAGATGCCGGGGAGGAGGAGGAGGGGGGAAATAGATGTACACTTTCTCTAGGGACCCAGCGGGAGCACTAGCAGAGCAGGGGATCTGCCGCAAGAACAGGAGGGGAAAGGAGGAAGAAGAAAGTGCTTGGGGTGGGGAGGAGGGGAGAGAGAACGCTTGCTGGAATTGCGGTGTTGCAGATTTTTCTACAGTTTTGAAGGTGTTGGTTTGTTTATGATCTGGCCTCATGCAATACAGGAGAGATCTTAGTATCTTGGCTAAGGTAAAGGAATGAGCCCCAGAGTCCCGTCCAGAGCTCAGATTTTAGTCATAGGGAGTCGTTGCAGAAACAATATGAGGAATATAATTTACTGTAGCCATTAGTTACTGTACTGCTTTTATAGTACTTTCAGACATTTTCCTCACAAAATGCTTTGCCATCTTTCTTGTGTCTTATGCTTGTCACAACTAAGGTCATTTAATGAATCTGTGGCAGAAGGTGGAATTTAAATCCATTTTGCTCAAACACAAGGCCAAATTCCAGTCCCAGGACTGTCTAATTTAGGGTGGAGGAGCCACAGAAAATGGCATACCTACTTTTTAATTTTTTTTTCCTTATAAATATTTGTCAAAACTATTACCAAGACAAAAAGAAGCAAAAAAACCCAACAGCTATCTATATTTATAAATATCGAATTATATATATAAAATTCACATTACTTTGACAAGATCACTATTTTCTGACCACCAATACGTGTATTGTTAAAATCCTTATAACTGTGTTGATTTTTCTCCACTAGAATACCACACACAAATACACTCTTTTAATAGAATGAGTTGATCTGAATACAGTATTTACATCCCTGAAGTTCACACAATTAGCTATTTTTAGCCATCCCAGCTATAACTATGTGTAAGGAAAATAAAAATGACATTCCAAAGTCAATCGCAGCGATTTCACACAGAAGTCCTCGTCGGATTATCCAAAGTGTTCTTCATTTCTGCAACCTAGTTTAGAATGGAAAAGGCATTACTGATGTTGGTGAATAATTTGGAGTTGGAAACCCTTGCTGGTCTACAGGGAATCACCTGGAAATCTATCAGAGATTCCAGTCTACCTTTTGTCTAATATGGATGTATAAGACATTATTGAAGGGGGCATCCTGCACTGCTGATTTGGGCAAAACGCTTAGAGTTCTCTTATAGTTATAGTGCTTTGTTCCACGTTTACTGCCAAAATTCCACACTATGGAATCTTGGAATTTGTAGTTTAGGAAGAGGTATTTCGAATTCTCAGCTGGAGAGCTCTACTGCTTTACCAAACTACATAACTCAGGATTTCCTGGGATGCTGCCATGGCAATTAAAGTAGAAGCATAAGGTCTTTCCTCACTACACTGTTATAGTCTTATTATTCTACTTTCAACATCCTATGGAATTCTGGGTTTTGTAGTTTACTTAGACCAAAGAGCTCTCTGGCTGAGAATAATGAATGTCCCTCCTTAAATTGCAGCCCCTAGGATTCCATAGGATGTTGAAAGTGGAATAATAGCACTATAACAGTGTAGTGCGGAAAGGCCCATAGTAGGCCCATAGCTCATGGTCCTAGCAAAAGGGACAGTGTGGGAGGAGGGCCCTCCCAGTTTAGACCACAGGTTATTGAAATTCTTGTCTGCTCTCAGACTTGACTGCGTTTCTTTCGCATTCTGAGAAGCAGTATCATTTGGCGATGTCAGCTTTTCCATGCAGTGTTTTCCATGGAGTAAAAACATACCTGAAACTGTCACTGATTTGCAGAATTTCTCTAGATCTCTGTTCTGATTGGCAATGCTTGGCTTCATAGGGTAATTCTAAACTTTAATAGCTGCGTGCCACAGAGATAGCTGAGAGCCTTCCTAGTCACTTGGATTTCTGAGGAATCCAATTACAGTCCAAAGTTTTGGCCAGTGCTTAGAAAAGTTGCTTTTATGGACAGAGCCCCCCTGGATTCTGGGGAGTATGCTCCAAAAAAGTTACTTTTTTACATATCTGTCTCAGTCTGCTTTACCTGGACTGTTCATAGGCTGAATGCAGTTTGTTCTGTGGAATCTTCATGTTCCCAGATGGCTGCAAATGTGTCCAGAAAAACATGCACATTTGAAAAAGAGTAGATAGAAAAAAATGCACCTATTTGCAATGTGCATAGAACACTTTTCAAATAAACTTTGTTCAGCTGATGAGTATTTATCCAGTCCATGGGTGACATTAGACAAATGCTCAAAAATGTGCAAATAACAACAGCCCCACAAAATAATGGTGTGACTTTGCCCTGCAAAAAGTGGGGTCAGGGACTAGAGGCCCTTTTCTGCTATACAAGTAGAGTATTGTGATTCCATTTTAATTGCTCTAGCTGCATCTTATGGAATCCTATTTTTTGAGGGGGAGGGGGAAGGCTGGGAATTCTGAATGTCTCTTCTTAAATGTTAAATCCCAAGATTCCATGGGGTGGGACCATGGCAGTTAAAGTGGATTCATAGTGCTGTGACTGTGGCATTTCTGCATTACACTGTTATAGTGCTATTATTTCACTTTCAGCATCCTGTGGAATTCTGAGGTTTGTAGTTTCCTGAGGCCAAAGAGCTCTCTGGCTGGGAATTCTATATGCCCTTCCCTAAACTGCAAACCCCAGGATCCCATAGGATGCTGAAGGTGGAATAACAGCACTATAACAGTGTAGTGTGGAAATGGCCTGTGTAGCATGAAAAAGCCAACCCATATTGTAGTGTCACACACCAATCCAAAAGAAAGTACAACAAACATATCTGTGGATGCACAAGGGCCCAGTATAGCAAGTCTGCTTTTCCTGCCTATTTAAGTCTCTGGAAGCCCCTGAAAGGATACAATGCATGGCTGTTGGGGTCCATTTGGCTTGTGTGTATGTGTATGCATGTGTGTCACTAGCTTTGCTAGAATGGGTTAATGGCTGCATAAGAGACAGAAAGTCAGTATGATGCAGTGGCTAGAATATTGGACTGGGATTTGCAAAATCCATGCTCAGCTCCCCACTGTGTAGCATGACAGGGTCCTAGAACCAGCACAAACTGGATGTGGGTAGGGGAAAGGGAAGGAAGACAGCAAGTGCAGGCTTTGTAGAGATGCATGTTCCTGCCCCTCACTGTTGCATTGTGAAAGTAAAATCAAGGGTAATCCTGTGTAAAAGCCAGGGCTGTTCTTTTCCCACTGTGCAGCTACAAAACCACAAGAGCTGAGAACACTGATTGGAAAGCTGTGCTTGCTTGCTAGCACCTTTGCTTGCTCATTCTTTTGGACTGCTCTGGACTTGCCCTCTGGGCCTCTGTGACTTGTTGCTTGCTTATTTCTCATTTGCTCAGCATCAACTCTTTAACACCTGATTCTGTGACAGCACCCTCTCTTTCTCACTCAGGAAGGAAAAACAAAGCTTTCTTGCTCCAGTCTCCTCTGTGGCTGAGGGCAAAGTAATCATTCTCCACTGTGTACACATCTCCCCTTAATTGATCCCTTCATGTCTCAGTGACCCAGCAGATGCACTAATTTACTTCTAGGAACCACTGTGCTTTTCTCCCATTTCCCCAAGCTAGTGTTTCATATCATGGCCCCAGATCAAAACATACTGCCTACTTTACCTCCCCATGGTTTGCTGGTAGGGAACTACTCTAACTGCCCATTTGCTCTCTTATTTCTATCCTTACTTTCTCCCAGGGAACCAAAGCTTGGAAAAGTTGCTTCTTGGAAGAAAACTTCTAGAATTTCCCTGCCAGCATGGAAGTCAAAATGGCTTACATGGTTTTCATCAACCTCTGACTTTGTTGTTGTTGTTCAAGTCATCTCCATATTATGATGACCCTGAGGTGGACTTATCATGGCCTTTTCTGAGGCTGAGAGTGTGCAATGTGCACGAGGTTACCAGTGGGTTTCCATGGCTGAGTGGGGAATCAAACCCTGGTTTCCAGGGTCATAGTTCAACACTCAAATCACTATACCATGCTGACACTCTCAAATGGCAGCTTTTGTTGTTGTTGTGTGTCTTCAAGTCATTTCCTACTTATTGTGACCCTAAAGCAAACCTACCAAGGGGTTTTCTGGGGCTGAGAACATGTGATACATCCAAGGTCACCCAGTGGGTTTCCATGGCTGAGCAGGGAATTGAACCCTGGTTTCCAAGATTGGAGTCTAAGACCATTTCTGCACTACACTGTTATAGTGCTATCATTTCACGTTCAATATCCTATGGAATCCTGGGGTTTGCAGTTTAGTGAAGGGCATTTAGAATTTTCAGCCAGAGAGCGTTTTGGCCTCAGTCAACTGCAAACCCCAGCATTCCACAGGAGGTTGAAAGTGGAATAATAGTGCTATAACAGTGTAGTGCAGAAATGGCCTAACACTCAAACCACTACACTTTGCTGGCTCTCTCCTCTCACCTTATCCTCGCAGTAACCCTGTGGGATAGGTTGGGCTGAGAGAGGGAGAGTGACTGGCCAAAAGTTACCCAACATGTTTCAAAACAGATCTGAGCCTCTTTTTCTTGGTCCCAGGCCAACACTCTTAACAACCAAAACATATGGCTGTTAGAAGGAATCTGCGTCTGATTGGTTCCTATTTTGGTGTGTAGAGCTTTCACAGAGCTGCTAAAGCATTATGGTTAAAAACATGAAGAATGCACTGAACAAAAAAAGTAATTCAGATCTTAGCCATTGACATATTTAGACTGGCAAGGCTGAATTTCTCAGCTTGCCCTCTGTAGCGTGGGGAAATACGTTGACCAGTAATACAGGGCTGTTGCTAGGAATAGTGAATGAATAAATCTGAAATGCTTTGAAAGAAAGAAGTGCTATATAAATAGAAACAGGCTTCTACAAACCAAGACACCATGGGCAAGTGCACTAATCTCTCTGTTGAGCAGGAGGCTGAGCATTATTGGAGGTCTTATCTGCCAAGGGTCTCATTTGTGGTGTCGTTTTCAAGCAGGTAAGAGATAGCAGGACTTTCTTCCAATTACCATGTCTCTGACATTCTTCATACTTCACACAGATGGAAAGAATGGTCATGCTGGCTGGGAGATCCAACCAACCAGCTTTCTCAAGCTTTGCAAAAGGGAAACTCATTCACTTTCCCCTTAAAGGCTCAGTGCAAGCTGGAGGATAAAAAGGGACTGTTGGCACACATATATAGTCAGCCCTCCACATTTGCTAGGGTTGGGGCACAGGACCCCCATGATAGTGGAAAACTGTGAATAACTCTAGGCCCTCCCAAACTATATTTAACATACAAAAAAGTATGACCACTATATTCAACCCACCATGGATTCCTCTGAGGCATCAGGGTTCCTTCACAAGGCAGAAGTGGGTGGCTGGTGGGGCTTACCGCCACCTCCACCGCTGCCCCACATCATTTTTAATAGGGACTTAAAGATTTGTTTGCAGTTTCTCAGTCTCACAAGGCTTGCAGTTCCTATTAAAAATGGCACAGAGAGGCAGCAGAGGTGACAGCAAATAATCCATGAATAAATCAAATCTGCAAAAGTGAAACCTGCAAATTGGAGGGCTGACTGTACACAAAATGGCAAGCCAGTGAACTGGGAGAACATCTGTGGGACCCTGCATAGAAAGCTGGATCTTTACCCTTGTATGTTGCACTAAAGTCTGTCCTCACAGGGAAGAGATTTTTGGTTCTTCCTATTTCCTTAGGCCCTAACTCATGGTGGTTGTTGTTCAAGTCAACTCTGACTTATGGTGACCCTGTCATGGGGTTTTCTCGGTAGGAGTTCTTCAGAGGGGGTTTGTCATTGTGTCCCTCTGCAACTGAGAGAGTGTGACTTGTCCAAGGTTACCCAGTGGGTTTTCCTTGTCTGAGCAGGGATTCAAAGCCCCGTCTCCCAGAGTCCTCATCCAGCACTCAAATCACTATATCACATGGGCTGCTAAAGCTCATGTTAGCCTGCGTGTTTCGTGAGTTCAGTGTCAGCAATTTTGGGAAAGGGCCTAATTACACCCCCTTGCCCCTGGGATAGGGAGAACCTACATCTGTTTGAGCAAAAGCTCTGCTTCCAGTTGTGTTGCCCATTATATAACACATTTGGACAACTCATGCCCATGGGTCTCTTACAGTGCTCCACCACAATGGCCCAAGGGACTCCACCCACTATTGCCCATTGATATTACATCAGAATCATCCATGCCATTGTATTTTTTCCCCCTAAACTGCAATCCCCAGGATTCCATAGGATGTTGAAAGTGGAATAATAGCACTGTAACAGTCTAGTGCAGAAATGGCCTATGTTATGGATGGGAAGACTCAATCAAGAAAGCCATGTCTCTGAGTTTGCAAAACCTGAGTTAGACTGTTAAGCTAATTTGACATCAATTAACAACAACAGCAATGAGTGGTTGTGACAGCTAGACAGTGAAGAAAACTGACAGGAAGAGAATCAACTCATTGTAAAACTGGTGCTGGAGGAAATTGTTATGGATACCATGGACTGCCAAAAGGACAAATCAGTGAGTTTAGGAGCAAATCTATCCTGAACCTACTAGAATCCAAAATGTTGAGGCTGTCATACTTTGGACACATTATGAAACAATACGACTCATTGGGGGGGAAATGGTTGGTGCATAGATTTTAATTGGGACTTACTGGAAAAGATGAAAAATTGAAGTTGCCGTACTTTGAACGCATCAAGAGGTGACATGACTCCCTGGAAAAAGATGATAGTACTCTACAAAGTGGAAAGTGGTAGGAAAAGAGGAAGAATACATTGCAAATGGATTGATTCAATGAAGCCCTGAGCTTGCAGGGCCTAAGCAAGGCTGTTGATTACTGGGGCTCTTAGTAATCTCTCATTCATAGGATCAGCATAAATCAAAGTATATTTGACAGCACATAACAACAAAAATCAGCAATTGGAAATGGCCCCTTTATTGGGTCAAGTACAGTGACTCCGCTCGTTACCTGCATTTCAGCAGCTCCCATGGGTTCCACCGTGTATCATCCACACTCCTCAAAGGATCCTACCCTGCTTTGCAGAGATCAGTTTCAGAAAGTGTGCCTATTATTTTAAAAGAGTGTTTTGAAAGACAGTGAGAGCTACAAGCAAAGGAAAAAGTAGGGTACTGCAAGCTAGGAGCAGAGGAGTGTTCCTTATGCCAGGGAAAGATGCTTATACATTTTGGCCAGTACTAACCAGAGCTTTGAAAAGTTACTGTTTTGGACTATAGTTCAGCCCTGTCTTTCTTTCTAGGTTCGGAGGTACATTTTTAGATGGTGAGGAAGTACACAGGGCCAGCCTTTCCTCCCTCTTATTTGTTGGTGAAGAAGATGGGAGGACAGGACCAGGAGGGCAGAACAAGAAAAACCTTCAACCTCATTCCTCTTCCATGCAGAGAATGTGCTGCCTTACATAACAGACAATGTAAAGGTCATGTTTTCAAAAAACTTGTTATGAACACCAGGGATTAAATTATTGCCATTTTTTTTCATTCTCTCCCTGGCTTTGATGCAGCATAACTTTCCTCAGTTTTAGATTCCGTCCTGAAAGCAAACTTGCCCATACTACAAGTTCAGGGGAAGGACAAAGAGAATACAAATTCTTTAGGGGGTGATTGTTAATTCCTCCTTGAATGTCTTTTCTTGTAATCTTATCCCAGACTTCTAGATTTTTCCCTCCTGTTGGACAATCAAGGGAAAGACTTTTAATTCTGTTATACCGTAAGGTATTATACTGCCTTATTTATGGATGTATATTTCTTCCAGTCACCTATCGACTTGTGGTGACTCCATTAATTTCATAGAGTTTTCTAAGGCAAGAAACACTTAGATGTGGTTTTGCCAGTTCTTTCCTCTGAAATATAGCATGAATCACCTGGAATTCCTTGGGGGTCTCTCAGCCAAGTACTAACCAGGGTTGACTCTGCTTAGCTTCCAAGATCAGACAGGATTTGGTGCCTTTAGGCTAATTTGTCCCTGATTTATTTGTACTCCACCCTTTGCTCGAAGCTGGGACTGAAGGCACCTTGCAGGATTTAATTGGTGCTAATTGTGGAAACCCTGGAAAATCCTCATGCTGAGCTGCAGACATTAGAAAAGTCAGAAATTAGTTCTGGACTGCAGCCCTAGTGGCTAGCTAGTCAGCTAACTGCTGCAAATGGAACAGTGTTTCTGTTCTACAAGGGCTATTTTCATCCTTTGTCATCAACTACTCAGTAAAAAAAAAGGAAAAAAACCAACTACTATGAATGTGAGTATAGTGAAATGGCATCTTGGAGCAGATATTTTTTCAGATCATTCAAAGTTATGGCCATATTTATCCTTTAGCAAGAAGCGCCTATCCTACTCTAATCATCATAATAACTACAAAAGAAGAAGAAAAAATAATTACTTCCTTCTGGTAAACAACACCCTTCTTTATTTTTTGGCTAAGTAAAGAATGCAAGCTGAACACTGAAAAGCAGTGTAGAGGTATATAATCTAGTCCATAATACAAAGGTCTAACATTTAACTCTTTAAGGGACCAGTATTCTTTATCAGCTGTTTAGTTAAGTATACTGCTTTAGTTAAGTAACCTCTCCTGGCTAAACCCCCAGCCCCAGCCAAACCTGACAGTAATAGCATTTTCTTATGATCCAACCACTGGCAGAATAGACCTCTTTCTCCCCATGCAGCAGATGCCAGGTAAAGTAGCCTGGGGAGAGGAGTAATGAGTGTGACAATATTGTCGCAATCATAACTAAGAGCTTTATCACTAGAGGCAAGTAAATTGCAATTACAGCAGGATAATAGTGTCTTTGGCTGGGACTTATCACATGGTATGATTCCTCTTCTGTTGTTCTCCCAATGGGAGACCATTTCGAAAGTGTTTATTTTACAAACACTGTGATAATGGGGCTTCCCATTATTTAGGCTTATCAAAGGGAGATACTTCCCTCTTCAGGTAAACCAAGGGTTAATGAGATGTTAGGATTACATCAAGGGTCACAGGGTGAGAGTTGACCAATCAAAAGGAAAGGGTCAGCATCACAGGTCACAAGGTGAGAACTGACCAACCAAAAGGAAAAGAGGTGGGCATCTTGGAGATGCTTCCAGATCCTTCCAAGGAGGAAAATAAAACTTCTGAGAGGCCACGTGGCCAGAGAGAGAGACACAGAGAGACACAGAGAGAGAGAGGAGAGCGGGGCCAGTGGAGCTGGCAGCATGCCCTGTCTCCTGGACCCCCCCTCTCTCCTCCTTTAGACCATCTACGCCTGTAACCTAATTGTGAGTAACTAGAAATAAGTAGTTAGTCGCGTTAGGGACATTGTTATTTTGGGAATTGGCTGATCTTAAGAATGTATCTGTGCTGTTATATCTGTTTTGTAAATTCTTGTAACTAAGTGTACCTGGGAGAGGGGGTCTCCCAAGTGTGATATTGTTTATTTGCATGCCTTGATTAAAACACTTTTATAAACCTCCGTTTCTCTCCATTTCCACGCCAGGGTTGGCACACGCTACATAGGACCTCTCACTCAGGGGAAGGGGGAGGTGGAAGTTCCTTACGCTTAGAGATTAGGCAGAGTCCCTCCTGTTCTGTCTAAGTAATTCTTAATTCAGGGGGGTGGTGGCAGCATACTTGAGAGAGTTGGGGAGATTGCCAGTCGTTCCATGCATGGAAGTCAGCTTTGGAAGGCTGGCAAGAACCCTAGTAAAACACTGGGAGGAAATTTCCAGTTTTGCAAAGGTGGAAGTCCACTAAGAGACTGGAAATAAACCTACAGTGTCACAAACACAAAAAAATCCTTGAATGACCTCCTTTGGAAAAAAAAAATCCAAACAGTTTCTCACTGGGAGAACAACAGAAAAGGAATGACTTCGTGTGATAAGTCCCAGCCAAAGACACTATTATCCTGCTGTAATTGTGATTTGTCTACCTCGTGATACAACTCTAAGCAACAATTGTTAATATGGAACAGTTGTCTAGATTTACTCACTTGTAACTGTTCTATATTTGCTATTGCTACTCAGTCACAATTGTGACACTATTGCCAAGGTCATAACCTCACCGCCAACCCATTTTGCTGGACATCAGCTGCATTGGGAGAAGAAGGTACTTATGTAGCCATCAAGTTTGTGGGGTTGAGTCGGCAAGAAGAAGTTACTTAATTAAGTGTACTTGGTCTGACCTGGACTCCCCTAGACCTGACAAACCTTAACTATGTAGCTTATAGGGAGTACTGGCTAGTGTTCCTATTGACTGGTGGCTTTTTTTTCAGGATCATGTAAGTAATTATTTTTAATTAAGTTAGTAAAATGGTTTAAATCTGTTTTAAACAGTGGCTAGTATCCTGTTGGGAGGTTACATCATTATAAACTGACGTACAGACAAAATTGAATTGCACCATTGTACAAAGTTGATAGAGACCCGACGTGATGTAGTAGTGTGAGTGCTGGACTATAGCCCTGGACAGCAGGGTTTGATTTCCCACTTGGCCATGGAAATCCACTGGGCCATCTTGGACACATCACACACTCTTAAGCCCCAGAAAACCTTGTGATAGGTTCACTTTAGGGTTACCATACATTGGAGACTACTTGAAGGCACACAACAACACAACAACATTGATATTCTCAGAAAGGAAGTGGAAAGGTAGCTATGCCCATTGCACTAATAGAGCCAGCAGTGTGGCTGTTGCATGATGTTTCCCAGTGCACAATGTGTCCCGTTGCACAGTGGGCACCCCTGTTGCACAGCATTATTTCTTGCACAGGTCTCCATTGTGCATTGTTGCAGTTCACTAGTATGGTTGCATGTTATGTCAGTAATCTAGCTCCATCATCATAAAGTTACACATTGTAGCTTCTGATCCAAGATCTTGGCCAGTGTTTTTATCTGTTTTGCATGGTCCTTTTAGGCTGACAAGCAAATACTTTTAATAATAAGTATTCAATGACATGATTCTGATGTGAAAAATCCATCCTCAATCAGAGAGAACCTATATAGTGCAGAGATCTCTTCCAAGTGTGGCCTTCATTGTTCACTCCTTCTCTCTTATTCATTTAATTTTTCAGCAGGCCGTATTGTTAAATTGCTCCTTTTCTTAAAACAAGCTGCCACCCTTTGAATGGCAACTGTCATTGGCCAATATTGAGTAAGCACACTGGCAGAGAATAAGTCTCCACCAGCATATTTACATATGGTCTTGGGGTCGAGGGGGTGAGAACAGAAACTTTGTTCTCTTTCTCACTTCTTCCTAGACTACTCACCAGCAATTAGGGAGCTCAATAATTGGCTGACAGTTCTCCACCAGGATGCACCCAGGTGCATTCCAGCTGCCCCCTGCTCTGCCAAAAAGGAAGCAGACTCCCCCTCCCCAAACTAAGTGACTCCTTCTGTAGGTACCTGAGAACAATCCAAACATGCCTGGAGCTGATCAGTGGCTGGGGGGAATGGACTCTGTGTGCCTTCCTGCTGATGTTGAGTTGACCCAGCTGAGTGACTTTGTGCAAGGAGATAGAAGGTACCTCCTTTGACAGCATTCTCAGAAATGCATACAGTGCATATAACTGGATCATGCCAATGTACATCCCGAAGAAGATTTTAGGCATACCTTCTAAGAATACAAATTAAAAAGCAAATTTCCCATCAAATGAGGGGAGGGAACAAGAGCTTTGGGAGAGTGATGCATTCATTTTTCCCCACCCTGAATATAGGGCTGCTTAAATTCTGAGAATCCTCCAACCAGCATGGCTAGTGAGATATTTTGGGAGTTTTAGTCCAAAATGTAAGATTTCAAAGTTCTGATGAACTGCAGTGGCATTTGTCCTGCTCTTAGCTTCAAATAAAGTTCAGAGTTCCCAAGAGGTGAAACTATGGAAGCAAGACTTATCTGGTGTCAAACTTATCTGGTGTCAAACAATCCAGGGTCAAGAAAGCTTTAAATTAGAGTCAGGATTCCAGGAAGTCAAGGTAGCCAAGTCCTTAAACTGTCCAGGGGTTGTAAATCTAATAGACATACTTTTGCAAGCTGAGATGTCAGAAGAAGACTGAAGTTGTACTCAGCAAAGTAGGTGGTGGCTGTAACTTCCTCATATAGGGAACATGTTCAGCCAATGCCCAGATCCTAGGCAGTATTTAGGGAAAGTGTTCCACAGCTGTGCTTCTCTCGATGCCTTAATTGTAGCCATTCACTTCCTCTGTGGGGAATGGTCTGGGCCAGATGCCTGAGTCTTTGCCCTTCTCTGGGATTAGGGGGGCCTTTCCTTGTGCTCTTCTTCCTGCCCTGAACCCCTCTGACCTACTGAACAGAAGGAAGAGTTGATTGGTTATCAGGCATCTGCTGTAATTCCTCCAGTGATAAGTTTGGTTCATCTTTCAATGAAGATGAACTCTCAGTGGGGGGGGGCATGATAGTGCGCCAAGGCGTTTAGCAGACAAAGACCATTTCTATCTTCTGCTACATGGAGATGCCAGGAATTTGACCTGGGATCCTCTTTATCTACAGGGGTGTCAAACTCAATTTCATCTTGCGCCACATCAGCAGTATGGTTGCCCTCAAAGGGCCGGTTGTATCTGTAAGGCTATATAAATGTATCTGTTCCCTTATCATATTAAATAATTGCTTCTGCATTTGATTATTACTGGTTTTAGTAATAACTTGCTCTGAAACTAGAAGTCTAGGGAAAATAATGGCAAGCAGATATTCAAGTGTACAACTATTGTACAATTTATTGAAAAATGACTTTTGAAAACAAGTTTTTTTTTAATCATCAGAAAATATTACCAAGCACTGTTTATTACATTAACTTCATTTAACTTTTTGGGTCCAATTGAGATCCTCTCTGTGCCTCTTTCTGCTCCCCCCTCCCCTGTGCCTCTTTCTGCCCCCCTGCCCCTCTGTGCACCTATTGAGCCCGATCCACACATTGTGGGCCCCGGCTGCCGGTATTCTCAAGAATACATATGGTCTTGGGGTTGAATGCAGCCAGCATTCATGATCTACTTCTACTTCTGACTGCTCTTCTGTTCAACTCTTGGAAGTCACGCGGAGCGTTTCCATGATAACCCGCGGCAACACTCTGATGGTGAGACTTGGACAGAGGAGCAGTCAGAAATAGAAGTAGATCACGAGTGCTGGCTGCTGGGCCCCTCTTCAGGATACTGGCAGCCGGGGGCCTACAATGTGGGGATTGGGCTCATCAGGCCAGGGGTGTGCCACAGCTGCAGGAGAGGTGTGAGGGCCACATGAAATGGCCAGATGGGCTGGATTCAGCTCATGGGCCTTGTGTTTGACACATGTAAACTAGGACATGTGCTTCATCACTGATTTAATGGTCTTTAGGTGGAGGATCATACCATTTGTTCAATCAAGTTTTGCTAATGTGAGAAGAAGCAAAAGGATAGCTGAGCTCATTAGCGAAAGCACAGTTACCTCACCCACAGAATCCATTATATAAAGCTGGCAATTATATGAACAATCAAATGTACAAACTAATAGATGCATGCCATTCTGTAAGCATGGGTTGGATTGTTGTAAACCAGTGCAGTCTAATGTGGGTGGCCATCATCACTCCCCCTCCTAGCCTTGTTGCCATTTTCAAGGAGAGAAAGTTGTGAGCAGCTGCTGCTATTACTCTTTTCCTCCCCCTGAAATTGGTTTACTAAATTTCTGGGGTCTCAAAATATAGGATTGATGATGACTCTAATATTTCCACTACTGCCACTACCATGTGGATCTTATCCTCTCTGCCCATCTGATAGCTTATAATTATGTCTATGTTGGTTAGAGTTTTGCTAGAGTTTTCCTGCATCATTTGTTTGAGCATAACTTTTGAGGCAGATAGAACTCCATCCGGCTCCCTTCTTCCTGCATGGGGAACTCATCTTCTTCCTGTACTCCCCCTCCCCAATCCTTTAGTGTCTGGAGACAGCCAAGGACCGTCAAGCTGTATTGCTACAGCTAGACTGACAATGATGAGTCTTCAGCACCTTTGAAATTTAGTGAGGCACAAGAGCTCTTTGGCTAAGAATTCTGAATTACCCTCCCTAAAATGCAAACACCAGGATCCCATAAGACGTTGTATCAAAGTGCTATAATTGTGCAGAGTGAATGGACCCAGAATCTGGTATTAATTTTGTGCTTCTTTCTGCATTCTCATAACATCTGCTTGTGTTGCACATTTCTAAATAAATAAATTATTACAGCCCTGCCCAAACCTGGCACCTACAATCTGCATCATCCCCAGCTGGCATGATCTAGGATTACATTCACCTCCAAAGCCTCAGGAGAGTGCCAGGTTGAGAGAAGACCAATTTATGACAAAGATTGCCTAAGCATCCCATTCTGTGTTCTTCCAAGGAATTTGATCCTGTAAAAAAGCCTGCCATGGACTTCCTGTATAGTTATTGTTGTTATTTGCTGTCAAGTTGACTTTGACTCATGGTGGTCCTATGAATGAGTTCTCTTAGGGCATTTAGAATGTGAATATGGTGTATCCAAGAAGGTTTATCTGTGGATGGAAAGATGAAGTAATGTGACCTTGGCAGCACAGCTGCAAGGTTTGTTCTGGCTAGCTTGCCTGGCAAGGCCCTGCCTCAGGAGAAGGCATCGAGCATGGGCAGAATGTGTGCGGTGGATGCATTGGATCATCCGATGTATACCTGGGTGTGGTTAAGCCCTTAAAAGGCTTAGGTTTTACTCTGTGAGTTGTCTTTGGCCACCTCTAGTACTCCATACTCTTTGTCTGTCTTCCATGCTGTTTTTGTACTTCTTGTTTTGCTTTTAGGCATGCTGCCTGAAGCCCTGTTGCTGATCTGGTGCTTTGGTTGAATAAGCTGTGTGGCTTCTTTTTTCCAGTCTGGAGCAGCTGGCAGCGGTTTGGCACTGCTTTGTACTTTCTGCACTCTGCACATGCTCTGAGGTGTATACCTTGCACCCTGACAAGAACTCCAAGATCCTCGGTTATTAACTGCCCTCCTTAGATCTTGTAGACTCAGGGGCATGGCTTCCTTGACTGACTCAATCTACCAATAATGTGTTCACCCTCTTTTTCTACTGCCTTCCACTTTACCAAGTATTGTTGTTTTTTCCAATGAGTCATATCATCCTATGGCACGTCCAAAGTATGACAGCCTCAGCTTAGTCATTTTGCTCAATGTGCTTCTAGGGACAGTTCAGGCTTGATTTGCACTGCAACCTATTTATTTGTCTTTTTAGCAGTCTAGGGTATCTGTAGAACTCTTCTCCAGCACCACATTTCAATTGGGTTGATTCTCTTCCTGTCATCTTCCTTTACTGTCCAGCTTTCACATCCATCCGTACAAATCAGAACTGAGAATTTTATCTAATTCATTCATACAGAACTATAGCAGAGGCATCTTTTGTTGCCAGTGGGCAGGAGTACCACCTAGGGAGGGCTGGGTGGGAGGAAGCGAAGAGACTATGCTATCATCTTTCCCTGTGTTTCAGATCCTGTGTGCTTTTTCTTCTGAAGAATCTACATTTTCCATTTATAATGTGGCATGAGAAAGGAATCATAACAGATGCTCTTAAAATAGTCTGCTTTTTTACCATTTAATCTTGAATGTTTCAAAGCGTAGTCCTCTGAATCTTCTTATGCATTCTTTCCCCCTCCTCCAATGCTGGGGAAAAAAATTATAAAAACTCCTTTTTCTCCTGCAGTTTCCTTAGGGGGAAAAAGGAGATTGTGAGATGTGGGTGGGTGCTGTGGCTTGGGGAGTGGACATAAGCTATAGAAAAATTACATTTCTGAGGGTGACTTTTAGATTTCCAGATGTTCAGGATGCAGAATTAACAGATATGTCATTAAAAAGCCTAAAACCTCCACGTGACGTTTCAACCCCGCTCCTAATAGAGCAGAGATTAAAAGGTCAGTTTGGCAGAGGCGGGGTGGGGGAGCACAGCATGGAGGAGGAACAGTCCAGCCAGCTAAGGCTCTGGAGACACTTGGAGAGTGCCCTGATGTGACCCTCCTTTAGCCATAATCACAGCATCTTTCTTGATTGGTTGAGTTCTGCACAGTCACATAGTGCACACAGACCACATAGTATACACAGTCCCCCATACCAGCCACTGCACTTATTTACTCATAGTGGCACAGGACTTTTAGTATCCAGTACCTCATACTTGTGGAATTTGCAAGTAACAGGAGTGGATCTCATTTTCTAATTGGATTTATATGGCTAAAGAAATGTTGTCTGTAATACCTGTTGGTGGTATATACATGAGTAAGCATCGTGTGCTGGTTTGAGTGTCAGATTATGAACCAGGAGACCAGGATCCAACTCTACATTTCTATGATTCTATGATCCAATTCCTTGCTTGGCCATGGAAACCCACTGGGTGATCTTGGCTGGTCACATACTCTCAGCCCCAGAAAAACCCATGATAAGGTCATCTTAGGTTTGCCATAAGTCGGAAACAACTCGAAGGCACACAACAACAAAGGGGTAGTTTTGCACACAGATATCTTTCTAAGGTTGTGAAGAGAGTGTTACCCTGCTTGCTGGGGGCGCCTTGGGGGGATTCCGAACACCTCTCAAAATTATCACTTGTGAGGAAAATTAGCTATGAACACCGTTTTAGCAATGCAAAGAGGGTAGGGTACTTAAGGATCTTTTGCCCAATGTTTACGGAGTTGGATCACAGAGAATCAGGCTAACTGTTCCAATTTAAGTATTTTATTGACATAGATGTTAAAATCCATACAATCGCTCAGCTGCACTCACTCCAACAAGCATACAAGACTATAGAAATTTAGAAAGAGGTGAAAATTAAGAGAGAGAGAGACATAAGGATTTTGGGGTAATACTGTACCAATCCAGAAGTCTTCAGCTGGGAGAAAACAAGCGAAAAGACGATGTCAGCCATGCCTTTTGAGGCTGAGGGGAGCTTACCAGCATCATGGTTTGCGGGTCTGGGAGAACTCCAAAAAAAAAGGTGGGGGGAAGAGGCTAGTTATATTGCTGAAACATGTCCTGGGGAACAGATGGCTTCATTTTTATGAAGATGGATTTCAGCTTTGTAGTTCAAAGAAAATACAGCCAAGCATCCTTGTAGTTTTCTGCAAGATGAGTTTCTCATCCAGGGTGCATACCTCAAGGTGTCACATTCCAGGCTGTTTGCATTGTTTATTTGTTCCCAGAGACTTATTGTCTCCTGTTGGTGTTGTCACGGCTGAAAATCCATTCCAATGGCCTGTGTGAGCCACTTGCAAGATTCACCTAGGATACATGACAGAAAACAGGCTACTCTTTGATCTATCTCCATAGCTCCACTGCCTACGTATCCTTCCAGTAGATCATTGTGACTCACTATGTTTGATATAAAATCATTAGGACCCTCAGGACATAGTTTTTAGGTGGGTTAGGTGAGTAACAAGAGTCATAATGATGTAGTGGTTTGAGGGTTGGAGTGGGTCACTGGGAGGCCAGGGTTCAAATCCCTGTTCAGCCATGGAAACCTACTGCGTGACCTTGGGCAAGTCACACTTTCTCAGTCTCAGAATAAGGCAAGGGAAAACTCCCTCTGAACCAATTCTGCCAAGAAAACTCTCTGATAGGGTTGCCTTAGGGCTACCATAAGTCAGAAATGACTTGAAGGCACACAACAGTAATGATACCTAGTACCCCCTTGAGAAATCAGTATGGTGTAGTGGAAGGTAATGGTTAATCTCTTCTGAAAGAAAACTCTGTGAGAGGGTTACTATAGGTCAGAGTTGATTTGAAGGCATTTAACAACTTGCTAATAAATCAAAAGATTAAAAAAACCAATAGCAACAACACAACAACAGAGTATGCCCTTGTGCAACATCTCTCTGCACCCTACACACAAGCCAGCTTCAAAGGACAGATGCAGTCTCCTTTGGCCATTTAATGGCTGGAGAAAGTTGGGGGCAGCCATTCACTACAGTACCCAGGCAGAGTAGAATATTGGTTGATCTCCAGTGAACTCAATGGAGGGCAACAGCTGCTATTTCCTTCTGACTGCAACAATGCAGCTGAACATCGCCCAGGCACCCTCTGCCCTCTCCTAGTTACCAGATAGCCATGAGGGCATGGACCATACTGGGAAGCTGCCTTCTGCAATGGCGGATGTGACAGCCCAAGGCAGCTGTGAGGTCAAAGCTACACCCTCTATCTAGATGCAATATCTTGGCCACTATCTGTAATAAATCTGATCAACTTTAATACCTATATATATGCATATTCACCTCTGCCCATTGAACTAGAACTAGAAGCACAGCTTAGGGTGTACTCTAGTGTGGCAGAGTTGGCCTTGTCATTAGGGAAAGTGAGGCAGTTGACGCAGGTTGGAGTGTGTCCAGAGGAGGGTGACCAAAATGGTGAAGGTCTGGAAGCCATGCCCTATGAGGAGCGGCATAGGGAGCTGGGTATGTTTAGTCTGCAAAGGGAAGGTTGAGGGGGGACATGATAGCCATGTTTAAATATTTGAAGGGATGTCAGGTCGAGGAGGGAGTGGGCTTGTTTTCCGCTGCTCCAGAGACTAGGGCAAGGAGCAATGGATTCAAACTACAGGAAAAGAGATTCCACTTAAACCTCAGGAAGAACTTCCTGATGGTCAGAGCTGTCCGGTAGTGGAATATGTTATCTCGGAGTGTGGTAGAGTCTCCATCTTTGGAGGTTTTTAAGCAGAGGCTGGATGGCCATCTGTCAGGAATGTTCTGATGTGTGTTCCTGCATGGCAGTGGATTGGACTGGATGTTCCTGTGGTCTCTTCCAACTCTATGATTCTAGGTGGCTGATGCCGGGAGGCAGAAGCCAAAGCAAGCCTCACCCAAGTGGAGCTCTCTGGTCCCTCCACCCTCACAGGCATGTTTGGTGAGGATGTGAGGGAGGGCCTCCTCAGTGGATGCTCATCAGTTACAGAACTGCCTTCTCTGGGAAGTAAGACTGGCTCCTTTATTGGTCTTCTCTCATCATCAGGAAAATACTTTAAAAAAAAAGATTCAGACAACATTTTGGCCATCAACTGCTTGCTGTAGGAAGGGAATTTTAATAGGATATGTATGTCATAGTCTCCCCTTCTTCTTATGCTTTTAAATGTTTCTAAGTGTTTTAATTCACTACGTGGTTTTAATACGATAATTCATAATATTGTTTTTAAATTATTCTTTAACATTGCAACTGTTTTTAAGCTGCATTTCATTTGTGTTTTAATACACCATGGGTCTAACATGGAAAAAAGGCAGGATATAAATGTATTTATTTATCTAATATATAGAAATCAAAGTTTGTGAGTTTGTGTCAGGCAAGCGAAGACCTCATATGATTGGCTGTGTCCAGCAAGAAGACCTCATATGATTGGTTGCCTGTGAAAATTCTATGGAATCCTGGGGTTGACAGTTTAGGGAGGGGCCTTTAGAATTCTCAGCCGGAGAGCTCTTAAGCCTGGCCAGTTGCTATGGAGATGAGGCCTAGCAGCAAGGAGAAGGCCAGGGTATTCCCTCAGAAACCAAACCTCTGTATGTTAACAACTCTGAATACAGATAGGACTGGGGACTATGGGGAAAAGTTGGATAAGGCAGTTTGGGGAATTACAGACACAGGATCTCAAATCTGTGTATTTCAATTGCATCTAATTCCAAAGGTAAGGTAATTCCTAAGGTATTTCTAATAAGTATTATCTATGAGAAAATAAAATCCCAGGCAATGCTGGGTAAATACACTAGTTGTATTTATAAATGAAATACAGTAGTGTCAGAGGAGAGGATGTTGTGTGCTGAGCAGCCTACTTGGTCATCCATAAGCTAGCCTCCTGCTTTCAGGTGGAGTTGAAGGTTTTCATCCATCACCCTTTGGAGAAAGACTCATTTGCCAGTCCAACAGGCTTTCATACAAAGAGTAGGAGGGGTGTCCAATCTTTTCCTTGTCCTGGACTGGGTCTGCAGCATGGCTGGAGACAAGAATAGTCAAATAGCTCATTCATGTTCATGTTGGGGGTGTCTGCACTCTACAATTATAGCTGTATCAAACTGCTATAATTCTATAGAATCCTGGGATTGCACTTGGGTACGGCACTTAGAATTCTCTAGTCCATGTCAAAGTGCTATGATTGTGTACTGTGGACACATCTCTTGTCAGCTTACAGAAAACTGGAAACACTGTTTGCTACCTTCTGACACCCTTTTCTGCAGAATACTTGTTTCTGGACAGCTATCAAATGTTAGAAGGAGGCAAAGTTTTCCACTCACAATCCCAGATCTTGGCTTTAGCTGGACCTCCATAACAACTTCCCTTAGTGTTACTTCACACATAGGTATGGCCATTGCTTAAATTACCTTGCGCTATATGTAGATGAATCTGGTTTTGTTTCTGTGGCAAACACAGGGTTTTTTTTTCAAACGCAGGTTCATATTTGTCACTTTTTTCACCTTTTTGTGTGTGTGTGCATGCATTACAAACTTTCCTGTGTGTGTGTGTGTGTGTGTGTGTGTGCATACCTTTTATATGCAATTTTCAGTAATACACATTTTTGTAAACCCTATCCCCCACCATATACCTTCTTATATGCTATTTTATATATATGCTATATATGTAGCTTTTGCTAGCCTCCACACTGATTTTTTTTTAAATCAGAGAGCCATGCTGAAAAATTAAAATAACAGTGCAAAGCAATGGATAATGGCATTCTAGCTCATGTATGAGTTGCATTAGTGAGAAGGGGGTTGGCTTATAATAAAAGGATAATCACACAAAATTGAGCCCTATCCCTACCCTACTTTGGGGGGCTATTCAATAAATACGTGAAATAAGCTCATTAAAAGGCTTTTGTATGAGATTATCCAAAAATAACTTCCAGCGGTGAGATGGTCCATTCACATGTGCAAGAAATAACTGTGACATCTAGTGATTCTCTCCATGTGCAAACGGGCCATTGCCAGTTGAACACCACAGAGAATTTTCATATCGTCTCTTCTGCAGTGATTTTTAATCAGCATGTCTAAGTGCTCTGGCAGCAACACATTTTATGTCAAGGAAGGGGAATATATAGCCCTCTGGATGTTCTTAGGCTACAGCTCCTACAATCCTTCATCATGACCATTTCCATACTACCCTGTTTATAGTGCTATTATTCCACTGTCAGTGTCCTGTGGAATCCTGGAGTTTGCAGTCTGGGGAGAAAACTTTAAATTCTCAGCCAGAGAGCTCTTGGGGCTCAGTAAACTACAAATCTCAGAATTCCACTGGATGGGGAAAGTGGAATAATAGCAGTATAATAGTGTAGTGCAGAAATGGCCCATGCTGGCTACAGCTGATGGGAGATGCAGTGCAGCCACATATGGAAGCAACACATTCTCCACCTGTATTAGGGAGGGTTTCTTACCTGACCTGTTACTGGGCTCAAATATCTCTTTCAAACACTTCCTTCAAAATCCTTTTTCCATTCATCATAGCAAACATTTTATCTCATCATTGCTTCCTCAGCTTTAAAACTCCCAGAGTTTGCTTTACAGGGAGGCAGTATCTTTTACTACCATTCCTGAAACCAAAAAAAAAAGAAAAAGGGATATATAGAAAAGTCTCAAGTGAAATTCACAGTGGATCCAACATTCTTTCCCACAAACATCTCTAGCTTGAAAGTTCTATTTTTGGTATCCAGATTCAAGAACATGCTTTCAGGTTGATAGTAAGGAAATTAATATTTGGAATTCAAAAATTCTTCTCCCTCGCTTTGATTTTTTCCTCAGATTTTTTGATGTGAATTGTTGGTTTGTTTGACTTTCCTTGCTGAAACTATGGGAACTGTCTGTTGATTGTTTATATGTTGTATTGTTGTGTGCCTTCAAGTCATTTCTGATTTATGGTGACCTGAAAGTGAACTTATCACAGGGTTTTCTTAGGCTGAGAGTATGTGACGTGCCCAAGGTCACCCAGTGGGTTTCCATGGCTGAGCAGGGAATCGAACCTTTGTCTCCGGGATTGTAATCCAATACTCAAACCATCGCATTACACTGGCTCTCATGACTGTTAATACTGAATGCTTAACATTTGTTCTTAGAAGGTCTGTGTTTAAGTCCCACTACCTCTGCGTGGGCCCTTGGTATGGTCTTGAGAAATTCGCTGTCTCAGCTTTCTTTCACTGTGAAATGGGAATAACAACAGCTTATCTTAGGCCATTTCTGCACTAGACTGTTATAGTGCTATTATTCCACTGTCAACATCCTATGGAATCCTGGGCCCCTCCCAAACTGCAAACTGCAGGATTCCATAGGATGTTGAAAATGGAATAATAGCACTACAACAGTCTAGTGCAGAAATGGCCGTAGTTATTGTGATAGCCAGAGCACCCACAACAATGATTATGGATCCCTTTACATGTGAAAAATGTCATATAAATGATAGCATTAAGAGAGCCAATGTGGTGTAATGAGCTGAGTATTGAACTGGGACTCTGAGAGACATGGGGTCCAAATTCCTACTCAATTATGGAGACCCACTGGGTGACCTTGGGCATGTCACGCTTGCTCAGTCTCAAAGTTGAAAAAAAAGTCTTGCCAAGAGTACCCCATGATAGCTTTTTCCTTAGGGTTGCCATGAGTCAGAAACAATTTGGAAACGCACAACAATAACTAGTGAGAGGTATTAATTTAAAGGCAGTAGAAATGTCCCACAAAGAAGCATTACCTACAGCGCAGTGGAAAATGTATTTTTTTTACAAAAAAAAAACCCTGCATAGATGAATTTGAAAGACCTGATGGTCCACACATGGCCCTTCATCAGGGGAGCTGAATATAGTTAAGCAGCAATCCTTTACATGCTTACCTAGGAGTAAATCTTATTGAACTTAATGGAAACCCCGATAGTACTACTGAGTAGACAAGCAGAGAACTGCACTGAAAGAAAGCTTCTGTAGAAGAGCCCTGGTGAGATTTTTCATCATTCACAGCCTGGAACATAATGAGACTTCTTATGATTTGAATATATCATCATCTTCCTTTCTTTTCCTGTCCTGTCCCGTCCTGTCCTGTCTTCTCCAATGTGCCTTTTGTCCTCATCTGTTGAACTACCGACCTCACCATTCTCAGTTAATACAGACTGGGGTAACTTGAGTGATTCACATCATAATCCATCTCATATGGACAGCATCAGATTCAGGGAGGCAGGTTTACTCAGAATAAAGTCCCACTGATTTTGATGGGATTTTTACTTCCTATGAACACCACTCTATACTGCTCTGTATGATTCCTTGAACTGTCTGCCTGGGTGGTGGCTGGGGCAGATCCCAAGAGGTTGTCTGTGGCCCAGCTTAGCTTTCCTGGGATGCCAGGCAGATGTCTTGGTTGGCTGCCAGCCACTTGTGCAATCCCTGCGGAACAGCCCTGCCAGTTCTGTGCAGCTGCTGCTTGGCTCTGACGTCCTGCTGCGATTCTCCAGACACACACACACACACGCACGCACACACACACAAACACACGTCCTCAAGATGCTCCAAATTAGCAAAGTGCACCTTCTGCCGTCTGGATTGGAATCTTGTCACAAAGAACCTCCCCGTCCTAATTTGCTGAAATCCGGTTCCCATTGTTTGTGCCTGACTCATAAAACTCAATCCTCTCCTATTAATTTGTTTTACAAAGCAGGATAAGAAAAGCCAGTGAGAGAGAGGAGCGTCTTTCCTTCTGCACAGGGACCTGAGAAGGTGGCAGCAAAAAACGTGGGGGAAAGACAGCCAAGGAAGCCAGAGAGAGAGAGAGAGAGGGTGGGGTGGGGTGGGGGGGGCTGCTGTTCCTTTCTTCCTTCCTGCACCAAAGCAGCCTCAAGTAACTCCAAAGGATGAGCAGCATTCCAGTCTCTCTGCCTCTTAGTCCTCAGAGCCAGAGCTCAGGAAGGTTTTCTTTTTGGATTCCAAATCCCATGCTGTCTCGGGGACTGTGGGGAGTTAGAGTCCAAAAAGAAGAGTGCTTCTAAGTTCTGCTCAAAGCACATTTCTGCCTTCAGATCCTGTCTGAGAGAGATGTACGGTAACATCACTTTTCTAAATCCTTCTGCTGGTGTTCTCCAGTCTCATCTAGAAACTGCAGGTTAAGGTTTGGAGCGGGGCAGAGGGGAAAGCAGCTTACCTTCTTGCTGTAATGTCCTTTCAGAACTAGGAAGGTTATTTAAAAGGTATCATATTATGTGTTACTTTATGAGGAATGCATTATTGACTTACTGCTTTTTAAAGTACTTTTCAGTTGAGTTACAAAAATATACTTATGGCCTCAAATGTTTTTTAAGAACTCTGAAAACATTCTGGAAGTAGCAAGTACATGTTACTTTCCTCCTCGATTTTAATGCAGGCCTTGATACTATTATTATTTTTTAATTCCTATCATGATGTTGCCTGCAAAAGTAACAGGAATCTGTGAGCTATGTGTCCACAGAAGGTCGTGCTATGATAAATCTGTTGCCTTCCATTGTGGTAGCATTCAAAAAATTCAGCATGTTAGCCTGTTTTAGCATAAAAAGACATAAAGGAATCCACTACTACCTTTGAGAGTGAGCAATTTCTTTCTTAAAGTGCCGCAAGACTCCTTGTTACTGTATTATTTCCAAGCTCTGTGTCCTTCTCGACAGCCCACTGGCTTCTAGATTAACCTCCTTGATCTAAGGGCAACTGGAGAGGGGGCTGAAATCAGGGCTCAAACCCGTAATTGGCATCCTTGGGGAGCTGCCAGTGCCCCAATGCCATGACAGGACCTACACCACCAAGAGGTGCCCAAGATACCTAGCAGTGCCAAGATTCCAGTCCCACTTTCCTGGTGGCATCAAGCAGATAGATGTAGCCACTCTTAATTTCTCACAATTCCCTGACTGAGTCATCATCAAGGGCATTCTGGGAGATTAGTTAGATGCAGCTACTTGATAGTTGTGGCAGCACAGCCAATTAGAGGTGTGGTTACACGACAAGGAAACGAAGACATCTCCTCCCATAAGAATCCTATTTCCCCAATGAAATTTGCCTTCAGTCTCCAGATTTGTAGGAGTGCAGTAACTTAAAATGTCAGGCTTCAGATGTGAACGATTTACATTGTCTTACACTGCAATGCTCTAAATGTGGAGGCTGAAGAAAAAATCATTTTGAAAGCAACAGTGGAAGCGATTCCCTTATTTTGCTCCCCGCCCCCCCCCGTAGTTCATTCTAGAGCTAAAGAGGAGCTATATATTGTTAGATAGGAGATACCTTTTGGACAACAGCTAGCAGTAGGAAGCCCCCCATCTATCAACCATTTGCTTGTAGGGCTGTCAACTGTTGTGCCTACCCCCTGAAGACGTAAGCCAGAATCTTGGATGGCACAGCATAGTGTAGTAGTTTTCAATGCAGAGCAACGGTACAGCTGGCTATTCAACATCCATAGAGTTACTATTGCTACTACAGCTTCTTCCACAGCTTATCCATGGCTAGTGAGAGTGATGGGGGATCAGAGAATTATCTGGCTTTGTCCCCATGAAATGACTACATCATCTTCTGTGACCTCCTAGGGGACTCTGGCAGACCTCAACAGGTGATATAATTGTTTCATATCTGGCTACAGGGACATAGCCAGAGGTTAATGGGCTGATTGAGTATAGTGTAACTTTCTATTTACTCCTTGAGTTTACAGATGTAGAAGGCCTATTTATTTTACAGTTGAACAAGATGCTGCCCATGAGTGGACCAACTCTCATTATGTAACAGGGACCTCATCTAGATTTACCTGGTAAGTGGTGATTATGAAAACAAGCTAGGAAAATGGTGGCGTGAAAGCAAGAGAGGAACAGCAGACTCTGATGCTTAGACAGACTTAGACCACCGAGTGGATAGCCGTTCTTTGAGACCCCCTCATAGTGCTGACTGAAGCTGAATAGGTGTTGAGCTACAACAGGACTTTTCAGGCCTTAATGGAACCCCTCTCTGTGTTAGCCTTGGAGTTCTAACCCCTGCTCACCTTGTACCTTTTACCCTTAGGATCTCTCCCTAGATCTGGTACTTGGGCCTCAGAGTGACCAATATACTGGGTAAGTGGCTGTGTTGATCAGTGGGTTCAGTGTGCTAAGGTGTGACCAGTTCTCTTTTTCAGTTCTTAAGTGAAAACAAATGAATGCTATTTCTACACTACACTGCTCTGGTGCTATTATTCCACTTTCAACATCCTATGGAATCCTGAGGTTTGCAGTTTAGGGAGGGGCATTTAGGATTCCTAGCCAGAGAGCTCTTCGGCCTCAGTAAACTACAAATCCCAGAATTCCACAGGATGTTGACAGTTGAATAATAATACAGTAACAGTGTAGGGTGGAAACTACTATAGTTGCAGAAAATAAACCCAGTAGAGATTTACTATATAACAATTTAAGTGAAATATGAATGCCCCAATTAAGTGAAATGTGGAATGCCTTTCCATATTCTCACTTCCCCCAAACTCAATTCATCTCCGAACTAGCCCTCACCTTGTATTTCTGACTGCCTAACTCTATTTCATCCTTCCTCATCTTTCCTTTAGCACACAAGTCTTCAAGTACCTACCTCTGTTTGTTAGGCACAGCAGAAAAATCTGTTTCTGATATTTGGACTATAAACATCAGGTTATTGCTTATGTAGTTAAAATGGCACCATATCTGTACAAGAAGGAGGTACTAGCAGCCTTGGGGAACCCCATGGTTTGCAGAAATACAATAAAGGTTTTAGAAAAACCTCAGAGTGGGAAGTACCCTGTGAAGAACACAGTCTAGTAGAAACTGAGCTTACTCAGTGGTCATGCAGCATTGACTGTTAGGAGATAGGTGGAAAATGCAGACAGAGAGCAGGAATGGAATTAAGTATCCTGGAAAAAGGTACAGGAGAATTCCATACAGCAACATTTTATTGCAAATCTATGTTTTATTATTAAAGACAGGCTGCTTTAAAATACTTCTCTTTTATTGTTAGCTACTTTGGGATATAAGTACTGTACATCTACAGATACAGGCATTTTTAAAATGGATTTTTTAAAAGCATATGCTGCAATTTGGTTTAAATACTTCTCACAGTCAAGTGGAAGTAAAATTAAGAAGCCACAGTTAGACAGTACCTTTCTTAGCATCAATCAAAATGTCACAACTGAAGGAACAAGTCTTTGAGCTACATAGAGCATTGCTGCTATCTCTGTTAAGTGACCAGGTGCAAGTGATGGCTCTTAGTTTTTCCAGTCTTTGCCCACAGTTTCCCCAGCCTAATTGTCTGGTTACCCCCTGCATTTACAAAGAGGCAGCTGTTGTCATGTCTCACAGTGCTGGCCCAGAGAGCTCCAATTGTGGGCTGAGACAGTGATGCATCAAAGAACCCTAAAGGGATAAGGGGGAGGTGGGGATGTTGCCCTAAGAACTGCCATGGCTCAGCTGGCTATGTTTGGTCTTTGGTCTTTTTCTTCTCTCTGAAAGCAAAAAGGACCTCTTGCCTAATCACAGAGCCAGATCCTTCTTGCACCCACAGCTTCTCTTCTGTAGCTTCAATGGCACATTTGTAATAAGATCCTTATGAAAAGATTCTGGAGAGACTAAAGTAGCAACTGTGCAGAATTCTACACCATAGGAAGGCAGTCTGGAGTTATCAGAGGGGACAGTGAGATTGAAGCCCAGATGTTGGAGGGCTAGAGTGGGACCCTGTGTGTGCGTGTGTGTGTGTGTGTGTGTGTTGGACTATTTGTTCAGTTCAATCATTCTTGGTCCTTTGCTGCTCTACTGATAGCTGGAACCTTCATAAAACAAAAATGGCCTCTGCAAATTCTCCACTTCCATTTGTAAGGTGCAGAAACTGGGGGCGATACTATTTTGACATTTTAGCCACAATCCTGCATCAGGAGACATGCCATGATAATCTCCCATTCAACATCCCACCCCCAAACCCACATTTTATCAGCTGCATCCCCCTAACATAACCATATCCTGGTCAGTGAAGAGTAGGGGAAGTAGATGAAAAACAGTGCTCACACAGTGCCAGTGCCAGCCATTTTCCTGTAACTGGCTGGACAGCAACAGGTTTCTGCAGGAACTTCTGAATCTACCAGAAGTCTCTAGATTATTTAATTGCTCTGCATCCATCTAGGAAAAAAATAGCTGGCTGCTCATTTGGTCCACACACCCCCATTGCATCAACCAAGAAATGGCCAGGTTTGGGGCTCTGCAGTTGAGAAAACTTTTTGGGGGTGCATATTGGTCACTTGGTATTTGTAGAGAACTCTGACATCTTCATTGACCAAAAAAGTGAGTTGAGGTGCTGTAAATCCAACTTATACCTTTGTAATTTGCCAACAGGACACCAGCCTTCATCACTTCCAGTTCTGGGAACTCATGCAATATGTCTGATTCTGCATTTCTTTTCAGATGTGTGTGTGGGGGTACTAAACATCACACTTTTGTGGCGGTTTGAGTAGGAGGGTTTTGGGTATATTTTCTCACCTCTTTTTTTTTGGATGATTTTTTGAAATGGGGCAGGATCTCGGGAAATCCAGAGGGGTTTTGAGGGCTGCAAAGTGGGCTGTACTCTGGCTGCACTGTTCCCACCTCTGTGCTGGTGTCACTCTTCTATCAGATCTTGAGCAAGTAGGAGGCCACTACCTCCTTGTGCCACAGTATTTTTCCCATGCTTCAGGATGGCTGCTTGATAGTACTCGGGCATGGCATTTTCCCCCATCCAAACAGCCAGTAGCTGATGGGGGGAAGCACCAGGAGAGTTCCCTCATGCTGTTGCTTGGTTGACAGCCATCGCCTTGCAGTTCCTCCTGCGTAAGTAGACTGACAGAGTGTTATCCTCCACCAATAGGGTTGCCATGTTAGATTTGTCCCAAGATCTGAGGTATCCAGCCCCAATCCTAGGACCAAAGGGTGGTCCCTGGGATGTCTTTCAGTGTTCTGCATAGAGTACTAATGACAGACATTCACAGCTTGTTATTGAAAACACATAACGCACATTATATTTTCCTTCATTAGGAATGAAGAAAGAAATTTTAGCTAACGGGGCTATTCTGAGATCAAGGTGAAATGAGAAGATTGTTCCTTCTCATTTAATTAAGGAGAAAGGATAAGGAACTTTGATCTAACCTACTTGCTTTTATAGTTAATTCAGTGTTGTCCTGTTTCTTTTTTTAATATTTATAATAGATTTGAATTTGTGTTCTGTTTTTTGTTTGTAGCCCCCGAAGAAGTCCTTATCTCATGGAAACTGAAATGTGTTGGGCCTTTTAAAGGAATAAATTGTTGTGTGTCTTCAAGTTATTTTCAACTTATGGCTACCTGAAGGTGACCCTATCATGGGTTTTTCTGGGACTGAGAGTGTGTGACACGCCCAAGTCATGCAATAGGTTTCCATAGACAAGTGGGGAAGCAAACCCTGCTCTCCAGGGTTGTAGTCGAACATTCAAATCACTACACCACACTGGTTGTCAAAGGAATAAACAGTTTACCATATATTAGCATGTGGAGCTTGTTTACTTGTTTCCTGCTTATATTTATGCTTTTCAGTACTCTTTCCACTACTTGCTTCTAGCCAAAAAAGGTGGGTAAATAGCAAAGTGGAGGATGAGCCTTGGCACATAATGAAATTGGAAAAGAAGGAGGAAAGTAGCTAAGTAAATTCGTAGACCCTGTGGAGAGTCTTTGTAAACTGCATTGGCAAATGAATTAAGCCTTGCAAATTATCACAGGCTGCTGCTCTACTTGCTGGGCTGGAGATTTACACACCATCCTTTCTTCTTGCCTAGAGCTGAGACTACCAATACTGGAGAATTTGTACCCTCGTCTCCTGCCTGAGGAGGACATACAAAAACTGCATAGTTAGGGACAGGCCCTGAGATCTGGCAACCCTATAGGATCTCAGTGTTTAGATGAAACAGGAACTGAAAAGCCTTCAAACAGAGAATGTCTTCAAATAGAGGACTGTTTTCTGTAAAATAAGACACATCACAACATAGCTGTAAGCAGCAGCTGTTGCTACTGCAATTATGTTGGCAGCCTGGCAGCCATTTTGCTTCCCTCACAATAACCCCAGACACAGCAGAGGGGAGAGTATTTAGAGAACCTTCTGCCAGGAAATGAGGACAAAAGTCCCTGAAATGACCTCAAAAAAAAAAAAAAATTCTGCTGAGAAATTTTGCTCCAACTATCCAGGAAAGCAGAAAAACAAGTAGGTACTCATGGCAAGGGTTAGCTTGGTAGATTGTTCCGATAGCCACAGCCACCAGACAGTAGCCAAACAGTCCCAGTGTCTCTGCTGGCCACAGTGCCAGAAAACTGGAGGGGAACAAAAAAGCGGAATACCTGGTAAGGAGGGACGCTATATCATGTTGGCTGTGGCCATGCTGCCTGCATGCCGTTGCCATGGAGAAAGGGATTAAGAGGCATTTTGCCTGAAAGAGTGTGTCTTTCCAATGACCCAAGCGCTCCCTCCTCTCCTTTGGGATCAAGAAGGCAAGACCACGTTTAACAAGGGGAGGGCATGGGCGAAATACAGGGAAGTCCCAGTGGATTTGGTTGTTGTTTTAAAGCCCTGCCCTTGTGGGGTTGACACTGGCTGTTTGATTTAGCAGTGTTTTAACTCCTCTCCAGGACGCAGAGCAATCCTACCCTGACTGTCCTGTAAATGGAGTTATTCCTTTGGCCAGCTTTTACAGGCAAACTGCATCCATACGCAGTTCCTTGCCTGCCCTGTCCCATTCCTAAAGCAATTTATCAAACAGAAAACTTGGCTGATTTCAGTAGAGCTTACTTTGAATGAAGTGTGCCTTGGGATATGGCCTGCCTAAGATGAAGATAGGGAACAAGATGTTGTGGAACTGCAGCTCCCATCATCCCTCACCACTAGCTATGCTGGCTAGGGCTGATGGGAGTTGCTTTCCAACCACATCTGGAGGTCCACAGGTTACCTATCCCTTTATCTAAGGCTTTTAGGGCAGAATACGTGTTCTCTTTCTCTTAATTATTCCCCCATCCATCCCATCATCACTTCAGGCGCAGTGTAACTGGCCCAGCTTCACCCATTTGACTCTAGAGATCCTGAGTTTCAATCAGGGATTCTTGAATCAAGGCACTAATCTATTCATAGTTGGTTTTTGCTCAAAAATTCAACCCAACTGATTTCAGTGGGACGTGTTCCTAAGCATATGGGCATAGTTTGCAGCTTAAATATGTGGGGTTATTTAGAAGTAAGTCCACTGGTGTTCAAACACACTGGTACATATGTTTAGGACTATAGTCCTCATGTATGTTTGTCATCCTTTTAAGGCACCTGACCATTTTCAACCTACATCCTACTTCCTTTAGCTGCTATTGGACCTTTTTCACCAGCTTTTTCATAACTTAAAAGAGGAGAAAGTGACTTGGGGGCCTCTAGATGTTATTGGGACTGCTATTCTCCTTGAATCCTGGTGTAACATCTTGAGGGCCTCCAATACATCTGGAGAAAACTTCTCTCCATAAATTATGAAGATAAGAAATACCTTTCTGAATGAAACAAAAAGACCCATCTGGTTTGGCATTTGACCCAAACAATGGTCAAGCAAGTATGTCTGCACAATTTGCAAGCAGGGTGTGAATCTGAGGTCTTTCCAGAGTTCTTTAGTTCCACCATATAATGCACATGTGTCAAAGAAGGCCCATGAGCTGAATCTGGCCCACCAGGCCATTTCATGTGGCACTTGCACACCACCTGCAGCTGCAGCACTTCCCCCACCTGGTGAGCCCAATCCCCACATTGCAGGCCCCCGGCTGCTGTTGTTCTGAAGAGGGGCCCAGAGTCAACATTTGCGATCTGCTTCTCCTTCTGACTGCTTCTGTGACCAAGTCTCAGTTTCAGAGCATTGCTGTGGGTTACAATGGCAATGCTTTGCGCGGCTTGTGAGAGTTGAACAGAGGAGCAATCAGAAGTAGAAGTAGATCACAAGTGCTGGCTGCTAGACTCCTTTCAGAATACCCACAGCTGGGGGCCTGCAATGTGGAGAGCAGGCTCACCAGGTACAGAGAGGGGCGGAGGGGCAGAAAGAGGCACAGGGGAGGGGGGAGCAGAAAGGGGCACAGAGAGGGTTGGAAGGGCTGAAAGAGGCACAGAGATACATTTATATAGTCTTACAGATACAACCAGCCCTTTGAGGGCAACCATAATGCTGATGCAGCCCAAGATGAAATTGAGTTTGACACCCCTGATCTAATGCATGAGATACTGTTGTGTTGTGCCTTCAAGTAATTTTTGACTCATGATGATACCAGGGCAACCCTACCACAGTATTTCCTTGGCAAGATTTGTTCAAAGGGGGGTTGCCTTTGCCTTCCTCTGAGGCTGAGAGTGTGTGACTTGCCCAAGGTCACCCAGTGGGTTTCCATGGCCGAGTGGGGAACTGAACCCTGGTTTCCCAGTGTCCTAGTGTATACTATACCATCCTGTTTCTCATGTGGAATATACAGCCTCTATTTGTGGAGCAAGATTATTTTTTTAAAATAAATAATATAATTTAGTATAATATGATCATGTAATAGTAGATTTTTATTTTTTACCTACCTGTCCCCAAGGCTCAAGGTGGGGTGCAACACAGATTAAAATACAACTAAAACACATAAAACCATTTAAAATACACCAGTTTAGTGAAAAACTGACTTGAAGAAATAGGTCTTGTAGTACTTCTTAAAATTCAGACAGTGTGTTTAGCTGTCAAATCTTTTCCAGCAGGTCATTTCACAGTCTAGGGGTGGCCAATGAGAAGTGAGAAGGTCCTCTGGGTGATTGTTGCCAGCCTAACCCTGGCCAGCTTAAGGAAATGGCCCCCAGAGGAACTTGAGCAGATTGTATGGGAGGAGGAGATCCTGTAGGTACCCATATTTGCCAGCATATTAGACACACCAGCATATAAGACACACCCCATTTTCCACTTTACTGAACATTATCATCTTTTCTACTGAGTCATGGTGTCTCATGATATATCCAAAGTATGATAGTATTGGTTGATCATGATGGCTTCTAGTGAGAGTTCAGGTTTGAGTTACTCTCGGACCCACTTATTTGCCATTTTGGTGGTCCGTAGAACTCTCCTCTAACACCAACCAGTATGCTACACTATACTACAAAGGAGGTGTGTATGTCTATGTGTGTGTGTATGTTATGAAACAGAGAGTATGAAGGAGAGATCTGTCATCTCATCCCTTTGTCCCTTTATAAAAGTGGTTCTTCACCTGGGGTTCAAGGACTACGGAGCCCTCTTGGGGTCCACGGAGCCCTCACAGAGGGTTCACAAAGTCCTGCTGCTGGACATCACCAGCAGCAACAGCAACAGGGATGCAGCAGCAGGGGGTGCAAGTATCCAAACTGCTCCCTCATTTGCAAACAAGGGGCAGTTTGTCAAGTTCAGAGACCTGAGCGGCAAGCCAGCCCGGAGAAGAGAGTGGGAGAGCCAGCAAAGTCCAGCCGGGAAGAGACAAGCAAGCACTTACTCAAGGAAATTCATTTACCAGAGCACCAAGCAAAGCCGTAGTCAGAGTTCCAAAGCCAAGGGTCAAGAGTCCAGAGATCAATTCAAGGTATCAGGAACCAGGTGCTGGGAGCAAGGTACAGGCAAGAGGAGAGCTTGTAAGAAGTTTGCCACAAGCAAAGGGAAGCTTCCAGGCAGGCAGTTATATAGCCCCAGGCACAGGTATGTCCGGTCACCGCTTCTTAAACTTAGCCAAGGAAGCCTCCCTTTGCACAGCCCTCTTGAGGCTCCGCCTTGACTGGGGGCTTATTGAACCAGGCTCCAGCGCCTCTTCAGAATCAGATCCCTGTTGCTCCAAAGGAGCAGGCACCGAATCGTATCCCTATTGCTCTAAATGAGCAGGCAGAGGGACGTACGCACCTGCTTGGTCCATGGCAGCAGGGGGAGCTCTTGAGCTGCAGGACTCATCTCCAGTGAGAGCCACAGGGACCAACAGCTGCTGCTCGTCATCAGCAGTTCTGACAGGGGCTTCAGTTATCACACAATTTGGGTGCACACACACTCCTGCTGCCACATCCCTTTCATCAGGGACATGGCAGCAGGGGGTGCGGGTGCTGAGGGACACAGCAGCAGGTACGTGAGCTTTCAAACTGCTCCTTTGTTTGCAAATGAGGGAGCAGTTTCCATGCCCACACTGGCCACTGCAATGTCCTGACAGAAGAAATGTGGCAGTAGGCATGTGCACATGCCCAAACTATGACTTTGGAGACCAGGGTTTGAATCCCCACTTGGCTATGGAAACCCACTGGCTGGGTGCATCATATACTCTCAGCCTCAAAGAAAGACAAAGACAACACATCTTGCCAATAAAACCCCATGATAGGTTTGCCTTACGGTCACCATAAGTCTGCTTTCAAAGGAGAGAGACATGATGGCTAGAAAGAAACTCCCCCTGTCATCAGCTATTGTTTTGCTATGTGCCCTCAAGTCACTTCTGACTTGTGGCAACCCTAAGGTGAACCTACCACAGTTGGGAGGGGGCAAGATTTGTTCAGAGGAGGTTTGCCTTTGCCTACCTCTAAGGCCGAAAGACTGTGATGACTTGCCCAAGGTAGCCTAGTGTCTCAGCAGGGATTTGAATCCTAGTGTGCAGAATCCTTTTAATAAATAAGTAAATAAATAAATATTTGAATAGTTAAATAGATATTTGAATATTTCAATCTTGGGGGTCCCCAGCAACAAATTATATTTATGGGGGCCTCAAGTAAAGAAAAGGTTAAGAACCACTGCTCTATAATATTAACTTATTCTAAAAATTCCTGAGCAGAGAGGTCCCTCCCTACCTGCAGCAGAGATGCCTTGGCCTTGGTGTGCCATGCAATTTGAATGTAAATTTTTTTTTTTTTGGCAGCCTCAAGAATGGAATAGAATTCTGAAAGAGAAAGAAAGGACTACCATTGAGTGGGCAGGAGGGTGAGAAAGATTATGCAGAAGGAGGGTTAGGGGTGAGGTTAGAGTTGAATGGCCAGTCCAGAAGCTAGAGAAAGCAGGGATAAAACAATGGTGATTCCTTTCTGTGTTGCCTCCTTGCTACTGCTTTCTTCCAAGAGAACCTATATGCATACA